>OZ038468.1:19064682-19757182 GCA_964036295.1 Plumapathes pennacea | reverse complement strand
TTAAATTCAGGGTTCGGGTTAGGGTTAGTCTTAGGGTTAAAATGCACAAAAATTCACCCTCACCCCAAATGTTACTAAAAACACCCCAAGTGTTACCAGAACACCCCCAAGGGTGAAATAACATAAACACTTTTAGGGTTAGTGTTAAATTCAGGGTTCGGGTTAGGGTTAGTCTTAGGGTTAAAATGCACAAAAATTCACACTCACCCCAAATGTTAGTAAACACACCCCAAGTGTTACCAGAACACCCCCAAGGGTGAAATGACTTAAACACTTCTGGGGTTAGTGTTAAATTCAGGGTTCGGGTTAGGGTTAGTCTTAGGGTTAAAATGCACAAAAATTCACACTCACCCCAAATGTTAGTAAACACACCCCAAGTGTTACCAAAACACCCCCAAGGGTGAAAAGACATAAACACTTCTAGGGTTAGTGTTAAATTCAGGGTTCGGGTTAGGGTTAGTCTTAAGGTTAAAATGCACAAAAATTCACCCTCACCCCAAATGTTAGTAAACACACCCCAAGTGTTACCAAAACACCCCCAAGGGTGAAAAGACATAAACACTTCTAGGGTTAGTGTTAAATTCAGGGTTCGGGTTAGGGTTAGTCTTAGGGTTGACCTTTACTCCAAATGTTACCGAAAAACACCAAGTCTTACTAAAAGACCCCCAAATGTATCGCAAAATGTCTTGTTATAGTCCCAGGAAGGTTTCCTGAAAGTTTCAAGAGTTTTCAATTTTTGGCCAAAATCGGCCAAAAACCCTGGGCTATCCGACGCGTTTTGCATAGTTTTTGTAAACTTTTAGGCCACGCGTCGTGAGTAATTACAGCAAATCATCGTCTAATTAAAACGTCGCGCTTTTCAAAGTTCTAAGCCATTTTATTGCTATATCTCACCAACGGTGATGACGATAGATCACGCAAATGTATTGCAGAATGTCTTCTTATAGTCCCAGGAAGGTTTCCTGAAAGTTTCAAGAGTTTTCAATTTTTGGCCAAAATCGGCCAAAAACCCTGGGCTATAGCCTTACGTTTTTGTCAAAATTCCAAGATTTTTCGACCTTCTCCGAATCGCATGAAACTTTCAGCAAATGTTGCTGGGACTATTCCGACGCGTTTTGCATAGTTTTTGTAAACTTTTAGGCCACGCGTCGTGAGTAATTACAGCAAATCATCGTCTAATTAAAACGTCGCGCTTTTCAAAGTTCTAAGCCATTTCATTGCTATATCTCACCAACGGATGACGATAGATCACGAAAATGTATTGCAAAATGTCTTCTTATAGTCCCAGGAAGGTTTCCTGAAAGTTTCAAGAGTTTTCAATTTTTGGCCAAAATCGGCCAAAAACCCTGGGCTATAGCCTTACGTTTTTGTCAAAATTCCAAGATTTTTCGACCTTCTCCGAATCGCATGAAACTTTCAGCAAATGTTGCTGGGACTATTCCGACGCGTTTTGCATAGTTTTTGTAAACTTTTAGGCCACGCGTCGTGAGTAATTACAGCAAATCATCGTCTAATTAAAACGTCGCGCTTTTCAAAGTTCTAAGCCATTTTATTGCTATATCTCACCAACGGTGATGACGATAGATCACGCAAATGTATTGCAGAATGTCTTCTTATAGTCCCAGGAAGGTTTCCTGAAAGTTTCAAGAGTTTTCAATTTTTGGCCAAAATCGGCCAAAAACCCTGGGCTATAGCCTTACGTTTTTGTCAAAATTCCAAGATTTTTCGACCTTCTCCGAATCGCATGAAACTTTCAGCAAGTGTTGCTGGGACTATTCCGACGCGTTTTGCATAGTTTTTGTAAACTTTTAGGCCACGCGTCGTGAGTAATTACAGCAAATCATCGTCTAATTAAAACGTCGCGCTTTTCAAAGTTCTAAGCCATTTTATTGCTATATCTCACCAACGGTGATGACGATAGATCACGCAAATGTATTGCAGAATGTCTTCTTATAGTCCCAGGAAGGTTTCCTGAAAGTTTCAAGAGTTTTCAATTTTTGGCCAAAATCGGCCAAAAACCCTGGGCTATAGCCTTACGTTTTTGTCAAAATTCCAAGATTTTTCGACCTTCTCCGAATCGCATGAAACTTTCAGCAAGTGTTGCTGGGACTATTCCGACGCGTTTTGCATAGTTTTTGTAAACTTTTAGGCCACGCGTCGTGAGTAGTTACAGCAAATCATCGTCTAATTAAAACGTCGCGCTTTTCAAAGTTCTAAGCCATTTTATTGCTATATCTCACCAACGGTGATGACGATAGATCACGCAAATGTATTGCAGAATGTCTTCTTATAGTCCCAGGAAGGTTTCCTGAAAGTTTCAAGAGTTTTCAATTTTTGGCGAAAATCGGCCAAAAACCCTGGGCTATAGCCTTACGTTTTTGTCAAAATTCCAAGATTTTTCGACCTTCTCCGAATCGCATGAAACTTTCAGCAAATGTTGCTGGGACTATTCCGACGCGTTTTGCATAGTTTTTGTAAACTTTTAGGCCACGCGTCGTGAGTAATTACAGCAAATCATCGTCTAATTAAAACGTCGCGCTTTTCAAAGTTCTAAGCCATTTTATTGCTATATCTCACCAACGGTGATGACGATAGATCACGCAAATGTATTGCAGAATGTCTTCTTATAGTCCCAGGAAGGTTTCCTGAAAGTTTCAAGAGTTTTCAATTTTTGGCCAAAATCGGCCAAAAACCCTGGGCTATAGCCTTACGTTTTTGTCAAAATTCCAAGATTTTTCGACCTTCTCCGAATCGCATGAAACTTTCAGCAAATGTTGCTGGGACTATTCCGACGCGTTTTGCATAGTTTTTGTAAACTTTTAGGCCACGCGTCGTGAGTAATTACAGCAAATCATCGTCTAATTAAAACGTCGCGCTTTTCAAAGTTCTAAGCCATTTTATTGCTATATCTCACCAACGGTGATGACGATAGATCACGCAAATGTATTGCAGAATGTCTTCTTATAGTCCCAGGAAGGTTTCCTGAAAGTTTCAAGAGTTTTCAATTTTTGGCCAAAATCGGCCAAAAACCCTGGGCTATAGCCTTACGTTTTTGTCAAAATTCCAAGATTTTTCGACCTTCTCCGAATCGCATGAAACTTTCAGCAAGTGTTGCTGGGACTATTCCGACGCGTTTTGCATAGTTTTTGTAAACTTTTAGGCCACGCGTCGTGAGTAATTACAGCAAATCATCGTCTAATTAAAACGTCGCGCTTTTCAAAGTTCTAAGCCATTTTATTGCTATATCTCACCAACGGTGATGACGATAGATCACGCAAATGTATTGCAGAATGTCTTCTTATAGTCCCAGGAAGGTTTCCTGAAAGTTTCAAGAGTTTTCAATTTTTGGCCAAAATCGGCCAAAAACCCTGGGCTATAGCCTTACGTTTTTGTCAAAATTCCAAGATTTTTCGACCTTCTCCGAATCGCATGAAACTTTCAGCAAATGTTGCTGGGACTATTCCGACGCGTTTTGCATAGTTTTTGTAAACTTTTAGGCCACGCGTCGTGAGTAATTACAGCAAATCATCGTCTAATTAAAACGTCGCGCTTTTCAAAGTTCTAAGCCATTTTATTGCTATATCTCACCAACGGTGATGACGATAGATCACGCAAATGTATTGCAGAATGTCTTCTTATAGTCCCAGGAAGGTTTCCTGAAAGTTTCAAGAGTTTTCAATTTTTGGCCAAAATCGGCCAAAAACCCTGGGCTATAGCCTTACGTTTTTGTCAAAATTCCAAGATTTTTCGACCTTCTCCGAATCGCATGAAACTTTCAGCAAATGTTGCTGGGACTATTCCGACGCGTTTTGCATAGTTTTTGTAAACTTTTAGGCCACGCGTCGTGAGTAATTACAGCAAATCATCGTCTAATTAAAACGTCGCGCTTTTCAAAGTTCTAAGCCATTTTATTGCTATATCTCACCAACGGTGATGACGATAGATCACGCAAATGTATTGCAGAATGTCTTCTTATAGTCCCAGGAAGGTTTCCTGAAAGTTTCAAGAGTTTTCAATTTTTGGCCAAAATCGGCCAAAAACCCTGGGCTATAGCCTTACGTTTTTGTCAAAATTCCAAGATTTTTCGACCTTCTCCGAATCGCATGAAACTTTCAGCAAATGTTGCTGGGACTATTCCGACGCGTTTTGCATAGTTTTTGTAAACTTTTAGGCCACGCGTCGTGAGTAATTACAGCAAATCATCGTCTAATTAAAACGTCGCGCTTTTCAAAGTTCTAAGCCATTTTATTGCTATATCTCACCAACGGTGATGACGATAGATCACGCAAATGTATTGCAGAATGTCTTCTTATAGTCCCAGGAAGGTTTCCTGAAAGTTTCAAGAGTTTTCAATTTTTGGCCAAAATCGGCCAAAAACCCTGGGCTATAGCCTTACGTTTTTGTCAAAATTCCAAGATTTTTCGACCTTCTCCGAATCGCATGAAACTTTCAGCAAATGTTGCTGGGACTATTCCGACGCGTTTTGCATAGTTTTTGTAAACTTTTAGGCCACGCGTCGTGAGTAATTACAGCAAATCATCGTCTAATTAAAACGTCGCGCTTTTCAAAGTTCTAAGCCATTTTATTGCTATATCTCACCAACGGTGATGACGATAGATCACGCAAATGTATTGCAGAATGTCTTCTTATAGTCCCAGGAAGGTTTCCTGAAAGTTTCAAGAGTTTTCAATTTTTGGCCAAAATCGGCCAAAAACCCTGGGCTATAGCCTTACGTTTTTGTCAAAATTCCAAGATTTTTCGACCTTCTCCGAATCGCATGAAACTTTCAGCAAGTGTTGCTGGGACTATTCCGACGCGTTTTGCATAGTTTTTGTAAACTTTTAGGCCACGCGTCGTGAGTAATTACAGCAAATCATCGTCTAATTAAAACGTCGCGCTTTTCAAAGTTCTAAGCCATTTTATTGCTATATCTCACCAACGGTGATGACGATAGATCACGCAAATGTATTGCAGAATGTCTTCTTATAGTCCCAGGAAGGTTTCCTGAAAGTTTCAAGAGTTTTCAATTTTTGGCCAAAATCGGCCAAAAACCCTGGGCTATAGCCTTACGTTTTTGTCAAAATTCCAAGATTTTTCGACCTTCTCCGAATCGCATGAAACTTTCAGCAAATGTTGCTGGGACTATTCCGACGCGTTTTGCATAGTTTTTGTAAACTTTTAGGCCACGCGTCGTGAGTAATTACAGCAAATCATCGTCTAATTAAAACGTCGCGCTTTTCAAAGTTCTAAGCCATTTTATTGCTATATCTCACCAACGGTGATGACGATAGATCACGCAAATGTATTGCAGAATGTCTTCTTATAGTCCCAGGAAGGTTTCCTGAAAGTTTCAAGAGTTTTCAATTTTTGGCCAAAATCGGCCAAAAACCCTGGGCTATAGCCTTACGTTTTTGTCAAAATTCCAAGATTTTTCGACCTTCTCCGAATCGCATGAAACTTTCAGCAAGTGTTGCTGGGACTATTCCGACGCGTTTTGCATAGTTTTTGTAAACTTTTAGGCCACGCGTCGTGAGTAATTACAGCAAATCATCGTCTAATTAAAACGTCGCGCTTTTCAAAGTTCTAAGCCATTTTATTGCTATATCTCACCAACGGTGATGACGATAGATCACGCAAATGTATTGCAGAATGTCTTCTTATAGTCCCAGGAAGGTTTCCTGAAAGTTTCAAGAGTTTTCAATTTTTGGCCAAAATCGGCCAAAAACCCTGGGCTATAGCCTTACGTTTTTGTCAAAATTCCAAGATTTTTCGACCTTCTCCGAATCGCATGAAACTTTCAGCAAGTGTTGCTGGGACTATTCCGACGCGTTTTGCATAGTTTTTGTAAACTTTTAGGCCACGCGTCGTGAGTAATTACAGCAAATCATCGTCTAATTAAAACGTCGCGCTTTTCAAAGTTCTAAGCCATTTTATTGCTATATCTCACCAACGGTGATGACGATAGATCACGCAAATGTATTGCAGAATGTCTTCTTATAGTCCCAGGAAGGTTTCCTGAAAGTTTCAAGAGTTTTCAATTTTTGGCCAAAATCGGCCAAAAACCCTGGGCTATAGCCTTACGTTTTTGTCAAAATTCCAAGATTTTTCGACCTTCTCCGAATCGCATGAAACTTTCAGCAAGTGTTGCTGGGACTATTCCGACGCGTTTTGCATAGTTTTTGTAAACTTTTAGGCCACGCGTCGTGAGTAGTTACAGCAAATCATCGTCTAATTAAAACGTCGCGCTTTTCAAAGTTCTAAGCCATTTTATTGCTATATCTCACCAACGGTGATGACGATAGATCACGCAAATGTATTGCAGAATGTCTTCTTATAGTCCCAGGAAGGTTTCCTGAAAGTTTCAAGAGTTTTCAATTTTTGGCCAAAATCGGCCAAAAACCCTGGGCTATAGCCTTACGTTTTTGTCAAAATTCCAAGATTTTTCGACCTTCTCCGAATCGCATGAAACTTTCAGCAAATGTTGCTGGGACTATTCCGACGCGTTTTGCATAGTTTTTGTAAACTTTTAGGCCACGCGTCGTGAGTAATTACAGCAAATCATCGTCTAATTAAAACGTCGCGCTTTTCAAAGTTCTAAGCCATTTTATTGCTATATCTCACCAACGGTGATGACGATAGATCACGCAAATGTATTGCAGAATGTCTTCTTATAGTCCCAGGAAGGTTTCCTGAAAGTTTCAAGAGTTTTCAATTTTTGGCCAAAATCGGCCAAAAACCCTGGGCTATAGCCTTACGTTTTTGTCAAAATTCCAAGATTTTTCGACCTTCTCCGAATCGCATGAAACTTTCAGCAAATGTTGCTGGGACTATTCCGACGCGTTTTGCATAGTTTTTGTAAACTTTTAGGCCACGCGTCGTGAGTAATTACAGCAAATCATCGTCTAATTAAAACGTCGCGCTTTTCAAAGTTCTAAGCCATTTTATTGCTATATCTCACCAACGGTGATGACGATAGATCACGCAAATGTATTGCAGAATGTCTTCTTATAGTCCCAGGAAGGTTTCCTGAAAGTTTCAAGAGTTTTCAATTTTTGGCCAAAATCGGCCAAAAACCCTGGGCTATAGCCTTACGTTTTTGTCAAAATTCCAAGATTTTTCGACCTTCTCCGAATCGCATGAAACTTTCAGCAAATGTTGCTGGGACTATTCCGACGCGTTTTGCATAGTTTTTGTAAACTTTTAGGCCACGCGTCGTGAGTAATTACAGCAAATCATCGTCTAATTAAAACGTCGCGCTTTTCAAAGTTCTAAGCCATTTTATTGCTATATCTCACCAACGGTGATGACGATAGATCACGCAAATGTATTGCAGAATGTCTTCTTATAGTCCCAGGAAGGTTTCCTGAAAGTTTCAAGAGTTTTCAATTTTTGGCCAAAATCGGCCAAAAACCCTGGGCTATAGCCTTACGTTTTTGTCAAAATTCCAAGATTTTTCGACCTTCTCCGAATCGCATGAAACTTTCAGCAAATGTTGCTGGGACTATTCCGACGCGTTTTGCATAGTTTTTGTAAACTTTTAGGCCACGCGTCGTGAGTAATTACAGCAAATCATCGTCTAATTAAAACGTCGCGCTTTTCAAAGTTCTAAGCCATTTTATTGCTATATCTCACCAACGGTGATGACGATAGATCACGCAAATGTATTGCAGAATGTCTTCTTATAGTCCCAGGAAGGTTTCCTGAAAGTTTCAAGAGTTTTCAATTTTTGGCCAAAATCGGCCAAAAACCCTGGGCTATAGCCTTACGTTTTTGTCAAAATTCCAAGATTTTTCGACCTTCTCCGAATCGCATGAAACTTTCAGCAAATGTTGCTGGGACTATTCCGACGCGTTTTGCATAGTTTTTGTAAACTTTTAGGCCACGCGTCGTGAGTAATTACAGCAAATCATCGTCTAATTAAAACGTCGCGCTTTTCAAAGTTCTAAGCCATTTTATTGCTATATCTCACCAACGGTGATGACGATAGATCACGCAAATGTATTGCAGAATGTCTTCTTATAGTCCCAGGAAGGTTTCCTGAAAGTTTCAAGAGTTTTCAATTTTTGGCCAAAATCGGCCAAAAACCCTGGGCTATAGCCTTACGTTTTTGTCAAAATTCCAAGATTTTTCGACCTTCTCCGAATCGCATGAAACTTTCAGCAAATGTTGCTGGGACTATTCCGACGCGTTTTGCATAGTTTTTGTAAACTTTTAGGCCACGCATCGTGAGTAATTACAGCAAATCATCGTCTAATTAAAACGTCGCGCTTTTCAAAGTTCTAAGCCATTTTATTGCTATATCTCACCAACGGTGATGACGATAGATCACGCAAATGTATTGCAGAATGTCTTCTTATAGTCCCAGGAAGGTTTCCTGAAAGTTTCAAGAGTTTTCAATTTTTGGCCAAAATCGGCCAAAAACCCTGGGCTATAGCCTTACGTTTTTGTCAAAATTCCAAGATTTTTCGACCTTCTCCGAATCGCATGAAACTTTCAGCAAGTGTTGCTGGGACTATTCCGACGCGTTTTGCATAGTTTTTGTAAACTTTTAGGCCACGCGTCGTGAGTAATTACAGCAAATCATCGTCTAATTAAAACGTCGCGCTTTTCAAAGTTCTAAGCCATTTTATTGCTATATCTCACCAACGGTGATGACGATAGATCACGCAAATGTATTGCAGAATGTCTTCTTATAGTCCCAGGAAGGTTTCCTGAAAGTTTCAAGAGTTTTCAATTTTTGGCCAAAATCGGCCAAAAACCCTGGGCTATAGCCTTACGTTTTTGTCAAAATTCCAAGATTTTTCGACCTTCTCCGAATCGCATGAAACTTTCAGCAAGTGTTGCTGGGACTATTCCGACGCGTTTTGCATAGTTTTTGTAAACTTTTAGGCCACGCGTCGTGAGTAATTACAGCAAATCATCGTCTAATTAAAACGTCGCGCTTTTCAAAGTTCTAAGCCATTTTATTGCTATATCTCACCAACGGTGATGACGATAGATCACGCAAATGTATTGCAGAATGTCTTCTTATAGTCCCAGGAAGGTTTCCTGAAAGTTTCAAGAGTTTTCAATTTTTGGCCAAAATCGGCCAAAAACCCTGGGCTATAGCCTTACGTTTTTGTCAAAATTCCAAGATTTTTCGACCTTCTCCGAATCGCATGAAACTTTCAGCAAGTGTTGCTGGGACTATTCCGACGCGTTTTGCATAGTTTTTGTAAACTTTTAGGCCACGCGTCGTGAGTAGTTACAGCAAATCATCGTCTAATTAAAACGTCGCGCTTTTCAAAGTTCTAAGCCATTTTATTGCTATATCTCACCAACGGTGATGACGATAGATCACGCAAATGTATTGCAGAATGTCTTCTTATAGTCCCAGGAAGGTTTCCTGAAAGTTTCAAGAGTTTTCAATTTTTGGCCAAAATCGGCCAAAAACCCTGGGCTATAGCCTTACGTTTTTGTCAAAATTCCAAGATTTTTCGACCTTCTCCGAATCGCATGAAACTTTCAGCAAGTGTTGCTGGGACTATTCCGACGCGTTTTGCATAGTTTTTGTAAACTTTTAGGCCACGCGTCGTGAGTAATTACAGCAAATCATCGTCTAATTAAAACGTCGCGCTTTTCAAAGTTCTAAGCCATTTTATTGCTATATCTCACCAACGGTGATGACGATAGATCACGCAAATGTATTGCAGAATGTCTTCTTATAGTCCCAGGAAGGTTTCCTGAAAGTTTCAAGAGTTTTCAATTTTTGGCCAAAATCGGCCAAAAACCCTGGGCTATAGCCTTACGTTTTTGTCAAAATTCCAAGATTTTTCGACCTTCTCCGAATCGCATGAAACTTTCAGCAAATGTTGCTGGGACTATTCCGACGCGTTTTGCATAGTTTTTGTAAACTTTTAGGCCACGCGTCGTGAGTAATTACAGCAAATCATCGTCTAATTAAAACGTCGCGCTTTTCAAAGTTCTAAGCCATTTTATTGCTATATCTCACCAACGGTGATGACGATAGATCACGCAAATGTATTGCAGAATGTCTTCTTATAGTCCCAGGAAGGTTTCCTGAAAGTTTCAAGAGTTTTCAATTTTTGGCCAAAATCGGCCAAAAACCCTGGGCTATAGCCTTACGTTTTTGTCAAAATTCCAAGATTTTTCGACCTTCTCCGAATCGCATGAAACTTTCAGCAAGTGTTGCTGGGACTATTCCGACGCGTTTTGCATAGTTTTTGTAAACTTTTAGGCCACGCGTCGTGAGTAATTACAGCAAATCATCGTCTAATTAAAACGTCGCGCTTTTCAAAGTTCTAAGCCATTTTATTGCTATATCTCACCAACGGTGATGACGATAGATCACGCAAATGTATTGCAGAATGTCTTCTTATAGTCCCAGGAAGGTTTCCTGAAAGTTTCAAGAGTTTTCAATTTTTGGCCAAAATCGGCCAAAAACCCTGGGCTATAGCCTTACGTTTTTGTCAAAATTCCAAGATTTTTCGACCTTCTCCGAATCGCATGAAACTTTCAGCAAGTGTTGCTGGGACTATTCCGACGCGTTTTGCATAGTTTTTGTAAACTTTTAGGCCACGCGTCGTGAGTAATTACAGCAAATCATCGTCTAATTAAAACGTCGCGCTTTTCAAAGTTCTAAGCCATTTTATTGCTATATCTCACCAACGGTGATGACGATAGATCACGCAAATGTATTGCAGAATGTCTTCTTATAGTCCCAGGAAGGTTTCCTGAAAGTTTCAAGAGTTTTCAATTTTTGGCCAAAATCGGCCAAAAACCCTGGGCTATAGCCTTACGTTTTTGTCAAAATTCCAAGATTTTTCGACCTTCTCCGAATCGCATGAAACTTTCAGCAAGTGTTGCTGGGACTATTCCGACGCGTTTTGCATAGTTTTTGTAAACTTTTAGGCCACGCGTCGTGAGTAGTTACAGCAAATCATCGTCTAATTAAAACGTCGCGCTTTTCAAAGTTCTAAGCCATTTTATTGCTATATCTCACCAACGGTGATGACGATAGATCACGCAAATGTATTGCAGAATGTCTTCTTATAGTCCCAGGAAGGTTTCCTGAAAGTTTCAAGAGTTTTCAATTTTTGGCCAAAATCGGCCAAAAACCCTGGGCTATAGCCTTACGTTTTTGTCAAAATTCCAAGATTTTTCGACCTTCTCCGAATCGCATGAAACTTTCAGCAAGTGTTGCTGGGACTATTCCGACGCGTTTTGCATAGTTTTTGTAAACTTTTAGGCCACGCGTCGTGAGTAATTACAGCAAATCATCGTCTAATTAAAACGTCGCGCTTTTCAAAGTTCTAAGCCATTTTATTGCTATATCTCACCAACGGTGATGACGATAGATCACGCAAATGTATTGCAGAATGTCTTCTTATAGTCCCAGGAAGGTTTCCTGAAAGTTTCAAGAGTTTTCAATTTTTGGCCAAAATCGGCCAAAAACCCTGGGCTATAGCCTTACGTTTTTGTCAAAATTCCAAGATTTTTCGACCTTCTCCGAATCGCATGAAACTTTCAGCAAATGTTGCTGGGACTATTCCGACGCGTTTTGCATAGTTTTTGTAAACTTTTAGGCCACGCGTCGTGAGTAATTACAGCAAATCATCGTCTAATTAAAACGTCGCGCTTTTCAAAGTTCTAAGCCATTTTATTGCTATATCTCACCAACGGTGATGACGATAGATCACGCAAATGTATTGCAGAATGTCTTCTTATAGTCCCAGGAAGGTTTCCTGAAAGTTTCAAGAGTTTTCAATTTTTGGCCAAAATCGGCCAAAAACCCTGGGCTATAGCCTTACGTTTTTGTCAAAATTCCAAGATTTTTCGACCTTCTCCGAATCGCATGAAACTTTCAGCAAATGTTGCTGGGACTATTCCGACGCGTTTTGCATAGTTTTTGTAAACTTTTAGGCCACGCGTCGTGAGTAATTACAGCAAATCATCGTCTAATTAAAACGTCGCGCTTTTCAAAGTTCTAAGCCATTTTATTGCTATATCTCACCAACGGTGATGACGATAGATCACGCAAATGTATTGCAGAATGTCTTCTTATAGTCCCAGGAAGGTTTCCTGAAAGTTTCAAGAGTTTTCAATTTTTGGCCAAAATCGGCCAAAAACCCTGGGCTATAGCCTTACGTTTTTGTCAAAATTCCAAGATTTTTCGACCTTCTCCGAATCGCATGAAACTTTCAGCAAATGTTGCTGGGACTATTCCGACGCGTTTTGCATAGTTTTTGTAAACTTTTAGGCCACGCGTCGTGAGTAATTACAGCAAATCATCGTCTAATTAAAACGTCGCGCTTTTCAAAGTTCTAAGCCATTTTATTGCTATATCTCACCAACGGTGATGACGATAGATCACGCAAATGTATTGCAGAATGTCTTCTTATAGTCCCAGGAAGGTTTCCTGAAAGTTTCAAGAGTTTTCAATTTTTGGCCAAAATCGGCCAAAAACCCTGGGCTATAGCCTTACGTTTTTGTCAAAATTCCAAGATTTTTCGACCTTCTCCGAATCGCATGAAACTTTCAGCAAATGTTGCTGGGACTATTCCGACGCGTTTTGCATAGTTTTTGTAAACTTTTAGGCCACGCGTCGTGAGTAATTACAGCAAATCATCGTCTAATTAAAACGTCGCGCTTTTCAAAGTTCTAAGCCATTTTATTGCTATATCTCACCAACGGTGATGACGATAGATCACGCAAATGTATTGCAGAATGTCTTCTTATAGTCCCAGGAAGGTTTCCTGAAAGTTTCAAGAGTTTTCAATTTTTGGCCAAAATCGGCCAAAAACCCTGGGCTATAGCCTTACGTTTTTGTCAAAATTCCAAGATTTTTCGACCTTCTCCGAATCGCATGAAACTTTCAGCAAATGTTGCTGGGACTATTCCGACGCGTTTTGCATAGTTTTTGTAAACTTTTAGGCCACGCGTCGTGAGTAATTACAGCAAATCATCGTCTAATTAAAACGTCGCGCTTTTCAAAGTTCTAAGCCATTTTATTGCTATATCTCACCAACGGTGATGACGATAGATCACGCAAATGTATTGCAGAATGTCTTCTTATAGTCCCAGGAAGGTTTCCTGAAAGTTTCAAGAGTTTTCAATTTTTGGCCAAAATCGGCCAAAAACCCTGGGCTATAGCCTTACGTTTTTGTCAAAATTCCAAGATTTTTCGACCTTCTCCGAATCGCATGAAACTTTCAGCAAGTGTTGCTGGGACTATTCCGACGCGTTTTGCATAGTTTTTGTAAACTTTTAGGCCACGCGTCGTGAGTAATTACAGCAAATCATCGTCTAATTAAAACGTCGCGCTTTTCAAAGTTCTAAGCCATTTTATTGCTATATCTCACCAACGGTGATGACGATAGATCACGCAAATGTATTGCAGAATGTCTTCTTATAGTCCCAGGAAGGTTTCCTGAAAGTTTCAAGAGTTTTCAATTTTTGGCCAAAATCGGCCAAAAACCCTGGGCTATAGCCTTACGTTTTTGTCAAAATTCCAAGATTTTTCGACCTTCTCCGAATCGCATGAAACTTTCAGCAAGTGTTGCTGGGACTATTCCGACGCGTTTTGCATAGTTTTTGTAAACTTTTAGGCCACGCGTCGTGAGTAATTACAGCAAATCATCGTCTAATTAAAACGTCGCGCTTTTCAAAGTTCTAAGCCATTTTATTGCTATATCTCACCAACGGTGATGACGATAGATCACGCAAATGTATTGCAGAATGTCTTCTTATAGTCCCAGGAAGGTTTCCTGAAAGTTTCAAGAGTTTTCAATTTTTGGCCAAAATCGGCCAAAAACCCTGGGCTATAGCCTTACGTTTTTGTCAAAATTCCAAGATTTTTCGACCTTCTCCGAATCGCATGAAACTTTCAGCAAGTGTTGCTGGGACTATTCCGACGCGTTTTGCATAGTTTTTGTAAACTTTTAGGCCACGCGTCGTGAGTAGTTACAGCAAATCATCGTCTAATTAAAACGTCGCGCTTTTCAAAGTTCTAAGCCATTTTATTGCTATATCTCACCAACGGTGATGACGATAGATCACGCAAATGTATTGCAGAATGTCTTCTTATAGTCCCAGGAAGGTTTCCTGAAAGTTTCAAGAGTTTTCAATTTTTGGCCAAAATCGGCCAAAAACCCTGGGCTATAGCCTTACGTTTTTGTCAAAATTCCAAGATTTTTCGACCTTCTCCGAATCGCATGAAACTTTCAGCAAGTGTTGCTGGGACTATTCCGACGCGTTTTGCATAGTTTTTGTAAACTTTTAGGCCACGCGTCGTGAGTAATTACAGCAAATCATCGTCTAATTAAAACGTCGCGCTTTTCAAAGTTCTAAGCCATTTTATTGCTATATCTCACCAACGGTGATGACGATAGATCACGCAAATGTATTGCAGAATGTCTTCTTATAGTCCCAGGAAGGTTTCCTGAAAGTTTCAAGAGTTTTCAATTTTTGGCCAAAATCGGCCAAAAACCCTGGGCTATAGCCTTACGTTTTTGTCAAAATTCCAAGATTTTTCGACCTTCTCCGAATCGCATGAAACTTTCAGCAAATGTTGCTGGGACTATTCCGACGCGTTTTGCATAGTTTTTGTAAACTTTTAGGCCACGCGTCGTGAGTAATTACAGCAAATCATCGTCTAATTAAAACGTCGCGCTTTTCAAAGTTCTAAGCCATTTTATTGCTATATCTCACCAACGGTGATGACGATAGATCACGCAAATGTATTGCAGAATGTCTTCTTATAGTCCCAGGAAGGTTTCCTGAAAGTTTCAAGAGTTTTCAATTTTTGGCCAAAATCGGCCAAAAACCCTGGGCTATAGCCTTACGTTTTTGTCAAAATTCCAAGATTTTTCGACCTTCTCCGAATCGCATGAAACTTTCAGCAAATGTTGCTGGGACTATTCCGACGCGTTTTGCATAGTTTTTGTAAACTTTTAGGCCACGCGTCGTGAGTAATTACAGCAAATCATCGTCTAATTAAAACGTCGCGCTTTTCAAAGTTCTAAGCCATTTTATTGCTATATCTCACCAACGGTGATGACGATAGATCACGCAAATGTATTGCAGAATGTCTTCTTATAGTCCCAGGAAGGTTTCCTGAAAGTTTCAAGAGTTTTCAATTTTTGGCCAAAATCGGCCAAAAACCCTGGGCTATAGCCTTACGTTTTTGTCAAAATTCCAAGATTTTTCGACCTTCTCCGAATCGCATGAAACTTTCAGCAAATGTTGCTGGGACTATTCCGACGCGTTTTGCATAGTTTTTGTAAACTTTTAGGCCACGCGTCGTGAGTAATTACAGCAAATCATCGTCTAATTAAAACGTCGCGCTTTTCAAAGTTCTAAGCCATTTTATTGCTATATCTCACCAACGGTGATGACGATAGATCACGCAAATGTATTGCAGAATGTCTTCTTATAGTCCCAGGAAGGTTTCCTGAAAGTTTCAAGAGTTTTCAATTTTTGGCCAAAATCGGCCAAAAACCCTGGGCTATAGCCTTACGTTTTTGTCAAAATTCCAAGATTTTTCGACCTTCTCCGAATCGCATGAAACTTTCAGCAAATGTTGCTGGGACTATTCCGACGCGTTTTGCATAGTTTTTGTAAACTTTTAGGCCACGCGTCGTGAGTAATTACAGCAAATCATCGTCTAATTAAAACGTCGCGCTTTTCAAAGTTCTAAGCCATTTTATTGCTATATCTCACCAACGGTGATGACGATAGATCACGCAAATGTATTGCAGAATGTCTTCTTATAGTCCCAGGAAGGTTTCCTGAAAGTTTCAAGAGTTTTCAATTTTTGGCCAAAATCGGCCAAAAACCCTGGGCTATAGCCTTACGTTTTTGTCAAAATTCCAAGATTTTTCGACCTTCTCCGAATCGCATGAAACTTTCAGCAAATGTTGCTGGGACTATTCCGACGCGTTTTGCATAGTTTTTGTAAACTTTTAGGCCACGCGTCGTGAGTAATTACAGCAAATCATCGTCTAATTAAAACGTCGCGCTTTTCAAAGTTCTAAGCCATTTCATTGCTATATCTCACCAACGGTGATGACGATAGATCACGCAAATGTATTGCAGAATGTCTTCTTATAGTCCCAGGAAGGTTTCCTGAAAGTTTCAAGAGTTTTCAATTTTTGGCCAAAATCGGCCAAAAACCCTGGGCTATAGCCTTACGTTTTTGTCAAAATTCCAAGATTTTTCGACCTTCTCCGAATCGCATGAAACTTTCAGCAAATGTTGCTGGGACTATTCCGACGCGTTTTGCATAGTTTTTGTAAACTTTTAGGCCACGCGTCGTGAGTAATTACAGCAAATCATCGTCTAATTAAAACGTCGCGCTTTTCAAAGTTCTAAGCCATTTTATTGCTATATCTCACCAACGGTGATGACGATAGATCACGCAAATGTATTGCAGAATGTCTTCTTATAGTCCCAGGAAGGTTTCCTGAAAGTTTCAAGAGTTTTCAATTTTTGGCCAAAATCGGCCAAAAACCCTGGGCTATAGCCTTACGTTTTTGTCAAAATTCCAAGATTTTTCGACCTTCTCCGAATCGCATGAAACTTTCAGCAAGTGTTGCTGGGACTATTCCGACGCGTTTTGCATAGTTTTTGTAAACTTTTAGGCCACGCGTCGTGAGTAATTACAGCAAATCATCGTCTAATTAAAACGTCGCGCTTTTCAAAGTTCTAAGCCATTTTATTGCTATATCTCACCAACGGTGATGACGATAGATCACGCAAATGTATTGCAGAATGTCTTCTTATAGTCCCAGGAAGGTTTCCTGAAAGTTTCAAGAGTTTTCAATTTTTGGCCAAAATCGGCCAAAAACCCTGGGCTATAGCCTTACGTTTTTGTCAAAATTCCAAGATTTTTCGACCTTCTCCGAATCGCATGAAACTTTCAGCAAGTGTTGCTGGGACTATTCCGACGCGTTTTGCATAGTTTTTGTAAACTTTTAGGCCACGCGTCGTGAGTAATTACAGCAAATCATCGTCTAATTAAAACGTCGCGCTTTTCAAAGTTCTAAGCCATTTTATTGCTATATCTCACCAACGGTGATGACGATAGATCACGCAAATGTATTGCAGAATGTCTTCTTATAGTCCCAGGAAGGTTTCCTGAAAGTTTCAAGAGTTTTCAATTTTTGGCCAAAATCGGCCAAAAACCCTGGGCTATAGCCTTACGTTTTTGTCAAAATTCCAAGATTTTTCGACCTTCTCCGAATCGCATGAAACTTTCAGCAAGTGTTGCTGGGACTATTCCGACGCGTTTTGCATAGTTTTTGTAAACTTTTAGGCCACGCGTCGTGAGTAATTACAGCAAATCATCGTCTAATTAAAACGTCGCGCTTTTCAAAGTTCTAAGCCATTTTATTGCTATATCTCACCAACGGTGATGACGATAGATCACGCAAATGTATTGCAGAATGTCTTCTTATAGTCCCAGGAAGGTTTCCTGAAAGTTTCAAGAGTTTTCAATTTTTGGCCAAAATCGGCCAAAAACCCTGGGCTATAGCCTTACGTTTTTGTCAAAATTCCAAGATTTTTCGACCTTCTCCGAATCGCATGAAACTTTCAGCAAGTGTTGCTGGGACTATTCCGACGCGTTTTGCATAGTTTTTGTAAACTTTTAGGCCACGCGTCGTGAGTAATTACAGCAAATCATCGTCTAATTAAAACGTCGCGCTTTTCAAAGTTCTAAGCCATTTTATTGCTATATCTCACCAACGGTGATGACGATAGATCACGCAAATGTATTGCAGAATGTCTTCTTATAGTCCCAGGAAGGTTTCCTGAAAGTTTCAAGAGTTTTCAATTTTTGGCCAAAATCGGCCAAAAACCCTGGGCTATAGCCTTACGTTTTTGTCAAAATTCCAAGATTTTTCGACCTTCTCCGAATCGCATGAAACTTTCAGCAAATGTTGCTGGGACTATTCCGACGCGTTTTGCATAGTTTTTGTAAACTTTTAGGCCACGCGTCGTGAGTAATTACAGCAAATCATCGTCTAATTAAAACGTCGCGCTTTTCAAAGTTCTAAGCCATTTTATTGCTATATCTCACCAACGGTGATGACGATAGATCACGCAAATGTATTGCAGAATGTCTTCTTATAGTCCCAGGAAGGTTTCCTGAAAGTTTCAAGAGTTTTCAATTTTTGGCCAAAATCGGCCAAAAACCCTGGGCTATAGCCTTACGTTTTTGTCAAAATTCCAAGATTTTTCGACCTTCTCCGAATCGCATGAAACTTTCAGCAAATGTTGCTGGGACTATTCCGACGCGTTTTGCATAGTTTTTGTAAACTTTTAGGCCACGCGTCGTGAGTAATTACAGCAAATCATCGTCTAATTAAAACGTCGCGCTTTTCAAAGTTCTAAGCCATTTTATTGCTATATCTCACCAACGGTGATGACGATAGATCACGCAAATGTATTGCAGAATGTCTTCTTATAGTCCCAGGAAGGTTTCCTGAAAGTTTCAAGAGTTTTCAATTTTTGGCCAAAATCGGCCAAAAACCCTGGGCTATAGCCTTACGTTTTTGTCAAAATTCCAAGATTTTTCGACCTTCTCCGAATCGCATGAAACTTTCAGCAAATGTTGCTGGGACTATTCCGACGCGTTTTGCATAGTTTTTGTAAACTTTTAGGCCACGCGTCGTGAGTAATTACAGCAAATCATCGTCTAATTAAAACGTCGCGCTTTTCAAAGTTCTAAGCCATTTTATTGCTATATCTCACCAACGGTGATGACGATAGATCACGCAAATGTATTGCAGAATGTCTTCTTATAGTCCCAGGAAGGTTTCCTGAAAGTTTCAAGAGTTTTCAATTTTTGGCCAAAATCGGCCAAAAACCCTGGGCTATAGCCTTACGTTTTTGTCAAAATTCCAAGATTTTTCGACCTTCTCCGAATCGCATGAAACTTTCAGCAAGTGTTGCTGGGACTATTCCGACGCGTTTTGCATAGTTTTTGTAAACTTTTAGGCCACGCGTCGTGAGTAATTACAGCAAATCATCGTCTAATTAAAACGTCGCGCTTTTCAAAGTTCTAAGCCATTTTATTGCTATATCTCACCAACGGTGATGACGATAGATCACGCAAATGTATTGCAGAATGTCTTCTTATAGTCCCAGGAAGGTTTCCTGAAAGTTTCAAGAGTTTTCAATTTTTGGCCAAAATCGGCCAAAAACCCTGGGCTATAGCCTTACGTTTTTGTCAAAATTCCAAGATTTTTCGACCTTCTCCGAATCGCATGAAACTTTCAGCAAATGTTGCTGGGACTATTCCGACGCGTTTTGCATAGTTTTTGTAAACTTTTAGGCCACGCGTCGTGAGTAATTACAGCAAATCATTGTCTAATTAAAACGTCGCGCTTTTCAAAGTTCTAAGCCATTTTATTGCTATATCTCACCAACGGTGATGACGATAGATCACGCAAATGTATTGCAGAATGTCTTCTTATAGTCCCAGGAAGGTTTCCTGAAAGTTTCAAGAGTTTTCAATTTTTGGCCAAAATCGGCCAAAAACCCTGGGCTATAGCCTTACGTTTTTGTCAAAATTCCAAGATTTTTCGACCTTCTCCGAATCGCATGAAACTTTCAGCAAATGTTGCTGGGACTATTCCGACGCGTTTTGCATAGTTTTTGTAAACTTTTAGGCCACGCGTCGTGAGTAATTACAGCAAATCATCGTCTAATTAAAACGTCGCGCTTTTCAAAGTTCTAAGCCATTTCATTGCTATATCTCACCAACGGTGATGACGATAGATCACGCAAATGTATTGCAGAATGTCTTCTTATAGTCCCAGGAAGGTTTCCTGAAAGTTTCAAGAGTTTTCAATTTTTGGCCAAAATCGGCCAAAAACCCTGGGCTATAGCCTTACGTTTTTGTCAAAATTCCAAGATTTTTCGACCTTCTCCGAATCGCATGAAACTTTCAGCAAATGTTGCTGGGACTATTCCGACGCGTTTTGCATAGTTTTTGTAAACTTTTAGGCCACGCGTCGTGAGTAATTACAGCAAATCATCGTCTAATTAAAACGTCGCGCTTTTCAAAGTTCTAAGCCATTTTATTGCTATATCTCACCAACGGTGATGACGATAGATCACGCAAATGTATTGCAGAATGTCTTCTTATAGTCCCAGGAAGGTTTCCTGAAAGTTTCAAGAGTTTTCAATTTTTGGCCAAAATCGGCCAAAAACCCTGGGCTATAGCCTTACGTTTTTGTCAAAATTCCAAGATTTTTCGACCTTCTCCGAATCGCATGAAACTTTCAGCAAATGTTGCTGGGACTATTCCGACGCGTTTTGCATAGTTTTTGTAAACTTTTAGGCCACGCGTCGTGAGTAATTACAGCAAATCATCGTCTAATTAAAACGTCGCGCTTTTCAAAGTTCTAAGCCATTTTATTGCTATATCTCACCAACGGTGATGACGATAGATCACGCAAATGTATTGCAGAATGTCTTCTTATAGTCCCAGGAAGGTTTCCTGAAAGTTTCAAGAGTTTTCAATTTTTGGCCAAAATCGGCCAAAAACCCTGGGCTATAGCCTTACGTTTTTGTCAAAATTCCAAGATTTTTCGACCTTCTCCGAATCGCATGAAACTTTCAGCAAGTGTTGCTGGGACTATTCCGACGCGTTTTGCATAGTTTTTGTAAACTTTTAGGCCACGCGTCGTGAGTAATTACAGCAAATCATCGTCTAATTAAAACGTCGCGCTTTTCAAAGTTCTAAGCCATTTTATTGCTATATCTCACCAACGGTGATGACGATAGATCACGCAAATGTATTGCAGAATGTCTTCTTATAGTCCCAGGAAGGTTTCCTGAAAGTTTCAAGAGTTTTCAATTTTTGGCCAAAATCGGCCAAAAACCCTGGGCTATAGCCTTACGTTTTTGTCAAAATTCCAAGATTTTTCGACCTTCTCCGAATCGCATGAAACTTTCAGCAAGTGTTGCTGGGACTATTCCGACGCGTTTTGCATAGTTTTTGTAAACTTTTAGGCCACGCGTCGTGAGTAATTACAGCAAATCATCGTCTAATTAAAACGTCGCGCTTTTCAAAGTTCTAAGCCATTTTATTGCTATATCTCACCAACGGTGATGACGATAGATCACGCAAATGTATTGCAGAATGTCTTCTTATAGTCCCAGGAAGGTTTCCTGAAAGTTTCAAGAGTTTTCAATTTTTGGCCAAAATCGGCCAAAAACCCTGGGCTATAGCCTTACGTTTTTGTCAAAATTCCAAGATTTTTCGACCTTCTCCGAATCGCATGAAACTTTCAGCAAGTGTTGCTGGGACTATTCCGACGCGTTTTGCATAGTTTTTGTAAACTTTTAGGCCACGCGTCGTGAGTAGTTACAGCAAATCATCGTCTAATTAAAACGTCGCGCTTTTCAAAGTTCTAAGCCATTTTATTGCTATATCTCACCAACGGTGATGACGATAGATCACGCAAATGTATTGCAGAATGTCTTCTTATAGTCCCAGGAAGGTTTCCTGAAAGTTTCAAGAGTTTTCAATTTTTGGCCAAAATCGGCCAAAAACCCTGGGCTATAGCCTTACGTTTTTGTCAAAATTCCAAGATTTTTCGACCTTCTCCGAATCGCATGAAACTTTCAGCAAGTGTTGCTGGGACTATTCCGACGCGTTTTGCATAGTTTTTGTAAACTTTTAGGCCACGCGTCGTGAGTAATTACAGCAAATCATCGTCTAATTAAAACGTCGCGCTTTTCAAAGTTCTAAGCCATTTTATTGCTATATCTCACCAACGGTGATGACGATAGATCACGCAAATGTATTGCAGAATGTCTTCTTATAGTCCCAGGAAGGTTTCCTGAAAGTTTCAAGAGTTTTCAATTTTTGGCCAAAATCGGCCAAAAACCCTGGGCTATAGCCTTACGTTTTTGTCAAAATTCCAAGATTTTTCGACCTTCTCCGAATCGCATGAAACTTTCAGCAAATGTTGCTGGGACTATTCCGACGCGTTTTGCATAGTTTTTGTAAACTTTTAGGCCACGCGTCGTGAGTAATTACAGCAAATCATCGTCTAATTAAAACGTCGCGCTTTTCAAAGTTCTAAGCCATTTTATTGCTATATCTCACCAACGGTGATGACGATAGATCACGCAAATGTATTGCAGAATGTCTTCTTATAGTCCCAGGAAGGTTTCCTGAAAGTTTCAAGAGTTTTCAATTTTTGGCCAAAATCGGCCAAAAACCCTGGGCTATAGCCTTACGTTTTTGTCAAAATTCCAAGATTTTTCGACCTTCTCCGAATCGCATGAAACTTTCAGCAAATGTTGCTGGGACTATTCCGACGCGTTTTGCATAGTTTTTGTAAACTTTTAGGCCACGCGTCGTGAGTAATTACAGCAAATCATCGTCTAATTAAAACGTCGCGCTTTTCAAAGTTCTAAGCCATTTTATTGCTGTATCTCACCAACGGTGATGACGATAGATCACGCAAATGTATTGCAGAATGTCTTCTTATAGTCCCAGGAAGGTTTCCTGAAAGTTTCAAGAGTTTTCAATTTTTGGCCAAAATCGGCCAAAAACCCTGGGCTATAGCCTTACGTTTTTGTCAAAATTCCAAGATTTTTCGACCTTCTCCGAATCGCATGAAACTTTCAGCAAATGTTGCTGGGACTATTCCGACGCGTTTTGCATAGTTTTTGTAAACTTTTAGGCCACGCGTCGTGAGTAATTACAGCAAATCATCGTCTAGTTAAAACGTCGCGCTTTTCAAAGTTCTAAGCCATTTTATTGCTATATCTCACCAACGGTGATGACGATAGATCACGCAAATGTATTGCAGAATGTCTTCTTATAGTCCCAGGAAGGTTTCCTGAAAGTTTCAAGAGTTTTCAATTTTTGGCCAAAATCGGCCAAAAACCCTGGGCTATAGCCTTACGTTTTTGTCAAAATTCCAAGATTTTTCGACCTTCTCCGAATCGCATGAAACTTTCAGCAAATGTTGCTGGGACTATTCCGACGCGTTTTGCATAGTTTTTGTAAACTTTTAGGCCACGCGTCGTGAGTAATTACAGCAAATCATCGTCTAATTAAAACGTCGCGCTTTTCAAAGTTCTAAGCCATTTTATTGCTATATCTCACCAACGGTGATGACGATAGATCACGCAAATGTATTGCAGAATGTCTTCTTATAGTCCCAGGAAGGTTTCCTGAAAGTTTCAAGAGTTTTCAATTTTTGGCCAAAATCGGCCAAAAACCCTGGGCTATAGCCTTACGTTTTTGTCAAAATTCCAAGATTTTTCGACCTTCTCCGAATCGCATGAAACTTTCAGCAAGTGTTGCTGGGACTATTCCGACGCGTTTTGCATAGTTTTTGTAAACTTTTAGGCCACGCGTCGTGAGTAATTACAGCAAATCATCGTCTAATTAAAACGTCGCGCTTTTCAAAGTTCTAAGCCATTTTATTGCTATATCTCACCAACGGTGATGACGATAGATCACGCAAATGTATTGCAGAATGTCTTCTTATAGTCCCAGGAAGGTTTCCTGAAAGTTTCAAGAGTTTTCAATTTTTGGCCAAAATCGGCCAAAAACCCTGGGCTATAGCCTTACGTTTTTGTCAAAATTCCAAGATTTTTCGACCTTCTCCGAATCGCATGAAACTTTCAGCAAATGTTGCTGGGACTATTCCGACGCGTTTTGCATAGTTTTTGTAAACTTTTAGGCCACGCGTCGTGAGTAATTACAGCAAATCATCGTCTAATTAAAACGTCGCGCTTTTCAAAGTTCTAAGCCATTTTATTGCTATATCTCACCAGCGGTGATGACGATAGATCACGCAAATGTATTGCAGAATGTCTTCTTATAGTCCCAGGAAGGTTTCCTGAAAGTTTCAAGAGTTTTCAATTTTTGGCCAAAATCGGCCAAAAACCCTGGGCTATAGCCTTACGTTTTTGTCAAAATTCCAAGATTTTTCGACCTTCTCCGAATCGCATGAAACTTTCAGCAAGTGTTGCTGGGACTATTCCGACGCGTTTTGCATAGTTTTTGTAAACTTTTAGGCCACGCGTCGTGAGTAATTACAGCAAATCATCGTCTAATTAAAACGTCGCGCTTTTCAAAGTTCTAAGCCATTTTATTGCTATATCTCACCAACGGTGATGACGATAGATCACGCAAATGTATTGCAGAATGTCTTCTTATAGTCCCAGGAAGGTTTCCTGAAAGTTTCAAGAGTTTTCAATTTTTGGCCAAAATCGGCCAAAAACCCTGGGCTATAGCCTTACGTTTTTGTCAAAATTCCAAGATTTTTCGACCTTCTCCGAATCGCATGAAACTTTCAGCAAGTGTTGCTGGGACTATTCCGACGCGTTTTGCATAGTTTTTGTAAACTTTTAGGCCACGCGTCGTGAGTAATTACAGCAAATCATCGTCTAATTAAAACGTCGCGCTTTTCAAAGTTCTAAGCCATTTTATTGCTATATCTCACCAACGGTGATGACGATAGATCACGCAAATGTATTGCAGAATGTCTTCTTATAGTCCCAGGAAGGTTTCCTGAAAGTTTCAAGAGTTTTCAATTTTTGGCCAAAATCGGCCAAAAACCCTGGGCTATAGCCTTACGTTTTTGTCAAAATTCCAAGATTTTTCGACCTTCTCCGAATCGCATGAAACTTTCAGCAAGTGTTGCTGGGACTATTCCGACGCGTTTTGCATAGTTTTTGTAAACTTTTAGGCCACGCGTCGTGAGTAATTACAGCAAATCATCGTCTAATTAAAACGTCGCGCTTTTCAAAGTTCTAAGCCATTTTATTGCTATATCTCACCAACGGTGATGACGATAGATCACGCAAATGTATTGCAGAATGTCTTCTTATAGTCCCAGGAAGGTTTCCTGAAAGTTTCAAGAGTTTTCAATTTTTGGCCAAAATCGGCCAAAAACCCTGGGCTATAGCCTTACGTTTTTGTCAAAACTCCAAGATTTTTCGACCTTCTCCGAATCGCATGAAACTTTCAGCAAGTGTTGCTGGGACTATTCCGACGCGTTTTGCATAGTTTTTGTAAACTTTTAGGCCACGCGTCGTGAGTAGTTACAGCAAATCATCGTCTAATTAAAACGTCGCGCTTTTCAAAGTTCTAAGCCATTTTATTGCTATATCTCACCAACGGTGATGACGATAGATCACGCAAATGTATTGCAGAATGTCTTCTTATAGTCCCAGGAAGGTTTCCTGAAAGTTTCAAGAGTTTTCAATTTTTGGCCAAAATCGGCCAAAAACCCTGGGCTATAGCCTTACGTTTTTGTCAAAATTCCAAGATTTTTCGACCTTCTCCGAATCGCATGAAACTTTCAGCAAATGTTGCTGGGACTATTCCGACGCGTTTTGCATAGTTTTTGTAAACTTTTAGGCCACGCGTCGTGAGTAATTACAGCAAATCATCGTCTAATTAAAACGTCGCGCTTTTCAAAGTTCTAAGCCATTTTATTGCTATATCTCACCAACGGTGATGACGATAGATCACGCAAATGTATTGCAGAATGTCTTCTTATAGTCCCAGGAAGGTTTCCTGAAAGTTTCAAGAGTTTTCAATTTTTGGCCAAAATCGGCCAAAAACCCTGGGCTATAGCCTTACGTTTTTGTCAAAATTCCAAGATTTTTCGACCTTCTCCGAATCGCATGAAACTTTCAGCAAATGTTGCTGGGACTATTCCGACGCGTTTTGCATAGTTTTTGTAAACTTTTAGGCCACGCGTCGTGAGTAATTACAGCAAATCATCGTCTAATTAAAACGTCGCGCTTTTCAAAGTTCTAAGCCATTTTATTGCTATATCTCACCAACGGTGATGACGATAGATCACGCAAATGTATTGCAGAATGTCTTCTTATAGTCCCAGGAAGGTTTCCTGAAAGTTTCAAGAGTTTTCAATTTTTGGCCAAAATCGGCCAAAAACCCTGGGCTATAGCCTTACGTTTTTGTCAAAATTCCAAGATTTTTCGACCTTCTCCGAATCGCATGAAACTTTCAGCAAATGTTGCTGGGACTATTCCGACGCGTTTTGCATAGTTTTTGTAAACTTTTAGGCCACGCGTCGTGAGTAATTACAGCAAATCATCGTCTAATTAAAACGTCGCGCTTTTCAAAGTTCTAAGCCATTTTATTGCTATATCTCACCAACGGTGATGACGATAGATCACGCAAATGTATTGCAGAATGTCTTCTTATAGTCCCAGGAAGGTTTCCTGAAAGTTTCAAGAGTTTTCAATTTTTGGCCAAAATCGGCCAAAAACCCTGGGCTATAGCCTTACGTTTTTGTCAAAATTCCAAGATTTTTCGACCTTCTCCGAATCGCATGAAACTTTCAGCAAATGTTGCTGGGACTATTCCGACGCGTTTTGCATAGTTTTTGTAAACTTTTAGGCCACGCGTCGTGAGTAATTACAGCAAATCATCGTCTAATTAAAACGTCGCGCTTTTCAAAGTTCTAAGCCATTTTATTGCTATATCTCACCAACGGTGATGACGATAGATCACGCAAATGTATTGCAGAATGTCTTCTTATAGTCCCAGGAAGGTTTCCTGAAAGTTTCAAGAGTTTTCAATTTTTGGCCAAAATCGGCCAAAAACCCTGGGCTATAGCCTTACGTTTTTGTCAAAATTCCAAGATTTTTCGACCTTCTCCGAATCGCATGAAACTTTCAGCAAATGTTGCTGGGACTATTCCGACGCGTTTTGCATAGTTTTTGTAAACTTTTAGGCCACGCGTCGTGAGTAATTACAGCAAATCATCGTCTAATTAAAACGTCGCGCTTTTCAAAGTTCTAAGCCATTTTATTGCTATATCTCACCAACGGTGATGACGATAGATCACGCAAATGTATTGCAGAATGTCTTCTTATAGTCCCAGGAAGGTTTCCTGAAAGTTTCAAGAGTTTTCAATTTTTGGCCAAAATCGGCCAAAAACCCTGGGCTATAGCCTTACGTTTTTGTCAAAATTCCAAGATTTTTCGACCTTCTCCGAATCGCATGAAACTTTCAGCAAATGTTGCTGGGACTATTCCGACGCGTTTTGCATAGTTTTTGTAAACTTTTAGGCCACGCGTCGTGAGTAATTACAGCAAATCATCGTCTAATTAAAACGTCGCGCTTTTCAAAGTTCTAAGCCATTTTATTGCTATATCTCACCAACGGTGATGACGATAGATCACGCAAATGTATTGCAGAATGTCTTCTTATAGTCCCAGGAAGGTTTCCTGAAAGTTTCAAGAGTTTTCAATTTTTGGCCAAAATCGGCCAAAAACCCTGGGCTATAGCCTTACGTTTTTGTCAAAATTCCAAGATTTTTCGACCTTCTCCGAATCGCATGAAACTTTCAGCAAGTGTTGCTGGGACTATTCCGACGCGTTTTGCATAGTTTTTGTAAACTTTTAGGCCACGCGTCGTGAGTAATTACAGCAAATCATCGTCTAATTAAAACGTCGCGCTTTTCAAAGTTCTAAGCCATTTTATTGCTATATCTCACCAACGGTGATGACGATAGATCACGCAAATGTATTGCAGAATGTCTTCTTATAGTCCCAGGAAGGTTTCCTGAAAGTTTCAAGAGTTTTCAATTTTTGGCCAAAATCGGCCAAAAACCCTGGGCTATAGCCTTACGTTTTTGTCAAAATTCCAAGATTTTTCGACCTTCTCCGAATCGCATGAAACTTTCAGCAAGTGTTGCTGGGACTATTCCGACGCGTTTTGCATAGTTTTTGTAAACTTTTAGGCCACGCGTCGTGAGTAATTACAGCAAATCATCGTCTAATTAAAACGTCGCGCTTTTCAAAGTTCTAAGCCATTTTATTGCTATATCTCACCAACGGTGATGACGATAGATCACGCAAATGTATTGCAGAATGTCTTCTTATAGTCCCAGGAAGGTTTCCTGAAAGTTTCAAGAGTTTTCAATTTTTGGCCAAAATCGGCCAAAAACCCTGGGCTATAGCCTTACGTTTTTGTCAAAATTCCAAGATTTTTCGACCTTCTCCGAATCGCATGAAACTTTCAGCAAGTGTTGCTGGGACTATTCCGACGCGTTTTGCATAGTTTTTGTAAACTTTTAGGCCACGCGTCGTGAGTAATTACAGCAAATCATCGTCTAATTAAAACGTCGCGCTTTTCAAAGTTCTAAGCCATTTTATTGCTATATCTCACCAACGGTGATGACGATAGATCACGCAAATGTATTGCAGAATGTCTTCTTATAGTCCCAGGAAGGTTTCCTGAAAGTTTCAAGAGTTTTCAATTTTTGGCCAAAATCGGCCAAAAACCCTGGGCTATAGCCTTACGTTTTTGTCAAAATTCCAAGATTTTTCGACCTTCTCCGAATCGCATGAAACTTTCAGCAAGTGTTGCTGGGACTATTCCGACGCGTTTTGCATAGTTTTTGTAAACTTTTAGGCCACGCGTCGTGAGTAGTTACAGCAAATCATCGTCTAATTAAAACGTCGCGCTTTTCAAAGTTCTAAGCCATTTTATTGCTATATCTCACCAACGGTGATGACGATAGATCACGCAAATGTATTGCAGAATGTCTTCTTATAGTCCCAGGAAGGTTTCCTGAAAGTTTCAAGAGTTTTCAATTTTTGGCCAAAATCGGCCAAAAACCCTGGGCTATAGCCTTACGTTTTTGTCAAAATTCCAAGATTTTTCGACCTTCTCCGAATCGCATGAAACTTTCAGCAAGTGTTGCTGGGACTATTCCGACGCGTTTTGCATAGTTTTTGTAAACTTTTAGGCCACGCGTCGTGAGTAATTACAGCAAATCATCGTCTAATTAAAACGTCGCGCTTTTCAAAGTTCTAAGCCATTTTATTGCTATATCTCACCAACGGTGATGACGATAGATCACGCAAATGTATTGCAGAATGTCTTCTTATAGTCCCAGGAAGGTTTCCTGAAAGTTTCAAGAGTTTTCAATTTTTGGCCAAAATCGGCCAAAAACCCTGGGCTATAGCCTTACGTTTTTGTCAAAATTCCAAGATTTTTCGACCTTCTCCGAATCGCATGAAACTTTCAGCAAATGTTGCTGGGACTATTCCGACGCGTTTTGCATAGTTTTTGTAAACTTTTAGGCCACGCGTCGTGAGTAATTACAGCAAATCATCGTCTAATTAAAACGTCGCGCTTTTCAAAGTTCTAAGCCATTTTATTGCTATATCTCACCAACGGTGATGACGATAGATCACGCAAATGTATTGCAGAATGTCTTCTTATAGTCCCAGGAAGGTTTCCTGAAAGTTTCAAGAGTTTTCAATTTTTGGCCAAAATCGGCCAAAAACCCTGGGCTATAGCCTTACGTTTTTGTCAAAATTCCAAGATTTTTCGACCTTCTCCGAATCGCATGAAACTTTCAGCAAGTGTTGCTGGGACTATTCCGACGCGTTTTGCATAGTTTTTGTAAACTTTTAGGCCACGCGTCGTGAGTAATTACAGCAAATCATCGTCTAATTAAAACGTCGCGCTTTTCAAAGTTCTAAGCCATTTTATTGCTATATCTCACCAACGGTGATGACGATAGATCACGCAAATGTATTGCAGAATGTCTTCTTATAGTCCCAGGAAGGTTTCCTGAAAGTTTCAAGAGTTTTCAATTTTTGGCCAAAATCGGCCAAAAACCCTGGGCTATAGCCTTACGTTTTTGTCAAAATTCCAAGATTTTTCGACCTTCTCCGAATCGCATGAAACTTTCAGCAAGTGTTGCTGGGACTATTCCGACGCGTTTTGCATAGTTTTTGTAAACTTTTAGGCCACGCGTCGTGAGTAATTACAGCAAATCATCGTCTAATTAAAACGTCGCGCTTTTCAAAGTTCTAAGCCATTTTATTGCTATATCTCACCAACGGTGATGACGATAGATCACGCAAATGTATTGCAGAATGTCTTCTTATAGTCCCAGGAAGGTTTCCTGAAAGTTTCAAGAGTTTTCAATTTTTGGCCAAAATCGGCCAAAAACCCTGGGCTATAGCCTTACGTTTTTGTCAAAATTCCAAGATTTTTCGACCTTCTCCGAATCGCATGAAACTTTCAGCAAGTGTTGCTGGGACTATTCCGACGCGTTTTGCATAGTTTTTGTAAACTTTTAGGCCATGCGTCGTGAGTAGTTACAGCAAATCATCGTCTAATTAAAACGTCGCGCTTTTCAAAGTTCTAAGCCATTTTATTGCTATATCTCACCAACGGTGATGACGATAGATCACGCAAATGTATTGCAGAATGTCTTCTTATAGTCCCAGGAAGGTTTCCTGAAAGTTTCAAGAGTTTTCAATTTTTGGCCAAAATCGGCCAAAAACCCTGGGCTATAGCCTTACGTTTTTGTCAAAATTCCAAGATTTTTCGACCTTCTCCGAATCGCATGAAACTTTCAGCAAGTGTTGCTGGGACTATTCCGACGCGTTTTGCATAGTTTTTGTAAACTTTTAGGCCACGCGTCGTGAGTAATTACAGCAAATCATCGTCTAATTAAAACGTCGCGCTTTTCAAAGTTCTAAGCCATTTTATTGCTATATCTCACCAACGGTGATGACGATAGATCACGCAAATGTATTGCAGAATGTCTTCTTATAGTCCCAGGAAGGTTTCCTGAAAGTTTCAAGAGTTTTCAATTTTTGGCCAAAATCGGCCAAAAACCCTGGGCTATAGCCTTACGTTTTTGTCAAAATTCCAAGATTTTTCGACCTTCTCCGAATCGCATGAAACTTTCAGCAAATGTTGCTGGGACTATTCCGACGCGTTTTGCATAGTTTTTGTAAACTTTTAGGCCACGCGTCGTGAGTAATTACAGCAAATCATCGTCTAATTAAAACGTCGCGCTTTTCAAAGTTCTAAGCCATTTTATTGCTATATCTCACCAACGGTGATGACGATAGATCACGCAAATGTATTGCAGAATGTCTTCTTATAGTCCCAGGAAGGTTTCCTGAAAGTTTCAAGAGTTTTCAATTTTTGGCCAAAATCGGCCAAAAACCCTGGGCTATAGCCTTACGTTTTTGTCAAAATTCCAAGATTTTTCGACCTTCTCCGAATCGCATGAAACTTTCAGCAAGTGTTGCTGGGACTATTCCGACGCGTTTTGCATAGTTTTTGTAAACTTTTAGGCCACGCGTCGTGAGTAATTACAGCAAATCATCGTCTAATTAAAACGTCGCGCTTTTCAAAGTTCTAAGCCATTTTATTGCTATATCTCACCAACGGTGATGACGATAGATCACGCAAATGTATTGCAGAATGTCTTCTTATAGTCCCAGGAAGGTTTCCTGAAAGTTTCAAGAGTTTTCAATTTTTGGCCAAAATCGGCCAAAAACCCTGGGCTATAGCCTTACGTTTTTGTCAAAATTCCAAGATTTTTCGACCTTCTCCGAATCGCATGAAACTTTCAGCAAGTGTTGCTGGGACTATTCCGACGCGTTTTGCATAGTTTTTGTAAACTTTTAGGCCACGCGTCGTGAGTAATTACAGCAAATCATCGTCTAATTAAAACGTCGCGCTTTTCAAAGTTCTAAGCCATTTTATTGCTATATCTCACCAACGGTGATGACGATAGATCACGCAAATGTATTGCAGAATGTCTTCTTATAGTCCCAGGAAGGTTTCCTGAAAGTTTCAAGAGTTTTCAATTTTTGGCCAAAATCGGCCAAAAACCCTGGGCTATAGCCTTACGTTTTTGTCAAAATTCCAAGATTTTTCGACCTTCTCCGAATCGCATGAAACTTTCAGCAAGTGTTGCTGGGACTATTCCGACGCGTTTTGCATAGTTTTTGTAAACTTTTAGGCCACGCGTCGTGAGTAGTTACAGCAAATCATCGTCTAATTAAAACGTCGCGCTTTTCAAAGTTCTAAGCCATTTTATTGCTATATCTCACCAACGGTGATGACGATAGATCACGCAAATGTATTGCAGAATGTCTTCTTATAGTCCCAGGAAGGTTTCCTGAAAGTTTCAAGAGTTTTCAATTTTTGGCCAAAATCGGCCAAAAACCCTGGGCTATAGCCTTACGTTTTTGTCAAAATTCCAAGATTTTTCGACCTTCTCCGAATCGCATGAAACTTTCAGCAAGTGTTGCTGGGACTATTCCGACGCGTTTTGCATAGTTTTTGTAAACTTTTAGGCCACGCGTCGTGAGTAATTACAGCAAATCATCGTCTAATTAAAACGTCGCGCTTTTCAAAGTTCTAAGCCATTTTATTGCTATATCTCACCAACGGTGATGACGATAGATCACGCAAATGTATTGCAGAATGTCTTCTTATAGTCCCAGGAAGGTTTCCTGAAAGTTTCAAGAGTTTTCAATTTTTGGCCAAAATCGGCCAAAAACCCTGGGCTATAGCCTTACGTTTTTGTCAAAATTCCAAGATTTTTCGACCTTCTCCGAATCGCATGAAACTTTCAGCAAATGTTGCTGGGACTATTCCGACGCGTTTTGCATAGTTTTTGTAAACTTTTAGGCCACGCGTCGTGAGTAATTACAGCAAATCATCGTCTAATTAAAACGTCGCGCTTTTCAAAGTTCTAAGCCATTTTATTGCTATATCTCACCAACGGTGATGACGATAGATCACGCAAATGTATTGCAGAATGTCTTCTTATAGTCCCAGGAAGGTTTCCTGAAAGTTTCAAGAGTTTTCAATTTTTGGCCAAAATCGGCCAAAAACCCTGGGCTATAGCCTTACGTTTTTGTCAAAATTCCAAGATTTTTCGACCTTCTCCGAATCGCATGAAACTTTCAGCAAATGTTGCTGGGACTATTCCGACGCGTTTTGCATAGTTTTTGTAAACTTTTAGGCCACGCGTCGTGAGTAATTACAGCAAATCATCGTCTAATTAAAACGTCGCGCTTTTCAAAGTTCTAAGCCATTTTATTGCTATATCTCACCAACGGTGATGACGATAGATCACGCAAATGTATTGCAGAATGTCTTCTTATAGTCCCAGGAAGGTTTCCTGAAAGTTTCAAGAGTTTTCAATTTTTGGCCAAAATCGGCCAAAAACCCTGGGCTATAGCCTTACGTTTTTGTCAAAATTCCAAGATTTTTCGACCTTCTCCGAATCGCATGAAACTTTCAGCAAATGTTGCTGGGACTATTCCGACGCGTTTTGCATAGTTTTTGTAAACTTTTAGGCCACGCGTCGTGAGTAATTACAGCAAATCATCGTCTAATTAAAACGTCGCGCTTTTCAAAGTTCTAAGCCATTTTATTGCTATATCTCACCAACGGTGATGACGATAGATCACGCAAATGTATTGCAGAATGTCTTCTTATAGTCCCAGGAAGGTTTCCTGAAAGTTTCAAGAGTTTTCAATTTTTGGCCAAAATCGGCCAAAAACCCTGGGCTATAGCCTTACGTTTTTGTCAAAATTCCAAGATTTTTCGACCTTCTCCGAATCGCATGAAACTTTCAGCAAATGTTGCTGGGACTATTCCGACGCGTTTTGCATAGTTTTTGTAAACTTTTAGGCCACGCGTCGTGAGTAATTACAGCAAATCATCGTCTAATTAAAACGTCGCGCTTTTCAAAGTTCTAAGCCATTTTATTGCTATATCTCACCAACGGTGATGACGATAGATCACGCAAATGTATTGCAGAATGTCTTCTTATAGTCCCAGGAAGGTTTCCTGAAAGTTTCAAGAGTTTTCAATTTTTGGCCAAAATCGGCCAAAAACCCTGGGCTATAGCCTTACGTTTTTGTCAAAATTCCAAGATTTTTCGACCTTCTCCGAATCGCATGAAACTTTCAGCAAATGTTGCTGGGACTATTCCGACGCGTTTTGCATAGTTTTTGTAAACTTTTAGGCCACGCGTCGTGAGTAATTACAGCAAATCATCGTCTAATTAAAACGTCGCGCTTTTCAAAGTTCTAAGCCATTTTATTGCTATATCTCACCAACGGTGATGACGATAGATCACGCAAATGTATTGCAGAATGTCTTCTTATAGTCCCAGGAAGGTTTCCTGAAAGTTTCAAGAGTTTTCAATTTTTGGCCAAAATCGGCCAAAAACCCTGGGCTATAGCCTTACGTTTTTGTCAAAATTCCAAGATTTTTCGACCTTCTCCGAATCGCATGAAACTTTCAGCAAGTGTTGCTGGGACTATTCCGACGCGTTTTGCATAGTTTTTGTAAACTTTTAGGCCACGCGTCGTGAGTAATTACAGCAAATCATCGTCTAATTAAAACGTCGCGCTTTTCAAAGTTCTAAGCCATTTTATTGCTATATCTCACCAACGGTGATGACGATAGATCACGCAAATGTATTGCAGAATGTCTTCTTATAGTCCCAGGAAGGTTTCCTGAAAGTTTCAAGAGTTTTCAATTTTTGGCCAAAATCGGCCAAAAACCCTGGGCTATAGCCTTACGTTTTTGTCAAAATTCCAAGATTTTTCGACCTTCTCCGAATCGCATGAAACTTTCAGCAAGTGTTGCTGGGACTATTCCGACGCGTTTTGCATAGTTTTTGTAAACTTTTAGGCCACGCGTCGTGAGTAATTACAGCAAATCATCGTCTAATTAAAACGTCGCGCTTTTCAAAGTTCTAAGCCATTTTATTGCTATATCTCACCAACGGTGATGACGATAGATCACGCAAATGTATTGCAGAATGTCTTCTTATAGTCCCAGGAAGGTTTCCTGAAAGTTTCAAGAGTTTTCAATTTTTGGCCAAAATCGGCCAAAAACCCTGGGCTATAGCCTTACGTTTTTGTCAAAATTCCAAGATTTTTCGACCTTCTCCGAATCGCATGAAACTTTCAGCAAGTGTTGCTGGGACTATTCCGACGCGTTTTGCATAGTTTTTGTAAACTTTTAGGCCACGCGTCGTGAGTAGTTACAGCAAATCATCGTCTAATTAAAACGTCGCGCTTTTCAAAGTTCTAAGCCATTTTATTGCTATATCTCACCAACGGTGATGACGATAGATCACGCAAATGTATTGCAGAATGTCTTCTTATAGTCCCAGGAAGGTTTCCTGAAAGTTTCAAGAGTTTTCAATTTTTGGCCAAAATCGGCCAAAAACCCTGGGCTATAGCCTTACGTTTTTGTCAAAATTCCAAGATTTTTCGACCTTCTCCGAATCGCATGAAACTTTCAGCAAGTGTTGCTGGGACTATTCCGACGCGTTTTGCATAGTTTTTGTAAACTTTTAGGCCACGCGTCGTGAGTAATTACAGCAAATCATCGTCTAATTAAAACGTCGCGCTTTTCAAAGTTCTAAGCCATTTTATTGCTATATCTCACCAACGGTGATGACGATAGATCACGCAAATGTATTGCAGAATGTCTTCTTATAGTCCCAGGAAGGTTTCCTGAAAGTTTCAAGAGTTTTCAATTTTTGGCCAAAATCGGCCAAAAACCCTGGGCTATAGCCTTACGTTTTTGTCAAAATTCCAAGATTTTTCGACCTTCTCCGAATCGCATGAAACTTTCAGCAAATGTTGCTGGGACTATTCCGACGCGTTTTGCATAGTTTTTGTAAACTTTTAGGCCACGCGTCGTGAGTAATTACAGCAAATCATCGTCTAATTAAAACGTCGCGCTTTTCAAAGTTCTAAGCCATTTTATTGCTATATCTCACCAACGGTGATGACGATAGATCACGCAAATGTATTGCAGAATGTCTTCTTATAGTCCCAGGAAGGTTTCCTGAAAGTTTCAAGAGTTTTCAATTTTTGGCCAAAATCGGCCAAAAACCCTGGGCTATAGCCTTACGTTTTTGTCAAAATTCCAAGATTTTTCGACCTTCTCCGAATCGCATGAAACTTTCAGCAAATGTTGCTGGGACTATTCCGACGCGTTTTGCATAGTTTTTGTAAACTTTTAGGCCACGCGTCGTGAGTAATTACAGCAAATCATCGTCTAATTAAAACGTCGCGCTTTTCAAAGTTCTAAGCCATTTTATTGCTATATCTCACCAACGGTGATGACGATAGATCACGCAAATGTATTGCAGAATGTCTTCTTATAGTCCCAGGAAGGTTTCCTGAAAGTTTCAAGAGTTTTCAATTTTTGGCCAAAATCGGCCAAAAACCCTGGGCTATAGCCTTACGTTTTTGTCAAAATTCCAAGATTTTTCGACCTTCTCCGAATCGCATGAAACTTTCAGCAAATGTTGCTGGGACTATTCCGACGCGTTTTGCATAGTTTTTGTAAACTTTTAGGCCACGCGTCGTGAGTAATTACAGCAAATCATCGTCTAATTAAAACGTCGCGCTTTTCAAAGTTCTAAGCCATTTTATTGCTATATCTCACCAACGGTGATGACGATAGATCACGCAAATGTATTGCAGAATGTCTTCTTATAGTCCCAGGAAGGTTTCCTGAAAGTTTCAAGAGTTTTCAATTTTTGGCCAAAATCGGCCAAAAACCCTGGGCTATAGCCTTACGTTTTTGTCAAAATTCCAAGATTTTTCGACCTTCTCCGAATCGCATGAAACTTTCAGCAAATGTTGCTGGGACTATTCCGACGCGTTTTGCATAGTTTTTGTAAACTTTTAGGCCACGCGTCGTGAGTAATTACAGCAAATCATCGTCTAATTAAAACGTCGCGCTTTTCAAAGTTCTAAGCCATTTTATTGCTATATCTCACCAACGGTGATGACGATAGATCACGCAAATGTATTGCAGAATGTCTTCTTATAGTCCCAGGAAGGTTTCCTGAAAGTTTCAAGAGTTTTCAATTTTTGGCCAAAATCGGCCAAAAACCCTGGGCTATAGCCTTACGTTTTTGTCAAAATTCCAAGATTTTTCGACCTTCTCCGAATCGCATGAAACTTTCAGCAAATGTTGCTGGGACTATTCCGACGCGTTTTGCATAGTTTTTGTAAACTTTTAGGCCACGCGTCGTGAGTAATTACAGCAAATCATCGTCTAATTAAAACGTCGCGCTTTTCAAAGTTCTAAGCCATTTCATTGCTATATCTCACCAACGGTGATGACGATAGATCACGCAAATGTATTGCAGAATGTCTTCTTATAGTCCCAGGAAGGTTTCCTGAAAGTTTCAAGAGTTTTCAATTTTTGGCCAAAATCGGCCAAAAACCCTGGGCTATAGCCTTACGTTTTTGTCAAAATTCCAAGATTTTTCGACCTTCTCCGAATCGCATGAAACTTTCAGCAAATGTTGCTGGGACTATTCCGACGCGTTTTGCATAGTTTTTGTAAACTTTTAGGCCACGCGTCGTGAGTAATTACAGCAAATCATCGTCTAATTAAAACGTCGCGCTTTTCAAAGTTCTAAGCCATTTTATTGCTATATCTCACCAACGGTGATGACGATAGATCACGCAAATGTATTGCAGAATGTCTTCTTATAGTCCCAGGAAGGTTTCCTGAAAGTTTCAAGAGTTTTCAATTTTTGGCCAAAATCGGCCAAAAACCCTGGGCTATAGCCTTACGTTTTTGTCAAAATTCCAAGATTTTTCGACCTTCTCCGAATCGCATGAAACTTTCAGCAAATGTTGCTGGGACTATTCCGACGCGTTTTGCATAGTTTTTGTAAACTTTTAGGCCACGCGTCGTGAGTAATTACAGCAAATCATCGTCTAATTAAAACGTCGCGCTTTTCAAAGTTCTAAGCCATTTTATTGCTATATCTCACCAACGGTGATGACGATAGATCACGCAAATGTATTGCAGAATGTCTTCTTATAGTCCCAGGAAGGTTTCCTGAAAGTTTCAAGAGTTTTCAATTTTTGGCCAAAATCGGCCAAAAACCCTGGGCTATAGCCTTACGTTTTTGTCAAAATTCCAAGATTTTTCGACCTTCTCCGAATCGCATGAAACTTTCAGCAAGTGTTGCTGGGACTATTCCGACGCGTTTTGCATAGTTTTTGTAAACTTTTAGGCCACGCGTCGTGAGTAATTACAGCAAATCATCGTCTAATTAAAACGTCGCGCTTTTCAAAGTTCTAAGCCATTTTATTGCTATATCTCACCAACGGTGATGACGATAGATCACGCAAATGTATTGCAGAATGTCTTCTTATAGTCCCAGGAAGGTTTCCTGAAAGTTTCAAGAGTTTTCAATTTTTGGCCAAAATCGGCCAAAAACCCTGGGCTATAGCCTTACGTTTTTGTCAAAATTCCAAGATTTTTCGACCTTCTCCGAATCGCATGAAACTTTCAGCAAGTGTTGCTGGGACTATTCCGACGCGTTTTGCATAGTTTTTGTAAACTTTTAGGCCACGCGTCGTGAGTAATTACAGCAAATCATCGTCTAATTAAAACGTCGCGCTTTTCAAAGTTCTAAGCCATTTTATTGCTATATCTCACCAACGGTGATGACGATAGATCACGCAAATGTATTGCAGAATGTCTTCTTATAGTCCCAGGAAGGTTTCCTGAAAGTTTCAAGAGTTTTCAATTTTTGGCCAAAATCGGCCAAAAACCCTGGGCTATAGCCTTACGTTTTTGTCAAAATTCCAAGATTTTTCGACCTTCTCCGAATCGCATGAAACTTTCAGCAAGTGTTGCTGGGACTATTCCGACGCGTTTTGCATAGTTTTTGTAAACTTTTAGGCCACGCGTCGTGAGTAATTACAGCAAATCATCGTCTAATTAAAACGTCGCGCTTTTCAAAGTTCTAAGCCATTTTATTGCTATATCTCACCAACGGTGATGACGATAGATCACGCAAATGTATTGCAGAATGTCTTCTTATAGTCCCAGGAAGGTTTCCTGAAAGTTTCAAGAGTTTTCAATTTTTGGCCAAAATCGGCCAAAAACCCTGGGCTATAGCCTTACGTTTTTGTCAAAATTCCAAAATTTTTCGACCTTCTCCGAATCGCATGAAACTTTCAGCAAATGTTGCTGGGACTATTCCGACGCGTTTTGCATAGTTTTTGTAAACTTTTAGGCCACGCGTCGTGAGTAATTACAGCAAATCATCGTCTAATTAAAACGTCGCGCTTTTCAAAGTTCTAAGCCATTTTATTGCTATATCTCACCAACGGTGATGACGATAGATCACGCAAATGTATTGCAGAATGTCTTCTTATAGTCCCAGGAAGGTTTCCTGAAAGTTTCAAGAGTTTTCAATTTTTGGCCAAAATCGGCCAAAAACCCTGGGCTATAGCCTTACGTTTTTGTCAAAATTCCAAGATTTTTCGACCTTCTCCGAATCGCATGAAACTTTCAGCAAATGTTGCTGGGACTATTCCGACGCGTTTTGCATAGTTTTTGTAAACTTTTAGGCCACGCGTCGTGAGTAATTACAGCAAATCATCGTCTAATTAAAACGTCGCGCTTTTCAAAGTTCTAAGCCATTTTATTGCTATATCTCACCAACGGTGATGACGATAGATCACGCAAATGTATTGCAGAATGTCTTCTTATAGTCCCAGGAAGGTTTCCTGAAAGTTTCAAGAGTTTTCAATTTTTGGCCAAAATCGGCCAAAAACCCTGGGCTATAGCCTTACGTTTTTGTCAAAATTCCAAGATTTTTCGACCTTCTCCGAATCGCATGAAACTTTCAGCAAATGTTGCTGGGACTATTCCGACGCGTTTTGCATAGTTTTTGTAAACTTTTAGGCCACGCGTCGTGAGTAATTACAGCAAATCATCGTCTAATTAAAACGTCGCGCTTTTCAAAGTTCTAAGCCATTTTATTGCTATATCTCACCAACGGTGATGACGATAGATCACGCAAATGTATTGCAGAATGTCTTCTTATAGTCCCAGGAAGGTTTCCTGAAAGTTTCAAGAGTTTTCAATTTTTGGCCAAAATCGGCCAAAAACCCTGGGCTATAGCCTTACGTTTTTGTCAAAATTCCAAGATTTTTCGACCTTCTCCGAATCGCATGAAACTTTCAGCAAATGTTGCTGGGACTATTCCGACGCGTTTTGCATAGTTTTTGTAAACTTTTAGGCCACGCGTCGTGAGTAATTACAGCAAATCATTGTCTAATTAAAACGTCGCGCTTTTCAAAGTTCTAAGCCATTTTATTGCTATATCTCACCAACGGTGATGACGATAGATCACGCAAATGTATTGCAGAATGTCTTCTTATAGTCCCAGGAAGGTTTCCTGAAAGTTTCAAGAGTTTTCAATTTTTGGCCAAAATCGGCCAAAAACCCTGGGCTATAGCCTTACGTTTTTGTCAAAATTCCAAGATTTTTCGACCTTCTCCGAATCGCATGAAACTTTCAGCAAATGTTGCTGGGACTATTCCGACGCGTTTTGCATAGTTTTTGTAAACTTTTAGGCCACGCGTCGTGAGTAATTACAGCAAATCATCGTCTAATTAAAACGTCGCGCTTTTCAAAGTTCTAAGCCATTTCATTGCTATATCTCACCAACGGTGATGACGATAGATCACGCAAATGTATTGCAGAATGTCTTCTTATAGTCCCAGGAAGGTTTCCTGAAAGTTTCAAGAGTTTTCAATTTTTGGCCAAAATCGGCCAAAAACCCTGGGCTATAGCCTTACGTTTTTGTCAAAATTCCAAGATTTTTCGACCTTCTCCGAATCGCATGAAACTTTCAGCAAATGTTGCTGGGACTATTCCGACGCGTTTTGCATAGTTTTTGTAAACTTTTAGGCCACGCGTCGTGAGTAATTACAGCAAATCATCGTCTAATTAAAACGTCGCGCTTTTCAAAGTTCTAAGCCATTTTATTGCTATATCTCACCAACGGTGATGACGATAGATCACGCAAATGTATTGCAGAATGTCTTCTTATAGTCCCAGGAAGGTTTCCTGAAAGTTTCAAGAGTTTTCAATTTTTGGCCAAAATCGGCCAAAAACCCTGGGCTATAGCCTTACGTTTTTGTCAAAATTCCAAGATTTTTCGACCTTCTCCGAATCGCATGAAACTTTCAGCAAATGTTGCTGGGACTATTCCGACGCGTTTTGCATAGTTTTTGTAAACTTTTAGGCCACGCGTCGTGAGTAATTACAGCAAATCATCGTCTAATTAAAACGTCGCGCTTTTCAAAGTTCTAAGCCATTTTATTGCTATATCTCACCAACGGTGATGACGATAGATCACGCAAATGTATTGCAGAATGTCTTCTTATAGTCCCAGGAAGGTTTCCTGAAAGTTTCAAGAGTTTTCAATTTTTGGCCAAAATCGGCCAAAAACCCTGGGCTATAGCCTTACGTTTTTGTCAAAATTCCAAGATTTTTCGACCTTCTCCGAATCGCATGAAACTTTCAGCAAGTGTTGCTGGGACTATTCCGACGCGTTTTGCATAGTTTTTGTAAACTTTTAGGCCACGCGTCGTGAGTAATTACAGCAAATCATCGTCTAATTAAAACGTCGCGCTTTTCAAAGTTCTAAGCCATTTTATTGCTATATCTCACCAACGGTGATGACGATAGATCACGCAAATGTATTGCAGAATGTCTTCTTATAGTCCCAGGAAGGTTTCCTGAAAGTTTCAAGAGTTTTCAATTTTTGGCCAAAATCGGCCAAAAACCCTGGGCTATAGCCTTACGTTTTTGTCAAAATTCCAAGATTTTTCGACCTTCTCCGAATCGCATGAAACTTTCAGCAAGTGTTGCTGGGACTATTCCGACGCGTTTTGCATAGTTTTTGTAAACTTTTAGGCCACGCGTCGTGAGTAATTACAGCAAATCATCGTCTAATTAAAACGTCGCGCTTTTCAAAGTTCTAAGCCATTTTATTGCTATATCTCACCAACGGTGATGACGATAGATCACGCAAATGTATTGCAGAATGTCTTCTTATAGTCCCAGGAAGGTTTCCTGAAAGTTTCAAGAGTTTTCAATTTTTGGCCAAAATCGGCCAAAAACCCTGGGCTATAGCCTTACGTTTTTGTCAAAATTCCAAGATTTTTCGACCTTCTCCGAATCGCATGAAACTTTCAGCAAATGTTGCTGGGACTATTCCGACGCGTTTTGCATAGTTTTTGTAAACTTTTAGGCCACGCGTCGTGAGTAATTACAGCAAATCATCGTCTAATTAAAACGTCGCGCTTTTCAAAGTTCTAAGCCATTTCATTGCTATATCTCACCAACGGTGATGACGATAGATCACGCAAATGTATTGCAGAATGTCTTCTTATAGTCCCAGGAAGGTTTCCTGAAAGTTTCAAGAGTTTTCAATTTTTGGCCAAAATCGGCCAAAAACCCTGGGCTATAGCCTTACGTTTTTGTCAAAATTCCAAGATTTTTCGACCTTCTCCGAATCGCATGAAACTTTCAGCAAATGTTGCTGGGACTATTCCGACGCGTTTTGCATAGTTTTTGTAAACTTTTAGGCCACGCGTCGTGAGTAATTACAGCAAATCATCGTCTAATTAAAACGTCGCGCTTTTCAAAGTTCTAAGCCATTTTATTGCTATATCTCACCAACGGTGATGACGATAGATCACGCAAATGTATTGCAGAATGTCTTCTTATAGTCCCAGGAAGGTTTCCTGAAAGTTTCAAGAGTTTTCAATTTTTGGCCAAAATCGGCCAAAAACCCTGGGCTATAGCCTTACGTTTTTGTCAAAATTCCAAGATTTTTCGACCTTCTCCGAATCGCATGAAACTTTCAGCAAATGTTGCTGGGACTATTCCGACGCGTTTTGCATAGTTTTTGTAAACTTTTAGGCCACGCGTCGTGAGTAATTACAGCAAATCATCGTCTAATTATAACGTCGCGCTTTTCAAAGTTCTAAGCCATTTTATTGCTATATCTCACCAACGGTGATGACGATAGATCACGCAAATGTATTGCAGAATGTCTTCTTATAGTCCCAGGAAGGTTTCCTGAAAGTTTCAAGAGTTTTCAATTTTTGGCCAAAATCGGCCAAAAACCCTGGGCTATAGCCTTACGTTTTTGTCAAAATTCCAAGATTTTTCGACCTTCTCCGAATCGCATGAAACTTTCAGCAAGTGTTGCTGGGACTATTCCGACGCGTTTTGCATAGTTTTTGTAAACTTTTAGGCCACGCGTCGTGAGTAATTACAGCAAATCATCGTCTAATTAAAACGTCGCGCTTTTCAAAGTTCTAAGCCATTTTATTGCTATATCTCACCAACGGTGATGACGATAGATCACGCAAATGTATTGCAGAATGTCTTCTTATAGTCCCAGGAAGGTTTCCTGAAAGTTTCAAGAGTTTTCAATTTTTGGCCAAAATCGGCCAAAAACCCTGGGCTATAGCCTTACGTTTTTGTCAAAATTCCAAGATTTTTCGACCTTCTCCGAATCGCATGAAACTTTCAGCAAGTGTTGCTGGGACTATTCCGACGCGTTTTGCATAGTTTTTGTAAACTTTTAGGCCACGCGTCGTGAGTAATTACAGCAAATCATCGTCTAATTAAAACGTCGCGCTTTTCAAAGTTCTAAGCCATTTTATTGCTATATCTCACCAACGGTGATGACGATAGATCACGCAAATGTATTGCAGAATGTCTTCTTATAGTCCCAGGAAGGTTTCCTGAAAGTTTCAAGAGTTTTCAATTTTTGGCCAAAATCGGCCAAAAACCCTGGGCTATAGCCTTACGTTTTTGTCAAAATTCCAAGATTTTTCGACCTTCTCCGAATCGCATGAAACTTTCAGCAAGTGTTGCTGGGACTATTCCGACGCGTTTTGCATAGTTTTTGTAAACTTTTAGGCCACGCGTCGTGAGTAATTACAGCAAATCATCGTCTAATTAAAACGTCGCGCTTTTCAAAGTTCTAAGCCATTTTATTGCTATATCTCACCAACGGTGATGACGATAGATCACGCAAATGTATTGCAGAATGTCTTCTTATAGTCCCAGGAAGGTTTCCTGAAAGTTTCAAGAGTTTTCAATTTTTGGCCAAAATCGGCCAAAAACCCTGGGCTATAGCCTTACGTTTTTGTCAAAATTCCAAGATTTTTCGACCTTCTCCGAATCGCATGAAACTTTCAGCAAATGTTGCTGGGACTATTCCGACGCGTTTTGCATAGTTTTTGTAAACTTTTAGGCCACGCGTCGTGAGTAATTACAGCAAATCATCGTCTAATTAAAACGTCGCGCTTTTCAAAGTTCTAAGCCATTTTATTGCTATATCTCACCAACGGTGATGACGATAGATCACGCAAATGTATTGCAGAATGTCTTCTTATAGTCCCAGGAAGGTTTCCTGAAAGTTTCAAGAGTTTTCAATTTTTGGCCAAAATCGGCCAAAAACCCTGGGCTATAGCCTTACGTTTTTGTCAAAATTCCAAGATTTTTCGACCTTCTCCGAATCGCATGAAACTTTCAGCAAATGTTGCTGGGACTATTCCGACGCGTTTTGCATAGTTTTTGTAAACTTTTAGGCCACGCGTCGTGAGTAATTACAGCAAATCATCGTCTAATTAAAACGTCGCGCTTTTCAAAGTTCTAAGCCATTTTATTGCTATATCTCACCAACGGTGATGACGATAGATCACGCAAATGTATTGCAGAATGTCTTCTTATAGTCCCAGGAAGGTTTCCTGAAAGTTTCAAGAGTTTTCAATTTTTGGCCAAAATCGGCCAAAAACCCTGGGCTATAGCCTTACGTTTTTGTCAAAATTCCAAGATTTTTCGACCTTCTCCGAATCGCATGAAACTTTCAGCAAATGTTGCTGGGACTATTCCGACGCGTTTTGCATAGTTTTTGTAAACTTTTAGGCCACGCGTCGTGAGTAATTACAGCAAATCATCGTCTAATTAAAACGTCGCGCTTTTCAAAGTTCTAAGCCATTTTATTGCTATATCTCACCAACGGTGATGACGATAGATCACGCAAATGTATTGCAGAATGTCTTCTTATAGTCCCAGGAAGGTTTCCTGAAAGTTTCAAGAGTTTTCAATTTTTGGCCAAAATCGGCCAAAAACCCTGGGCTATAGCCTTACGTTTTTGTCAAAATTCCAAGATTTTTCGACCTTCTCCGAATCGCATGAAACTTTCAGCAAATGTTGCTGGGACTATTCCGACGCGTTTTGCATAGTTTTTGTAAACTTTTAGGCCACGCGTCGTGAGTAATTACAGCAAATCATTGTCTAATTAAAACGTCGCGCTTTTCAAAGTTCTAAGCCATTTTATTGCTATATCTCACCAACGGTGATGACGATAGATCACGCAAATGTATTGCAGAATGTCTTCTTATAGTCCCAGGAAGGTTTCCTGAAAGTTTCAAGAGTTTTCAATTTTTGGCCAAAATCGGCCAAAAACCCTGGGCTATAGCCTTACGTTTTTGTCAAAATTCCAAGATTTTTCGACCTTCTCCGAATCGCATGAAACTTTCAGCAAATGTTGCTGGGACTATTCCGACGCGTTTTGCATAGTTTTTGTAAACTTTTAGGCCACGCGTCGTGAGTAATTACAGCAAATCATCGTCTAATTAAAACGTCGCGCTTTTCAAAGTTCTAAGCCATTTCATTGCTATATCTCACCAACGGTGATGACGATAGATCACGCAAATGTATTGCAGAATGTCTTCTTATAGTCCCAGGAAGGTTTCCTGAAAGTTTCAAGAGTTTTCAATTTTTGGCCAAAATCGGCCAAAAACCCTGGGCTATAGCCTTACGTTTTTGTCAAAATTCCAAGATTTTTCGACCTTCTCCGAATCGCATGAAACTTTCAGCAAATGTTGCTGGGACTATTCCGACGCGTTTTGCATAGTTTTTGTAAACTTTTAGGCCACGCGTCGTGAGTAATTACAGCAAATCATCGTCTAATTAAAACGTCGCGCTTTTCAAAGTTCTAAGCCATTTTATTGCTATATCTCACCAACGGTGATGACGATAGATCACGCAAATGTATTGCAGAATGTCTTCTTATAGTCCCAGGAAGGTTTCCTGAAAGTTTCAAGAGTTTTCAATTTTTGGCCAAAATCGGCCAAAAACCCTGGGCTATAGCCTTACGTTTTTGTCAAAATTCCAAGATTTTTCGACCTTCTCCGAATCGCATGAAACTTTCAGCAAATGTTGCTGGGACTATTCCGACGCGTTTTGCATAGTTTTTGTAAACTTTTAGGCCACGCGTCGTGAGTAATTACAGCAAATCATCGTCTAATTAAAACGTCGCGCTTTTCAAAGTTCTAAGCCATTTTATTGCTATATCTCACCAACGGTGATGACGATAGATCACGCAAATGTATTGCAGAATGTCTTCTTATAGTCCCAGGAAGGTTTCCTGAAAGTTTCAAGAGTTTTCAATTTTTGGCCAAAATCGGCCAAAAACCCTGGGCTATAGCCTTACGTTTTTGTCAAAATTCCAAGATTTTTCGACCTTCTCCGAATCGCATGAAACTTTCAGCAAGTGTTGCTGGGACTATTCCGACGCGTTTTGCATAGTTTTTGTAAACTTTTAGGCCACGCGTCGTGAGTAATTACAGCAAATCATCGTCTAATTAAAACGTCGCGCTTTTCAAAGTTCTAAGCCATTTTATTGCTATATCTCACCAACGGTGATGACGATAGATCACGCAAATGTATTGCAGAATGTCTTCTTATAGTCCCAGGAAGGTTTCCTGAAAGTTTCAAGAGTTTTCAATTTTTGGCCAAAATCGGCCAAAAACCCTGGGCTATAGCCTTACGTTTTTGTCAAAATTCCAAGATTTTTCGACCTTCTCCGAATCGCATGAAACTTTCAGCAAGTGTTGCTGGGACTATTCCGACGCGTTTTGCATAGTTTTTGTAAACTTTTAGGCCACGCGTCGTGAGTAATTACAGCAAATCATCGTCTAATTAAAACGTCGCGCTTTTCAAAGTTCTAAGCCATTTTATTGCTATATCTCACCAACGGTGATGACGATAGATCACGCAAATGTATTGCAGAATGTCTTCTTATAGTCCCAGGAAGGTTTCCTGAAAGTTTCAAGAGTTTTCAATTTTTGGCCAAAATCGGCCAAAAACCCTGGGCTATAGCCTTACGTTTTTGTCAAAATTCCAAGATTTTTCGACCTTCTCCGAATCGCATGAAACTTTCAGCAAGTGTTGCTGGGACTATTCCGACGCGTTTTGCATAGTTTTTGTAAACTTTTAGGCCACGCGTCGTGAGTAGTTACAGCAAATCATCGTCTAATTAAAACGTCGCGCTTTTCAAAGTTCTAAGCCATTTTATTGCTATATCTCACCAACGGTGATGACGATAGATCACGCAAATGTATTGCAGAATGTCTTCTTATAGTCCCAGGAAGGTTTCCTGAAAGTTTCAAGAGTTTTCAATTTTTGGCCAAAATCGGCCAAAAACCCTGGGCTATAGCCTTACGTTTTTGTCAAAATTCCAAGATTTTTCGACCTTCTCCGAATCGCATGAAACTTTCAGCAAGTGTTGCTGGGACTATTCCGACGCGTTTTGCATAGTTTTTGTAAACTTTTAGGCCACGCGTCGTGAGTAATTACAGCAAATCATCGTCTAATTAAAACGTCGCGCTTTTCAAAGTTCTAAGCCATTTTATTGCTATATCTCACCAACGGTGATGACGATAGATCACGCAAATGTATTGCAGAATGTCTTCTTATAGTCCCAGGAAGGTTTCCTGAAAGTTTCAAGAGTTTTCAATTTTTGGCCAAAATCGGCCAAAAACCCTGGGCTATAGCCTTACGTTTTTGTCAAAATTCCAAGATTTTTCGACCTTCTCCGAATCGCATGAAACTTTCAGCAAGTGTTGCTGGGACTATTCCGACGCGTTTTGCATAGTTTTTGTAAACTTTTAGGCCACGCGTCGTGAGTAATTACAGCAAATCATCGTCTAATTAAAACGTCGCGCTTTTCAAAGTTCTAAGCCATTTTATTGCTATATCTCACCAACGGTGATGACGATAGATCACGCAAATGTATTGCAGAATGTCTTCTTATAGTCCCAGGAAGGTTTCCTGAAAGTTTCAAGAGTTTTCAATTTTTGGCCAAAATCGGCCAAAAACCCTGGGCTATAGCCTTACGTTTTTGTCAAAATTCCAAGATTTTTCGACCTTCTCCGAATCGCATGAAACTTTCAGCAAGTGTTGCTGGGACTATTCCGACGCGTTTTGCATAGTTTTTGTAAACTTTTAGGCCACGCGTCGTGAGTAATTACAGCAAATCATCGTCTAATTAAAACGTCGCGCTTTTCAAAGTTCTAAGCCATTTTATTGCTATATCTCACCAACGGTGATGACGATAGATCACGCAAATGTATTGCAGAATGTCTTCTTATAGTCCCAGGAAGGTTTCCTGAAAGTTTCAAGAGTTTTCAATTTTTGGCCAAAATCGGCCAAAAACCCTGGGCTATAGCCTTACGTTTTTGTCAAAATTCCAAGATTTTTCGACCTTCTCCGAATCGCATGAAACTTTCAGCAAGTGTTGCTGGGACTATTCCGACGCGTTTTGCATAGTTTTTGTAAACTTTTAGGCCACGCGTCGTGAGTAATTACAGCAAATCATCGTCTAATTAAAACGTCGCGCTTTTCAAAGTTCTAAGCCATTTTATTGCTATATCTCACCAACGGTGATGACGATAGATCACGCAAATGTATTGCAGAATGTCTTCTTATAGTCCCAGGAAGGTTTCCTGAAAGTTTCAAGAGTTTTCAATTTTTGGCCAAAATCGGCCAAAAACCCTGGGCTATAGCCTTACGTTTTTGTCAAAATTCCAAGATTTTTCGACCTTCTCCGAATCGCATGAAACTTTCAGCAAGTGTTGCTGGGACTATTCCGACGCGTTTTGCATAGTTTTTGTAAACTTTTAGGCCACGCGTCGTGAGTAATTACAGCAAATCATCGTCTAATTAAAACGTCGCGCTTTTCAAAGTTCTAAGCCATTTTATTGCTATATCTCACCAACGGTGATGACGATAGATCACGCAAATGTATTGCAGAATGTCTTCTTATAGTCCCAGGAAGGTTTCCTGAAAGTTTCAAGAGTTTTCAATTTTTGGCCAAAATCGGCCAAAAACCCTGGGCTATAGCCTTACGTTTTTGTCAAAATTCCAAGATTTTTCGACCTTCTCCGAATCGCATGAAACTTTCAGCAAGTGTTGCTGGGACTATTCCGACGCGTTTTGCATAGTTTTTGTAAACTTTTAGGCCACGCGTCGTGAGTAATTACAGCAAATCATCGTCTAATTAAAACGTCGCGCTTTTCAAAGTTCTAAGCCATTTTATTGCTATATCTCACCAACGGTGATGACGATAGATCACGCAAATGTATTGCAGAATGTCTTCTTATAGTCCCAGGAAGGTTTCCTGAAAGTTTCAAGAGTTTTCAATTTTTGGCCAAAATCGGCCAAAAACCCTGGGCTATAGCCTTACGTTTTTGTCAAAATTCCAAGATTTTTCGACCTTCTCCGAATCGCATGAAACTTTCAGCAAATGTTGCTGGGACTATTCCGACGCGTTTTGCATAGTTTTTGTAAACTTTTAGGCCACGCGTCGTGAGTAATTACAGCAAATCATCGTCTAATTAAAACGTCGCGCTTTTCAAAGTTCTAAGCCATTTTATTGCTATATCTCACCAACGGTGATGACGATAGATCACGCAAATGTATTGCAGAATGTCTTCTTATAGTCCCAGGAAGGTTTCCTGAAAGTTTCAAGAGTTTTCAATTTTTGGCCAAAATCGGCCAAAAACCCTGGGCTATAGCCTTACGTTTTTGTCAAAATTCCAAGATTTTTCGACCTTCTCCGAATCGCATGAAACTTTCAGCAAATGTTGCTGGGACTATTCCGACGCGTTTTGCATAGTTTTTGTAAACTTTTAGGCCACGCGTCGTGAGTAATTACAGCAAATCATCGTCTAATTAAAACGTCGCGCTTTTCAAAGTTCTAAGCCATTTTATTGCTATATCTCACCAACGGTGATGACGATAGATCACGCAAATGTATTGCAGAATGTCTTCTTATAGTCCCAGGAAGGTTTCCTGAAAGTTTCAAGAGTTTTCAATTTTTGGCCAAAATCGGCCAAAAACCCTGGGCTATAGCCTTACGTTTTTGTCAAAATTCCAAGATTTTTCGACCTTCTCCGAATCGCATGAAACTTTCAGCAAATGTTGCTGGGACTATTCCGACGCGTTTTGCATAGTTTTTGTAAACTTTTAGGCCACGCGTCGTGAGTAATTACAGCAAATCATCGTCTAATTAAAACGTCGCGCTTTTCAAAGTTCTAAGCCATTTTATTGCTATATCTCACCAACGGTGATGACGATAGATCACGCAAATGTATTGCAGAATGTCTTCTTATAGTCCCAGGAAGGTTTCCTGAAAGTTTCAAGAGTTTTCAATTTTTGGCCAAAATCGGCCAAAAACCCTGGGCTATAGCCTTACGTTTTTGTCAAAATTCCAAGATTTTTCGACCTTCTCCGAATCGCATGAAACTTTCAGCAAATGTTGCTGGGACTATTCCGACGCGTTTTGCATAGTTTTTGTAAACTTTTAGGCCACGCGTCGTGAGTAATTACAGCAAATCATTGTCTAATTAAAACGTCGCGCTTTTCAAAGTTCTAAGCCATTTTATTGCTATATCTCACCAACGGTGATGACGATAGATCACGCAAATGTATTGCAGAATGTCTTCTTATAGTCCCAGGAAGGTTTCCTGAAAGTTTCAAGAGTTTTCAATTTTTGGCCAAAATCGGCCAAAAACCCTGGGCTATAGCCTTACGTTTTTGTCAAAATTCCAAGATTTTTCGACCTTCTCCGAATCGCATGAAACTTTCAGCAAATGTTGCTGGGACTATTCCGACGCGTTTTGCATAGTTTTTGTAAACTTTTAGGCCACGCGTCGTGAGTAATTACAGCAAATCATCGTCTAATTAAAACGTCGCGCTTTTCAAAGTTCTAAGCCATTTCATTGCTATATCTCACCAACGGTGATGACGATAGATCACGCAAATGTATTGCAGAATGTCTTCTTATAGTCCCAGGAAGGTTTCCTGAAAGTTTCAAGAGTTTTCAATTTTTGGCCAAAATCGGCCAAAAACCCTGGGCTATAGCCTTACGTTTTTGTCAAAATTCCAAGATTTTTCGACCTTCTCCGAATCGCATGAAACTTTCAGCAAATGTTGCTGGGACTATTCCGACGCGTTTTGCATAGTTTTTGTAAACTTTTAGGCCACGCGTCGTGAGTAATTACAGCAAATCATCGTCTAATTAAAACGTCGCGCTTTTCAAAGTTCTAAGCCATTTTATTGCTATATCTCACCAACGGTGATGACGATAGATCACGCAAATGTATTGCAGAATGTCTTCTTATAGTCCCAGGAAGGTTTCCTGAAAGTTTCAAGAGTTTTCAATTTTTGGCCAAAATCGGCCAAAAACCCTGGGCTATAGCCTTACGTTTTTGTCAAAATTCCAAGATTTTTCGACCTTCTCCGAATCGCATGAAACTTTCAGCAAATGTTGCTGGGACTATTCCGACGCGTTTTGCATAGTTTTTGTAAACTTTTAGGCCACGCGTCGTGAGTAATTACAGCAAATCATCGTCTAATTAAAACGTCGCGCTTTTCAAAGTTCTAAGCCATTTTATTGCTATATCTCACCAACGGTGATGACGATAGATCACGCAAATGTATTGCAGAATGTCTTCTTATAGTCCCAGGAAGGTTTCCTGAAAGTTTCAAGAGTTTTCAATTTTTGGCCAAAATCGGCCAAAAACCCTGGGCTATAGCCTTACGTTTTTGTCAAAATTCCAAGATTTTTCGACCTTCTCCGAATCGCATGAAACTTTCAGCAAGTGTTGCTGGGACTATTCCGACGCGTTTTGCATAGTTTTTGTAAACTTTTAGGCCACGCGTCGTGAGTAATTACAGCAAATCATCGTCTAATTAAAACGTCGCGCTTTTCAAAGTTCTAAGCCATTTTATTGCTATATCTCACCAACGGTGATGACGATAGATCACGCAAATGTATTGCAGAATGTCTTCTTATAGTCCCAGGAAGGTTTCCTGAAAGTTTCAAGAGTTTTCAATTTTTGGCCAAAATCGGCCAAAAACCCTGGGCTATAGCCTTACGTTTTTGTCAAAATTCCAAGATTTTTCGACCTTCTCCGAATCGCATGAAACTTTCAGCAAGTGTTGCTGGGACTATTCCGACGCGTTTTGCATAGTTTTTGTAAACTTTTAGGCCACGCGTCGTGAGTAATTACAGCAAATCATCGTCTAATTAAAACGTCGCGCTTTTCAAAGTTCTAAGCCATTTTATTGCTATATCTCACCAACGGTGATGACGATAGATCACGCAAATGTATTGCAGAATGTCTTCTTATAGTCCCAGGAAGGTTTCCTGAAAGTTTCAAGAGTTTTCAATTTTTGGCCAAAATCGGCCAAAAACCCTGGGCTATAGCCTTACGTTTTTGTCAAAATTCCAAGATTTTTCGACCTTCTCCGAATCGCATGAAACTTTCAGCAAGTGTTGCTGGGACTATTCCGACGCGTTTTGCATAGTTTTTGTAAACTTTTAGGCCACGCGTCGTGAGTAGTTACAGCAAATCATCGTCTAATTAAAACGTCGCGCTTTTCAAAGTTCTAAGCCATTTTATTGCTATATCTCACCAACGGTGATGACGATAGATCACGCAAATGTATTGCAGAATGTCTTCTTATAGTCCCAGGAAGGTTTCCTGAAAGTTTCAAGAGTTTTCAATTTTTGGCCAAAATCGGCCAAAAACCCTGGGCTATAGCCTTACGTTTTTGTCAAAATTCCAAGATTTTTCGACCTTCTCCGAATCGCATGAAACTTTCAGCAAGTGTTGCTGGGACTATTCCGACGCGTTTTGCATAGTTTTTGTAAACTTTTAGGCCACGCGTCGTGAGTAATTACAGCAAATCATCGTCTAATTAAAACGTCGCGCTTTTCAAAGTTCTAAGCCATTTTATTGCTATATCTCACCAACGGTGATGACGATAGATCACGCAAATGTATTGCAGAATGTCTTCTTATAGTCCCAGGAAGGTTTCCTGAAAGTTTCAAGAGTTTTCAATTTTTGGCCAAAATCGGCCAAAAACCCTGGGCTATAGCCTTACGTTTTTGTCAAAATTCCAAGATTTTTCGACCTTCTCCGAATCGCATGAAACTTTCAGCAAATGTTGCTGGGACTATTCCGACGCGTTTTGCATAGTTTTTGTAAACTTTTAGGCCACGCGTCGTGAGTAATTACAGCAAATCATCGTCTAATTAAAACGTCGCGCTTTTCAAAGTTCTAAGCCATTTTATTGCTATATCTCACCAACGGTGATGACGATAGATCACGCAAATGTATTGCAGAATGTCTTCTTATAGTCCCAGGAAGGTTTCCTGAAAGTTTCAAGAGTTTTCAATTTTTGGCCAAAATCGGCCAAAAACCCTGGGCTATAGCCTTACGTTTTTGTCAAAATTCCAAGATTTTTCGACCTTCTCCGAATCGCATGAAACTTTCAGCAAATGTTGCTGGGACTATTCCGACGCGTTTTGCATAGTTTTTGTAAACTTTTAGGCCACGCGTCGTGAGTAATTACAGCAAATCATCGTCTAATTAAAACGTCGCGCTTTTCAAAGTTCTAAGCCATTTTATTGCTATATCTCACCAACGGTGATGACGATAGATCACGCAAATGTATTGCAGAATGTCTTCTTATAGTCCCAGGAAGGTTTCCTGAAAGTTTCAAGAGTTTTCAATTTTTGGCCAAAATCGGCCAAAAACCCTGGGCTATAGCCTTACGTTTTTGTCAAAATTCCAAGATTTTTCGACCTTCTCCGAATCGCATGAAACTTTCAGCAAGTGTTGCTGGGACTATTCCGACGCGTTTTGCATAGTTTTTGTAAACTTTTAGGCCACGCGTCGTGAGTAATTACAGCAAATCATCGTCTAATTAAAACGTCGCGCTTTTCAAAGTTCTAAGCCATTTTATTGCTATATCTCACCAACGGTGATGACGATAGATCACGCAAATGTATTGCAGAATGTCTTCTTATAGTCCCAGGAAGGTTTCCTGAAAGTTTCAAGAGTTTTCAATTTTTGGCCAAAATCGGCCAAAAACCCTGGGCTATAGCCTTACGTTTTTGTCAAAATTCCAAGATTTTTCGACCTTCTCCGAATCGCATGAAACTTTCAGCAAATGTTGCTGGGACTATTCCGACGCGTTTTGCATAGTTTTTGTAAACTTTTAGGCCACGCGTCGTGAGTAATTACAGCAAATCATCGTCTAATTAAAACGTCGCGCTTTTCAAAGTTCTAAGCCATTTTATTGCTATATCTCACCAGCGGTGATGACGATAGATCACGCAAATGTATTGCAGAATGTCTTCTTATAGTCCCAGGAAGGTTTCCTGAAAGTTTCAAGAGTTTTCAATTTTTGGCCAAAATCGGCCAAAAACCCTGGGCTATAGCCTTACGTTTTTGTCAAAATTCCAAGATTTTTCGACCTTCTCCGAATCGCATGAAACTTTCAGCAAGTGTTGCTGGGACTATTCCGACGCGTTTTGCATAGTTTTTGTAAACTTTTAGGCCACGCGTCGTGAGTAATTACAGCAAATCATCGTCTAATTAAAACGTCGCGCTTTTCAAAGTTCTAAGCCATTTTATTGCTATATCTCACCAACGGTGATGACGATAGATCACGCAAATGTATTGCAGAATGTCTTCTTATAGTCCCAGGAAGGTTTCCTGAAAGTTTCAAGAGTTTTCAATTTTTGGCCAAAATCGGCCAAAAACCCTGGGCTATAGCCTTACGTTTTTGTCAAAATTCCAAGATTTTTCGACCTTCTCCGAATCGCATGAAACTTTCAGCAAGTGTTGCTGGGACTATTCCGACGCGTTTTGCATAGTTTTTGTAAACTTTTAGGCCACGCGTCGTGAGTAATTACAGCAAATCATCGTCTAATTAAAACGTCGCGCTTTTCAAAGTTCTAAGCCATTTTATTGCTATATCTCACCAACGGTGATGACGATAGATCACGCAAATGTATTGCAGAATGTCTTCTTATAGTCCCAGGAAGGTTTCCTGAAAGTTTCAAGAGTTTTCAATTTTTGGCCAAAATCGGCCAAAAACCCTGGGCTATAGCCTTACGTTTTTGTCAAAATTCCAAGATTTTTCGACCTTCTCCGAATCGCATGAAACTTTCAGCAAGTGTTGCTGGGACTATTCCGACGCGTTTTGCATAGTTTTTGTAAACTTTTAGGCCACGCGTCGTGAGTAATTACAGCAAATCATCGTCTAATTAAAACGTCGCGCTTTTCAAAGTTCTAAGCCATTTTATTGCTATATCTCACCAACGGTGATGACGATAGATCACGCAAATGTATTGCAGAATGTCTTCTTATAGTCCCAGGAAGGTTTCCTGAAAGTTTCAAGAGTTTTCAATTTTTGGCCAAAATCGGCCAAAAACCCTGGGCTATAGCCTTACGTTTTTGTCAAAATTCCAAGATTTTTCGACCTTCTCCGAATCGCATGAAACTTTCAGCAAATGTTGCTGGGACTATTCCGACGCGTTTTGCATAGTTTTTGTAAACTTTTAGGCCACGCGTCGTGAGTAATTACAGCAAATCATCGTCTAATTAAAACGTCGCGCTTTTCAAAGTTCTAAGCCATTTTATTGCTATATCTCACCAACGGTGATGACGATAGATCACGCAAATGTATTGCAGAATGTCTTCTTATAGTCCCAGGAAGGTTTCCTGAAAGTTTCAAGAGTTTTCAATTTTTGGCCAAAATCGGCCAAAAACCCTGGGCTATAGCCTTACGTTTTTGTCAAAATTCCAAGATTTTTCGACCTTCTCCGAATCGCATGAAACTTTCAGCAAATGTTGCTGGGACTATTCCGACGCGTTTTGCATAGTTTTTGTAAACTTTTAGGCCACGCGTCGTGAGTAATTACAGCAAATCATCGTCTAATTAAAACGTCGCGCTTTTCAAAGTTCTAAGCCATTTTATTGCTATATCTCACCAACGGTGATGACGATAGATCACGCAAATGTATTGCAGAATGTCTTCTTATAGTCCCAGGAAGGTTTCCTGAAAGTTTCAAGAGTTTTCAATTTTTGGCCAAAATCGGCCAAAAACCCTGGGCTATAGCCTTACGTTTTTGTCAAAATTCCAAGATTTTTCGACCTTCTCCGAATCGCATGAAACTTTCAGCAAATGTTGCTGGGACTATTCCGACGCGTTTTGCATAGTTTTTGTAAACTTTTAGGCCACGCGTCGTGAGTAATTACAGCAAATCATCGTCTAATTAAAACGTCGCGCTTTTCAAAGTTCTAAGCCATTTTATTGCTATATCTCACCAACGGTGATGACGATAGATCACGCAAATGTATTGCAGAATGTCTTCTTATAGTCCCAGGAAGGTTTCCTGAAAGTTTCAAGAGTTTTCAATTTTTGGCCAAAATCGGCCAAAAACCCTGGGCTATAGCCTTACGTTTTTGTCAAAATTCCAAGATTTTTCGACCTTCTCCGAATCGCATGAAACTTTCAGCAAGTGTTGCTGGGACTATTCCGACGCGTTTTGCATAGTTTTTGTAAACTTTTAGGCCACGCGTCGTGAGTAATTACAGCAAATCATTGTCTAATTAAAACGTCGCGCTTTTCAAAGTTCTAAGCCATTTTATTGCTATATCTCACCAACGGTGATGACGATAGATCACGCAAATGTATTGCAGAATGTCTTCTTATAGTCCCAGGAAGGTTTCCTGAAAGTTTCAAGAGTTTTCAATTTTTGGCCAAAATCGGCCAAAAACCCTGGGCTATAGCCTTACGTTTTTGTCAAAATTCCAAGATTTTTCGACCTTCTCCGAATCGCATGAAACTTTCAGCAAATGTTGCTGGGACTATTCCGACGCGTTTTGCATAGTTTTTGTAAACTTTTAGGCCACGCGTCGTGAGTAATTACAGCAAATCATCGTCTAATTAAAACGTCGCGCTTTTCAAAGTTCTAAGCCATTTCATTGCTATATCTCACCAACGGTGATGACGATAGATCACGCAAATGTATTGCAGAATGTCTTCTTATAGTCCCAGGAAGGTTTCCTGAAAGTTTCAAGAGTTTTCAATTTTTGGCCAAAATCGGCCAAAAACCCTGGGCTATAGCCTTACGTTTTTGTCAAAATTCCAAGATTTTTCGACCTTCTCCGAATCGCATGAAACTTTCAGCAAATGTTGCTGGGACTATTCCGACGCGTTTTGCATAGTTTTTGTAAACTTTTAGGCCACGCGTCGTGAGTAATTACAGCAAATCATCGTCTAATTAAAACGTCGCGCTTTTCAAAGTTCTAAGCCATTTTATTGCTATATCTCACCAACGGTGATGACGATAGATCACGCAAATGTATTGCAGAATGTCTTCTTATAGTCCCAGGAAGGTTTCCTGAAAGTTTCAAGAGTTTTCAATTTTTGGCCAAAATCGGCCAAAAACCCTGGGCTATAGCCTTACGTTTTTGTCAAAATTCCAAGATTTTTCGACCTTCTCCGAATCGCATGAAACTTTCAGCAAATGTTGCTGGGACTATTCCGACGCGTTTTGCATAGTTTTTGTAAACTTTTAGGCCACGCGTCGTGAGTAATTACAGCAAATCATCGTCTAATTAAAACGTCGCGCTTTTCAAAGTTCTAAGCCATTTTATTGCTATATCTCACCAACGGTGATGACGATAGATCACGCAAATGTATTGCAGAATGTCTTCTTATAGTCCCAGGAAGGTTTCCTGAAAGTTTCAAGAGTTTTCAATTTTTGGCCAAAATCGGCCAAAAACCCTGGGCTATAGCCTTACGTTTTTGTCAAAATTCCAAGATTTTTCGACCTTCTCCGAATCGCATGAAACTTTCAGCAAATGTTGCTGGAACTATTCTGACGCGTTTTGCATAGTTTTTGTAAACTTTTAGGCCACGCGTCGTGAGAAATTGGAGCAAATCATTGTCTAATTAAAACGTCGCGCTTTTCAAAGTTTGTAAGATAGTTTTATTGCTATATTTCACCAACGGATGGCAATAGATCACGCAAATGTATTGCAGAATGTCTTCTTATAGTCCCAGGAAGGTTTCCTGAAAGTTTCAAGAGTTTTCAATTTTTGGCCAAAATCGGCCAAAAACCCTGAGCTATAGCCTTACGTTTTTGTCAAAATTCCAAGATTTTTTGACCTTCTCCGAATCGCATGAAACTTTCAGGAAATGTTGCTGGGACTATTCCGACGCGTTTTGCATAGTTTTTGTAAACTTTTAGGCCACGCGTCGTGAGAAATTAGAGCAATTCATCATTTAATTAAAACGTCGCGCTTTTCAAAGTTTGTAAGATAGTTTTATTGCTATATCTCACCAACGGATGACGATAGATCACGCAAATGTATTGCAGAATGTCTTCTTATAGTCCCAGGAAGGTTTCCTGAAAGTTTCAAGAGTTTTCAATTTTTGGCCAAAATCGGCCAAAAACCCTGGGCTATAGCCTTACGTTTTTGTCAAAATTCCAAGATTTTTCGACCTTCTCCGAATCGCATGAAACTTTCAGCAAATGTTGCTGGAACTATTCTGACGCGTTTTGCATAGTTTTTGTAAACTTTTAGGCCACGCGTCGTGAGAAATTAGAGCAAATCATCGTCTAATTAAAACGTCGCGCTTTTCAAAGTTTGTAAGATAGTTTTATTGCTATATTTCACCGACGGATGGCGATAGATCACGCAAATGTATTGCAGAATGTCTTCTTATAGTCCCAGGAAGGTTTCCTGAAAGTTTCAAGAGTTTTCAATTTTTGGCCAAAATCGGCCAAAAACCCTGGGCTATAGCCTTACGTTTTTGTCAAAATTCCAAGATTTTTCGACCTTCTCCGAATCGCATGAAACTTTCAGGAAATGTTGCTGGGACTATTCCGACGCGTTTTGCATAGTTTTTGTAAACTTTTAGGGCACGCGTCGTGAGAAATTAGAGAAATTCATCGTCTAATTAAAATGTCGCGCTTTTCAAAGTTTGTAAGATAGTTTTATTGCTATATCTCACCAACGGATGATGATAGATCACGCAAATGTATTGCAGAATGTCTTCTGATAGTCCCAGGAAGGTTTCCTGAAAGTTTCAAGAGTTTTCAATTTTTGGCCAAAATCGGCCAAAAACCCTGGGCTATAGCCTTACGTTTTTGTCAAAATTCCAAGATTTTTCGACCTTCTCCGAATCGCATGAAACTTTCAGGAAATGTTGCTGGGACTATTCCGACGCGTTTTGCATAGTTTTTGTAAACTTTTAGGGCACGCGTCGTGAGAAATTAGAGCAATTCATCGTCTAATTAAAACGTCGCGCTTTTCAAAGTTTGTAAGATAGTTTTATTGCTATATCTCACCAACGGATGGCGATAGATCACGCAAATGTATTGCAGAATGTCTTCTTATAGTCCCAGGAAGGTTTCCTGAAAGTTTCAAGAGTTTTCAAATTTTGGCCAAAATCGGCCAAAAACCCTGGGCTATAGCCTTACGTTTTTGTCAAAATTCCAAGATTTTTCGACCTTCTGCGAATCGCATGAAACTTTCAGGAAATGTTGCTGGGACTATTCCGACGCGTTTTGCATAGTTTTTGTAAACTTTTAGGCCACGCGTCGTGAGAAATTAGAGCAATTCATTGTCTAATTAAAACGTCGCACTTTTCAAAGTTTGTAAGATAGTTTTATTGCTATATCTCACCAACGGATGGCGATAGATCACGCAAATGTATTGCAGAATGTCTTCTTATAGTCCCAGGAAGGTTTCCTGAAAGTTTCAAGAGTTTTCAATTTTTGGCCAAAATCGGCCAAAAACCCTGGGCTATAGCCTTACGTTTTTGTCAAAATTCCAAGATTTTTCGACCTCCTCCGAATCGCATGAAACTTTCAGGAAATGTTGCTGGGACTATTTCGACGCGTTTTGCATAGTTTTTGTAAACTTTTAGGCCACGCGTCGTGAGAAATTAGAGCAATTCATCGTCTAATTAAAACGTCGCGCTTTTCAAAGTTTGTAAGATAGTTTTATTGCTATATCTCACCAACGGATGACGATAGATCACGCAAATGTATTGCAGAATGTCTTCTTATAGTCCCAGGAAGGTTTCCTGAAAGTTTCAAGAGTTTTCAATTTTTGGCCAAAATCGGCCAAAAACCCTGGGCTATAGCCTTACGTTTTTGTCAAAATTCCAAGATTTTTCGACCTTCTCCGAATCGCATGAAACTTTCAGGAAATGTTGCTGGGACTATTCCGACGCGTTTTGCATAGTTTTTGTAAACTTTTAGGGCACGCGTCGTGAGAAATTAGAGAAATTCATCGTCTAATTAAAATGTCGCGCTTTTCAAAGTTTGTAAGATAGTTTTATTGCTATATCTCACCAACGGATGATGATAGATCACGCAAATGTATTGCAGAATGTCTTCTGATAGTCCCAGGAAGGTTTCCTGAAAGTTTCAAGAGTTTTCAATTTTTGGCCAAAATCGGCCAAAAACCCTGGGCTATAGCCTTACGTTTTTGTCAAAATTCCAAGATTTTTCGACCTTCTCCGAATCGCATGAAACTTTCAGGAAATGTTGCTGGGACTATTCCGACGCGTTTTGCATAGTTTTTGTAAACTTTTAGGGCACGCGTCGTGAGAAATTAGAGCAATTCATCGTCTAATTAAAACGTCGCGCTTTTCAAAGTTTGTAAGATAGTTTTATTGCTATATCTCACCAACGGATGGCGATAGATCACGCAAATGTATTGCAGAATGTCTTCTTATAGTCCCAGGAAGGTTTCCTGAAAGTTTCAAGAGTTTTCAAATTTTGGCCAAAATCGGCCAAAAACCCTGGGCTATAGCCTTACGTTTTTGTCAAAATTCCAAGATTTTTCGACCTTCTGCGAATCGCATGAAACTTTCAGGAAATGTTGCTGGGACTATTCCGACGCGTTTTGCATAGTTTTTGTAAACTTTTAGGCCACGCGTCGTGAGAAATTAGAGCAATTCATTGTCTAATTAAAACGTCGCACTTTTCAAAGTTTGTAAGATAGTTTTATTGCTATATCTCACCAACGGATGGCGATAGATCACGCAAATGTATTGCAGAATGTCTTCTTATAGTCCCAGGAAGGTTTCCTGAAAGTTTCAAGAGTTTTCAATTTTTGGCCAAAATCGGCCAAAAACCCTGGGCTATAGCCTTACGTTTTTGTCAAAATTCCAAGATTTTTCGACCTCCTCCGAATCGCATGAAACTTTCAGGAAATGTTGCTGGGACTATTTCGACGCGTTTTGCATAGTTTTTGTAAACTTTTAGGCCACGCGTCGTGAGAAATTAGAGCAATTCATCGTCTAATTAAAACGTCGCGCTTTTCAAAGTTTGTAAGATAGTTTTATTGCTATATCTCACCAACGGATGACGATAGATCACGCAAATGTATTGCAGAATGTCTTCTTATAGTCCCAGGAAGGTTTCCTGAAAGTTTCAAGAGTTTTCAATTTTTGGCCAAAATCGGCCAAAAACCCTGGGCTATAGCCTTACGTTTTTGTCAAAATTCCAAGATTTTTCGACCTTCTCCGAATCGCATGAAACTTTCAGCAAATGTTGCTGGAACTATTCTGACGCGTTTTGCATAGTTTTTGTAAACTTTTAGGCCACGCGTCGTGAGAAATTAGAGCAAATCATCGTCTAATTAAAACGTCGCGCTTTTCAAAGTTTGTAAGATAGTTTTATTGCTATATTTCACCAACGGATGACGATAGATCACGCAAATGTATTGCAGAATGTCTTCTTATAGTCCCAGGAAGGTTTCCTGAAAGTTTCAAGAGTTTTCAATTTTTGGCCAAAATCGGCCAAAAACCCTGGGCTATAGCCTTACGTTTTTGTCAAAATTCCAAGATTTTTCGACCTTCTCCGAATCGCATGAAACTTTCAGGAAATGTTGCTGGAACTATTCTGACGCGTTTTGCATAGTTTTTGTAAACTTTTAGGCCACGCGTCGTGAGAAATTAGAGCAAATCATCGTCTAATTAAAACGTCGCGCTTTTCAAAGTTTGTAAGATAGTTTTATTGCTATATTTCACCAACGGATGACGATAGATCACGCAAATGTATTGCAGAATGTCTTCTTATAGTCCCAGGAAGGTTTCCTGAAAGTTTCAAGAGTTTTCAATTTTTGGCCAAAATCGGCCAAAAACCCTGGGCTATAGCCTTACGTTTTTGTCAAAATTCCAAGATTTTTCGACCTTCTCCGAATCGCATGAAACTTTCAGGAAATGTTGCTGGGACTATTCCGACGCGTTTTGCATAGTTTTTGTAAACTTTTAGGGCACGCGTCGTGAGAAATTAGAGAAATTCATCGTCTAATTAAAATGTCGCGCTTTTCAAAGTTTGTAAGATAGTTTTATTGCTATATCTCACCAACGGATGACGATAGATCACGCAAATGTATTGCAGAATGTCTTCTTATAGTCCCAGGAAGGTTTCCTGAAAGTTTCAAGAGTTTTCAATTTTTGGCCAAAATCGGCCAAAAACCCTGGGCTATAGCCTTACGTTTTTGTCAAAATTCCAAGATTTTTCGACCTTCTCCGAATCGCATGAAACTTTCAGGAAATGTTGCTGGAACTATTCTGACGCGTTTTGCATAGTTTTTGTAAACTTTTAGGCCACGCGTCGTGAGAAATTAGAGCAAATCATCGTCTAATTAAAACGTCGCGCTTTTCAAAGTTTGTAAGATAGTTTTATTGCTATATCTCACCAACGGATGACGATAGATCACGCAAATGTATTGCAGAATGTCTTCTTATAGTCCCAGGAAGGTTTCCTGAAAGTTTCAAGAGTTTTCAATTTTTGGCCAAAATCGGCCAAAAACCCTGGGCTATAGCCTTACGTTTTTGTCAAAATTCCAAGATTTTTCGACCTTCTGCGAATCGCATGAAACTTTCAGGAAATGTTGCTGGGACTATTCCGACGCGTTTTGCATAGTTTTTGTAAACTTTTAGGCCACGCATCGTGAGAAATTAGAGCAAATCATCGTCTAATTAAAACGTCGCGCTTTTCAAAGTTTGTAAGATAGTTTTATTGGTATATCTCACCGACGGATGACGATAGATCACGCAAATGTATTGCAGAATGTCTTCTTATAGTCCCAGGAAGGTTTCCTGAAAGTTTCAAGAGTTTTCAATTTTTGGCCAAAATCGGCCAAAAACCCTGGGCTATAGCCTTACGTTTTTGTCAAAATTCCAAGATTTTTCGACCTTCTCCGAATCGCATGAAACTTTCAGGAAATGTTGCTGGAACTATTCCGACGCGTTTTGCATAGTTTTTGTAAACTTTTAGGCCACGCGTCGTGAGAAATTAGAGCAAATCATCGTCTAATTAAAACGTCGCGCTTTTCAAAGTTTGTAAGATAGTTTTATTGCTATATCTCACCAACGGATGACGATAGATCACGCAAATGTATTGCAGAATGTCTTCTTATAGTCCCAGGAAGGTTTCCTGAAAGTTTCAAGAGTTTTCAATTTTTGGCCAAAATCGGCCAAAAACCCTGGGCTATAGCCTTACGTTTTTGTCAAAATTCAAAGATTTTTCGACCTTCTCCGAATCGCATGAAACTTTCAGGAAATGTTGCTGGAACTATTCTGACGCGTTTTGCATAGTTTTTGTAAACTTTTAGGCCACACATCGTGAGAAATTAGAGCAAATCATCGTCTAATTGAAACGTCGCGCTTTTCAAAGTTCTAACCATTTTATTGCTATATCTCACCAACGGATGACGATAGATCACGCAAATGTATTGCAGAATGTCTTCTTATAGTCCCAGGAAGGTTTCCGGAAAGTTTCAAGAGTTTTCAATTTTTGGCCAAAATCGGCCAAAAACCCTGGGCTATAGCCCTACGTTTTTGTCAAAATTCCAAGATTTTTCGACCTTCTGCGAATCGCATGAAACTTTCAGGAAATGTTGCTGGGACTATTCCGACGCGTTTTGCATAGTTTTTGTAAACTTTTAGGCCACGCGTCGTGAGAAATTAGAGCAAATCATCGTCTAATTAAAACGTCGCGCTTTTCAAAGTTTGTAAGATAGTTTTATTGCTATATCTCACCAACGGATGACGATATATCACGCAAATGTATTGCAGAATGTCTTCTTATAGTTCCAGGAAGGTTTGCTGAAAGTTTCAAGAGTTTTCAATTTTTGGCCAAAATCGGCCAAAAACCCTGGGCTATAGCCTTACGTTTTTGTCAAAATTCCAAGATTTTTCGACCTTCTCCGAATCGCATGAAACTTTCAGGAAATGTTGCTGGAACTATTCTGACGCGTTTTGCATAGTTTTTGTAAACTTTTAGGCCACGCGTCGTGAGAAATTAGAGCAAATCATCGTCTAATTAAAACGTCGCGCTTTTCAAAGTTTGTAAGATAGTTTTATTGCTATATCTCACCGACGGATGACGATAGATCACGCAAATGTATTGCAGAATGTCTTCTTATAGTCCCAGGAAGGTTTCCGGAAAGTTTCAAGAGTTTTCAATTTTTGGCCAAAATCGGCCAAAAACCCTGGGCTATAGCCTTACGTTTTTGTCAAAATTCCAAGATTTTTCGACCTTCTCCGAATCGCATGAAACTTTCAGGAAATGTTGCTGGGACTATTCCGACGCGTTTTGCATAGTTTTTGTAAACTTTTAGGGCACGCGTCGTGAGAAATTACAGCAAATCATCGTCTAATTAAAACGTCGCGCTTTTCAAAGTTTGTAAGATAGTTTTATTGCTATATCTCACCGACGGATGACGATAGATCACGCAAATGTATTGCAGAATGTCTTCTTATAGTCCCAGGAAGGTTTCCTGAAAGTTTCAAGAGTTTTCAATTTTTGGTCAATATCGGCCAAAAACCCTGGGCTATAGCCTTACGTTTTTGTCAAAATTCCAAGATTTTTCGACCTTCTCCGAATCGCATGAAACTTTCAGGAATCGTTGCTGGGACTATGCCGACAAGTTTTGCATAATTTTTGTAAACTTTTAGGGCGCGCGTCGTGAGAAATTAGATCAAATCACGCATTAATTAAAACATCACACCTTTCGAGCAAAGGAGGAGAGTTTCAGCTGCTATATCTCCGCAACGGATTAAGATATATAAAGCAAATGTATTGCAAAAGTATTGTTATAGCTATATATAACTCGGTGGCCAAAATCGGCAAGAAAACCCTGTGCTATAGCCTTACCATTTTGTCAAAATCAGTATTTTGAACTAATTTCTCACGCCGCGTGCGCTAAAAGTTTACAAAAACTATGCAAAACTCGTCGGCATAGTCCCAGCAACGATTCCTGAAAGTTTCATGCGATTCTGAGATGGTCGAAAAATCTTGGAATTTTGACAAAATGGTAAGGCTATAGCACAGGGTTTTTTTGCCGATTTTGGCCAAAAACTGAAAACTCTTGAAACTTTCAGGAAACCTTCCTTGGACTATAACAAGACTTTTCGCAATACATTTGCCTTATCTATCTTGATCCGTTGCGGAGATATAGCAGCTCAAACTCTCCTCCTTTGCTCGAAAGGTGTGATGTTTTAATTAGTGCGTGATTTGATCTAATTTCTCACGACGCGCGCGCTAAAAGTTTACAAAAACTATGCAAAACTCGTCGGCATTGTCCCAGCAATGATTCCTGAAAGTTTCATGCGATTCTGAGATGGTCGAAAAATCTTGGAATTTTGACAAAATAGTAAGGCTATAGCACAGGGTTTTTTGCCGATTTTGGCCAAAAACTGAAACCTCTTGAAACTTTCAGGAAACCTTCCTTGGACTATAACAAGACTTTTTGCAATACATTTGCCTTATCTATTTTGATCCGTTGTTGAGATATAGCAGCTCAACTCTCCTCCTTTGCTAGAAAGGTGTGATGTTTTAATTAGTGCGTGATTTGATCTAATTTCTCACAACGCGCGCGCTAAAAGTTTACAAAAACTATGAAAAACTCGTCGGCATAGTCCCAGCAACGATTCCTGAAAGTTTCATGCGATTCTGAGATGGTCGAAAAATCTTGGAATTTTCACAAAATAGTAAGGCTATAGCACAGGGTTTTTTGCCGATTTTGGCCAAAAACTGAAAACTCTTGAAACTTTCAGGAAATCTTCCTTGGGCTATAACAAAACTTTTTGCAATACATTTGCCTTATCTATCTTGATCCGCTGCGGAGATATAGCAGCTCAAACTCTCCTCCTTTGCTCGAAAAGTGTGACGTTTTAATTAGTGCGTGATTTGATCTAATTCCTCACACCGCGCGCGCTAAAAGTTTACAAAAACTATGCAAAACTTGTCGGCATAGTCCCAGCAACGATTCCTGAAAGTTTCATACGATTCTAAGATGGTCGAAAAATCTTTGAATTTTTACAATATAGTAAGGCTATAGCACAGGGTTTTTTGCCGATTTTGGCCAAAAACTGAAAACTCTTGAAACTTTTAGGAAACCTTCCTTTGACTATAACAAGACTTTTTGCAATACATTTGCCTTATCTATCTTGATCCGTTGCAGAGTTATAGCAGCTCAAACTCTCCTACTTTTCTCGAAAGGTGTGATGTTTTAACTAGTGCGTGATTTCATCTAATTCCTCACGACGCGCGCGCTAAAAGTTTACAAAAACTATGCAAAACTCGTCGGCATAGTCGCAGCAATGATTCCTGAAAGTTTCATGCGATTCTGAGATGGTCGAAAAATCTTGGAATTTTGACAATATAGTAAGGCTATAGCACAGGGTTTTTTGCCGATTTTGGCCAAAAACTGAAAACTCTTGAAACTTTCAGGAAACCTTCCTTGGACTATAACAAGACTTTTCGCAATACATTTGCCTTATCTATCTTGATCGGCTGTGGAGATGTAGCAGCTCAAACTTTCCTCCTTTGCTCGAAAGGTGTGATGTTTTAATTAGTGCGTGATTTGATCTAATTTCTCACGACGCGCGCGCTAAAAGATTACAAAAACTATGCAAAACTCGTCGGCATAGTCCCAGCAATGATTCCTGAAAGTTTCATGCGATTCTGAGATGGTCGAAAAATCTTGGAATTTTGACAAAATAGTAAGGCTATAGCACAGGGTTTTTTGCCGATTTTGGCCAAAAACTGAAAACTCTTGAAACTTTCAGGAAACCTTCCTTGGACTATAACAAGACTTTTTGCAATACATTTGCCTTATCTATCTTGATCCGTTGCGGAGATATAGCAGCTCAAACTCTCCTCCATTCCTCGAAAGTTGTGATGTTTTAATTAGTGCGTGATTTGATCTAATTTCTCACGACGCGCGCGCTAAAAGTTTACAAAAACTATGCAAAACTCGTCGGCATATTCCCAGCAACGATTCCTGAAAGTTTCATGCGATTCTGAGATGGTCGAAAAATCTTGGAATTTTGACAAAATAGTAAGGCTATAGCACAGGGTTTTTTGCCGATTTTGGCCAAAAACTGAAAACTGTTGAAACTTTCAGAAAACCTTCCTTGGACTATAACAAGACTTTTCGCAATACATTTGCGTTATCTATCTTGATCCGCTGTGGAGATATAGCAGCTCAAACTCTCCTCCTTTGCTCGAAAGGTGTGATGTTTTAATTAGTGCGTGATTTCATCTAATTTCTCACGACGCGCGCGCTAAAAGTTTACAAAAACTATGCAAAACTCGTCGGCATAGTCGCAGCAATGATTCCTGAAAGTTTCATGCGATTCTGAGATGGTCGAAAAATCTTGGAATTTTGACAAAATAGTAAGGCTATAGCACAGGGTTTTTTGCCGATTTTGCCCAAAAACTGAAAACTCTTGAAACTTTCAGGAAACCTTCCTTTGACTATAACAAGACTTTTCGCAATACATTTGCGTTACCTATCTTGATCCGTTGTTGAGATATAGCAGCTCAAACTCTCCTCCTTTGCTCGAAAGGTGTGATGTTTTAATTAGTGCGTGATTTGATATAATTTCTCACGACGCGCGCGCTAAAAGTTTACAAAAACTATGCAAAACTTGTCGGCATAGTCCCAGCAACGATTCCTGAAAGTTTCATGCGATTCTGAGATGGTCGAAAAATCTTGGAATTTTGACAAAATAGTAAGGCTATAGCACAGGGTTTTTTGCCGATTTTGGCCAAAAACTGAAAACTCTTGAAACTTTCAGGAAACCTTCCTTGGACTATAACAAGACTTTTCGCAATACATTTGCGTTATCTATCTTCATCCGTTGTTGAGATATAGCAGCTCAAACTCTCCTCCTTTGCTCGAAAGGTGTGATGGTTTAATTAGTGCGTGATTTGATCTAATTTCTCACAGCGCGCGCGCTAAAAGTTTACAAAAACTATGCAAAACTCGTCGGCATAGTCCCAGCAACGATTCCTGAAAGTTTCATGCGATTCTGAGATGGTCGAAAAATCTTGGAATTTTGACAAAATAGTAAGGCTATAGCACAGGGCTTTTTGCCGATTTTGGCCAAAAACTGAAAACTCTTGAAACTTTCAGGAAATCTCCCTTGGGCTATAAGAAAACTTTTTGCAATACATTTGCCTTATCTATCTTGATCCGCTGCGGAGATATAGCATCTCAAACCCTCCTCCTTTGCTCGAAAAGTGTGATGTTTTAATTAGTGCGTGATTTGATCTAATTCCTCACACCGCGCGCGCTAAAAGTTTACAAAAACTATGCAAAACTCGTCGGCATAGTCCCAGCAACGATTCCTGAAAGTTTCATACGATTCTAAGATGGTCGAAAAATCTTGGAATTTTGACAAAATAGTAAGGCTATAGCACAGGGTTTTTTGCCGATTTTGGCCAAAAACTGAAAACCCTTGAAACTTTCAGGAAACCTTCCTTTGACTATAGCAAGACTTTTTGCAATACATTTGCCTTATCTATCTTGATCCGTTGCGGAGATATAGCAGCTGAAACTCTCCTCCATTCCTCGAAAGGTGTGATGTTTTAACTAGTGCGTGATTTCATCTAATTCCTCACGACGCGCGCGCTAAAAGTTTACAAAAACTATGCAAAACTCGTCGGCATAGTCCCAGCAATGATTCCTGAAAGTTTCATGCGATTCTGAGATGGTCGAAAAATCTTGGAATTTTGACAAAATAGTAAGGCTATAGCACAGGGCTTTTTGCCGATTTTGGCCAAAAACTGAAAACTCTTGAAACTTTCAGGAAATCTTCCTTGGGCTATAACAAAACTTTTTGCAATACATTTGCCTTATCTATCTTGATCCGCTGCGGAGATATAGCAGCTCAAACTCTCCTCCTTTGCTCGAAAAGTGTGATGTTTTAATTAGTGCGTGATTTGATCTAATTCCTCACACCGCGCGCGCTAAAAGTTTACAAAAACTATGCAAAACTCGTCGGCATAGTCCCAGCAACGATTCCTGAAAGTTTCATACGATTCTAAGATGGTCGAAAAATCTTGGAATTTTTAAAAAATAGTAAGGCTATAGCACAGGGTTTTTTGCCGATTTTGGCCAAAAACTGAAAACCCTTGAAACTTTCAGGAAACCTTCCTTTGACTATAGCAAGACTTTTTGCAATACATTTGCCTTATCTATCTTGATCCGTTGCGGAGATATAGCAGCTGAAACTCTCCTCCATTCCTCGAAAGGTGTGATGTTTTAACTAGTGCGTGATTTCATCTAATTCCTCACGACGCGCGCGCTAAAAGTTTACAAAAACTATGCAAAACTCGTCGGCATAGTCCCAGCAACGATTCCTGAAAGTTTCATGCGATTCTGAGATGGTCGAAAAATCTTGGAATTTTGACAAAATAGTAAGGCTATAGCACAGGGTTTTTTGCCGATTTTGGCCAAAAACTGAAAACTCTTGAAACTTTCAGGAAACCTTCCTTGGACTATAACAAGACTTTTCGCAATACATTTGCGTTATCTATCTTCATCCGTTGTTGAGATATAGCAGCTCAAACTCTCCTCCTTTGCTCGAAAGGTGTGATGGTTTAATTAGTGCGTGATTTGATCTAATTTCTCACAGCGCGCGCGCTAAAAGTTTACAAAAACTATGCAAAACTCGTCGGCATAGTCCCAGCAACGATTCCTGAAAGTTTCATGCGATTCTGAGATGGTCGAAAAATCTTGGAATTTTGACAAAATAGTAAGGCTATAGCACAGGGCTTTTTGCCGATTTTGGCCAAAAACTGAAAACTCTTGAAACTTTCAGGAAATCTCCCTTGGGCTATAAGAAAACTTTTTGCAATACATTTGCCTTATCTATCTTGATCCGCTGCGGAGATATAGCATCTCAAACTCTCCTCCTTTGCTCGAAAAGTGTGATGTTTTAATTAGTGCGTGATTTGATCTAATTCCTCACACCGCGCGCGCTAAAAGTTTACAAAAACTATGCAAAACTCGTCGGCATAGTCCCAGCAACGATTCCTGAAAGTTTCATACGATTCTAAGATGGTCGAAAAATCTTGGAATTTTGACAAAATAGTAAGGCTATAGCACAGGGTTTTTTGCCGATTTTGGCCAAAAACTGAAAACCCTTGAAACTTTCAGGAAACCTTCCTTTGACTATAGCAAGACTTTTTGCAATACATTTGCCTTATCTATCTTGATCCGTTGCGGAGATATAGCAGCTGAAACTCTCCTCCATTCCTCGAAAGGTGTGATGTTTTAACTAGTGCGTGATTTCATCTAATTCCTCACGACGCGCGCGCTAAAAGTTTACAAAAACTATGCAAAACTCGTCGGCATAGTCCCAGCAATGATTCCTGAAAGTTTCATGCGATTCTGAGATGGTCGAAAAATCTTGGAATTTTGACAAAATAGTAAGGCTATAGCACAGGGTTTTTTGCCGATTTTGGCCAAAAACTGAAAACTCTTGAAACTTTCAGGAAACCTTCCTTGGACTATAACAAGACTTTTTGCAATACATTTGCCTTATCTATCTTGATCCGTTGCGGAGATATAGCAGCTCAAACTCTCCTCCATTCCCCGAAAGTTGTGATGTTTTAATTAGTGCGTGATTTGATCTAATTTCTCACGACGCGCGCCCTAAAAGTTTACAAAAACTATGCAAAACTCGTCGGCATATTCCCAGCAACGATTCCTGAAAGTTTCGTGCGATTCTGAGATGGTCGAAAAATCTTGGAATTTTGACAAAATAGTAAGGCTATAGCACAGGGTTTTTTGCCGATTTTGGCCAAAAACTGAAAACTCTTGAAACTTTCAGGAAACCTTCCTTGGACTATAACAAGACTTTTTGCAATACATTTGCCTTATCTATCTTGATCCGTTGCGGAGATATAGCAGCTCAAACTCTCCTCCATTCCTCGAAAGTTGTGATGTTTTAATTAGTGCGTGATTTGATCTAATTTCTCACGACGCGCGCGCTAAAAGTTTACAAAAACTATGCAAAACTCGTCGGCATAGTCCCAGCAACGATTCCTGAAAGTTTCATGCGATTCTGAGATGGTCGAAAAATCTTGGAATTTTGACAAAATAGTAAGGCTATAGCACAGGGTTTTTTGCCGATTTTGGCCAAAAACTGAAAACTCTTGAAACTTTCAGGAAACCTTCCTTGGACTATAACAAGACTTTTCGCAATACATTTGCGTTATCTATCTTCATCCGTTGTTGAGATATAGCAGCTCAAACTCTCCTCCTTTGCTCGAAAGGTGTGATGGTTTCATTAGTGCGTGATTTGATCTAATTTCTCACAGCGCGCGCGCTAAAAGTTTACAAAAACTATGCAAAACTCGTCGGCATAGTCCCAGCAACGATTCCTGAAAGTTTCATGCGATTCTGAGATGGTCGAAAAATCTTGGAATTTTGACAAAATAGTAAGGCTATAGCACAGGGTTTTTTGCCGATTTTGGCCAAAAACTGAAAACTCTTGAAACTTTCAGGAAATCTTCCTTGGGCTATAACAAAACTTTTTGCAATACATTTGCCTTATCTATCTTGATCCGCTGCGGAGATATAGCATCTCAAACTCTCCTCCTTTGCTCGAAAAGTGTGATGTTTTAATTAGTGCGTGATTTGATCTAATTCCTCACACCGCGCGCGCTAAAAGTTTACAAAAACTATGCAAAACTTTTCGGCATAGTCCCAGCAACGATTCCTGAAAGTTTCATACGATTCTAAGATGGTCGAAAAATCTTGGAATTTTTACAAAATAGTAAGGCTATAGCACAGGGTTTTTTGCCGATTTTGGCCAAAAACTGAAAACTCTTGAAACTTTCAGGAAACCTTCCTTTGACTATAACAAGACTTTTTGCAATACATTTGCCTTATCTATCTTGATCCGTTGCAGAGTTATAGCAGCTCAAACTCTCCTACTTTGCTCGAAAGGTGTGATGTTTTAACTAGTGCGTGATTTCATCTAATTCCTCACGACGCGCGCGCTAAAAGTTTACAAAAACTATGCAAAACTCGTCGGCATAGTCCCAGCAATGATTCCTGAAAGTTTCATGCGATTCTGAGATGGTCGAAAAATCTTGGAATTTTGACAAAATAGTAAGGCTATAGCACAGGGTTTTTTGCCGATTTTGGCCAAAAACTGAAAACTCTTGAAACTTTCAGGAAACCTTCCTTGGACTATAACAAGACTTTTTGCAATACATTTGCCTTATCTATCTTGATCCGTTGCGGAGATATAGCAGCTCAAACTCTCCTCCATTCCTCGAAAGTTGTGATGTTTTAATTAGTGCGTGATTTGATCTAATTTCTCACGACGCGCGCGCTAAAAGTTTACAAAAACTATGCAAAACTCGTCGGCATATTCCCAGCAACGATTCCTGAAAGTTTCATGCGATTCTGAGATGGTCGAAAAATCTTGGAATTTTGACAAAATAGTAAGGCTATAGCACAGGTTTTTTTGCCGATTTTGGCCAAAAACTGAAAACTCTTGAAACTTTCAGGAAACCTTCCTTGGACTATAACAAGACTTTTTGCAATATATTTGCGTTACCTATCTTGATCCGTTGTTGAGATATAGCAGCTCAAACTCTCCTCCTTTGCTCGAAAGGTGTGATGTTTTAATTAGTGCGTGATTTGATCTAATTTCTCACAACGCGCGCGCTAAAAGTTTACAAAAACTATGCAAAACTCGTCGGCATAGTCCCAGCAACGATTCCTGAAAGTTTCATGCGATTCTGAGATAGTCGAAAAATCTTGGAATTTTGACAAAATAGTAAGGCTATAGCACAGGGTTTTTTGCCGATTTTGGCCAAAAACTGAAAACTCTTGAAACTTTCAGGAAATCTTCCTTGGGCTATAACAAGACTTTTCGCAATACATTTGCCTTTTCTATCTTGATCCGTTGCGGAGATATAGCAGCTCAAACTCTCCTCCTTTGCTCGAAAAGTGTGATGTTTTAATTAGTGCGTGATTTGATCTAATTCCTCACACCGCGCGCGCTAAAAGTTTACAAAAACTATGCAAAACTTGTCGGCATAGTCCCAGCAACGATTCCTGAAAGTTTCATACGATTCTAAGATGGTCGAAAAATCTTGGAATTTTTACAAAATATTAAGGCTATAGCACAGGGTTTTTTGCCGATTTTGGCCAAAAACTGAAAACTCTTGAAACTTTCAGGAAACCTTCCTTTGACTATAACAAGACTTTTTGCAATACATATGCCTTATCTATCTTGATCCGTTGCAGATTTATAGCAGCTCAAACTCTCCTACTTTGTTCGAAAGGTGTGATGTTTTAACTAGTGCGTGATTTCATCTAATTCCTCACGACGCGCGCGCTAAAAGTTTACAAAAACTATGCAAAACTCGTCGGCATAGTCCCAGCAATGATTCCTGAAAGTTTCATGCGATTCTGAGATGGTCGAAAAATCTTGGAATTTTGACAAAATAGTAAGGCTATAGCACAGGGTTTTTTGCCGATTTTGGCCAAAAACTGAAAACTCTTGAAACTTTCAGGAAACCTTCCTTGGACTATAACAAGACTTTTTGCAATACATTTGCCTTATCTATCTTGATCCGTTGCGGAGATATAGCAGCTCAACTCTCCTCCTTTGCTCGAAAGGTGTGATGTTTTAATTAGTGCGTGATTTGATCTAATTTCTCACGATGCGCGCGCTAAAAGTTTACAAAAACTATGCTAAACTCGTCGGCATAGTCCCAGCAATGATTCCTGAAAGTTTCATGCGATTCTGAGATGGTCGAAAAATCTTGGAATTTTGACAAAATAGTAAGGCTATAGCACAGGGTTTTTTGCCGATTTTGGCCAAAAACTGAAAACTCTTGAAACTTTCAGGAAACCTTCCTTGGACTATAACAAGACTTTTTGCAATACATTTGCCTTATCTATCTTGATCCGTTGCGGAGATATAGCAGCTCAACTCTCCTCCTTTGCTCGAAAGGTGTGATGTTTTAATTAGTGCGTGATTTGATCTAATTTCTCACGATGCGCGCGCTAAAAGTTTACAAAAACTATGCTAAACTCGTCGGCATAGTCCCAGCAATGATTCCTGAAAGTTTCATGCGATTCTGAGATGGTCGAAAAATCTTGGAATTTTGACAAAATAGTAAGGCTATAGCACAGGGTTTTTTGCCGATTTTGGCCAAAAACTGAAAACTCTTGAAACTTTCAGGAAACCTTCCTTGGACTATAACAAGACTTTTTGCAATACATTTGCCTTATCTATCTTGATCCGTTGCGGAGATATAGCAGCTCAACTCTCCTCCTTTGCTCGAAAGGTGTGATGTTTTAATTAGTGCGTGATTTGATCTAATTTCTCACGACGCGCGCGCTAAAAGTTTACAAAAACTATGCAAAAGTCGTCGGCATTTTCCCAGCAACAATTTCTGAAAGTTTCATGCAAAATGGGCAAAAAACCCTGTGCTATAGCCTTACTATTTTGTCAAAATTCCAAGATTTTTCGACCATCTTAAAATCGCATGAAACTTTCAGGAATCGTTGCTGGGACTATGCCGACAAGTTTTGCATAGTTTTTGTAAACTTTTAGCGCGCGCGTCGTGAGAAATTAGATCAAATCACGCACTAATTAAAACATCACACCTTTCGAGCAAAGGAGGAGAGTTTGAGCTGCTATATCTCCGCAACGGATCAAGATAGATAAGGCAAATGTATTGCAAAAAGTCTTGTTATAGTCCAAGGAAGGTTTCCTGAAAGTTTCAAGAGTTTTCAGTTTTTGGCCGAAATCGGCAAGAAACCCTGTGCTATAGCCTTACTATTTTGTCAAAATTCCAACATTTTTCGACCATCTTATAATCGCATGAAACTTTTAGGAATCGTTGCTGGGACTATGCCGACGAGTTTTGCATAGTTTTTGTAAACTTTTAGCGCGCGCGTCGTGAGAAATTAGATCAAATCACGCACTAATTAAAGCATCACACCTTTCGAGCAAAGTAGGAGAGTTTGAGCTGCTATATCTCCGCAACGGATGAAGATAGATAAGGCAAATGTATTGAAAAAGTCTTGTTATAGTCCAAGGAAGGTTTCTGAATGTTTCACAAGTGTTGTAATATGCACGATAGAATTTTATGTAAATTGACCGGCGTGTACTCAGACTTCAAACTTTGGATACCACAACTCCATTTCTTGTCAAAGTTGCAATAGAATCAATTTCTTCCTGGTTGGGAAGAGCGATTTACAGCCTCGGTCAATGATTAGATTCGCATGAAAGTTTTAGGGAATATTTCTCAAGATTTTACAAATGTGCTAATATGTAGGGTATTTATATATCTAAATCGATCTGTTAGTAATAAGACTTCTAACTTCGAATACCAAACCGCCATTTCCGGTCAAGATAGAAAATTTAATTTCTTGGCTCTTCGTAAAAATGATGTACAGCCTCGGTTAATCATTAGTTTCGCAAAGCAGTTTCAGGGAATGTTTCTGAATGTTTCTCAGGTGTTCTGATGAGTACTGTATGATTGTATCTAAATCGATCTGCGAGTAAATAGACTTCAAACTTTGCACACCACTCCGCCTTTTCCGGTCAAAGTTACAATAAAATCAATCTTTTCTTCGTTCCAAAGAGCGTTCTACAGCTTCGGTCAATAATTAGATTCGCATGAAAGTTTTAGGGAACATTGCTGACTATCTTACAGATGTGCTGATAGGCAGTGTATTTTGATATCTAAACCGATTTGCGAGTAATCAGAGTTCAAACTTTGCATACCAAACCGCCATTTCCGGTCAATTTTATAGAAAATTGAATTTTTTGGTTTTTCGAAAAAATGATGTACAGCCTCGGTTAATCATTAGTTTCGCATACAAGTTTCAGGGAATGTTTCTGAATGTTTCACAAGTGTGGTGATATGCACGATAAGATTTTATCTAAATTGACCGGGGAGTAATCAGACTTCAAACTTTCCATACCACAGCGCCATTTCCGGTCAAGTTTATAGAAAATTGAATTTTTTGGCTCTTCGTAAAAATGATGTACAGCCTCAGTTAATCATTGGTTTCGTATAACAGTTTCAGGAAATGTTTCTGAATGCTTCTCAAGTGTGCTGATGTGCACTGCATGATTGCATCTAAATCGATCTGCGAGTAATCAGACTTGAAACTTCGCATACCAAACCGCCATTTCTGGTCAAGTTTATAGAAAATTGAATTTTCTGGTTTTTCGTAAAAATGATGTACAACCTTTGTCAATCATTAGATTCGCATACATGTTTCAGGGAATGTTTCTGAATGTTTCACAAATGTGCTGATATGCAGTGTATTTTTATATCTAAATCGATCTGCGAGTAATCAGACTTCAAATTTCGCATACCAAAACCTCCATTTCCGATCAAGTTTATAGAAAATTGAATTTTTTGGCTATTCGTAAAAACGTTGTACAGACTTTGTCAATCATTAGATTCGCATACACGTTTCAAGGAATGTTTCTGAATGTTTCACAAATATGCTGATATGCAGTGTATGATTGTATCTAAATCGATCTGCGAGTAATCAGACTTCAAACTTTGCATACCAAACCGCTATTTCCCGTCAAGTTTTTTACAAAATTGAATTTTTCGGCTCTTCGTAAAAATGATGTAAGGCCTCGGTTAATTATTAGATTCGCATAAACGTTTCACGGAATGTTTCTGAATGTTTCACAAGTGTGGTGATATGCACAATAAGATTCTATCTAAATTGTCCGGCAAGTAATCAAACTTCAAACTTCGGATACCAAACCGACATTTCCGGTCAAATTTATAGAAAATTGAATTTTTTAGCTCTTCGGAAAAACGTTGTACAGCCTTTGTCAATCATTAGATTCGCATACAAGTTTCAGGGAATGTTTCTGAATGTTTCACAAGTGTGGTAATAGGCACGATAAAATTTTATCTAAATTGACCGGCGTGTAATCAGACTTCAAACTTTGCAGACCACAACTCCATTCCTTTTCAAAGTTGCAATAGAATCAATTTCTTCCTGGTTGGCAAGAGCAACCTACAGCCTCGGTCAATGATTAGATTCGCATGAAAGTTTTAGGGAATATTTCTAAAGATTTTACAAATGTGCTGATATGTAGGGTATTTATATATGTAAATCGATCTGTTAGTAATCAGACTTCTAACTTCGAATACCAAACCGCCATTTCCGGTCAAGATAGAAAATTGAATTTTTTGGCTCTTCGTAAAAATGATGTACAGCCTCGGTTAATCATTAGTTTCGCATACAAGTTTCAGCGAATGTTTGTGAATGTTTCTCAGGTGTTCTGATGAGTACTGTATGATTGTATCTAAATCGATCTGCGAGTAAACAGACTTCAAACTTTGCACACCACTCCGCCTTTTCCGGTCAAAGTTACAATAAAATATATCTTTTCTTCGTTCCAAAGAGCGATCTACAGCTTCGGTCAATAATTAGATTCGCATGAAAGTTTTAGGGAACATTTCTAACTATCTTACAGATGTGCTGATAGGCAGTATATTTTGATATCTAGACCGATCTGCGCGTAATCAGACTTCAAACTTTGTATACCAAACCGCCATTTCCGGTCAAGTTTATAGAAAATTGAATTTTTTGGCTTTTCGTAAAAATGATGTACAGCCTCGGTTAATCATTAGTTTCGCATACAAGTTTCAGGGAATGTTTCTGAATGTTTTACAAGTGTGGTGATGTGCACTGTATGATTGTATCTAAATCGATCTGCGAGTAATCAGACTTCAAACTTTCCATATCACAACGCCATTTCCGGTCAAGTTTATAGAAAATTGAATTTTTTGGCTCTTCGTAAAAATGATGTACAGCCTCGGTTAATCATTAGTTTCGCATACGAGTTTCAGGGAATGTTTCTGAATGTTTCTCAGGTGTTCTGATGAGTACTGTATCATTGTATCTAAATCGATCTGCGAGTAAACAGACTTCAAACTTTGCACACTACTCCGCCTTTTCCGGTCAAAGTTACAATAAAATCAATCTTTTCTTCGTTCCAAAGAGCGATCTACAGCTTCGGTCAATAATTAGATTCGCATGAAAGTTTTAGGGAACATTTCTAACTATCTTACAGATGTGCTGATAAGAAGTATATTTAGATATCTAAACCGATCTGCGAGTAATCAGACTTCAAACTTTGTATACCAAACCGCCATTTCCGGTCAAGTTTATAGAAAATTGAATTTTTTGGTTTTTCGTAAAAATGATGTACAGCCTCGGTTATTCATTAGTTTCGCATACAAGTTTCAGGGAATGTTTCTGAATGTTTTACAAGTGTGGTGATGTGCGCTGTATGATTGTATCTAAATCGATCTGCGAGTAATCAGACTTCAAACTTTCTATATCACAACGCCATTTCCGGTCAAGTTTATAAAAAATTGAATTTTTTGGCTCTTCGTAAAAATGATGTACAGCCTCGGTTAATCATTAGATTCGCATACAAGTTTCAGGGAATGTTTCTGAATGTTTCTCAGGTGTTCTGATGAGTACTGTATCATTGTATCTAACTCGATCTGCGAGTAAACAGACTTCAAACTTTGCACACTACTCCGCCTTTTCCGATCAAAGTTGCAATAAAATCAATCTTTTCTTCGTTCCAAAGAGCGATCTACAGCTTCGGTCAATAATTAGATTCGCATGAAAGTTTTAGGGACTATTTCTAACTATCTTACAGATGTGCTGATAAGCAGTATATTTAGATATCTAAACCGATCTGCGAGTAATCAGACTTCAAACTTTGTATACCAAACCGCCATTTCCGGTCAAGTTTATAGAAAATTGAATTTTTTGGTTTTTCGTAAAAATGATGTACAGCCTCGGTTATTCATTAGTTTCGCATACAAGTTTCAGGGAATGTTTCTGAATGTTTCACAAGTGTGGTGATGTGCGCTGTATGATTGTATCTAAATCGATCTGCTAGTAATCAGACTTCAAACTTTCCATATCACAACGCCATTTCCGGTCAAGTTTATAGAAAATTGAATTTTTTGGCTCTTCGTAAAAATGATGTACAGCCTCGGTTAATCATTAGTTTCGCATACAAGTTTCAGCGAATGTTTGTGAATGTTTCTCAGGTGTTCTGATGAGTACTGTATCATTGTATCTAAATCGATCTGCGAGTAAACAGACTTCAAACTTTGCACACCACTCCGCCTTTTCCGGTCAAAGTTGCAATAAAATCAATCTTTTCTTCGTTCCAAAGAGCGATCTACAGCTTCGGTCAATAATTAGATTCGCATGAAAGTTTTAGGGAACATTTCTAACTATCTTACAGATGTGCTGATAGGCAGTATATTTAGATATCTAAACCGATCTGCGAGTAATCAGACTTCAAACTTTGTATACCAAACCGCCATTTCCGGTCAAGTTTAGAGAAAATTGAATTTTTTGGTTTTTCGTAAAAATGATGTACAGCCTCGGTTATTCATTAGTTTCGCATACAAGTTTCAGGGAATGTTTCTGAATGTTTTGCAAGTGTGGTGATGTGCGCTGTATGATTGTATCTAAATCGATCTGCGAGTTATCAGACTTCAAACTTTCCATATCACAACGCCATTTCCGGTCAAGTTTATAGAAAATTGAATTATTTGGCTCTTCGTAAAAATGATGTACAGCCTCGGTTAATCATTAGTTTCGCATACAAGTTTCAGCGAATGTTTGTGAATGTTTCTCAGGTGTTCTGATGAGTACTGTATCATTGTATCTAAATCGATCTGCGAGTAAACAGACTTCAAACTTTGCACACCACTCCGCCTTTTCCGGTCAAAGTTGCAATAAAATCAATCTTTTCTTCGTTCCAAAGAGCGATCTACAGCTTCGGTCAATAATTAGATTCGCATGAAAGTTTTAGGGAACATTTCTAACTATCTTACAGATGTGCTGATAGGCAGTATATTTAGATATCTAAACCGATCTGCGAGTAATCAGACTTCAAACTTTGTATACCAAACCGCCATTTCCGGTCAAGTTTATAGAAAATTGAATTTTTTGGTTTTTCGTAAAAATGATGTACAGCCTCGGTTAATCATTAGTTTCGCATACAAGTTTCAGGGATTGTTTCTGAATGTTTCTCAGGTGTTCTGATGAGTACTGTATGATTGTATCTAAATCGATCTGCGAGTAAACAGACTTCAAACTTCTCACACTACTCCGCCTTTTCCGGTCAAAGTTACAATAAAATCAATCTTTTCTTCGTTCCAAAGAGCGATCTACAGCTTCGGTCAATGATTAGATTCGCATGAAAGATTTAGGAAGTATTTCTAACTATCTTACAAATGTGCTGAGAGGCAGTGTATTTTGATATCTAAATAGATCTGCGAGTAGTCAGACTTCAAAGTTTGCATACCAAACCGCTATTTCCCTTCAAGTTTTTAGAAAATTGAATTTTTTGGCTCTTCGTAAAAACGATGTTCGGCCTCGGTTAACCATTAGATTCGCATCATCGTTTCAGCCAACGTTTGTGAATGTCTCACAAGTGTGCTGATGTGCATTGTATGATTGTATCTAAATCGATCTGCGAGTAATTAGACTTCAAACTTCGCATACCAAACCATCATTTCTGGTCAAGTTTATAGAAAATTGAATTTTTATGCTATTCGTCAAAACGTTCTACAACCTTTGTCAATCATTAGATTCGCATACAAGTTTCAGGGAATGTTTCTGAATGTTTAGCAAGTGCGTTGATAGGCGCGTTAAGATCCTATCTAAATTGACCGGCGTGTAATCAGACTTCAAACTTTGCATACCAGAACGCCATTTCTTGTCAAAGTTGCAATAGAATCAATTTCTTCCTCGTTCGCAGGAGCAATCTACAGCGTCGGTCAATGATTAGATTCGCATGAAAGTTTTAGGGAATATTTCTAAAGATTTTACAAATGTTCTCATATGTAGGGTATTTATATATGTAAATCGATCTGCGAGTAATCAGACTTCAAACTTCGCATACCAAACCGACATTTCCGATCAAGTTTATAGAAAATTGAATTTTTTGGTTCTTGGTAAAAACGTTGTACAGCCTTTGTCAATCATTAGATTCGCATACAAGTTTCAGGGAATGTTTCTGAATGTTTCGCAAGTGTGGTGATATGCACGATAGGATTCTATCTAAATTGACCGGCGAGTAATCAGACTTCAGACTTTCTATACCACAGCGCCATTTCCGGTCAAGTTTATAGAAAATTGAATTTCTGGCTCTTCGTTAAAATTATGTACAGCCTCGGTTAATCATTGGTTTCGCATAACAGTTTCAGGGAATGTTTCTGAATGTTTCTCAGGTGTCGTGATGTGCACTGTATGACTGTATCTAAATCGTTCTGCGAGTAATCAGACTTCAAACTTCGCATACCAAACCGCCATTTCTGGTCAAGTTTATAGAAAATTGAATTTTCTGGTTTTTCGTAAAAATGATGTACAACCTTTACCAATCATTAGATTCGCATACTTGTTTCAGGAAATGTTTCTGAATGTTTCACAAATGTGCTGATATGCAGTGTATTTTTATATCTAAATCTATCTGCGAGTAATCAGACTTCAAATTTCGCATACCAAAACCTCCATTTCCGATCAAGTTTATAGAAAATTGAATTTTTTGGCTATTCGTAAAACCGTTGTACAGACTTTGTCAATCATTAGATTCGCATACACGTTTCAAGGAATGTTTCTGAATGTTTCACAAATATGCTGATATGCAGTGTATGATTGTATCTAAATCGATCTGCGAGTAATCAGACTTCAAATTTCGCATACCAAAACCTCCATTTCCGATCAAGTTTATAGAAAATTGAATTTTTTGGCTATTCGTAAAACCGTTGTACAGACTTTGTCAATCATTAGATTCGCATACACGTTTCAAGGAATGTTTCTGAATGTTTCACAAATATGCTGATATGCAGTGTATGATTGTATCTAAATCGATCTGCGAGTAATCAGACTTCAAACTTTGCATACCAAACCGCTATTTCCCGTCAAGTTTTTTACAAAATTGAATTTTTCGGCTCTTCGTAAAAATGATGTAAGGCCTCGGTTAATTATTAGATTCGCATAAACGTTTCACGGAATGTTTCTGAATGTTTCACAAGTGTGGTGATATACACAATAAGATTCTATCTAAATTGTCCGGCAAGTAATCAAACTTCAAACTTCGGATACCAAACCGATATTTCCGGTCAAATTTATAGAAAATTGAATTTTTTAGCTCTTCGGAAAAACGTTGTACAGCCTTTGTCAATCATTAGATTCGCATACAAGTTTCAGGGAATGTTTCTGAATGTTTCACAAGTGTGGTAATATGCACGATAGAATTTTATCTAAATTGACCGGCGTGTAATCCGACTTCAAACTTTGCAGACCACAACTCCATTCCTTTTCAAAGTTGCAATAGAATCAATTTCTTCCTGGTTGGCAAGAGCGACCTACAGCCTCGGTCAATGATTAGATTCGCATGAAAGTTTTAGGGAATATTTCTAAAGATTTTACAAATGTGCTGATATGTAGGGTATTTATATATGTAAATCGATCTGTTAGTAATCAGACTTCTAACTTCGAATACCAAACCGCCATTTCCGGTCAAGATAGAAAATTGAATTTTTTGGCTCTTCGTAAAAATGATGTACAGCCTCGGTTAATCATAAGTTTCGCATACAAGTTTCAGGGAATGTTTGTGAATGTTTCTCAGGTGTTCTGATGAGTACTGTATCATTGTATCTAAATCGATCTGCGAGTAAACAGACTTCAAACTTTGCACACTACTCCGCCTTTTCCGGTCAAAGTTACAATAAAATATATCTTTTCTTCGTTCCAAAGAGCGATCTACAGCTTCGGTCAATAATTAGATTCGCATGAAAGTTTTAGGGAACATTTCTAACTATCTTAAAGATGTGCTGATAGGCAGTATATTTTGATATCTAAACCGATCTGCGAGTAATCAGACTTCAAACTTTGTATACCAAACCGCCATTTCCGGTCAAGTTTATAGAAAATTGAATTTTTTGTCTCTTCGTAAAAATGATGTACAGCCTCGGTTAATCATTAGTTTCGCATAACAGTTTCAGGGAATGTTTCTGAATGTTTCTCAGGTGTGCTGATGTGTACTATATGATTGTATCTAAATCGATCTGCGAGTAATCAGACTTGAAACTTCGCATACCAAACCACCATTTCTGGTCAAGTTTATAGAAAATAGAATTTTCTGGTTTTTCGTAAAAATGATGTACAAACTTTGTCAATCATTAGATTCGCATACATGTTTCAGGGAATGTTTCTGAATGTTTCGCAAGTGTGGTGATATGCGCGATAAGATTCTATCTAAATTGACCGGCGTGTAATCCGACTTCAAACTTTCCATACCACAACGGCATTTCTTGTCAAAGTTGCAATAGAATCAATTTCTTCCTCGTTCGCAAAAGCGATCTACAGCCGCGGTCAATGATTAGATTCGCATGAAAGTTTTAGGGAATATTTCTAAAGATTTTACAAATGTGCTGATATGTAGGGTATTTATATATCTAAATCGATCTGCTAGTAATCAGACTTCAAACTTCGCATACCAAACCACCATTTCCGATCAAGTTTATAGAAAATTGAATTTTTTGGCTCTTCGTAAAAATGATGTACAGCCTCGGTTAATCATTAGTTTCGCATACAAGTTTCAGGGAATGTTTCTGAATGTTTGTCAGGTGTTCTGATGAGTACTGTATGATTGTATCTAAATCGATCTGCGAGTAAACAGACTTCAAACTTTGCACACTACTCCGTCTTTTCCGGTCAAAGTTACAATAATATCAATCTTTTCTTCGTTCCAAAGAGCGATCTACAGCTTCGGTCAATAATTAGATTCGCATGAAAGTTTTAGGGAACATTTCTAACTATCTTACAGATGTGCTGATAGGCAGTATATTTTGATATCTAAACCGATCTGCGAGTAATCAGACTTCAAACTTTGTATACCAAACCGCCATTTCCGGTCAAGTTTAGAGAAAATTGAATTTTTTGGTTTTTCGTAAAAATGATGTACAGCCTCGGTTATTCATTAGTTTCGCATACAAGTTTCAGGGAATGTTTCTGAATGTTTCACAAGTGTGGTGATGTGCACTGTATGATTGTATCTAAATCGATCTGCGAGTAATCAGACTTCAAACTTTCCATATCACAACGCCATTTCCGGTCAAGTTTATAGAAAATTGAATTTTTTGGCTCTTCGTAAAAATGATGTACAGCCTCGGTTAATCATTAGTTTCGCATACAAGTTTCAGGGAATGTTTCTGAATGTTTCTCAGGTGTTCTGATGAGTACTGTATCATTGTATCTAAATCGATCTGCGAGTGAACAGACTTCAAACTTTGCACACTACTCCGCCTTTTCCGGTCAAAGTTACAATAAAATCAATCTTTTCTTCGTTCCAAAGAGCGATCTACAGCTTCGGTCAATAATTAGATTCGCATGAAAGTTTTAGGGAACATTTCTAACTATCTTACAGATGTGCTGATAAGCAGTATATTTAGATATCTAAACCGATCTGCGAGTAATCAGACTTCAAACTTTGTATACCAAACCGCCATTTCCGGTCAAGTTTATAGAAAATTGAATTTTTTGGTTTTTCGTAAAAATGATGTACAGCCTCGGTTATTCATTAGTTTCGCATACAAGTTTCAGGGAATGTTTCTGAATGTTTACAAGTGTGGTGATGTGCACTGTATGATTGTATCTAAATCGATCTGCGAGTAATCAGACTTCAAACTTTCCATACCACAACGCCATTTCCGGTCAAGTTTATAGAAAATTGAATTTTTTGGCTCTTCGTAAAAATGATGTACAGCCTCGGTTAATCACTAGTTTCGCATAACAGTTTCAGGGAATGTTTCTGAATGTTTCTCAGGTGTGCTGATGTGTACTGTATGATTGTATCTAAATCGATCTGCGAGTAATCAGACTTGAAACTTCGCATACCAAACCACCATTTCTGGTCAAGTTTATAGAAAATTGAATTTTCTGGTTTTTCGTAAAAATGATGTACAAACTTTGTCAATCATTAGATTCGCATACATGTTTCAGGGAATGTTTCTGAATGTTTCGCAAGTGTGGTGATATGCGCGATAAGATTCTATCTAAATTGACCGGCGTGTAATCAGACTTCAAACTTTCCATACCACAACGCCATTTCTTGTCAAAGTTGCAATAGAATCAATTTCTTCCTCGTTCGCAAAAGCGATCTACAGCCGCGGTCAATGATTAGATTGGCATGAAAGTTTTAGGGAATATTTCTAAAGATTTTACAAATGTTCTGATATGTAGGGTATTTATATATCTAAATCTATCTGCTAGTTATCAGACTTCAAACTTCGCATACCAAACCACCATTTCCGATCAAGTTTATAGAAAATTGAATTTTTTGGCTCTTCGTAAAAATTATGTACAGCCTCGGTTAATCATTGGTTTCGCATAACAGTTTCAGGGAATGTTTCTGAATGTTTCTCAGCTGTCCTGATGTGCACTGTATGACTGTATCTAAATCGTTCTGCGATTAATCAGACTTCAAACTTCGCATACCAAACCGCCATTTCTGGTCAAGTTTATAGAAAATTGAATTTTCTGGTTTTTCGAAAAAATGATGTACAACCTTTGTCATTCATTAGATTCGCATACAAGTTTCAGGGAATGTTTCTGAATGTTTGACAAATGTGCTGATATGCAGCGTGTTTTCGTATCTAAATCGATCTGCGAGTATTCAGACTTCAAATGTCGGATACGAAACCGCCATTTCCGGTCACGTTTATACAAAATTGAATTTTTTGGCTCTTCGTAAAAACGATGTACAGCCTTTGTCAATCTTTTGATTCGCATACAAGTTTCAGGGAATGTTTCTGAATGTTTCGCAGGTGTGCTGATGTGCACTGTATGATTGTATTTAAATCGATCTGCGAGTAAACAGACTTCAAACTTTGCATACCACTCCGACTTTTCCGGTCAAAGTTACAATAAAATCAATCTCTTCTTCGTTCCCAAGAGCAATCTAGAGCTTCGGTCAATGATTAGATTCACATGAAAGTTTTAGGAAACATTTCTAACAATCTTACAAATGTGCTGAGAGGCAGTGTATTTTGATATCTAAATTGATCTGCGAGTAATCAGACTTCAAACTTTGCATACCAAACCGCTATTTCCCTTCAAGTTTTTAGAAAATTGAATTTTTTGGCTCTTCGCAAAAACGATGTTCGGCCTCGTTTAATAATTAGATTCGCATGATGGTTTCAGCGAACGTTTCTCAATGTCTCATAAGTGTGCTGATGTGCACTGTATGATTGTATCTAAATCGATCTGCGAGTAATCGGACTTCAAACTTCGCATACCAAACCACCATTTCCGATCAAGTTTATAGAAAATTGAATTTTTTGGCTCTTCGTAAAAACGTTGTACAGCCTTTGTCAATCATTAGGTTCGCATACAAGTTTCAGGGAATGTTTCTGAATGTTTCGCAAGTGTGGTGATATGCACGATAGGATTCTATCTAAATTGACCGGCGAGTAATCAGACTTCAGACTTTCTATACCACAGCGCCATTTCCGGTCAAGTTTATAGAAAATTGAATTTTCTGGCTCTTCGTTAAAATTATGTACAGCCTCGGTTAATCATTGGTTTCGCATAACAGTTTCAGGGAATGTTTCTGAATGTTTCTCAAGTGTCCTGATGTGCACTGTATGACTGTATCTAAATCGTTCTGCGATTAATCAGACTTCAAACTTCGCATACCAAACCGCCATTTCTGGTCAAGTTTATAGAAAATTGAATTTTCTGGTTTTTCGAAAAAATGATGTAAAACCTTTGTCAATCATTAGATTCGCATACAAGTTTCAGGGAATGTTTCTGAATGTTTCACAAATGTGCTGATATGCAGCGTATTTTCGTATCTAAATCGATCTGCGAGTATTCAGACTTCAAATGTCGGATACGAAACCGCCATTTCCGGTCACGTTTATACAAAATTGAATTTTTTGGCTCTTCGTAAAAACGATGTACAGCCTTTGTCAATCTTTTGATTCGCATACAAGTTTCAGGGAATGTTTCTGAATGTTTCGCAGGTGTGCTGATGTGCACTGTATGATTGTATTTAAATCGATCTGCGAGTAAACAGACTTCAAACTTTGCATACCACTCCGACTTTTCCGGTCAAAGTTACAATAAAATCAATCTCTTCTTCGTTCCCAAGAGCAATCTAGAGCTTCGGTCAATGATTAGATTCACATGAAAGTTTTAGGAAACATTTCTAACAATCTTACAAATGTGCTGAGAGGCAGTGTATTTTGATATCTAAATTGATCTGCGAGTAATCAGACTTCAAACTTTGCATACCAAACCGCTATTTCCCTTCAAGTTTTTAGAAAATTGAATTTTTTGGCTCTTCGCAAAAACGATGTTCGGCCTCGTTTAATAATTAGATTCGCATGATGGTTTCAGCGAACGTTTCTCAATGTCTCATAAGTGTGCTGATGTGCACTGTATGATTGTATCTAAATCGATCTGCGAGTAATCGGACTTCAAACTTCGCATACCAAACCACCATTTCCGATCAAGTTTATAGAAAATTGAATTTTTTGGCTCTTCGTAAAAACGTTGTACAGCCTTTGTCAATCATTAGGTTCGCATCCAAGTTTCAGGGAATGTTTCTGAATGTTTCGCAAGTGTGGTGATATGCGCGATAAGATTTTATCTAAATTGACCGGCGTGTAATCAGACTTCAAACTTTCCATACCACAACGCCATTTCTTGTCAAAGTTGCAATAGAATCAATTTCTTTCTCGTTCGGAAGAGCGATCTACAGCCTCGGTCAATGATTAGATTTGCATGAAAGTTTTAGGGAATATTTCTAAAGATTTTACAAATGTGCTGATATGTAGGGTATTTATATATCTAAATCGATCTGCTAGTAATCAGACTTCAAACTTCGCATACCAAACCACCATTTCCGATCAAGTTTATAGAAAATTGAATTTTTTGGGCTCTTCGTAAAAATGATGTACAGCCTCGGCTAATCATTAGTTTCGCATACCAGTTTCAGGGAATGTTTCTGAATGTTTCTCAGGTGTTCTGATGAGTACTGTATGATTGTATCTAAATCGATCTGCGAGTGAACAGACTTCAAACTTTGCACACTACTCCGCCTTTTCCGGTCAAAGTTAGAATAAAATCAATCTCTTCTTCGTTCCCAAGACAGATCTACAGCTTCGGTCAATAATTAGATTCGCATGAAAGTTTTAGGGAACGTTTCTAACTATCTTAGAGATGTGCTGATAGGGAGTATATTTTGATATCTAAACCGATCTGCGAGTAATCAGACTTCAAACTTTGCATACCAAACCGCCATTTCTGGTCAAGTTTATAGAAAATTGAATTTTCTGGTTTTTCGTAAAAATGATGTACAACCTTTGTCAATCATTAGATTCGCTTACATGTTTCAGGGAATGTTTTTGAATGTTCCACAAAATGTTTTTACGAAGAGCCAAAAAATTCAATTTTCTAAAAACTTGAAGGGAAATAGGGGTTTGGTAAGCAAAGTTTGAAGTCTGATTACTCGCAGATCTATTTGCTCGCGGGGGCCTGGGGCCCACGAGAGCTTAAAAATGGAGATTTTTATTTATTTTTTTTTCCTTTTTGTGGGTCGAGGATCAGCACACGGTGATTGGTTCATATTATCACGTGCTGGGCGATGACGTAATTGACTTCGCTAAACAACTCGAGATGTGGCCAGTGAATTGCTCGTTACTTGTGTGTAAAAGTTAACTGCATCCCATCCAAACTCAACACCATTTGGCTCTGTGGAATAGGCACGGATAAACTGGATTTTCGGGAACGATTTTGGCTCGCGTTCACCGCGGAAGCTTTGAGAATAGCCGTAAACAAATATTTGATGGTACCGCTGTCGCCGATAAATATTTAGTCCCGACGAAACTTTCTGTGGCGACACGAAATACTTTTGGGAAGATAACAGGGCGAAAGCAGAAACCAAAGCTACGGTGAGCTTTAGCCGTAAAACAATGACGCTTTATGCTTTACTCTGTACATGACATCTGTTGCCTCATAAAATTCTTCTGCGTATCGTACATTGCCTGTTGAAGTGTTTCTTTCTTTCGATCATGTAGCCTTTGTTTCGCAATGGTCAGTGAATACCAGAAATGAAAAATACACCGAAATAATTCTGAGGATTGAGTTTGCAGTCACAAATGGACTGAACACACTGTGAACAAAAGCGCAATAATATTGTAAACATCTCTCGTGTGACATTCCTCGCTGTCAATTTTATATTTCTTACAGAGCACGAATACTCGAAAGCCTGATAGAAAGAAACGTATTGAGTTAATAAAAGAAAACATATAAGTAGTGAAGCGAAAAAGTAAACTGCATCCCATTCAAATTCAACGCCATTTGGCTCTGTGGAATAGGCATGGATAAACTGGATTTTAGGAAAAGATTTTGGCTCGCGTTCACCGCACAAGCTTTGAGAATAGCCGTAAACAAATGTTTGATGGTACTTCTGGGGTATTGCAAATATCTCTGTCGCCGATAAGTATTTAGTCCCGACGAAACTTTCTGTGGCGATACGAAATACTTTTGGGAAGATAACAGGGCGAAAACAGAAACCAAAGCTACGGTGAGCTTTAGCCGTAAAACAATGACGCTTTATGCCTTACTCTGTACATGACATCTGTTGCCTCATAAAATTCTTCTGCGTATCGTACATTGCCTGTTGAAGTGTTTCTTTCATTCGATCATGTAGTCTTTGTTTCGCAATGTTCATTAAATACCAGTAATGAAAAATACACCGAAATAATTCTGAGGATTGAGTTTGCAGTCACAAATGGACTGAACACACTGTGAACAAAAGCGCAATAATATTGTAAACATCTGTCGTGTGACATTCCTCGCTTTCAATTTTATATTTGTTACAGAGCACGAATACTCGAAAGCCTGATAGAAGAAACGTATTGAGTTAACAAAAGAAAACACATAAGTAGTGAAGCGAAGGCTGGATTAATCGTGGCCTCTGATTAGAAATATGAGTCAAGGTCAAACTGTCATAATCGATTGTGCATAAAAAGATATGTCACGCATTCTCAAGATGCAGGGTCGCTCAACCTTTAAGAAGCAAGTGTATGAGTGTTGTAATAATAATTTTTAGTTTAATCAAGGTGTCAAAAGCCAAGTTCTCTATACTGTGTGATATTTTTATGGTGAGAAATTGGAAGTCTCTCTTGGGAGTTCCGCTCTTGTCCCCTACTTTCCATTTTATATTCTGGTCTCGACCCAACTCACGCCGCGAGCTCACTGGCAAGGCCAGTCTAGTTAGATATCAAAATACACTGCCTCTCAGCACATTTGTAAGATAGTTAGAAATGTTTCCTAAAACTTTCATGTGAATCTAATCATTGACCGAAGCTCTAGATCGCTCTTGAGAACGAAGAAGAGATTGATTTTATTGTAACTTTGACCGGAAAAGGCGGAGTGGTATGCAAAGTTTGAAGTCTGTTTACTCGCAGATCGATTTAAATAGAATCATAGAGTGCACATCAGCACACCTGCAAAACATTGATAAACATTCCCTGAAACTTGTATGCGAATCAAAAGATTGACAAAGGCTGTACATCGTTTTTACGAAGAGCCGAAAAATTCAATTTTGTATAAACGTGACCGGAAATTGCGGTTTCGTATGCGACATTTGAAGTCTGATTACTCGCAGATCGATTTAGATACAATCATACAGTGCACATCACCACACTTGCAAAAGATTCAGAAACATTCCCTGAAACTTGTATGCGAAACTAATGAATAACCGAGGCTGTACATCATTTTTACGAAAAACCAAAAAATTCAATTTTCTATAAACTTGACCAGAAATGGCGGTTTCGTATAAGACATTTGAAGTCTGATTACTCGCAGATCAATTTAGATATAAAAATACACTGCATATCAGCACATTTGTGAAACATTCAGAAACATTCCCTGAAACATGTATGCGGATCTAATGATTGACAAAGGTTGTATATCATTTTTACGAAAAACCAGAAAATTCAATTTTCTATAAACTTGATCAGAAATGGCGGCTTGGTATGCGAAGTTTCAAGTCTGATTACTCGCAGATCGATTTAGATACAATCATACAGTACACATCAGCACACCTGAGAAACATTCAAAAACATTCCCTGAAACTGTTATGCGAAGCCAATGATTAACCGAGGCTGTACATCATTTTTACGAAGAGCCAAAAAATTCAATTTTCTATAAACTTGACCGGAAATGGCGTTGTGGTATGGAAAGTTTGAAGTCTGATTACTCGCAGATCGATTTAGATACAATCATACAGTGCACATCACCACACTTGTAAACATTCAGAAACATTCCCTGAAACTTGTATGCGAAATTAATGATTAACCGAGGCTGTACATCATTTTTACGAAAACCCAAAAAATTCAATTTTCTATAAACTTGACCGGAAATGGCGGTTTGGTATGCAAAGTTTGAAGTCTGATTACTCGCAGATCGGTTTAGATATCAAAATATACTGCCTATCAGCACATCTGTAAGATAGTTAGAAATGTTCCCTAAAACTTTCATGCGAATCTAATTATTGACCGAAGCTGTAGATCGCTCTTTGGAACGAAGAAAAGATTGATTTTATTGTAACTTTGACCGGAAAAGGCGGAGTAGTGTGCAAAGTTTGAAGTCTGTTTACTCGCAGATCGATTTAGATACAATCATACAGTACACATGAGAACACCCGAGAAACATTCAGAAACATTCCCTGAAACTTGTATGCGAATCTAATGATTGACAAAGGCTGTACAACGTTTTTACGAAGAGCCAAAAAATTCAATTTTCTATAAACTTGATCGGAAATGGTGGTTTTGTATGCGAAGTTTGAAGTCTGATTACTAACAGATCGATTTAGATATATAAATACCCTACATATCAGCACATTTGTAAAATCTTGAGACATATTCCCTAAAACTTTCATGCGAATCTAATCATTGACCGACGCTGTAGATTGCTCTTGCGAACGAGGAAGAAATTGATTCTATTGCAACTTTGACAAGAAATGGCGTTCTGGTATGCAAAGTTTGAAGTCTGATTACACGCCGGTCAATTTAGATAGAATCTTAACGCGCCTATCAACACACTTGTGAAACATTCAAAAACATTCCCTGAAACTTGTATGCGAATCTAATGATTGACAAAGGCTGTACAACGTTTTAGCGAAGAGCTAAAAAATTCAATTTTCTATAAATTTGACCGGAAATGTCGGTTTGGTATGCGAAGCTTGAAGTTTGATTACTCGCCGAACAATTTAGATAGAATCGTATTGTGCATATCACCACACTTGTGAAACATTCAGAAACATTCCGTGAAACGTTTATGCGAATCTAATAATTAACCGAGGCCTTACATCATTTTTACGAAGAGCCGAAAAATTCAATTTTGTAAAAAACTTGACGGGAAATAGCGGTTTGGTATGCAAAGTTTGAAGTCTGATTACTCGCAGATCGATTTAGATATAAAAATACACTGCATATCAGCATATTTGTGAAACATTCAGAAACATTCCTTGAAACGTGTATGCGAATCTAATGATTGACAAAGTCTGTACAACGTTTTTACGAATAGCAAAAAAATTCAATTTTCTATAAACTTGATCGGAAGTGGCGGTTTTGGTATGCGACATTTGAAGTCTGATTACTCGCAGATCGATTTAGATATAAAAATACACTGCATATCAGCACATTTGTGAAAAATTCAGAAACATTCCCTGAAACTTGTATGCGAATCTAATGATTGACAAAAATTTTACATCATTTTTACGAAATACCAGAAAATTCAATTTTCTATAAACTTGACCAGAAATGGCGGTTTGGTATGAGAAATTTGAAGTCTGATTAAGTCAATTTAGATAGAATCTTATCGTGCATATCACCACACTTGTGAAAATTCAGAAACATTCCCTGAAACCTGTATGCGAAACTAATGATTAACCGAGGCTGTACATCATTTTTAGAAAAAAACCAAAAAATTCAATTTTCTATAAACTTGACCGGAAATGGCGGTTTGGTATGCAAAGTTTGAAGTCTGATTACTCGGAGATCGGTTTAGATATCAAAATACACTGCCTATCAGCACATCTGTAAGATAGTCAGAAATGTTCCCTAAAACTTTCATGCGAATCTAATTATTGACCGAAGCTGTAGATTGCTCTTGGGAACGAAGAAAAGATTGATTTTATTGGAAAGTTTGAAGTTTGATTACTCGCCGGTCAATTTAGATAGAATCTTATCGTGCATATCACCACACTTGTGAAAATTCAGAAACATTCCCTGAAACCTGTATGCGAAACTAATGATTAACCGAGGCTGTACATCATTTTTACGAAAAACCAAAAAATTCAATTTTCTATAAACTTGACCGGAAATGGGGGTTTGGTATGCAAAGTTTGAAGTCTGATTACTCGGAGATCGGTTTAGATATCAAAATACCCTGCCTATCAGCACATCTGTAAGATAGTCAGAAATGTTCCCTAAAACTTTCATGCGAATCTAATTATTGACCGAAGCTGTAGATTGCTCTTGGGAACGAAGAAAAGATTGATTTTATTGGAAAGTTTGAAGTTTGATTACTCGCCGGTCAATTTAGATAGAATCTTATTGTGCATATCACCACACTTGTGAAACATTCAGAAACATTCCCTGAAACGTTTATGCGAAACTAATGATTAACTGAGGCCTTACATCATTTTTTACGAAAACCAAAAATTCAATTTTCTATAAACTTGGCGGGAAATAGCGGTTTGGTATGCGAAGTTTGAAGTCTGATTACTCCCAGATCAATTTAGATATATAAATACCCTTCATATCAGCACATTTGTAAAATCTTTAGAAATGTTCCCTAAAACTTTCATGCAAATCTAATCATTGACTGAAGCTGTAGATCGCTCTTGGGAACGAAGAAAAGATTGATTTTATTGTAACTTTGACCGGAAAAGGCCGAGTGGTGTGAAAACTTTGAAGTCTGTTTAATCGCAGATCGATATAGATACAATCATACAGTACACATCAGAACATCTGAGAAACATTCAGAAACATTCCCTGAAACTGGTATGCGAAACTAATGTTTAACTGAGGCTGTATATCATTTTTACGAAGAGCCAAAAAATTCAATTTTCTATAAACGTGACCGGAAATGGCGGTTTCGTATGCGACATTTGAAGTCTGATTACTCGCAGATCGATTTAGATATCAAAATACACTGCATATCAGCACATTTGTAGGATAGTTAGAAATGTTTCTTAAAACTTTCATGTGAATCTAATCATAGACCGAAGCTGTAGATCGCTCTTGGGAACGAAGAAGAGATTGATTTTATTGTAACTTTGACCGGAAAAGGCGGAGTGGTATGCAAAGTTCGAAGTCTGTTTACTCGCAGATCGATTTAAATACAATCATACAGTGCACATCAGCACACCTGCGAAACATTCAGAAACATTCCCTGAAACTTGTATACGAATCAAAAGATTGACAAAGGCTGTATATCGTTTTTACAAAGAGCCAAAAAATTCAATTTTCTATAAACGTGACCGGAAATGGCGGTTTCGTATGCGACATTTGAAGTCTGATTACTCGCAGATCGATTTAGATATAAAAATACACTGCATATCAGCACATTTGTGAAACATTCAGAAACATTCCCTGAAACTTGTATGCGAATCTAATGATTGACAAAGGTTTTACATCATTTTTACGAAAAACCAGAAAATTCAATTTTCTATAAACTTGACCAGAAATGGCGGTTTGGTATGCGAAATTTGAAGTCTGATTACTTGCAAATCGATTTAGATACAATCATACAGTGCACATCAGCACACCTGGGAAACATTCAGAAACACTCCCTGAAACTGTTATGCGAAGCCAATGATTAACCGAGGCTGTACATCATTTTTACGAAGAGCCAAAAAATTCAATTTTCTATAAACTTGACCGGAAATGGCGTTGTGGTATGAAAAGTTTGAAGTCTGATTACTCGCCGGTCAATTTAGATAGAATTTTATCGTGCATATCACCACACTTGTCAAACATTCACAAACATTCCCTGAAACTTGCATGCGAAACTAATGATTAACCGAGTTTGTACATCATTTTTAGAAAAAAACCAAAAAATTCAATTTTCTATAAACTTGACCGGAAATGGCGGTTTGGTATGCAAAGTTTAAAGTCTGATTACTCGCAGATCGGTTTAGATATCAAAATACACTGCCTCTCAGCACATTTGTAGGATAGTTAGAAATGTTTCCTAAAACTTTCATGTGAATCTAATCATAGACCGAAGCTGTAGATCGCTCTTGGGAACGAAGAAGAGATTGATTTTATTGTAACTTTGACCGGAAAAGGCGGAGTGGTATGCAAAGTTCGAAGTCTGTTTACTCGCAGATCGATTTAAATACAATCATACAGTGCACATCAGCACACCTGCGAAACATTCAGAAACATTCCCTGAAACTTGTATACGAATCAAAAGATTGACAAAGGCTGTATATCGTTTTTACAAAGAGCCAAAAAATTCAATTTTCTATAAACGTGACCGGAAATGGCGGTTTCGTATGCGACATTTGAAGTCTGATTACTTGCAGATCGATTTAGATACAATCATACAGTGCACATCAGCACACCTGGGAAACATTCAGAAACACGCCCTGAAACTGTTATGCGAAGCCAATGATTAACCGAGGCTGTACATTATTTTTACGAAGAGCCAAAAAATTCAATTTTCTATAAACTTGACCGGAAATGGCGTTGTGGTATGAAAAGTTTGAAGTCTGATTACTCGCCGGTCAATTTAGATAGAATTTTATCGTGCATATCACCACACTTGTCAAACATTCACAAACATTCCCTGAAACTTGCATGCGAAACTAATGATTAACCGAGTTTGTACATCATTTTTAGAAAAAAACCAAAAAATTCAATTTTCTATAAACTTGACCGGAAATGGCGGTTTGGTATGCAAAGTTTAAAGTCTGATTACTCGGAGATCGGTTTAGATATCAAAATACACTGCCTATCAGCACATCTGTAAGATAGTCAGAAATGTTCCCTAAAACTTTCATGCGAATCTAATTATTGACCGAAGCTGTAGATTGCTCTTGGGAACGAAGAAAAGATTGATTTTATTGGAAAGTTTGAAGTTTGATTACTCGCCGGTCAATTTAGATAGAATCTTATTGTGCATATCACCACACTTGTGAAACATTCAGAAACATTCCCTGAAACTTGTATGCGAAACTAATGATTAACCGAGGCTGTACATCATTTTTACGAAAAACCAAAAAATTCAATTTTCTATAAACTTGACCGGAAATAGCGGTTTGGTATACGAAGTTTGAAGTCTGATTACTCCCAGATCAATTTAGATATAAATACCCTTCATATCAGCACATTTGTAAAATCTTTACAAATGTTCCCTAAAACTTTCATGCAAATCTAATCATTGACTGAAGCTGTAGATCGCTCTTGGGAACGAAGAAAAGATTGATTTTATTGTAACTTTGACCGGAAAAGGCCGAGTGGTGTGCAAACTTTGAAGTCTGTTTAATCGCAGATCGATATAGATACAATCATACAGTACACATCAGAACATCTGAGAAACATTCAGAAACATTCCCTGAAACTGGTATGCGAAACTAATGTTTAACTGAGGCTGTATATCATTTTTACGAAGAGCCAAAAAATTCAATTTTCTATAAACTTGACGGGAAATAGCGGTTTGGTATGCAAAGTTTGAAGTCTGATTACTCGCAGATCTATTTAGATATCAAAATACACTGCCTCTCAGCACATTTGTAGGATAGTTAGAAATGTTTCTTAAAACTTTCATGTGAATCTAATCATAGACCGAAGCTGTAGATCGCTCTTGGGAACGAAGAAGAGATTGATTTTATTGTAACTTTGACCGGAAAAGGCGGAGTGGTATGCAAAGTTCGAAGTCTGTTTACTCGCAGATCGATTTAAATACAATCATACAGTGCACATCAGCACACCTGCGAAACATTCAGAAACATTCCCTGAAACTTGTATACGAATCAAAAGATTGACAAAGGCTGTATATCGTTTTTACAAAGAGCCAAAAAATTCAATTTTCTATAAACGTGACCGGAAATGGCGGTTTCGTATGCGACATTTGAAGTCTGATTACTCGCAGATCGATTTAGATATAAAAATACACTGCATATCAGCACATTTGTGAAACATTCAGAAACATTCCCTGAAAGTTGTATGCGAATCTAATGATTGACAAAGGTTTTACATCATTTTTACGAAAAACCAGAAAATTCAATTTTCTATAAACTTGACCAGAAATGGCGGTTTGGTATGCGAAATTTGAAGTCTGATTACTTGCAGATCGATTTAGATACAATCATACAGTGCACATCAGCACACCTGGGAAACATTCAGAAACACTCCCTGAAACTGTTATGCGAAGCCAATGATTAACCGAGGCTGTACATCATTTTTACGAAGAGCCAAAAAATTCAATTTTCTATAAACTTGACCGGAAATGGCGTTGTGGTATGGAAAGTTTGAAGTCTGATTACTCGCCGGTCAATTTAGATAGAATTTTATCGTGCATATCACCACACTTGTCAAACATTCACAAACATTCCCTGAAACTTGCATGCGAAACTAATGATTAACCGAGTTTGTACATCATTTTTAGAAAAAAACCAAAAAATTCAATTTTCTATAAACTTGACCGGAAATGGCGGTTTGGTATGCAAAGTTTAAAGTCTGATTACTCGCAGTAGTCGATTTAGATATATAAATACCCTACATATCAGGACATTTGTAAAATCTTTAGAAATATTCCCTAAAATTTTCATGCGAATCTAATCATTGACCGAGACTGTAGATTGCTCTTGAGAACGAGGAAGAAATTGATTCTATTGCAACTTAATGGCGTTCTGGTATGCAAAGTTTGAAGTCTGATTACACCCCGGTCAATTTAGATAGAATCTTAACGCGCCTATCAACACACTTGTGAAACATTCAGAAACATTCCCTGAAACTTGTATGCGAATCTAACGATTGACAAAGGTTGTAGAACGTTTTTACGAATAGCAAAAAAATTCAATTTTCTATAAACTTGACCAGAAATGGTGGTTTGGTATGCGAAGTTTGAAGTCTGATTACTCGCAGATCGATTTAGATAAAATCATACAGTGCACATCAGCACACTTGTAAGACATTAACAAACGTTCGCTGAAACGATGATGCGAATCTAATGGTTAACCGAGGCCGAACATCGTTTTTACGAAGAGCCAAAAAATTCAATTTTCTAAAAACTTGAAGGGAAATAGCGGTTTGGTATGGAAAGTTTGAAGTCTGATTACTCGCATATCTATTTAGATATCAAAATACACTCCCTCTCAACACATTTGTAAGATAGTTAGAAATGTTTCCTTAAACTTTCATGTGAATCTAATCATTGACCGAAGCTGTAGATCGCTCTTGGTAACGAAGAAGAGATGGATTTTATTGTAACTTTGACCGGAAAAGGCGGAGTGGTATGCAAAGTTCGAAGTCTGTTTACTCGCAGATCGATTTAAATACAATCATACAGTGCACATCAGCACACCTGCGAAACATTCAGAAACATTCCCTGAAACTTGTATACGAATCAAAAGATTGACAAAGGCTGTATATCGTTTTTACAAAGAGCCAAAAAATTCAATTTTCTATAAACGTGACCGGAAATGGCGGTTTCGTATGCGACATTTGAAGTCTGATTACTTGCAGATCGATTTAGATACAATCATACAGTGCACATCAGCACACCTGGGAAACATTCAGAAACACGCCCTGAAACTGTTATGCGAAGCCAATGATTAACCGAGGCTGTACATTATTTTTACGAAGAGCCAAAAAATTCAATTTTCTATAAACTTGACCGGAAATGGCGTTGTGGTATGAAAAGTTTGAAGTCTGATTACTCGCCGGTCAATTTAGATAGAATTTTATCGTGCATATCACCACACTTGTCAAACATTCACAAACATTCCCTGAAACTTGCATGCGAAACTAATGATTAACCGAGTTTGTACATCATTTTTAGAAAAAAACCAAAAAATTCAATTTTCTATAAACTTGACCGGAAATGGCGGTTTGGTATGCAAAGTTTAAAGTCTGATTACTCGGAGATCGGTTTAGATATCAAAATACACTGCCTATCAGCACATCTGTAAGATAGTCAGAAATGTTCCCTAAAACTTTCATGCGAATCTAATTATTGACCGAAGCTGTAGATTGCTCTTGGGAACGAAGAAAAGATTGATTTTATTGGAAAGTTTGAAGTTTGATTACTCGCCGGTCAATTTAGATAGAATCTTATTGTGCATATCACCACACTTGTGAAACATTCAGAAACATTCTCTGAAACTTGTATGCGAAACTAATGATTAACCGAGGCTGTACATCATTTTTACGAAAAACCAAAAAATTCAATTTTCTATAAACTTGACCGGAAATAGCGGTTTGGTATACGAAGTTTGAAGTCTGATTACTCCCAGATCAATTTAGATATAAATACCCTTCATATCAGCACATTTGTAAAATCTTTACAAATGTTCCCTAAAACTTTCATGCAAATCTAATCATTGACTGAAGCTGTAGATCGCTCTTGGGAACGAAGAAAAGATTGATTTTATTGTAACTTTGACCGGAAAAGGCCGAGTGGTGTGCAAACTTTGAAGTCTGTTTAATCGCAGATCGATATAGATACAATCATACAGTACACATCAGAACATCTGAGAAACATTCAGAAACATTCCCTGAAACTGGTATGCGAAACTAATGTTTAACTGAGGCTGTATATCATTTTTACGAAGAGCCAAAAAATTCAATTTTCTATAAACTTGACGGGAAATAGCGGTTTGGTATGCAAAGTTTGAAGTCTGATTACTCGCAGATCTATTTAGATATCAAAATACACTGCCTCTCAGCACATTTGTAGGATAGTTAGAAATGTTTCTTAAAACTTTCATGTGAATCTAATCATAGACCGAAGCTGTAGATCGCTCTTGGGAACGAAGAAGAGATTGATTTTATTGTAACTTTGACCGGAAAAGGCGGAGTGGTATGCAAAGTTCGAAGTCTGTTTACTCGCAGATCGATTTAAATACAATCATACAGTGCACATCAGCACACCTGCGAAACATTCAGAAACATTCCCTGAAACTTGTATACGAATCAAAAGATTGACAAAGGCTGTATATCGTTTTTACAAAGAGCCAAAAAATTCAATTTTCTATAAACGTGACCGGAAATGGCGGTTTCGTATGCGACATTTGAAGTCTGATTACTCGCAGATCGATTTAGATATAAAAATACACTGCATATCAGCACATTTGTGAAACATTCAGAAACATTCCCTGAAAGTTGTATGCGAATCTAATGATTGACAAAGGTTTTACATCATTTTTACGAAAAACCAGAAAATTCAATTTTCTATAAACTTGACCAGAAATGGCGGTTTGGTATGCGAAATTTGAAGTCTGATTACTTGCAGATCGATTTAGATACAATCATACAGTGCACATCAGCACACCTGGGAAACATTCAGAAACACTCCCTGAAACTGTTATGCGAAGCCAATGATTAACCGAGGCTGTACATCATTTTTACGAAGAGCCAAAAAATTCAATTTTCTATAAACTTGACCGGAAATGGCGTTGTGGTATGGAAAGTTTGAAGTCTGATTACTCGCCGGTCAATTTAGATAGAATTTTATCGTGCATATCACCACACTTGTCAAACATTCACAAACATTCCCTGAAACTTGCATGCGAAACTAATGATTAACCGAGTTTGTACATCATTTTTAGAAAAAAACCAAAAAATTCAATTTTCTATAAACTTGACCGGAAATGGCGGTTTGGTATGCAAAGTTTAAAGTCTGATTACTCGCAGTAGTCGATTTAGATATATAAATACCCTACATATCAGGACATTTGTAAAATCTTTAGAAATATTCCCTAAAATTTTCATGCGAATCTAATCATTGACCGAGACTGTAGATTGCTCTTGAGAACGAGGAAGAAATTGATTCTATTGCAACTTAATGGCGTTCTGGTATGCAAAGTTTGAAGTCTGATTACACCCCGGTCAATTTAGATAGAATCTTAACGCGCCTATCAACACACTTGTGAAACATTCAGAAACATTCCCTGAAACTTGTATGCGAATCTAACGATTGACAAAGGTTGTAGAACGTTTTTACGAATAGCAAAAAAATTCAATTTTCTATAAACTTGACCAGAAATGGTGGTTTGGTATGCGAAGTTTGAAGTCTGATTACTCGCAGATCGATTTAGATAAAATCATACAGTGCACATCAGCACACTTGTAAGACATTAACAAACGTTCGCTGAAACGATGATGCGAATCTAATGGTTAACCGAGGCCGAACATCGTTTTTACGAAGAGCCAAAAAATTCAATTTTCTAAAAACTTGAAGGGAAATAGCGGTTTGGTATGGAAAGTTTGAAGTCTGATTACTCGCATATCTATTTAGATATCAAAATACACTCCCTCTCAACACATTTGTAAGATAGTTAGAAATGTTTCCTTAAACTTTCATGTGAATCTAATCATTGACCGAAGCTGTAGATCGCTCTTGGTAACGAAGAAGAGATGGATTTTATTGTAACTTTGACCGGAAAATGCGGAGTGGTATGCAAAGTTTGAAGTCTGTTTACTCGCAGATCGATTTAAATAAAATCATGCAGTGCACCTCAGCACACGTGAGAAACATTCAGAAACATTCCCTGAAAGTTGTATGCGAATCAAAAGATTGACAAAGGCTGTACATCGTTTTTACGAAGAGCCAAAAAATTCAGTTTTCTATAAACGTGACCGGAAATGGCGGTTTGGTATGCGAAATTTGAAGTCTGATTACTCGCAGATCGATTTAGATATAAAAATACACTGCATATCATCACATTTGTGAAACAGTCAGAAACATTCCTTGAAACTTGTATGCGAATCTAATGATTGACAAAGTCTTTACAACGTTTCTACGAATAGCAAAAAAATTCAATTTTCTATAAACTTGACCAGAAATGGTGGTTTTGTATGCGAAGTTTGAAGTCTGATTAATCGCAGAAAGATTTAGATACAATCATACAGTGCACCTCAGCACACCTGAGAAACATTCAGAAACATTCCCTGAAACTCGTATGCGAATCAAAAGATTGACAAAGGCTGTACATCGTTTTTACGAAGAGCCCAAAAAATTCAGTTTTCTATAAACGTGACCGGAAATGGCGGTTTGGTATGCGAAATTTGAAGTCTGATTACTCGCAGATCGATTTAGATATAAAAATACACTGCATATCAGCACATTTGTGAAACATTCAGAAACATTCCCTGAAACATGTATGCGAATCTAATGATTGACAAAGGTTGTACATCATTTTTACGAAAAACCAGAAAATTCAATTTTCTATAAACTTGACCAGAAATGGCGGTTTGGTATGCGAAATTTGAAGTCTGATTACTTGCAGATCGATTTAGATACAATCATACAGTGCACATCAGCACACCTGGGAAACATTCAGAAACACTCCCTGAAACTGTTATGCGAAGCCAATAATTAACCGAGGCTGTACATCATTTTTACGAAGAGCCAAAAAATTCAATTTTCTATAAACTTGACCGGAAATGGCGTTGTGGTATGGAAAGTTTGAAGTCTGATTACTCGCCGGTCAATTTAGATAGAATTTTATCGTGCATATCACCACACTTGTCAAACATTCACAAACATTCCCTGAAACTTGCATGCGAAACTAATGATTAACCGAGTTTGTACATCATTTTTAGAAAAAAACCAAAAAATTCAATTTTCTATAAACTTGACCGGAAATGGCGGTTTGGTATGCAAAGTTTAAAGTCTGATTACTCGGAGATCGGTTTAGATATCAAAATACACTGCCTATCAGCACATCTGTAAGATAGTCAGAAATGTTCCCTAAAACTTTCATGCGAATCTAATTATTGACCGAAGCTGTAGATTGCTCTTGGGAACGAAGAAAAGATTGATTTTATTGGAAAGTTTGAAGTTTGATTACTCGCCGGTCAATTTAGATAGAATCTTATTGTGCATATCACCACACTTGTGAAACATTCAGAAACATTCCCTGAAACTTGTATGCGAAACTAATGATTAACCGAGGCTGTACATCATTTTTACGAAAAACCAAAAAATTCAATTTTCTATAAACTTGCCCGGAAATAGCGGTTTGGTATACGAAGTTTGAAGTCTGATTACTCCCAGATCAATTTAGATATATAAATACCCTTCATATCAGCACATTTGTAAAATCTTTAGAAATGTTCCCTAAAACTTTCATGCGAATCTAATCATTGACCGAAGCTGTAGATCGCTGTTCGGAACGAAGAAGAGATTGATTTTATTTTAACTTTGACCGGAAAAGGCCGAGTGGTGTCCAAAGTTTGAAGTCTGTTTACTCGCAGATCGATTTAGATACAATCATACAGTGCTCATCAGAACACGTGAGAAACATTTAGAAAAATTCCCTGAAACTGGTATGCGAAACTAATGATTAACCGAGGCTGTACATCATTTTTCAAGAAAAGCCAAAAAAATTCAATTTTCTATAAACTTGAACAGAAATGGCATTGTGGTATGGAAAGTTTGAAGTCTGGTTACTCGCCGGTCAATTTAGATAGAATCTTATCGTGCATATCACCACACTTTTGAAACATTCAGAAACGTTCCCTGAAACGTTTATGCGAAACTAATGATTAACCGAGGCTGTACATCATTTTTACGAAAAACCAAAAAATTCAATTTTCTATAAACTTGACCGGAAATGGCGGTTTGGTATGCGAAGTTTGAAGTCTGAATACTCGCAGTAGTCGATTTAGATATATAAATACCCTACATATCAGGACATTTGTAAAATCTTTAGAAATATTCCCTAAAATTTTCATGCGAATCTAATCATTGACCGAGACTGTAGATTGCTCTTGAGAACGAGGAAGAAATTGATTCTATTGCAACTTAATGGCGTTCTGGTATGCAAAGTTTGAAGTCTGATTACACCCCGGTCAATTTAGATAGAATCTTAACGCGCCTATCAACACACTTGTGAAACATTCAGAAACATTCCCTGAAACTTGTATGCGAATCTAACGATTGACAAAGGTTGTAGAACGTTTTTACGAATAGCAAAAAAATTCAATTTTCTATAAACTTGACCAGAAATGGTGGTTTGGTATGCGAAGTTTGAAGTCTGATTACTCGCAGATCGATTTAGATAAAATCATACAGTGCACATCAGCACACTTGTAAGACATTAACAAACGTTCGCTGAAACGATGATGCGAATCTAATGGTTAACCGAGGCCGAACATCGTTTTTACGAAGAGCCAAAAAATTCAATTTTCTAAAAACTTGAAGGGAAATAGCGGTTTGGTATGGAAAGTTTGAAGTCTGATTACTCGCATATCTATTTAGATATCAAAATACACTCCCTCTCAACACATTTGTAAGATAGTTAGAAATGTTTCCTTAAACTTTCATGTGAATCTAATCATTGACCGAAGCTGTAGATCGCTCTTGGTAACGAAGAAGAGATGGATTTTATTGTAACTTTGACCGGAAAATGCGGAGTGGTATGCAAAGTTTGAAGTCTGTTTACTCGCAGATCGATTTAAATAAAATCATGCAGTGCACCTCAGCACACGTGAGAAACATTCAGAAACATTCCCTGAAAGTTGTATGCGAATCAAAAGATTGACAAAGGCTGTACATCGTTTTTACGAAGAGCCAAAAAATTCAGTTTTCTATAAACGTGACCGGAAATGGCGGTTTGGTATGCGAAATTTGAAGTCTGATTACTCGCAGATCGATTTAGATATAAAAATACACTGCATATCATCACATTTGTGAAACAGTCAGAAACATTCCTTGAAACTTGTATGCGAATCTAATGATTGACAAAGTCTTTACAACGTTTCTACGAATAGCAAAAAAATTCAATTTTCTATAAACTTGACCAGAAATGGTGGTTTTGTATGCGAAGTTTGAAGTCTGATTAATCGCAGAAAGATTTAGATACAATCATACAGTGCACCTCAGCACACCTGAGAAACATTCAGAAACATTCCCTGAAACTCGTATGCGAATCAAAAGATTGACAAAGGCTGTACATCGTTTTTACGAAGAGCCCAAAAAATTCAGTTTTCTATAAACGTGACCGGAAATGGCGGTTTGGTATGCGAAATTTGAAGTCTGATTACTCGCAGATCGATTTAGATATAAAAATACACTGCATATCAGCACATTTGTGAAACATTCAGAAACATTCCCTGAAACATGTATGCGAATCTAATGATTGACAAAGGTTGTACATCATTTTTACGAAAAACCAGAAAATTCAATTTTCTATAAACTTGACCAGAAATGGCGGTTTGGTATGCGAAATTTGAAGTCTGATTACTTGCAGATCGATTTAGATACAATCATACAGTGCACATCAGCACACCTGGGAAACATTCAGAAACACTCCCTGAAACTGTTATGCGAAGCCAATGATTAACCGAGGCTGTACATCATTTTTACGAAGAGCCAAAAAATTCAATTTTCTATAAACTTGACCGGAAATGGCGTTGTGGTATGGAAAGTTTGAAGTCTGATTACTCGCCGGTCAATTTAGATAGAATTTTATCGTGCATATCACCACACTTGTCAAACATTCACAAACATTCCCTGAAACTTGCATGCGAAACTAATGATTAACCGAGTTTGTACATCATTTTTAGAAAAAAACCAAAAAATTCAATTTTCTATAAACTTGACCGGAAATGGCGGTTTGGTATGCAAAGTTTAAAGTCTGATTACTCGGAGATCGGTTTAGATATCAAAATACACTGCCTATCAGCACATCTGTAAGATAGTCAGAAATGTTCCCTAAAACTTTCATGCGAATCTAATTATTGACCGAAGCTGTAGATTGCTCTTGGGAACGAAGAAAAGATTGATTTTATTGGAAAGTTTGAAGTTTGATTACTCGCCGGTCAATTTAGATAGAATCTTATTGTGCATATCACCACACTTGTGAAACATTCAGAAACATTCCCTGAAACTTGTATGCGAAACTAATGATTAACCGAGGCTGTACATCATTTTTACGAAAAACCAAAAAATTCAATTTTCTATAAACTTGCCCGGAAATAGCGGTTTGGTATACGAAGTTTGAAGTCTGATTACTCCCAGATCAATTTAGATATATAAATACCCTTCATATCAGCACATTTGTAAAATCTTTAGAAATGTTCCCTAAAACTTTCATGCGAATCTAATCATTGACCGAAGCTGTAGATCGCTGTTCGGAACGAAGAAGAGATTGATTTTATTTTAACTTTGACCGGAAAAGGCCGAGTGGTGTCCAAAGTTTGAAGTCGGTTTACTCGCAGATCGATTTAGATACAATCATACAGTGCTCATCAGAACACGTGAGAAACATTTAGAAAAATTCCCTGAAACTGGTATGCGAAACTAATGATTAACCGAGGCTGTACATCATTTTTCAAGAAAAGCCAAAAAAATTCAATTTTCTATAAACTTGAACAGAAATGGCATTGTGGTATGGAAAGTTTGAAGTCTGGTTACTCGCCGGTCAATTTAGATAGAATCTTATCGTGCATATCACCACACTTTTGAAACATTCAGAAACGTTCCCTGAAACGTTTATGCGAAACTAATGATTAACCGAGGCTGTACATCATTTTTACGAAAAACCAAAAAATTCAATTTTCTATAAACTTGACCGGAAATGGCGGTTTGGTATGCGAAGTTTGAAGTCTGAATACTCGCAGTAGTCGATTTAGATATATAAATACCCTACATATCAGGACATTTGTAAAATCTTTAGAAATATTCCCTAAAATTTTCATGCGAATCTAATCATTGACCGAGACTGTAGATTGCTCTTGAGAACGAGGAAGAAATTGATTCTATTGCAACTTAATGGCGTTCTGGTATGCAAAGTTTGAAGTCTGATTACACCCCGGTCAATTTAGATAGAATCTTAACGCGCCTATCAACACACTTGTGAAACATTCAGAAACATTCCCTGAAACTTGTATGCGAATCTAACGATTGACAAAGGTTGTAGAACGTTTTTACGAATAGCAAAAAAATTCAATTTTCTATAAACTTGACCAGAAATGGTGGTTTGGTATGCGAAGTTTGAAGTCTGATTACTCGCAGATCGATTTAGATAAAATCATACAGTGCACATCAGCACACTTGTAAGACATTAACAAACGTTCGCTGAAACGATGATGCGAATCTAATGGTTAACCGAGGCCGAACATCGTTTTTACGAAGAGCCAAAAAATTCAATTTTCTAAAAACTTGAAGGGAAATAGCGGTTTGGTATGGAAAGTTTGAAGTCTGATTACTCGCATATCTATTTAGATATCAAAATACACTCCCTCTCAACACATTTGTAAGATAGTTAGAAATGTTTCCTTAAACTTTCATGTGAATCTAATCATTGACCGAAGCTGTAGATCGCTCTTGGTAACGAAGAAGAGATGGATTTTATTGTAACTTTGACCGGAAAATGCGGAGTGGTATGCAAAGTTTGAAGTCTGTTTACTCGCAGATCGATTTAAATAAAATCATGCAGTGCACCTCAGCACACGTGAGAAACATTCAGAAACATTCCCTGAAAGTTGTATGCGAATCAAAAGATTGACAAAGGCTGTACATCGTTTTTACGAAGAGCCAAAAAATTCAGTTTTCTATAAACGTGACCGGAAATGGCGGTTTGGTATGCGAAATTTGAAGTCTGATTACTCGCAGATCGATTTAGATATAAAAATACACTGCATATCATCACATTTGTGAAACAGTCAGAAACATTCCTTGAAACTTGTATGCGAATCTAATGATTGACAAAGTCTTTACAACGTTTCTACGAATAGCAAAAAAATTCAATTTTCTATAAACTTGACCAGAAATGGTGGTTTTGTATGCGAAGTTTGAAGTCTGATTAATCGCAGAAAGATTTAGATACAATCATACAGTGCACCTCAGCACACCTGAGAAACATTCAGAAACATTCCCTGAAACTCGTATGCGAATCAAAAGATTGACAAAGGCTGTACATCGTTTTTACGAAGAGCCCAAAAAATTCAGTTTTCTATAAACGTGACCGGAAATGGCGGTTTGGTATGCGAAATTTGAAGTCTGATTACTCGCAGATCGATTTAGATATAAAAATACACTGCATATCAGCACATTTGTGAAACATTCAGAAACATTCCCTGAAACATGTATGCGAATCTAATGATTGACAAAGGTTGTACATCATTTTTACGAAAAACCAGAAAATTCAATTTTCTATAAACTTGACCAGAAATGGCGGTTTGGTATGCGAAATTTGAAGTCTGATTACTTGCAGATCGATTTAGATACAATCATACAGTGCACATCAGCACACCTGGGAAACATTCAGAAACACTCCCTGAAACTGTTATGCGAAGCCAATAATTAACCGAGGCTGTACATCATTTTTACGAAGAGCCAAAAAATTCAATTTTCTATAAACTTGACCGGAAATGGCGTTGTGGTATGGAAAGTTTGAAGTCTGATTACTCGCCGGTCAATTTAGATAGAATTTTATCGTGCATATCACCACACTTGTCAAACATTCACAAACATTCCCTGAAACTTGCATGCGAAACTAATGATTAACCGAGTTTGTACATCATTTTTAGAAAAAAACCAAAAAATTCAATTTTCTATAAACTTGACCGGAAATGGCGGTTTGGTATGCAAAGTTTAAAGTCTGATTACTCGGAGATCGGTTTAGATATCAAAATACACTGCCTATCAGCACATCTGTAAGATAGTCAGAAATGTTCCCTAAAACTTTCATGCGAATCTAATTATTGACCGAAGCTGTAGATTGCTCTTGGGAACGAAGAAAAGATTGATTTTATTGGAAAGTTTGAAGTTTGATTACTCGCCGGTCAATTTAGATAGAATCTTATTGTGCATATCACCACACTTGTGAAACATTCAGAAACATTCCCTGAAACTTGTATGCGAAACTAATGATTAACCGAGGCTGTACATCATTTTTACGAAAAACCAAAAAATTCAATTTTCTATAAACTTGCCCGGAAATAGCGGTTTGGTATACGAAGTTTGAAGTCTGATTACTCCCAGATCAATTTAGATATATAAATACCCTTCATATCAGCACATTTGTAAAATCTTTAGAAATGTTCCCTAAAACTTTCATGCGAATCTAATCATTGACCGAAGCTGTAGATCGCTGTTCGGAACGAAGAAGAGATTGATTTTATTTTAACTTTGACCGGAAAAGGCCGAGTGGTGTCCAAAGTTTGAAGTCTGTTTACTCGCAGATCGATTTAGATACAATCATACAGTGCTCATCAGAACACGTGAGAAACATTTAGAAAAATTCCCTGAAACTGGTATGCGAAACTAATGATTAACCGAGGCTGTACATCATTTTTCAAGAAAAGCCAAAAAAATTCAATTTTCTATAAACTTGAACAGAAATGGCATTGTGGTATGGAAAGTTTGAAGTCTGGTTACTCGCCGGTCAATTTAGATAGAATCTTATCGTGCATATCACCACACTTTTGAAACATTCAGAAACGTTCCCTGAAACGTTTATGCGAAACTAATGATTAACCGAGGCTGTACATCATTTTTACGAAAAACCAAAAAATTCAATTTTCTATAAACTTGACCGGAAATGGCGGTTTGGTATGCGAAGTTTGAAGTCTGAATACTCGCAGTAGTCGATTTAGATATATAAATACCCTACATATCAGGACATTTGTAAAATCTTTAGAAATATTCCCTAAAATTTTCATGCGAATCTAATCATTGACCGAGACTGTAGATTGCTCTTGAGAACGAGGAAGAAATTGATTCTATTGCAACTTAATGGCGTTCTGGTATGCAAAGTTTGAAGTCTGATTACACCCCGGTCAATTTAGATAGAATCTTAACGCGCCTATCAACACACTTGTGAAACATTCAGAAACATTCCCTGAAACTTGTATGCGAATCTAACGATTGACAAAGGTTGTAGAACGTTTTTACGAATAGCAAAAAAATTCAATTTTCTATAAACTTGACCAGAAATGGTGGTTTGGTATGCGAAGTTTGAAGTCTGATTACTCGCAGATCGATTTAGATAAAATCATACAGTGCACATCAGCACACTTGTAAGACATTAACAAACGTTCGCTGAAACGATGATGCGAATCTAATGGTTAACCGAGGCCGAACATCGTTTTTACGAAGAGCCAAAAAATTCAATTTTCTAAAAACTTGAAGGGAAATAGCGGTTTGGTATGGAAAGTTTGAAGTCTGATTACTCGCATATCTATTTAGATATCAAAATACACTCCCTCTCAACACATTTGTAAGATAGTTAGAAATGTTTCCTTAAACTTTCATGTGAATCTAATCATTGACCGAAGCTGTAGATCGCTCTTGGTAACGAAGAAGAGATGGATTTTATTGTAACTTTGACCGGAAAATGCGGAGTGGTATGCAAAGTTTGAAGTCTGTTTACTCGCAGATCGATTTAAATAAAATCATGCAGTGCACCTCAGCACACGTGAGAAACATTCAGAAACATTCCCTGAAAGTTGTATGCGAATCAAAAGATTGACAAAGGCTGTACATCGTTTTTACGAAGAGCCAAAAAATTCAGTTTTCTATAAACGTGACCGGAAATGGCGGTTTGGTATGCGAAATTTGAAGTCTGATTACTCGCAGATCGATTTAGATATAAAAATACACTGCATATCATCACATTTGTGAAACAGTCAGAAACATTCCTTGAAACTTGTATGCGAATCTAATGATTGACAAAGTCTTTACAACGTTTCTACGAATAGCAAAAAAATTCAATTTTCTATAAACTTGACCAGAAATGGTGGTTTTGTATGCGAAGTTTGAAGTCTGATTAATCGCAGAAAGATTTAGATACAATCATACAGTGCACCTCAGCACACCTGAGAAACATTCAGAAACATTCCCTGAAACTCGTATGCGAATCAAAAGATTGACAAAGGCTGTACATCGTTTTTACGAAGAGCCCAAAAAATTCAGTTTTCTATAAACGTGACCGGAAATGGCGGTTTGGTATGCGAAATTTGAAGTCTGATTACTCGCAGATCGATTTAGATATAAAAATACACTGCATATCAGCACATTTGTGAAACATTCAGAAACATTCCCTGAAACATGTATGCGAATCTAATGATTGACAAAGGTTGTACATCATTTTTACGAAAAACCAGAAAATTCAATTTTCTATAAACTTGACCAGAAATGGCGGTTTGGTATGCGAAATTTGAAGTCTGATTACTTGCAGATCGATTTAGATACAATCATACAGTGCACATCAGCACACCTGGGAAACATTCAGAAACACTCCCTGAAACTGTTATGCGAAGCCAATAATTAACCGAGGCTGTACATCATTTTTACGAAGAGCCAAAAAATTCAATTTTCTATAAACTTGACCGGAAATGGCGTTGTGGTATGGAAAGTTTGAAGTCTGATTACTCGCCGGTCAATTTAGATAGAATTTTATCGTGCATATCACCACACTTGTCAAACATTCACAAACATTCCCTGAAACTTGCATGCGAAACTAATGATTAACCGAGTTTGTACATCATTTTTAGAAAAAAACCAAAAAATTCAATTTTCTATAAACTTGACCGGAAATGGCGGTTTGGTATGCAAAGTTTAAAGTCTGATTACTCGGAGATCGGTTTAGATATCAAAATACACTGCCTATCAGCACATCTGTAAGATAGTCAGAAATGTTCCCTAAAACTTTCATGCGAATCTAATTATTGACCGAAGCTGTAGATTGCTCTTGGGAACGAAGAAAAGATTGATTTTATTGGAAAGTTTGAAGTTTGATTACTCGCCGGTCAATTTAGATAGAATCTTATTGTGCATATCACCACACTTGTGAAACATTCAGAAACATTCCCTGAAACTTGTATGCGAAACTAATGATTAACCGAGGCTGTACATCATTTTTACGAAAAACCAAAAAATTCAATTTTCTATAAACTTGCCCGGAAATAGCGGTTTGGTATACGAAGTTTGAAGTCTGATTACTCCCAGATCAATTTAGATATATAAATACCCTTCATATCAGCACATTTGTAAAATCTTTAGAAATGTTCCCTAAAACTTTCATGCGAATCTAATCATTGACCGAAGCTGTAGATCGCTGTTCGGAACGAAGAAGAGATTGATTTTATTTTAACTTTGACCGGAAAAGGCCGAGTGGTGTCCAAAGTTTGAAGTCTGTTTACTCGCAGATCGATTTAGATACAATCATACAGTGCTCATCAGAACACGTGAGAAACATTTAGAAAAATTCCCTGAAACTGGTATGCGAAACTAATGATTAACCGAGGCTGTACATCATTTTTCAAGAAAAGCCAAAAAAATTCAATTTTCTATAAACTTGAACAGAAATAGCATTGTGGTATGGAAAGTTTGAAGTCTGGTTACTCGCCGGTCAATTTAGATAGAATCTTATCGTGCATATCACCACACTTTTGAAACATTCAGAAACGTTCCCTGAAACGTTTATGCGAAACTAATGATTAACCGAGGCTGTACATCATTTTTACGAAAAGCCAAAAAATTCAATTTTCTATAAACTTGACCGGAAATGGCGGTTTGGTATGCGAAGTTTGAAGTCTGAATACTCGCAGATCGATTTAGATATATAAATACCCTACATATCAGGACATTTGTAAAATCTTTAGAAATATTCCCTAAAATTTTCATGCGAATCTAATCATTGACCGAGACTGTAGATTGCTCTTGAGAACGAGGAAGAAATTGATTCTATTGCAACTTAATGGCGTTCTGGTATGCAAAGTTTGAAGTCTGATTACACCCCGGTCAATTTAGATAGAATCTTAACGCGCCTATCAACACACTTGTGAAACATTCAGAAACATTCCCTGAAACTTGTATGCGAATCTAACGATTGACAAAGGTTGTAGAACGTTTTTACGAATAGCAAAAAAATTCAATTTTCTATAAACTTGACCAGAAATGGTGGTTTGGTATGCGAAGTTTGAAGTCTGATTACTCGCAGATCGATTTAGATAAAATCATACAGTGCACATCAGCACACTTGTAAGACATTAACAAACGTTCGCTGAAACGATGATGCGAATCTAATGGTTAACCGAGGCCGAACATCGTTTTTACGAAGAGCCAAAAAATTCAATTTTCTAAAAACTTGAAGGGAAATAGCGGTTTGGTATGGAAAGTTTGAAGTCTGATTACTCGCATATCTATTTAGATATCAAAATACACTCCCTCTCAACACATTTGTAAGATAGTTAGAAATGTTTCCTTAAACTTTCATGTGAATCTAATCATTGACCGAAGCTGTAGATCGCTCTTGGTAACGAAGAAGAGATGGATTTTATTGTAACTTTGACCGGAAAATGCGGAGTGGTATGCAAAGTTTGAAGTCTGTTTACTCGCAGATCGATTTAAATAAAATCATGCAGTGCACCTCAGCACACGTGAGAAACATTCAGAAACATTCCCTGAAAGTTGTATGCGAATCAAAAGATTGACAAAGGCTGTACATCGTTTTTACGAAGAGCCAAAAAATTCAGTTTTCTATAAACGTGACCGGAAATGGCGGTTTGGTATGCGAAATTTGAAGTCTGATTACTCGCAGATCGATTTAGATATAAAAATACACTGCATATCATCACATTTGTGAAACAGTCAGAAACATTCCTTGAAACTTGTATGCGAATCTAATGATTGACAAAGTCTTTACAACGTTTCTACGAATAGCAAAAAAATTCAATTTTCTATAAACTTGACCAGAAATGGTGGTTTTGTATGCGAAGTTTGAAGTCTGATTAATCGCAGAAAGATTTAGATACAATCATACAGTGCACCTCAGCACACCTGAGAAACATTCAGAAACATTCCCTGAAACTCGTATGCGAATCAAAAGATTGACAAAGGCTGTACATCGTTTTTACGAAGAGCCCAAAAAATTCAGTTTTCTATAAACGTGACCGGAAATGGCGGTTTGGTATGCGAAATTTGAAGTCTGATTACTCGCAGATCGATTTAGATATAAAAATACACTGCATATCAGCACATTTGTGAAACATTCAGAAACATTCCCTGAAACATGTATGCGAATCTAATGATTGACAAAGGTTGTACATCATTTTTACGAAAAACCAGAAAATTCAATTTTCTATAAACTTGACCAGAAATGGCGGTTTGGTATGCGAAGTTTGAAGTCTGATTACTCACAGATCGATTTAGATACAATCATACAGTGAACATTAGCACACTTATGCGACATTCACAAACGTTCGCTGAAACGATCATGCGAATCTAATGATGAACCGAGGCCGAACATCGTTTTTACGAAGAGCCAAAAAATTCAATTTTCTATAAACTTGACCGGAAATGGTGGTTTGGTATGCGAAGTTTGAAGTCTGATTACTAGCAGATCGATTTAGATATATAAATACCCTACATATCAGCACATTTGTAAAATCTTTAAAAAAATTTCCTAAAACTTTCATGCGAATCTAATCATTGACCGAGGCTGTAGATCGCTCTTGCGAACGAGGAAGAAATTGATTCTATTTCAACTTTAACAAGAAATGGCGTTGTGGTAGGGAAAGTTTGAAGTTTGTTTACTCGCAGATCAATTAAGATACAATCATATAGTGCACATCAGCACACCTGAGAAACATTCCCTGAAACTTGTATGCGAATCTAATAATTGACAAAGGTTGTACATCATTTTTACGAAAAAATTGAAAAAATTCAATTTTCTATAAACTTGACCAGAAATGGTGGTTTGGTATGCGAAATTTGAAGTCTGATTACTCGCAGATCGATTTAGATACAATCACACAGTGCACATCAGCACACCTGAGAAACATTCAGAAACATTCCCTGAAACTGTTTTGCGAAACCAATGATTAACCGAGGCTGTACATAATTTTTACGAAGAGCCAAAAAATTCAATTTTCTATAAATTTGACCGGAAATGGCGGTTTAGTATGTAAAGTTTGAAGTCTGATCTCTCGCAGTTCAATTTAGATATGATAATACATTGCCTATCAGCACATTCTTAAAGCATTTAGAAATATTCCCTGAAACGTTCATACGAAGCTAATCAATGACCGGGCTGTAGTTCGCTTTTGCGAATGCCGAAAAGATTAATTTTATTGTAACTTTGACCGGAAAAGGCGGACTGGTATGCAAAGTTTAAAGTCTCATTGCACCCCGATCGATTTAGATAGAATCTTATCTTGTATATCACCACACTTGTGAAACATTCAGAAATATTCCCTGAAACTTGTATGCGAATCTAATGATTGACAAAGGCTGTACATAGGCGAACTTACTTGGTTAGACGGAGGGCTAAACACCTTCTTGGCGCTATTAGCTTTTCCACATCACATCAAACTGTTAAGCCTGGTTCACACTAGCGACATACTAACATGAGCATAACGTCGTTACATTAATGCCGTTATGTTAGGAGTGTGAACATGCAGACATAATAGTAACATAACGACATGGACATAACGATATAAGGAAAAAACTGATCATTTCTTTATGTCGTTATGTCGCTAGTGTGAACCAGGCATTAGTGTTCACAATTATTTCACTGCCCTTGCAATGTTCACACGCGTGACCTCGCTTTTGGATAGATGCATCCTGCGCGGATGGACGCAACTTTGGAGTGAGGACTGGACACTATAAACAGATTTCTTTATGTTTCTTTCTGTGTCGGAGCCGCACAGTTTGATTTGATGTGGAAAAGCTAATAGCGCCACGAAGGTGTTTTAGCCCTCCGTCTGACCAAGTAAGTTCGCTTCGAATCTGTGGGACATAACAGCTTGAACAACCTACGTGCGTTTATAGTTGGATCCATGTTGGTGCTCGAGGCGTTCTCATTCTTCGCCATTCTCGATTTGTGGTTTATGTTGTTTTGCCTTTCTTTTTAAAATTTAAGATTTTGAAACTGTTTTGCTGTTTCGTTGTTTCGTTTCGCTGTTTAGCAACGCCCATTGTTTTCTCAGATTAAAACATATTTTCAAATTCAAAGGGCAGATTTCTATCAGTTACTAGCTCAATTACCTGTTTTCTGTGTTTGAGTTGGATTCAGAGATGAAAAATGTTTGGTTTAAAAACCCTAGGAGCCTGGGTCTTAAACCCTAACTAACTCCAATTTTGACTGTCGTTTTCTCCAATATTAAAATACATTTTCAAATTCAAAGCGCATATTTCTATCAACTACTAGCTCAATTACCTGTTTTCTGTGTTTGAGTTGGATTCAGAGATGAAAAAAATTGGTTTATAAACCCCAGGAGCCTGGGTCTTAAACCCTAACTAAGTCCAACTTTGACTGTTGTTTTCTACAAGATTAAAATACATTTTCAAATTCAAAGGGCATATTGCTATCAGTTACTAGCTCAGTTAGCTGTTTTCTGTGTTTGAGTTGGATTCAGAGACTAAAAAAATTGGTTTGAAAACCCCAGGAGCCTGGGTCTTAAACCCTAACTAACTCCCACTTTGACTGTCGTCTTCTCCAAGATTAAAATACATTTTCAAGTTCAAAGGGCAGATTTCTATCAGTTACTAGCTTAGGTAACCTACTTTTTGTGTTCATGTTGGATTCAGAGATGAAAAAAGGGTCTAATCCTGTTGACCTCTAAATTTAACATTCGTTTTCTCCAAAGTTAAAACATTATTTTCGAATTCAAAGGGTAGATTTCTATCAATTTTACTAGCTGAAGTTCCTATTTTCTGCAATCAAGATGGATTTAGAGACCACAAAATTTTAAATTTAAAATCCCAGGAGCCAGTCTAGGCTGGTCTCCCCTAACTAATTGCAACTTTGACCGTCGTTTTCTCCAAGATTAAAACATATTTTCAAATTCAAAGGGCAGATTTCTATCAGTTACTAGCTCAAGTTCCTATTTTCTATGTTTGAGTTGGATTCAGAGACTAAAAAAATTTGGTTTGAAAACCTCTAAGGAGCCTGGGGCTTTAGTACAAGAAGTTTGCTTGTGGTGGTTAACCCTTTCACTCTCAAGCTCAAAATACAAATTCTCCCATACCTAAAATAAGAAAATGTACGAGTGATGAAACGAGAATTAATGTTGTAATCAACCGTCATTGTAACAAAGTATCAAATGCCGAATTCTCCATACTGTATATATATCTCTGGTTGGAGACTGAAAAGAGAGAATTGTACTTGATTACTCTTGGGAGTGAATGCACTTTACCTGGCATGACGTTGCCCCCGTTGTCATAGGAAATGTAATCCTGGTGACAAACAAGAGCACCATGAAATATCAACACATGGCCCAATTCAGCAATGACTCACTTAGTAGCGCAGATTTCAGATGACTGTCGAAACTAATTTTGTTCTTAGTTTTGTTTTTGTGTTTACTACGGTTTCTGACTGGTCCAGACAACTTTGCACCATGCTAAGTCAATCAGTAACAAAACGAAATAAACTGCGATCTTTGTCTTTATGCAGCAAGTATGTGGTGATGGCGTTTCCTCGCACTGCTGATTGGACTTCCTTCTTAAAAGTAAAACCAGATTGCTAAAATTAGTTTGGCTTCAAGTTATTTGAAGCTGTTCTTCACAGCCTTTATGACTCATGCTGTTCGTATTTTGCCTTTGATTTTATGAAAATCAATCAAAACAAGCTCCGTTTCACCACTACCTGGCCCAAATTTAGGAGTGCGAGAAAGCGCCATTGCCACTTGCTTGTATGAAAAGATCAAAGTTTGGATGTTTTGTTCCTGATTGATTGAGCTAGAGTGAATTCTTGCTTGAGAATAGAGCCGTTTTCGTGAACTGTTGAAATTAAACGAGTGATTGTTTTGGTTTTGCATTGCTTATAAGCATAACAAAACCACAAAACCAAAGCAATCACACGATCAATTATGACAGTCATCTGCCAACGGGTCTGTTTTGGCTCTTTTTTCTTTATTTCAGAGTGATCTTACCTTATATGCCCATGTATATTGATATGAGAAAGCAGTACTTCTATTCAACCTCTCAAAGATGGTTGGGACAATCTTAATAACGTAATCATGGGATGAGAGACCTAAAGTAAAGTTAGAATACAAGAGAGAATGAATGATTGACAAATGAAACTAAAGAAAGAAGAAAAAGAGGACGAATGCAGAATGGGAAAGAGGAGATAAGATAGACTGAAGTGATAATGAAACGGAAGAAAAACCTACTGTTTTCATGTTCTCTGCTAAGATTTTTAAGAGCATTGAAAGCACCAGGAATCTTATCCTTGAAAAAAGAAAAAAGTAAATATTTAGAATGAGGCTGCTGTGGCAGTCCCTGGGACATCCGACCAGAACTAACACAAAGAGTGCTGTAAAGTTATACATGTACCTTAATTTCTGATCCAAAGTGTACTGAGTTTATTGACTGACTCATGTCTGGATTAGAAGGCTGAAAAAAACGACAACAAAGGGTTAAGATACAAAACGTGTGATTTGTAAATAATTTGTGCCTCATTAACACTAGAGTTGAAGATCAAAACAAAAAGTGAATACACAGACTCTGAAAGCGAAAATGAGCTTGTTTACCGTAAGAGATCTACCAATTACATTGCTCCTGTAAAGCTTGACGTTTAGTAATGATGCTGAGGTAGTTTTGTGAAATTGTTTAATTAAAACTCCCTGACAGCATACAGTTACATAAATAGAGGATATTACACGGCGGCGCAAAGATATGAATTTTATTTTCGAGTGGTAAAACAATATTTTACGAACGAGCGCTTCGCGAGTGAGTAAAATATTGTTTTTACCACGAGAAAATAAAATCCATATCTTCAAGCCGCCGTGTAATTTTCTTTTTATTATATTAGACACGAGTGTTTTACGAGAAATTGCACAAACAACCTTGCAAAAGCGGGAAATGACGCAAACGATATCCTCATTAGTGAGGATATGGAAAATACGCCACTCAGGTCCCGGATGTAGTTTCGTATGGATTTTACGCACGGTATATTTTCCAGTAAAACACTCGTGTCTATATAATAAATAATTAATATGCAACAGTCACTGTATGTAAGTATGTACCTGCTGTCCAGCTCCGTGTGTAGAAATGTAAAATTTCCAGGAACCTATAGTGAAGATAATGTATAGTGTGATATATCTCAAGTAAGACTGAAGAAGACACTTAGTGAAATGAAAATGAGAGGAAGGGGGAGGCCTTGTTTAAAAAAATATTGCATTTGTAGAGGGGGGCCTTATAAGAGCATTAACAGTGTGTTACTGCATGACAGTGTGTTATAAATCCAAGGACCTTCAAGACAAGCAGTCAAACTGAAGAGCTTTCAAACCATGATTACCTTGTTAACAGAGAAAACTGCAGTGAAGATACAGCCATCTGAATGAGGAAAATGAAAAACAAAAATATTCCAGAAAATATGCATTAGTGATGTACAGTACACAAACAGCCGATAATACACAAAAATATACCAATTTCACTGGGTGTAATTCTACCACATTATTGCTGAACGAGTTTCATAGTTTCATAGGAATCACATTAAACCCAAAAAATTATGATCCAAAGCTTGTAATGGAGGAGTGCGCCCGATGAAACTCTGGAGTGACCTTAAGTGCTCACTGACAAATGTGTCACAAAATTACACCGCAGATGATGAAGTTTCTCAACTATTTTAGAATACATGATGTCAACATAAACTGAATAATTTTATATTATAATGCTAACAGTCTTTAATGCTGTTGATACAGTACCTCCACCATTTATTTCTTGTTTGTCAGTGTTTTCATTGAAACCAACTTCATGTCTAAAAATACACACAGTCAGATATAAGTAACTACAAAAGACATCACCCTCACACATGACTGTACAAACCTTTGCACACACCACTACAATACCATCTAAAACTAAGCTATGGAATATAAAGTCTCAAATGCATTAAGCTGCAACACTGCACTAATTTTCACTATATTACTCATCCATTTATTTTGAAAACACAATAGAGAAAAGTTTACCTTCCCATTTCATCTTGAATATCCAGTCCTACAACTGAACAAATAGTCTGAAGTATGCGAATAATGTCCCTGCTGGGAATCCTCGCTATAGTGCATTTAGCCCAAAATTGGATGTCAAAAAGGAAGATAATAGAGATGGAGAGTTTATCATCAACGAATGTCCAAGGTTCAGAAGAGAAAGGCTAGAACAAAAGTTGAAGCCAAAGTTTTGTTTGGAGTTACGCAATGTCTGGAATACATGCTGGCTGTCTCGTAATGACGGCTGTCTTCTGGGAAGATTTAGCGGTGATTTGGAAAAACCGTCACAGTGCCACTCCCGGTCCAAAGGTAACCACCAAAAAAACTGCCCAAGAAAACTCGAGAACCGCATAAGTCAAGCCGGTATGAAAGATGCTATTGCACTTCAGTAGTTAAGCGCGTATTCCGAATATTGAATCTTACAAATCCCTCAATGTGCGCCATAATAACCCTGGGGTCCTTGTCAGTATTTTCGATCCTTACCTTCTCCAAAGATAGTCAATCGAGTTGCGCCCGCTTTGCTTCCACTCGTTGGACTTATATGGGTGACGTGTCCGCCTATAAAGGAGAAAATTGTGTAATGTCAGCCGGACGAGCGTTTCAAAGCTTGTTCCAGGTGCGGGGTGCTTTTAAACACGAACTCATATCGAATTGTAGCCGAATATCACTGGATGGCCACATGTGGCTTGTGTATTAAGCAAAACTTGAACAGTTAGTCAACTGCTTGGTACTTACCTTCCACAATTGCAGCCGCCGCAAGAAATAGAACAGTGATTATGAGCGAAGCCATTTCATCCTTGGCAGAACCTCTTAAAATCAGATCTGCAAAAGATTTCCAAAAACAAATATTTACAGTATCCGCCGGCTTTCCTAAACGCAAATCTGGAAGCGACCAATAAATACATTTATAAGAGACTTTCCAATTGTCGCGCACAAGAGCTGTCCAAACCGCAACAAATATGCACCAAACAGGCAACAAATAAAACTTGATATGCATAGAACGGGTGTATATATAGACGACGATAGTTGATATGATACTTTAGTAAAGTGGCTGTGCTGATTTGTAATATGAAACGCTGTTTTCGTTTCTTTACTCCAAACAAAGAAGTTCTTTGCTCTTTGTTACTCTCGACTCACCCTTTACTCTGACATTGTTTGCTGTTAGATCAGAATAAACATTTTAAAATGACAGTACAGTCTGTATCTTACAACAAAAAACATCCTGCCTATTATCAAGAACCATGTTACGTCAGTGATCAGTCAAAGTCGACTGACTGACAAATCAAAAGATTAATCCCCACTTTTTGAAATATTAATTCTGTTAGTTAAAACAGACCTGTAATATCCTCTGAGCATTTCTTTGCTAACTTCTATTTTCGTAACTCTTCAACTTCCATGAAGTGGAAAAATCCCATCTCACTTTATATTCATAAACATTTTATACATAGAAAATGTAATATTCAATTTTTAACTAAAAAATATACAAAGTGCAGACATTCAACTTTAGGACCTGAAGGAAGGAAACTTTTGTGAACACCTTCAAAGCTCAAGAAACTGGAGGTTCACTACTAAGAGCAAATATTCATTTTAGTATGCATTTTATGTTGGTGAAACCTTCTGATTACACAGCACATATTACTGAATCACGCTCTCAAAATGCAGGAAATGCTCTTTCATAAGACGCAAAACTTAAACTTTTCCAGGAGGACCACGCCCCCGGACCCCCCTAAAGCTGCTCGAGCCTCCAGCGCTCGCAAATCTTAATCTCCAGGCTTAATTAGACATCAAATCGTTTACTTATTGATTTCAACATTTTTAGTTCATTGCTGTCAATAAAATAGTCGACCCATGAAAGAAATCTCATGTTTTGACCAACTTCACTGTAGCTAGTGATTCCAAACTGCTGCTGTCATTATATTGACAATATTGGTAATGGTTCATAGTCGATGAACATAACGCTTTTGCCCGTTGTAAGCCTTGAAATTTCATAGAAAATTTTACTGAAACACATTCTCAAAATGCAGGGAATGGCATTTTAGAAGATACAGATCTTAAAATTTTCTGGGGGAGGAAGCCCCCGGACACCCGTAGCTGTTCTTACCTCTGGCTCTTGCAAATCTCACTTAATAAATCAGCTCTAATGGGGTTTGAATGTCTGCGCTATATATATATTTAAAATCCAAAATGGATAATGAATTTTTTTATGCATATAACATCGATAAAACCTTTAGATTTCATAGAAAATTTTACTAAAACACATGCTCTCAAAATACAAGAAATGTAATTTCAGAAGACAAAATATTTTCTATGCATATAATATTTAAAAGTAAATGAGGTGGTATTATTCTGGTTCCACTCCTGACCCCTATCCCATCCCCCACCTTCCCCTTTTCTGTTCTTTTTAATGAATGCAGCTTGAACTGGCAAACTGCTACAAACAAATATTTCTGTATACTCACACAGTAAGAGGGTTTGAAGGTTAAGTGATCAAAGGTCCTTGAACAAGAGACTTGCTGTCATGGAAACCAAAGCGAGAATCTTAGTTTTGATCTTGGGGCATGGTCACCATACACCAACCCCCTCTGAACTACCGATCCCCTTTCCCCCCACCCCCACCCCATAAGTGAACTGGCATTAGTGTCAGTAGTGAGGCATGCAATCAGGCCTGCTAAAAATGTCATGCAGACACAAGATGTTTGAAGACACAATGCATGCAGGTATGTAACCGACGTGCTTCAGCTAGGGTAAAATCTAGTTATGCATCAGTCAATTCCAGCTATTACCATATCTCTCCCCCAGGCTGACCCCGGTGACTTTATCTGTGGATACAGATTCACTGCCTCCGGGCACAGAAAAACTCGCAATTTAACTAAATCTGCCACTCTTTTCCTATTAACTTTTTACAATTCCTATCACAAATTATCACAAATTCCTCACCCCCCGGTGCAACCAGGCCTGAAAAATCCCCAGGGTTTCCAGGGGGGAGGGGGGGGGGGGGGGGGAGAGATGGTACAGCTGGAATTGACCTATGCATTATTTCTACAGTAGTTTTTATCTCTTTTTCATACAGCTGTCAAAAGATCTCTTAATCGCCCTTAAACCTGGCCATGTATGCTCAACACATGCAGTAGGCTTGGATAAATTATGCCGACATAATTTCGAGCATAATTCACCACTTCAAGCATCGGGCATTATGCCAGCAAAATTCCTCATTTTTGAGCATAATTTGAGCATAATTTGAAGAAATCAGCAGACACAGACACGCATTACAGCTGAAAAAAATAATAAAACAAATTAAAAACAAATTAAAAATATATAGTCTTGTGATTCACCCAACTCTGCTATAACGCGCCCGCATCACATGATCTGAAGTTTAAAGTCAGCAGCATTACATAAAAGCGCGCCTCAAAGCCAGCGGCCGCGTAGGGCTGGGGGCGAAACCATACGCGGAAATCTGAGACTGAGACGAGACTCGTACCGAGCGTCGTTCGAGGATAATTTTGCTCCCTGAGCATAATTTTGAGCATAATTCACGGTTTTTACAAGCACTGCCGGCAGGCATAATTCGCCATTTTACGAGCATAATTTATCCAAGCCTAACATGCAGCCCTGTCAAACTGGAAAGCAGCGTGTTGAACCACCATATTTGTATCAACACACCACATACACAAACTGCAGGCGTTAAATTTGTGTATATCCCTCAACATCAAGTATGATGTGTTGCAATAAAATAATAGTGTACCTTACCTGACTTGAGGAGGAGGAGTTTGTGAAGGAGCATACTCGACATCTTCTAAACACGAGGGCGCACTATAAAAGGGCACTTCCCAGGGAAACGTAGAGCCACTTGTCAATCAACAGCGACCGAGACAACAGGTCCTAATTAGTAAAAAGCCAAAATGTCCAAATTTTGTTTTTCCTTGCACTTGAATACCACGCAAAACAAGATAATGTTGCCTCGCCAATTTTCCATCACGTAAACATTTATTTTGAGTAAAATCCAAGAATAATCTTCAAAGCAAGAATTAAATATGCTTGGTGCGCAGCCATGCGTCGCATTGCACCGCGAAATTCAAAATGCAGCCAAGAGCAAAATTTCGTTTCAAATCCTTCCGTCCAGAACTCCACATTGAAGTTACCTGCATGTGTTTAATTTTAGGTATACTTTTAGTCGCCAAGCTGCAGAGAAATTTCATGGACAGCGCGACTTCTGAATGCTGTGGGCGCACGTGCGACTCAACAAACATTATACAAATTTGATGTCGAAAACGGCAGGGCCAACGGCCTTTCATAGCGCGCCTTCGCGTTTTAAATTCCGCGGGAAGCACACAAGTATTTTTCCCCAGGGCCCTCGGCCAACAGATAGAGATCTGGGGCGAATCAGACGTGGTAAGTCACTGTGTCGTGACCGGTTGTTGTGAACAAAAACTAAAGCGATTTAAGCAAGTGATTGCAAAACTTGGCTTCGCTGTTGTTACTCGAGATGATGAGTACGGTGTTGCCCTGGGTAGAGTAGCATTGATTGTTGAACAGGTAAATAAATAACCCGTGAACTACATAACTGTGCACGTATTAAATTCCGTATAAACCTCTATTCACCACACTGCGCGCAATCTTTCTTCTCTTTGCTTTACCCAACAATCTGTTAGTTGTATAACCCGGCTTAATTAGACATCAAATTGTTTTTATTTATTGATTTCAACATTTTTTAGTTAATTGCCATCGATAAAATAATCAGCCCATGAAATTGACCAACTTCACTGTAGCTAGTGATTCCAAACTGCTGCCGTCATTGTATTGACAAAATTGGTAATGGTTCACAGTCGATAAACATACTGCTTTCGCCTGTTGAAAGTAAAATAAGACAATACATGTCAAGTGCAAAGTGCATTTTTCCCTCTCCAATCTCCTTTGAGGGCTTGGTACTCAGGAGGGGGGCCGGTTAACAGCAAAAACCGAGGTGGAGGAGTGGACATTTTTTCCCAAGCCCATATTATTTCTGTATACATCTGCCTCTACGCCTTCGTCATAATCCGCTAAGCTTTCCGGAGTCAAGGGGGCATTCACCCTGGGCTGAAATGCCCAACGAGGAAAAATATCAGAGGAGGCAGGGGGGATCCCTAGCTCTGTGAGGGTAATAATCACGACGCTAATGCTGTAGTATCGCGCTATTTGGAGACTCCAAGCGGGTTGTCACCTGGCATACGACCAGTGCCAAATATGGGTTTTATCGTGACGTATTTCTGTTCAATCTTAGTTCATAGAGATCCTAACCACCATTGTTTGTTAGAACAATAAATTGGGTTAACCTTTGATTAACTCAATAAACTTTGCGGTCAGTGAAGAGGTTTGTGTATTCGTTTAATATAATCCAGTGTTATGAACGTGCTTCACAATCAATCCCACCTTGCTAATGCAAAACCCCACTACCAAGAATTCAACCTAACTAGCAATTAGCGAGCAAAACGCACAGTAATCAATAGTTATGCTATTGAACTATAGAGAATTAAATTTCAACAATGTATAACTTTGCATGAATAAATATCAAAGCACGCAAAACTTCAAGATGACGGTTTTTTTCTCCATGCAAAACAGGCCGGTTAAACACCAGTCGCTTGCCTAAAGTTGACAGCATTTTTCGCAGGATTTGACCCAACATAAAAACATCAAACTCATTAACTGTCACACTAAACATAAAGGTCCTGTTACACGAGGCAACATGTCCCCCCAACAGATCCTCGCGACTCAGTATTTCATACATCGCTCAGATAAAAGCTGACTAAACCATAAACTCTCACTACATCATTTATATATTTTCTTCTTATAAAGCTGGAAGAATCTATTTTTAAAGCTTGGGAGTGGACAAGTTAATCTTATTCGGCCAATTCTATAGTCTAATTTTCGCATGGCAGTTCATAAACCACATGTATACCTGTTCACAAATATGTTGGACAAAGAAAGTTTCCTTAAACACAAGAGAAAATAGTGCACATATTTCCGTTATCTAGCTTAGTTTTCCTAATTGGGCTTTCTTGAAGATTTCACTGGCCGTGAAGATCATAGAGTCAATAATGCCTGCCACTGTAAACGTTACACCCACGATGGCACAAACCTGGAAAGAAACATACGGTGCTCTTTATTAACACGTCTATCGCTAGCAAATGAAGTGTAACTGTACATTAGGACAATCACCTTGTCAATACTCTTAACTAAAATTTCGCGGGACTTTAATTTTACGAAAATGGAAAAGGTAAATCAAATAAGAACACCATGAACACGAACACGTTCACTTACATGTACACAAATACACAAACGTGAAAATTACCTAACAAAACTTATGCGTAGACAACCAGGAACACACAAGCACTTTTAAAATTTACACGAACTAACAAAATTAAAATACAAACACGATTACGTAAACATAATTATGTATTCGTACAAAGTATTAGACTACGATCTTTCTTTCACAAAGACGGGCCAGGACAAGAACGTGTGTTACAGGTACAAACACGATCCCGAAACATATAACGAGTGCTATAACACATACCGTTGTAATGAAGTGATACAGAGGTTTCCGCCTTTCCGTGTGCTTGACAGTTATTGGACTAGTCGTACCTGAACCAGATGGCTAAAAAATGTAGAGATATCATCACTTAGTATAATTGATTGTCTAACTCAGTATAATACTCGCAACAGTTTCATTCAGTTCTTGACTCAAGCTTTGTTCTGAAGTCGGTTCGTGTGGGAAGCGTGTGATAATTTTGGGTGGGGGATGTGCCCACGGTTCTCTAAACTCTTATACCCTATTTCAGACCAAAATATACGACTTTCCATACTCTATTTCAGACTGACTCCAAAATGTGTACCCCATTTTATCTTGACCAAATCTACTACTCTATTCCCAGACCAAAGTGACAAAAATCTATACCCACTTTCAGACGAAAATGCTGGAAAACGATAGTCTTTGGCACGGCAAATATTACCTGTATGACTCATATATGGGAGTTATCCCAACCACTCCTCCCCCCTCCCCCCGGGATACAGCGTCTTTAGTTAGCTCACTAGCAACCAATTCACAACTTTCACAAAAACGATGCTTCCACAGAAAAATTTAGCAGTTTAGCAATGTTGCAGCCATTATGTTGTGTTTAATAAACCCTGTAACTAACTCCAACTTTGACCATCATTATCTCCAAGATTAAAACACATTTTCAAATTCAAAGGGCAGATTTCTATCAGTTACTAGCTCAATTACCTGTTTTCTGTTTGAGTTGGATTCAGAGATGAAAAAAATTTGTTTAAAAACCCCAGTTCGATTATACGATTGGCAGGCCATATTTGTCGCACTTGTGGCAGTTAAAGCCTTGACCGACTGGTCACGTTCAATACCTCCATATACAGATTTCAATGCAAAAATTTATGAAAGTCAACCTTTGTCCAAACAGATGTGTTGTACGTCGCCTGGCCAAGAAATACGCACAGTGATCCACCCGGCTGCTTTTTTTTTCTACGGCTTCCGAGTACAAATCATAAAACTAAAACTAAACAATGATATAAAATCCAATTCCTGATTCATTTGTTTACCGCCTTTGCGGTCAAGGTATTCGTTGCACATATACGTATTTCACTTTGAAAGACACGGAGCTTCGACATCAAAAATTTAATAAATAATTAGCGGCAACAGAGTTATTTGCAATCCTGTAGCGGTAGCCATTAAATATAATCGAATCCATCAAACATTTGTTTACGGCTATGACGGTGAACTTAAGAACGCAAGCCAAAATCGTTCCCTAAAACCTAGTTTATCCGTGCATGTTCTACAGAGCCAAACGGTGTTGAGTTTGGATGGCATACAGATAACTTTATACACAACCATTAACGTATGATTCAATCGACTACATCTCAAGTTGTTCGCGAAGTCACCTTACGTCATCACATATCACGTGGCAATGTGAATCAATCACCGTGTGCTGATTCGTAAACCAGAAAAATATGACGAAGATGAAGACACGGTCTCCAATCCTAAGCTTGTCGGGGCGTAGCCCCAAAGAGCAATAAAAGCCGCAGTCGGCAATTAGCCCATTTAGTCCCGACGAAACTTTCTGTGGCGACACGAAATACTTCTGAGGATAACAGGCCGAAAACGGAAACCAAAGCTAGGATGAGCTTTAGCCGTAAAACAATGGCGATTTATGCTTTACTCTGTACATGACATCTGAGGAGCACCCATCGGAGCTGTTCCAGAAAATATGTGTTCCGCACTGCAACCTCTCCTGGCTGGCATGAGATCTATCTGCTTTTTTGCTGGCTGGGAAAAAATAAATAAATCGGACTGCTGGGAGGGAGATAGCCGTTTTCAGTCTCGCTGGAGGCATGGGAACAAGCAAGACTGCAATCGAGGCTACATTTTTGTTTGAAATGCTAACATTTTCTGACAAAGTGGTACACCATCAAGTTGCTGGCTGGGAGACTTTCTGGGACTGCTCTGCTGCAAAACGGATATTCTGAATTGCCTTCCTGGTTGTGTGGAACACCTCTGTGTTTGCCAGCAACGTAAAAAAAGCAGAAAATAAACTATATTTTGGACAAATAACCATACCATTTGTGCAAACTAACGTATTTTGAGAAATATCTTTGTTGGATGCTCTCGAATATTTAAGGTTCTGGAGGGTTTTTAGTGGGATTAGTGCACCAAATTAAACATCCAATGCCGATGACTAGGTAGATATCAAGCTTGTAATGTATATTACAACAACAGCAGCGTAAGATTTGTTTATATTAGAAAAATTCTGTCGCCGTCCTTAGCAGGATCCCGACCCATCCTTAGCTGGATCCCGAACATTGGACTTAAAAATACTTAAGGTTCTGGAGGGTTTTTACTACACCAAATTAAACATCCAATGGCGATGACTAGGTAAATATCAAACTTGTAATGTATATTACAGCAACATGCAGCAGCGTCAAATGTGTTATAGAAAAATTCTGTCGCCGTTCATAGCAGGATCCCGTCCCATCCTTAGCTGGATCCCGAACATTGGACTTAAAAATACTTAAGGTTCTGGAGGGTTTTTAGTGCACCAAGTTAAACATCCAGTGGCGATGACTAGGTAGATATCAAACTTGTAATGTATATTACAGCAACAGCAGCGTAAAATTTGTTTATATTAGAAAAATTCTGTCGCCGTTCATAGCAGGATCCCGACCATCCTTACTTGGATCCCGAACATTAGACTTAGAAATATTGAGGAGCACCCATCGGACCTGTTCCAAAAAATATGTGTTCCGCACTGCAACCTGTCCTGGCTGGCATGAGATCTATCTGATTTTTTGCTGGCTGGGAAAAAAAAAATAAATCGGACTGCTGGGAGAGAGATGGCCGTTTTCAGCCTCGCTGGAGGCATGGGAACAAGCAAGACTGCAATCCAGGCTAACGTTTGAAATGCTAACATTTTCTGACAAAGTGGTACACCATCAAGTAGCTGGCTGGGAGATTTTCTGGGACCGCTCTGCTGGGAAACGGATATTCTGAATTGGCTTCCTGGGAGTGTGGAACACCTCTGTGTTTGCCAGCAACGTAAAAAAAGCAGAAAATAAACTATATTTTGGACAAATAACCATACATTTGTGCAAACTAACGTATTTTGAGAAATATCTTCGTTGGGTGCTCTCGACATCTGTTGGCTCATAAAATTCTTCTGCTTATCGCACAATGCCTGTTGAAATGTTTCTTCCATTCAATTATGTAGCCTTTGTTTCGCAGTGGTCATTGTATAGCAATGAAAAATACACCGAGATAGTCCTGAACATTGACTTTGCAGTCTTCAAATGGACTGAACCACGCTGTGAACAAAACCGCAATAATATTGTAAACAAATATCGTGTTACATTCCTCGCTTTCAATTTTATATTTGATACAGAGCACGAATACTCGAAAGCCTGATGAAAGAAGCGCATTCAGTTAATAAAAGAAACAGATAAGTATTGAAGCGAAGGCTGGATTAATCGTGACCTCTGATTAGAAATAAATGTTCGAAGTCAAACTGTCAAATCACGTTCACGTTCACGTTCACGTTCACGTTTGAACAACTTTCAACTGATAGTACGCACGCTACGATTGGTTAATTTACCGGTCCATACTTTCCTGTACGGACCTCAAATTGATTTTACGCTCGTTCTGATTGGTCAATTTTACCGGTCCATGACTTACTGTACGGACCGCAAAATCAGTTTGCAAATGATTACTCGAAAAGTTGCTAAACGTTTGTCATAAAAGGCCCAGAAGTGCAATGGGAAGTTTAAACGTTCCGGACGCCCACTGTTAAGTTATGATGATCTTAAAGCTTACAATCTTGGAAAATGACCGTTAAGAAGAAGGAAAACATCCGAGGAAAAAATTGCTTGCGACCTCAGCCGTCATTGACAACAAGTGCTGCAGAGTATGGACGGTTGTTTCACCCCTGTGATAAAATTTGCACACTTGCCAGGAAGAAAGTGGAAAGCGAACAATCATCGTGAACAGTTATGACTAAAACCGTGCAAAAATCAAGTTTTGCAGACATGTTTGCTCGTCATGGCGCACTGTGAGGACTGTAAATATATTTTTCACAGTGCACGAGAACTCTGTATTTCGAAATCACTGACTGGGACAAAAAACGCCGTGGTGATTTGAGTACGTTCATATCCCGTGTGGGATAGCTTAATAAAAACCTAACCACATCATTCACATTTTTTCCATTTAAATACTCTGCAAAGCGATTTTCAGGTTAGACCTACGAATTTTTGCAGAGAAATCCTCGTTACAAGGCAATAGACTGGGCTCTTTATGGCAGTTGTTCTTGCTATCCCGTCAAGCACTGTCAGAATATCAGAATAAAAAGTTTTTAATATAGACAAACACAAGTATAAGGACAAGCACAAAAGACCTTATTTCACCCTAAAAACAGACTCGACGCAATCGCTAGCAGAACCAAAACAATCACATCATTATTTTCGACGGTCATGCGAAAACGGCTCTAAAATGTTGTGATCGTTTTGCTTGCGCTTGCATAGATATACTGTTTTTACAGTCAAATAAGGACCTTGTGCTTGCGGCGAGAGCGAGTTAATAAAATTACACAGGAATGACTTCCACGAATCCAAATAACATAAATAAGACGCACAAGTCCTATGCATTAGAAACATTTTTCCAAAGTTTCACGGACCCGGTGCTGAAAAAGCTAGCTACTGACTGAGTTCAAAACAGAGCCGGTCTTTGCACTGAAATTTTCAACGACAGATGAGGCATAAACACGTGACAAATATGAATCATAGATTGTCATTTTCACTGTTGAAAATTTTTACAGAAGCAGTATTTCCTCAAAAATGGTTTCTTGTCGATGATGCACTTCGGTTGATCTCCATAAAGATTAATCCTGCTCAGTTCGCCAACCACTTCAAATTTATCTTTCACGTGGGTGACCGATACTTCAAACACCACATTCCCGGGAACAGTACGAAGCTGAACTTGATACATACAGTCCACAATAGGCACCGGACCATCAGCAAACTTTTCCACTCTGTGTCGATCGGCGGCGCGTATAAATTGCAACATGTTAACGTTGGGTATTTTCTGATAGCCGCTAGTAACTTCCGCAAGTTCCAAACGAGCGCACAACTTTACGCCGTCGGCATCTGATGACGTCAGTGAGTTTATATGGGTTACCACGGTTTGAGCCGACTGCCTGATTGATCAGTGGTCTTTATCTACAGGTTGCCAGCGCACGCATGGGCAGTAGTGCTCAGGTACACCAGCTGTACTGCAGTCACGTGATTCTGGTATGACGTCAAAGAAGCTTCTGCCCCACTTCATATATTGGGGGAGTTTAGGGTACGAATGTGTTGCAGCGTCGCATGAAGATCAAATGGAGTAACAAGAAGATTTGTGTTGCGTTTTAAGTTGCTCACTAGATGTGGGTATTCTTTGCGAAACCACGGTGGAAGTGTAATGGAGAGGAATGGAAGCCTTGCTTCCAACTTTCCTTGAAATGTGAACCTCGCTTCTCCATATCTAAAGCCGTGGTCACTCATTACGACCAGCATGGTATTGTTTAAGAAGTTTCTTGTGTGCAGTCTTTCTATAACCCAGCAGGCATTCGACGTTGTCGCAACGTCGATATTTCGTTGAAACGTGGTCGCGACGTCAGACAACCAGAATACAACGTCTTTTCAACGTTATTTTTTCGACGTTTAAATTTTGGTCTGAAGAAGGGTAGGGGTTTTTTGTCCAGGGCGGCACACTCCCACCCAAAATTTTTAGGAGTACCCTCCCCCTCCCTTGGAGTTTTTTCCTCAATTTCTGAGAGAAATTATGTTGTTTTCAATGAATATTACTAATCTAAGCAATCTTGGTAACACAAACCCTATCCTTTACTCTCACCACCCCCCCCCCCCTCCCCCCCCTCCCAGGTTGTTCGCACCAAAGAAAAACCCAAAACCGAAGCGGTTAGCCGGAATGCAGGCTACCAAAAAAGAGATAGGCAATTACAAAGCACGCTTCTGCAACTCTTATCCAACTGAACACATTTAGCGCATATCAGAGTGTGAGAGAAGCCGGTGACGCAAGATCTGTCGGAACCGAAAGAAGATGACAGATGAAGACCAGACGTGACATAAGTCGGCGAGTATTTTACTTACGGCGGTGTGAAAAACTCCCGGCACATAACAGAAAGCGAAAGTCATAAGCCACCCCACCCCTCCCCCCTCTAAAAAGAAAAAAGAAAAAAAAGAAAGGGAAAAAAAGAAAAAAAGAAATATACCCTGCTAAATTTTGTTGTTGTTGTTGTTGCTTTTAGTTTTGTGGTGCTTCATAAAAACTACTCCGGAAACTTTGCTGTAGGATCGCATTTTTGTCACAAACTGTACAAATGTTTCGTTAAAAGTCTCCTTTTGTGTATGTGTGTGTGTGTGTGTGTGTGTGTGTGATATTTGATATGTTTCAGTAACAATGTTTTCTTGAATATCCTGTTTACTGCTGTTTACGTTCGGCTCCACGATTTGCACAAAAAGCGCCAACTTCAGACAGGTTTGACCGGTTTTGTAGTATTTGCTCAGCGGCAGTGCAGTCGATTTCTAGTCGTCGTCTTTTGTTTGCTTGTTGATTTGTAGTCGATAATGAGTCGTCCACCACCTGATTGGTTATCCAGCGTGACGTAGAAGGGCCCCACCAAAGTTGTGAGTGTGGAGGCGTTATAATGTTTTGAAACCAAGTAAGCACTTTACTCAGAATTCCTGCAGAAGTTACGTCAACTTTGATTTAAAACATGTGTATCAGTGTTCGGAAGCTTGGTGTATGACGTATTAAGTACGGACTGAGGATTTTGAATGTGGAAAACAGCGTTTCGCCGTTCGCGAAAACATGCGGACTGCACGAACAACGTGGTTGCTTGTGGTTGTGCTTTTTGCCCTGTTTTATAGTTCAAGTGCCAGCCTGAACTTGTATATATCGAAGGAGTTTGCCAATAATGAATTAGGTAAGTTGAAGAACTTGGTATTCATGTCCAAAGTGCAGACTTTTGACTTTGTTTGGGCTTGCATATTTAATTCGTGGTGTTGTGTTCCTTTGTAGAGTGGAACTTCGAATCTGATCTTTACATAATTCGCGATGGAGAACCGGCTACTCTTCTAAAGAACCCAAGAGCTTTTGCTAAGTTTATGGCACCCTTGCCAGCTTCCGTAGGATCAGTGAAGTTCCAGTGGTCTTCGAGTCCTGAGGTGAGAAACGTGACCATATAAATACACAGAGAGGGTTCATCCTCGTGTTTCATTCGGTTGTGCGACGTGTTTGTTGCTTCTTGTCGACTCACATGTTTTCTAGGGTATCCTAACAATTCGATAAATGGTATACCATGTTACTTCGATAGTTTGAAATTGTTATAATCAGAAAATCACTCATCTCGGTGTTGTTTTGCTTGTAGCTTGGCTGACTTACAGAAATGACGGTCGATTCATTCCTCATTATAAATTCTGCCACAATACAAACTACGCCACAACATTTTCCAAGTTGCAGTGCAAGGATCAGTTTCTGATTCATCCCGAATTGTACATGAGCGCTAATTATCTTTTCTTGTTGGCAGTGGGTTTTTTTTACAAAATATTTAGCGCCCGTGGACCTCGTGATTTCTGATCGCTAGGCTGCCGCAAACTATGCATATTTCCCTTCGCTTTTGTTTGCTAAGCAATATCATTTCTGATCACAAGAACTGATTGTGAAAGAGTCTTACTGATGTTTTTAAATCGCCTTGTTGGAAGCGTAACAAGGCTAAGAGGCGCAATGGCAAATAATTCTATTCCCACTTCGTTCAATGGTGTTCGGTCGTGTGCGTGTATAAGTGCTGTTACATAAACTCTAGTCATCGCAGGGATGAAGAACAACAGCAGTAGATCTGGCCAAACCCACAGTTTATTAGTCATTTCGAACATACGTGATGTTCCTTCTTCCTGAAAGGAAGTTAGACTTTACGAAAACTGACAAAGGAAAACGCCTTGTTGTCAGAAGTTTCTGCCTTGCGATCACTTTTGTTTTTGAGTTCGATAAAATAGTCCTATATATACCACTGAAAGATTTGGATCTATATACTGGCCCAGCCGCGCGTTTGAAGAGAACTCGTTTACTTTTAGAAGTCGATCTCGACCTTTTGTGATTGTGTGGTTGGTACAATGTGTATTACACATTAACAGTTTAATGTAGCCAGCTAGTTGAACCGGACAATTTTGGGTACAAACTCTTATCCTGTTTAATGTGCTTTATGTCTGTATACCCAAAGACGTTTGGTATTAAAGCAACCTTATGATCCCACAGTCAACTTTCTGACATGTCAATCATACGTCCCAATCAAATCCTGTTTTGATTTTAATACATCCTGTTTTGTAGTTTATGATATCCTTGTGGCAATGTACTGATTGTTTTGATGTGGTATTGGCATCTTGATGGTTACTTGGTCCTGCACTGCTCTAATCTGGGTCACATAGCACTTTACCAATATTATTGCACAAATTTCCAGTATTAATATGATTTAAAATTTGGGAGTAAACCACCCAAGACCTAACATTAATTTTTGAAGTGATATGGCTGTTCCACTTGAGTACATTTGAACAAGCGTTCTTAGTTCATTTTGCAGTGCACACTATTTTTTGGATAAGAGAATGTTTGGGGCTAGAATGACTAGGCATAATTGTGCAGTATACTTGCTGCATGCAGATATTAATGTATTAATAGAGATTTCTTGTGCACACTGATCAGTTCATTGCTGTGAGATGTATATGTAGAAATCATCCACCAGAAGTCAGTCATAATAATTATGATTATTATTATGATAATTTATTGTTCTTGTTGAAACTTCAAGGTGGTGAATATGATCATAAAGTAGCATAGTGAGTTGAAGGTTCCATATTTTGACTGCCTCGTTCTTGTTTTGCAGATGTCTAAGTACAGCATGCAGTTTGAGTCTAGCAACAAAAAGGCAGTCCCAGTTCCAGTTTCTTCATTGCCTTTGCAAGGAATTGTGCCTCAATCAATAACAGGTACACAACTCACCGAGTTAGTGTCTCAGTTCAGAGTTCATGTCATTGATTTTGGTCTTGCTTGACCTTTTTTGTATATTTACTGTTTCCAGATTTAGTTGTCTCTTTTCATTGTACTGGGAATGTGAGTGGTACAGTTGAGTTGTCGTTCCTGTTGAACTACACCCAGATTCAAGGATCATCTGTCAGGCCAGACACAACAAAGTCATTTAAACTGATGGTGAATAAAGTCTGTGAGAAAACAGGTCAGTTGAATGTAAAGTGCACAAAACAATGTTAATCACACTAACAAGTTAATTTTGGAGCAATATACGATTAGTTGTTGGATAAATACAGGAGTTGCTTATGTATCCTGAGTTGTCTCATAATTTTTAATTGTGTCACTGGGTTTTGAGTTTAAAAAGTACAGTGTGATGTCATAATTTCATATTGGAGTGGCTGTTGTGGATAATGTATTTATTATTTTGCAGAGGAATCAAGTAAACCCTCTCCTCTGTCACGCAGTGTGGTAGTGGGGCTTTGTGCTGGAGTCACTGTCCTGGTTTGCTTGGCTGTTGGGACCGTTCTGTTATGTAGACACATATTGAAACAAAGGAAGCTCAAGATGGAGTTTGAAGATGACATGGAATCCAAAGGCCAAAGGTGCGAGAGGAAGAGTCCTTTAAGAGTTGCTAATTGATTGAAAATCTTACAGGAGCTATAGTGAGCTAAGTTGTAATCTCTTAAGCTTGCATTGCATGGATTATGCTAATGAATCATGCTTCATCCAGGAATGTTACTGTCACGACTTGTGGCCAATTAAACAGCACCTTATGTTCAGGGCACTTGAGGGAGCACTGCCATGTCACTGAAGGTTTTTTACAGGGTGCATGGGGGGCAGTGCTGGTCAATGAGTCAATGGTCTAAAAATGCAGGAAATCCACTGCTTTGGGAGTTATAGATTTCAAAAATTCTTGGGGGTGCATGCCCCCGTCCCCCCTAGTAACCTTGTGCCTAATGGCACTTGGGGCCCCACTATTCCATACCCATATGGGACTGTACTATTGAATTTGGGTACTAAAAACAGTGCCAAGTAGAACAATATTTGTTGAGTTCAACATTTTACAAACTGCATTTTATTCTATTATTTTGAGAACCCTGAGCACTAAGACACTTGCCATTATTTAACAGGAAAGAAACAGTATTCAAGAAGTCAACAGGACAGGAAAACAAGGAGGGTTCCACAATCACCCCAATATATTCACCTCCCCGTCCAAAGAGTCAAGGAGCAGCGAGACGGACACGTGTAAACACAAATGACAGTGACACATCACTCACTGAGCTAATTCTGGAAAATGACGAGGAACTGCAAGTGGTGCTGTCTCCACCTGAATACAAGGAACAGAAGATATGTAGTAAATGGTCTAAGCTTCCAGCATTGCCCAGGGAACCTGTTGGCTTGGGTATGTTTGTAATGGTGTCTGTTAATTAAACCTTCTCTTTCCCTTCTTACATTTATGTGGTCTTCTTTTAGGGATTAAGTCAAATTACTCTTGGAGCCCACCTGATAATTCTCCTTCATGTTATGAAACTGAAGCCTTGCTGGAATACCCAAGTGGTAAGTCTTATTGTCCATTATTTATTTTTGCAGCAAGGCAACAGATTAGAAAGGTAATTGTGAACAAGTTGAACTGTCGGTAAGTGGTCGGTATACGATTTACCGACCACATACCGACCACGCGATTGACTTTACCGACCACATACCGACCACTCAAAAACTTTTACCGACCACTTACTGACCACACTTTTTGCTACGTATTTTTTTCCGTTCTATTTTCTTTTTTAAGAATTGAAAGCAAGAAAGACCGTTTGATTTATTTGCGATGTGATTTGCACGTATGCTGTAATCGATGTGCGTGAGCGAAATCAGTCTGGTTGTCGAAGTGAAGTTGTCATTGACTTTTATTGAACTTGGTGGCTCCTAAAGGAGCCGTTGTTTTCGAGGCGAATCTCACTCAAAGAAGTTGAAAATTGAAAATTGCTCGTCCAAGCTCGTGACTGACTGGACGCGCGTACGTATGGACGTGAGCCAAAAATTTACTCGTATTTATACATTCACAATAAACTTGGCGGATCGAAATGCACTAACTTTTATTGGTCTAAAGAATCTTGTTTGTTCTATTCATGGATAAAAATACACCGAAATATACCAGCGTTTAGAAAAGCTTTTAAAAGGATTCATTGTTTACGCGATTTGACACCTCAACACGTCAACGCCTGAACGCCTCCTTTGGCTCATTAGCACTATAAACGTCTATTGAAACAGATTATTTGTGCTTGTGCTTCTTTGTGCTCTCTTTCAAGATTTAATAATTCTAGTGTTTGCAAATGTGTTTGTGTTTTGTGTTTCGCCCAGAGGATTCTTATCCCTTCCGATCAGTGTCGCGCGAATTTTATATTTTTAGCTCATGTTTCTAGTCGAATCTCTTTCAAGATTTTTCGACCGAGATACAAAACAGGCCATAGTCTTCAGAGTCCCAAATCGCAAACGTCAAACCCTACTGCCGATAATACAGCGCCACATTTTGCCGGGAACAACTATACACTCGGATGAGTTCACTCCGTACCAGACGCTGCACAACCATGGATACCTTCACCTGACGGTGAACCACTCCGAGAACTTCGTTGACCCTTTCACAGGTGTGCATACCAACACTGTCGAAGGCCTCTGGAGTGCTGTGAAGCGAAAGCTGAAGCGGATGAACGGCACTCGCTACGATCGCATCCCAGAATACCTTGACGAGTTCATGTGGAAACGGCAATTCAATCAAGCTGACCGGTTCCTTTCAATCATTGAAGACATCGCCGCAGGCTACTAATGGCTTGCAACTCATAACAACGGCTCTTTTAAGAGCCACCACGTTAATAAAAGTGAATGATTCATCTAGCGCTTCAAATGAACGTTATCCGAAATGAAAAACGCTACCGACCACTTACCGACCAAACCTTTCACTTTACCGACCACTTACCGACCACATCATAAATCTTACCGACCACATACCAACCACTTACCGACCATGTTACCGACCACGCTACCGACCACGTTACCGACCACATACCGACCACATACCGACCACATACCGACCACATACCGACCACATACCGACCACTTACCGACCACATACCGACCACGTTTACCGACCACATACCGACAGTTCAACTTGTTCACAATTACCGATTAGAAATATGTGATTTACCATTTGAGGAAGATTCTGGATTTTCATTATCACTTTTGATGATTTGTTCTGTTTTAGCCTTAGATGGTTCATCAAGTGCTGAACATGTGTTCTCATTGCTAAATGAGAACTGGGCAACAGAGTTGTCTGATGTACTTATTCATCGGGGGCAAGTGAATTTGTTGGAACCAATCAAGAGAGGTGAGCCTGTCGGTCCACATGAAAATAGAATAATAATATGTTGAAAAATCAAAGTAGATTTGGCATGAAGTTGAGGGGATCTGTTTACTGTTGTGAATGCATTATTTGAGGTGAAGATCCACCTGCACTGCACTGACATAATTATATATTATTTTCAGGTACCTTTGGGTGTGTTTATAAGGGCAGAGTGAGAGGGCTTGACAGAGGAAATCCAAGGCATAAACGAGAGGTTTCTGTAAAAGTCTTACAAGGTAGGAGTTGGTTCATTGCCAAGTGCATTGCGCTGTTGAAAGAAGAGGTTCTCATTTCTGATTGGGCAGAAGCAGATGCTGACATCAGGTCCTGACTTAGCATCGGCAACAGTAGATGTAGGATGACAAACAACAGCCTTGCACCAACACCATGATCTCTTCAGATAGGCAATGTTTTAGATAGTTTACTGTAAATGTCTTTATATTTCTCACACTAACAAGTGAGCTGTTACTTGTAGATGAGGCAAGCATGGACATTGTCAAATCATTTGTGCATGAGGCTATTATCATGAAGGACCTTCTCCATCCCAATGTATCGCCCCTCCTGGGCGTGGCACTGCAACGCACAGCACCACCCTACCTTGTTATGCCACTTGCAAAGAGGGGAGATCTGTGTCATTTGTTGAAGTTGTCTAGAGCCACTGCAGCAAGGCCACAAGTAAGTTCTTCTAGAACCTGCAGCAGGAGCTTGGGTTAGAAAGAGGGACCAAGAACCTCACAACTGAGCTGCTGCTACCCATTGTTTATGGACATCTTCTATTTCCTATTTCAAAGCACTCTCACTTAACTTATCGTAGTTGTTTATCCTATTGTTTCAGACTCTCACATCTCGTCAACTTGTCAGCTTTGGAGTTCAGGTTGCAAGTGGCATGGAGTATATTGTTCATAAACAGATTGTTCACAGAAATCTGTCATCAAAAACCTGTGTGTAAGTGCCAGAGGGATGTTGAAGCTATTTCTTCTGATTTATCCAGTACCTTATGGTGTGAAGTTTCCTATTATACAGTGTCTATGCAATTAAATAATGCAGATTTATGTTTTGTAGCAGGCAGTCAGATGGTAAAAAATAAATTGGAATGTTTTAATCTTATTATGGGGCACCTTGTATTGATGTTTTGATGATGAGCATGTACATAGGGTAGTGGTTTTTCTGAAATATTTTTCCTTATTTTTTTATCTTCTTTAGGGTTGAGGAAGACTTAACTGTCAAGATTGCAGATTTCAGTTTAGCACAGCTTTGTGTTTCCTCGATCAAGCCTGATGTTGAAATAAAGTCCAGAATACAGAAAAAATGGTCAGCTCCAGAAAGCCTCAAAGATGGACTGTTCTCAGAGAAGTCGGATGTGGTGGGTATATTGAACTTCCCTTTATGATTTATTGATCTATTCTATTTTGTCACAACATCATCTTGTACTTCAATCTGTAATGCTATTGTTGGACTGTACAGTAATACAGATGTAACTATTGTAGGCTTAGTTCAGAAAGGAAACACAAGGAAGTTCACATAGCTTCAGTTGTTCCGTGGTCAGGTTGGACTTGCGAGTGTGATTACCAAATATGGTAACTGATCACGGAGTCGTTTGCGTCAGCTTTTATCACGTGTAATTGACGTCAATAAATCAGTTGTCCCCGAGTTTGCTTTGAGCAGTTTGTGTTTTGAACGCTCCTTCCCACCGGCCTTCTAATGTCCCGTAGTCCACTTGGTTACACAGAGAAAATGAGAATGTGTGTTTTTATTATTTTGTGCAGTGGTCTTTTGGTGTTGTTTTGTGGGAGCTGGTTTCTCTGGGGAAACAGCCTTACCAAGGTGTTGAAGAACACCAAATGGAGAGACAACTGCATGCAGGATACAGACTCACCCAGCCAAAGAACTCTCCAGATCAACTGTAAGTTTACTTTATTTCTGCCCCAATGCAGTAGTTCTCTTGTTTCCATCTTGTATTGCTTCTTCTGATCCATGACCGACCATAAAACATAACAAAAATTCCTGTACTGTTAGGCAACCAAAAAATGAAATGTTAATTGTGATGTAACATCTCTGTTGCAGGTACTCCTTGATGAAGACGTGCTGGTCACCTATTCCTGCAGAGAGACCAACATTCAGTTGCTTGCTGAAGGAGTTAGAAGTGTCAGAGCAAACACTGGTCCCAGGAGGCTTGCAGTTTGAGCCACTATTGACAGAGTCCATATGCTGATGAACACTGTTGATAGTAAATTCATATGCTGTTGACTCAGCTATGTTGTATTGATTAATTCTGTGCAGTTGCAATAATCAGGGTATCTTCTCTGCACTGGTTGCCGGTTTATTGAGCCACTTGATTTTGTTTTTCTGTTATATATTTTTTAATTCTTTACAAACTTTATAGCTGGTTTACTTATGTATGAAATGTTATTTGTATGGAACATGGGGCTATCCAGATTTCAAAGAAGTAACAGACAAAACATATTGTTGTCAATTGCTTTGGAATTTCCTCAGTAACTGTTCTGGTGGATGATAGTACAACTAGTGGCACTGAGCTGGTCAACAGTGTATTCACTTTCTCTTGGTTGCAGTAATTGCACAGTTTTATAATAATTTGGGGAAAAAATTTCCCAGTTGTATGACGTGCTGGTTATCAGCTTTCTTCAGCATTGTACATATGCTGTAATTATTAATTGGTTTATCTTATCCTGTTAGAGGATCAAGTTAAGTCTGAGCAAAAGGTTAGACCCCATATATGTATATAATGTACAGTAAATCCAAAGGAATATTTATGAGGCATGTCACAAGGACATAACATACTTATGAACTAAAATTTTACAACTTAGTACATTTCACCAGTGCTTGGTTGCTTGAATATTCTCATATTTATAGCTTTGTGTAGCTTCCAAGTTAGCTTAGCAAACTCCTGTCTTTCACTTAAGATTGCCAAATATGCAATTCATATGGTACATGTTTTAATAGCTTATGAATATGGGGCAAGAAACCCCAAGAATATTTAAAGCCCCAGTCTGAAAACTAAGGTTATATACTTCTGGATTTATCAGAGTGGTTTAGCTACACGTAACAAATACCAGACTTTTGATACATAAATATTGAAGTAGACCCTTGCATTGAAAAATATTTTTCTACCAGTGATTTGTCAATATAAGTTTGCTAGAGCAATGATATTATTGCCCATTTATGGTTCAAAAGGAAATCGTTGAGAAAACCCTAAGATAACTCTCTGTTACAACACTGTTTGTTGTGAAAACTGATCATATACATTTTTGCAGAGTATAATTTCTAATAAACTACATAATATGCTACCTATAAAAAAAATGTTTAGTCAAGGTAAACCATGTTATGAAATTCCAAATTTGTAATGAGATTAAGCCATAGGTTTTAACCAAGTGGTTTTTGGCTCATGAGTTGATTTACAGAATGCTTTTGTAAGACTGCTCTACTTCATAATCAACATTTTAAAGCAAAGTAGTTCTTGCAGAGTAGTTTTAAAGTCTCAAGAAAGATTTGACAGTACTCTAACAAGGCATGTCACATCACAAACAGGAGAGCATTCTGTGTAACTGAGATGAAACTGTACACTGTTGTACCTTTGGCATTTTTATGTCTTTGAAACAAAATGCTCTGTGTACCAAGGGAACTTGGAATATTGATAACTGATACATAATACTGTAAAATAGGTCCCAAGCTGTAAATACTGATTAGTTTAATGAAATAAAAAGAAGTCAACATACAGAGTGTTTGTTACAATACATTGCATTGGAACATAAGAAGTGGTGTCTGGCTGATCCTAAGACTCGGTGATGACACTGTCATAAAGATGTTACCATGTTTTCACTCAAGTCAAAGAGAAGACTTTGATAATACAACAACTCCATCTTTCACAAGCTGCTGGATCTGTGCTTCTGAATATCCAACCTCCATCAAGATATCCACTGTGTGCTCACCAATCTTTGGCTGATGCTTGGGACTGCAATCTCCTGGAGTGCGAGACAGTTTGGGTGCTGGTACAGGCTCAAAGCTATTTTCATTGTGGATAAATGTGTTCCTTTCCTGGTTGTGGTGAAATGTTGGAGCTTCATCCAGGCTTAGTACTGGTGTGACACATGCATCTGTGTTCTCAAACATTTTGCACCACTCTGATTGTGACTTGGTTGCAAACACTGCAGCAATCCTTTCCTTCACCAAGGGCCAGTCTTCTGTGTTCATTTGTGGTGGTAAGGTACCATCAAGGCTGAGAACTAGTATTAAAATCAGATTTTCAAAACCATAAAAAATATGTTGGCATGATGCTGTAACCACAGCAACAGACACATTTGGTCTTCTAAGTAACTTTTCAGTAAGTCACATGTTGTGGATAATGATTCACATCACCATAACCCTGTTGAACCATTATTGTCATTTAGATCAGTGAGCTCACCATGACTAGATCCAGCATGTGGATAACCTGTTCAAATTTACCCAGTTTCACATGGTGACATGGGGTTTATGGTGAAGCAGGCCTGCCTTATTCACATGGTAGAGGGGAACTTTAGCAAAAGAGTATACTTATTTCACATGTGGTTCGCACAGCAAGAGTACTGAACAGGTTTTCCACATGATTTTTACATGCTATTTAATTTTCTCTTCCACCAGTGTACTGCGTGGGTGCATGCATCAAAACACTGGTGCAACTAAGGTTCCTACCTCTAATAAACTGTTGATAAAACTTGTCCTCTAGAGCTCCTACTGCAACATACTTATTATCTGCAGTTTTGTAGGTGTTGTAAAATGGTGCACCAGTGTCAAGGAGGTTGGTTCCTGGTTCCCCTGACCACATTCCTAGTTCCATAGTCTTGTGTACAAATGTTCCAATGTATGAGGCACCATCCACCTGTATCACAAGAGAAATGATCCATCTTGCTAACTCTGTTACCCTCATCTCCACAAACCTTTATATTCAGCTGATCAAGTGAGCCATTCACTTTGCTACAGGTAAGTATTCACTTACTGGACACTTAAATGAATGGGGAACGTTTCAGTCTCTTCAATGCACACCACAAAATGGTCTCGTTAAACAATGTAGAGTGGCCATCCATGTATGAGTGATGTAGTGAGAATTGATGGGTAATTATTACCTCTATTTGAAAGGTATCAAAAATAAAGTTCTCTGCACTGTTTGAGTTTGATATATTTCTGGTGGGAATCTAAAGGAGAAAATTGAAGTTGATCACTGCACTTACCATTGCAGCATCTATCACTTGACCTTTACCAGACTTTGTCCTTTCAAACAAAGCCAGTAAAATACCCAGTGTACATATCAGACCACCTCCAGCAAAGTCTGCCAGCAGGTTGAGCGGAGGCACAATGTCTCCATCCTTCCGCTTTATTCTCGACAACAGGCCAGTGAGGGCAATGTAATTGATGTCGTGTCCTGCACTTCTAGCCATGGGTCCTGACTGACCATAACCTAAAAACACACATTTTGACATTTTCAACAGTTTTCGTTCTTGTCATTGTCAATAGACTATTGCCTTGTTGTCTTATTAAGAGGGAATTTGCATGTCAGGAGAGACTGTAAAGTTCCCCCATACCTCCATGACCTTCACTAACCCTAATCCCCCCAACCCCCCCTCCCCCCCCCCCCCCCCCCCCCCCGAGTTACTAACCCCCCTACCAGGAAGTCAAATATTACTGTTCAAGCAACACATTCTTTAACCTGTTAGTCGGGCGTATATAAGGCTTGGATTTTCCTTCATGAGTTTCTCTGGACCCAATCCAAGCTTTTCCATGACTCCGGGTCTAAATGGTTCAATAAGCACATCAGCTTGTAGGCAAAGTTTCCGCGCGACCTGTGTTCCCTGGGGGCACTGCAGATCCACGGCAATTGACCGTTTTCCTCTGGCCAACCTATCCATTGACATCAAAGGCTTGATCCTATCGATTCTTGTTACTGATGCCCCAAAATCTGCGAGAATCAGTCCTGCAAATGGCGCTGGAGCAAGGCCCGCAAGCTCGACGACACGAATTCCAGCCAGAGCCGCCATCTTTGCAGTCCACTCGTAGAGCCTGGGCACGACTTGGAACCAGTGCAACCCCAGGGCCCGGTTTTCCAAAGCACGATTAGGCTAATCCCGGATTAGGTCTAAACTTTCTTGTCATTTTTTAGCCTGAATACGTAAAAGTTTCGTACACAACGACTTTCTTGATAACATTTTAAGCTGGAACAAGCTTTCTAATCCATCTTCGAACAAAACCAAGCAGTTTATTGGTCGAGAGAAAGAATTTTTTAATCATGGATTAGCTTAATCGACTTTCGAAAAACCGGGCTCAGAGGTGCAAACTTTTGGAATATTAAGGTCTAAAAGAGAGTATGGAATAAGTGCATGTTTTGGTCGGAAGTAGAGTAGTTTGAAAATTGGAGGCATACTCCACCCAAACTGATTATGAAGAGTACCAGCTGGGTACCGCCCCTCCCCCCCCCCCCCCCCCCCCCCCTTCCCCTCCCCATCTCCCCGCCTCCTCCTCTCCTCCTCCTCCTCCCACAGAAATGTATGAGTTCGTGCATGTCAGCAATTCAGCCTCCTCCACACTTCAGCAGATTTTCAAGATGACCAATGGGTTTTACAGGTCGAAACGGTTTTCTTTCCCCCGCATGTGTTTCGTCACAAACATGTCAGTCATTGACTAGAAGTCAATTACGCCAAAAACACAGGACATTTCAGGACAGACCAAAGTCCGCGCAAATATTTACTCGTGACATAAAAACAGGGATTAGCTCTGCCTCGCGGAGAGAGTATTTTTGAGACCCGACCCACGCGCGGTACACGTGATATGTTTATTTGATCAGCGGTTCTGACCCGAAAACCAAACTTTTATGGCAGGGAATTTTATTGTTTCGTGTAGTTCTGATTCCTTTTGTTTTTCGTCTATACTTCTCAGCCTCTCTCTCTCTCTCTCTCTCTCTTCGGGTACTTCCTTGTTAAGCGACACCATGTACTCGGTCTCTTTGTTCTGCCTGCTGGTAAACAATTCACGCAGAACCAATCAGAACTGGAGGATTATTTATTGATGTCTTTTGAAAGGAACGAATCTAACCAGCCGCAAAGTGTCAGAAAGCCGTAATCGCTTAAAGGAAGAGTTAAATTGGAAAAGGAAAAAGCTTAGATATGAAGACAGATTTCTTTCCCGGTCTGCACTGATTTCCGGTTTCCCCGGTAACTCCCTGTGCGACCAGGCACGTGTTCACGCGATGTGTTGGCGCTCCTGTTCAAACATGGCTGACGTAGAATGTTCTCTTGTTTCTGATTGCGCCTGTGATTTTCGGATCCCTTAATCAACTTCTTGTTCCCAAAGACATTAAGGCATTTTTTCGTGCCGTGGGGTCATCTAAAAGTGACCAAAACATGAAAACTCGCCACATGAGCATTCGCGGAGTTGTGACGATGTTTGGGGGTTTGATTTTCGGCTTCAGCGTGGCGCTTCTGTTGCGCCAGAACATTCTTCCTGTACCGTCACGGTGCCATATGAACTTTAGGAGGGACATACGACCAAGGACAGTTGCTAAGGAACTGGGAACTCGGCAACGTATTTTTATTGGAGTAATGACGGCAGAGAAGTTCCTGAACACGCGAGCCAAAGCGGTGTACGAGACGTGGGGCAAAACAGTTCCCGGAAAACTGGAGTTTTTCTCAAGCAGCAGTTCTCATTCACAGCTGGAGTTGCCAGTAGTAAGTTTACAAGGTGTCGATGACTCTTATCCACCTCAAAGGAAGTCCATGATGATGTTAAAGTACATGCACGATAATTACATTGACCAATTCGACTGGTTTATGCGTTCAGATGACGATGTGTACATAAGAACCGAGAAGCTTGCAAGCTTTCTTCACACGCTAAACAGCTCGCAAGACATTTATCTGGGACAGGCGGGAATGGGAGCAAAGGATGAGAAGGGTCTTCTTGGGCTCGGTGAGGGAGACAACTTTTGCATGGGTGGACCCGGCATGGTTATGAGCCGCAGTGTGCTAAAGAAGATGATACCCCATGTGGACTACTGCCTCCAACATTTAGTGACTTCTCATGAAGATGTGGAAGTTGGCCGTTGTGTTAAGCGATTTGTTGGAATTTCATGCACTTGGTCATTTGAGGCAAGTACAGTAATAATCCCCAGGGAGGGAGGCTCTACCCAACAGGGGTCTTTTTTTCAAGCCTCAGGTATTAGAAAAAACTTTTTGGTATTTTAAATGGCCAGGAAGAACAGCTAGCCAAAGGAACATTTCATAGGGGTTATAAAAATAACCCCTCAAAATTTTTTAAAAGTTCACACATGTCACATTGCTAAGTCAGTTACACTGGTTTTCTTGCTGTTCAAAGGCATTAAAAAGGGGCAAACTTTTACTAGAGGTATATAAAAGGGTCACTATTTTGACCACAATGGTATTTTAAAGGTAAGGGGTTGAAAGCCTTGACGGATACTCCCTGTATATAAATTCTTCAAGTGTCCCCCACTTTCCGTTTCAGAGGCTGAATTTTTTATGATCCAAATGAAACCAGAGATAACTTATTTTGTTTATTACTGCACTAGCCAAACTCAGGTATTTTAAAGAAGAAAATGTTTGAAACCCTCAAGAAGTCGACAAGGGAGGGGTCATAGATGGGAATTTGTTGAGGGTTTTGCCTATTATCCAATTGGCTTCAGTATTTCTATGATTATTTCTGATTTATGGTTGTCAAACAGCTACATGTAGTTGATGGTTGCTTGCTGTTTTCACAAATTTCAGATGCAAGCATTGTTTTATCATAACCAGAGCAAGTCACAAGCATTCCATGGAAACCTAGACACCAAGTCAGTTCGTAAAGCCATAACACTGCATCCTGTGAAGCAGCCAAGTTACATGTACCGTTTGCACTCTCACTTCATGACCATCAAGGTGCAGGAGTTGCAGCACAAGGCAGTGAAACTTCAGCGCACTTTGAAAAACATGGATAAACTACTCAACTCAAATGTTAGTTCCCTTCCAACTGAAGTAAAAACTTCTTTACAAAATCCAAAAGATTTCCATCACCAAGTTGACAACAATTATATTGAAATGTGGGACATGTTTACAGCCCAAAAGTTTTATTCAGACCTCACACTGCAGCCACCCGAGACAGGCATGCGTGATCCTTTGAAGGATGGTCTCAACCATGTTCTAGGCCAAACTATGGGGCTCATCAATGATGAAGCAAGGAAGGTACTTCATCGAAGCCTGGAATTTAAAAAGCTTAACCATGGCTACATTAGGATTCATCCTTTGTATGGAGCACAGTACACCATGGATTTGCTGATGAAGTACCATAGACATATTGGACACCACCGCCGCCGTATGGATGTACATGTACGCCATCACGCTTTTCTACAACAACCGTTTGGGAATTTGATCTACCATGCTGAGCCGAAACCAAAAAAGTCCCCGACTGTTCACTTCATCTTACCTCTAGCTGGTCGTATAGAGACTTTTCGCCGTTTCATGGCAACATTTGAGGAAGCTTGCCTCAAGAGACATGAAAGCGTCAAATTATTAGTGGTGTACTTTCCGTCAGTTTCACCACCTGATCAACACAAACTTGTTTTGCATAAATACCAAGAGAAGTATCCCAATTCAGACTTGCTGTGGATTGATGCCATGGGTGACTTCTCTAGGGGGTTCGCTTTGTCTCTTGGTGCCAACCAGTTTGACAGAAAATCCCTTTTGTTTTTCTGTGACGTGGACTTGGTGTTTAATTCAGAATTCCTGCACCGTTGCCGTGCCAACACAGCTCTGGGCCAGAAAGTCTATTATCCCATGGTTTTTAGCCAGTTTGATTCAAACTTAACGTATGCAAATCGAACAAAACCTAATTCCCAATTTCTCTTCAACAAAGATGCTGGATTTTGGAGAGCCTATGCCTTTGGGATTGTTTGTGCTTACAACAATGATCTAAAAGCTGTAGGAGGCTTTGATACAACAATCCAAGGCTGGGGTTTAGAGGATGTTGATTTGTATGAGAAGTTCATCAAGCACGATGACATCCGTGTCTTTCGTGCAGCTGACCCAGGTCTTGTGCATGTTTACCATCCTGTGATTTGTGACCCTGATCTTGTAGATCGACAATACACCATGTGTCAAGGCTCCAAGTCTTCTGGTCTTGCTTCTCAACTGTCCATGGTGAAAGCACTCCTGTCCAAAGGATATATTCAATAGCAGTACTGTAGCTTGTGTTTTGAGCATTTTGTCTCCAAGTAAAACTAATTGTCGTGAGAAATGGTTACAGTTAGTTAACTCTAACTTGGTCTATTCTGCATTCATGCACTAAACCAGAGTAACAACAACAACAACAACATTTAATGTAACAGACTACAGTATCTTTCTCATTTAGCAACTGTTCAGTGACCTTCAATCAAGGGCTGCACATGGTTTGACAATTTTATTTATCGTATCTGACTTCACACCAAAACTTACTTGTTACTGTGGTTTGAAAACCTATATGATACCACAGTGGCATATTATTACAAAAATTATCTTAGCTGCTCTATTAGCAATAAGGTCAGTATTTATTTCTCATAAACAGCAGCATTCTTGAATGAATAAATAAATACTTTTTTAAAATGAAAAATGGAGTGTCATTACAGTGTCACAACATGCATTTGTGTCAGCAATACTTGGCAGTCTCACATTTAGAATACAGGGTACCCAGTCGTTTTGATACTGACAGTAACATAATATTTATCAAAAGTATACTTGAAGTGTGGAAAGAGTCTACGGTAAATCCTAAAAGTAGAAATTTTCACAATCCCTGCTCAACTGCATCTGCAAGAGAAGCTAGCAAAATAATAAAATATTGCCCTAAAATTTGGCACTCCCAGTGGGAATCAACTCTCAAAGTGTAAATTGATTTTCTCAGCAGTGGACCAGGGATCCTGTCAGAATTTAGACCAGAACTTCCGTTACTTTATATTTCTAAATCATAAAGTAAAAATAAGTAAATTATAATACCCTATGTAAAAGTATTCACTTTAATTTGTGCCCATATTCAAGACTGGATCCCAAAATATTGGATCCTATTATCGCAAAATTGTAACGGAATCCAAGTGGAAGTTACGACAGTTAGTCCAGATGTTGTGAATTACAAGTTTTACAGTCTGCTCTATTAGACAATAGAATTTGACAGAAACAGCAAGCATCACAATATTATGGTTTATTTCTATGACAGTGGGCAAATATGCAGTTTGAAAATTTTTAAGCCAGTGCCAGAAACAATGATTAATCGCCTAAAAGGGCACCCTATTCAAGATGACTTGTCCAGAAGCCAGGGGATAATGACCCTGTTCAAGATGCTAAAGTGTAAACTGTATACCCTGTTTTAGACAGAGGACCCTGAAAACCCTACCCTATCCAGTAGCACATCCCAGTATAGCAAATATAGGGGAGTAACCCCCTGCGAGGCTAAGACACACCTTCAGGACCAGCTCCAACTGTCTATTAGAGTGATGACTGCAGAAACCGCAGGGACCGAGGTGTCCATCTTAGAGAGATGTCCAAGAAATTCTAAGTGTTTTATGATATGAAAGAATAAAGCAGTACTTAAATTTGCTGGCTTTTTATGTAATGACTAAAGACTAGCAAAGTAAAAAGAATATTCTCACTGCTAAATGGTTTGAACCCAGGAATTTGAACAGTATGTCGCTTGTGATCTAAGAGTATACTTCAGGGCCCAGTTGTTCGATAGCCGATTAAGCTAATCCAGGATTAACGGAATTCTTTCTCTTGACCTCTCTGCCAATAAATTGCAGGGTTTTGTGCGAAGATGGATTAAAAAGCTTGTTCCAGATGTATCAAGGAAGTCGTTGTAGGACAAAACCTTCACATTTTGAAGCTTACAAATGACAACAAACTTTAGAACTAATCCGGGATTAGCCTGATCGTGCTTTGAGAAACCGGGCCCAGGAAGACTGTTGTTGGTCAATGATGTTTCGACTACCTGAGTGGAAATCATCTTCAGATTCAAGTGAAGAGGTTTCTTCAGATGATGGTATAATTTGTCTCTGGAGGCTACTGGTACTCTCATAGGGATGATCACAATCAACAGTTCTGGAAAACCCACAACTGTACCACAATTTTATAGGAAAAAGTAACCTGTGTCAGGCCACAACATTGTCATCCTCATCACTTTTCAGCAATCCATATTCTTTCTGATAACCTGCGTCAGGCCACAACATCATCATCATCATCACTCTTCAGCAATCCATATTTCTTTCTGATTGCATCTGTCTTCAGCTTCCTTTCAGCCCTCCTCTCTGCATTCCTCTGCCGCATCTCTTCTTTCTTCCGTCTAAACTTGCTGTCCTCCTTCCTGTAATTCTGTGAGTTGCGGCTGCGGCAACAGCAGCAGTAGATACAGCAGCCAATAGACAAAAGGAGAACACCACACACCACTGGCACCACAATAATCAACACATATCCTGCAATGGTATTAACTTAGTTTGGATATTGCTGTTTTCACTAGAAATAATATTTAGACACATACAAGCACCTAATAGGCGACATCACAGTGTACAAAGTAAGTTAATTTTCTCAAAGTTAATTTGATATAGACTATAGATCCATCATAAACATGTCGTGGTCTTACCAGGCACAACACATTGCTTCCAGTACCACTTGTTCCCTGAGCAATCACTGGGGACAATTTTGCCGCTCGGATACTCTTTGCATGTGTCGTTTGCACCACACCAGTAGCATTTAACATTCTTGGTGCATTCACTGCAGGAGTTTCTGTCCCTACAAGAGTCGCCACTAGGAACGGTGGACGCAGAGGCAGGAGAGGTTTTTCTCGGAGTACTTGTTGGATTAGATGTAGAGGTACCGTTACCAGATGAAGCGGACCATACGGTGCAGGACAGCCCGCAAGAAAGCACTAAAGTTAGCGCCAATTTTCTGACAGTGACAGTCATGTTTACAGAACTGAAAATGAATAATGTATGCAATGTACTATGTGCGCAGACGCAAGATTGCGCAGACAAGCGACAGAGTTCCGATTGCCCTCCGGATCATTATCGGCTTTTTCCGTAGGAGAAACAGAAGAATCCGGCGAAACAACATGGCCCAGCCGAAGAAGATTGTTCAAGAAACATTTGATACTGTAGTTCGGGAGAACATCGAAGAATTTGACATGGAGCTGGAAGAAGCAGTTTCGGATGCGAAACAGCAATTTGGGTCTCAAGGGGTAGATTTATCAAACATCGTGACCAGTTATTATATCGCGGAAGATGGAGGCTTGACCCTGAGTCAACCGGTAAAAGGTAAGACGTTGTTATCAAAAGATTCTGAATGCAGTTGTGACACACAGGCCATCCACGTACTTCGGCTAGTTTTTCAGTCCGAGATGATGATGTTGGCAAAAGTCACAACTGTTTCGCTGCAGTGCTCTCAAAAGTTTCATTATAAAAGTTGCCGAAACTAATCGATTTGAATCCCTATTGACATTGCCACTGGGCAAGGCTAGTTTTCAAATGTCTCGGTATTTTTTTGGTTTGGTTTTCCCCCGTCATGCAACATGGCAGCTGCAACTCAAGTAGTCTCAGGGTGCGGACACACGGTTTAACAATTGCACACAACAACCAAATTGCACCATATGTCCTCCCTCAAAAGAGTTGAGTGCAATGCTGCAGAAGTAGAGGTAAGTTCTACTTTAGCAACATTTCATGCAACAATTGTACCATGTGTCCACTGGCCTCCTGCCACATTGCAGGCAGTTGCATGACAACAAACTAAAACAAACTAAAATAAGCTAATCAAATTTCGCCAATGTCCAGGGTCAAAATGGCTGTTGTCTACCATTGCACATCATGTTGTGCGAAATGTTGCAGCATGTGTCTACCGATCAAAATTCAAATGCATGCAATGTTACACCGTGTGTCCTGGCCATGGGTGGGGGTACTGCTATTATGTAAGCCATATAGGTAATGTACCGCCCCATAGGGTATCGTCTTCAATCATTTTTAGTCTGAAATAGGGTATTGATTTTGCCTTTTTGGTTTGAAATAGGGTATTGATTTTGTCTTTTTGGTCTGGGACACTGTACGATCTTAACAGAAGTGCATGACCGTGGACATTGCATGGCAAATGGAAGAAAACACCATGCAGAAATTGTAACAACAGAAAAACAAAAGAAAAAAAAAGACAGCCAGCGCATAGCTGATGACAATGAACAGCAAGCAGAACAGCATGATATCAACATCGTCAGTTAATCACGTTTGAGTGCATTGTTTGGGGCATCACAGTCACATGACTGTACAATAATTAATTGAAACGCTCAATAAATCCTGGCGTGCCAAACCGGAACTAGCAGCTATCTCACAGAGCAATTACAAGCAAGTCAGAAAGCACACGTTTACACTATTCAATACGAATTATTCACTTTATTCGTGATAGAATATAAGTCAGCATAACAACTCTCTAACAACATGTTGTAGTTAGGTCTGAAATAGGGTATAGAAAATCAGGTATTTTGGTCTGAAATAGGGTATAGAAAATCATGTATTTTGGTCTGAAATAGGGTAAGGGTTTTTAGGTCTGGGCAGTACACCCCCACCCAAAATTATGATGAGTAACCCCCTCAGGTGTCCTGGCCTTCAGATTGCATCGTGATAAACTGTTAGAATATTTTTGCATTGTCCAAGAACTAACTAAACTCCCAGATCAGCTTTGTTTTCCAATACCATTAATTTTCACAGCAGAAAATTCACAACTCTCACACTTTTTGATCCTTGTCTGGGGTGGGGGTTTTGTCTGGGTCTGCAATGCACTCTCTGAACCTTGACTCTGTTTTAGTCCATAAGGTAGTATTTCCATTCCCTTCTTCAGACCTGTTCCTCTTGTGGTCCCACATCCTTCATCAACCTTAATTCAGACTAAAATGTTTCAGACCTTTTTTATAGATGTAAATGTTCCCCCCCCCCCCCCCCCCCTCCCCCTCCTCCATGGGACTGACTTTTCAGCTACATACATTATCAATTCTGTCAACATCCCTTTTCAATATTTTATAATTACAATTCTTAGTATAAAATAGCTTGCATGGAACAACTCTAGTTACATTGGAATATTGAACTTTGTCTCACTGTTTATGCAGATGCCTTGGACAGTATCCAAGATCTATTGGCAAAGGATGATTTATCAGGTGGGAATTTCTTGGATAGCTTGAAGAAGCTCCGTCTAGAATTGAACAAGGATGAAAGGAACAGAACACTTGCTGAAAGCCTTGGTGCAGGGATTATTCTTTTATCGGCCTGCAGACAATGCAAAGAGCATGGAGAAGGGCTGTTCACTGCAAGTATAGATGCATTTTGTTCTTTTGTACAAGGACAAGGAAATGTGGTGAACAACGAAACAATCCAGTTCCTGTTGCAATGCCTAAATGATTTCAAGGAGAAAGACAAACTCAGTGAATTGCTTGTGAAGGCTATACGCTTGTCATGCATAAAACGTGAAGCTAACCGCCAAGCCTTTGTAAAGGGTGACATCATTCCAACTTTGATAGACATTTTGAAGACACATTCACAGTCACATGGTGTTATAAAGGAGGCTTGCTTTGCTTTGCGAGTTCTTACATTTGATGATGACATGAGTGTCCCCTTTGGTAAGGCACATGAGCATGCTAAGTTGATTGTAGCAGAAAGTGCTATTGCTGTTCTCTTGGACATGCTTGTTTTTCACCAGCAGCATGCTGAGGTTGCAAGTGAGTTACTTGCCACACTGGGAAGATTACCTGTAAGAGAGGAGTTCTGTAAAGAAATTGTTGATCTTGGGGGTTTGAAGGTCATTATGGAGATGCTCCAAGACAATCTTACTCACCAGGTAGGTTTGGGTCACTTGCTGTCGTCCAACTTGGTGCTTGGCTGACAATGAAGGTGCCTTAACTAGACAATATCTTTGTATCATTCTACCCATCTCTGATAGGGTAAACACTCTGTTATAACAGCATTGTGTGACACTTAATGTAAATAATACATTAAATAATATATTTTGTTTCTTTACTGTTTCAAGATCATTGCCAGACAGGTTTGCACAGTTCTCAAGGCCATAGCAGGGAGCGACGAAGTTAAGACATCCATTGTAAAAGCTGGGGGACTGGAACTTATTGTTGCTGCCATGACAACACATGCCAAACATTCCACTGTGGCTGAACAGGGCTGTGGGGCCCTGGGCACTATTGCTCTGAGGAGCCCATCAAATTCTGTTGCTATAGTGACAGCTGGAGGTGCTGATGTTATTGTGAAGGCCATGCAAGTTCACCCCGATGCTGTTGGAGTTCAGGTAAATTGTACAATAAGGGCAGGTTGATAATATTACACTATGTTCAGATTCCCTGGACCCTTCACACCAGTTGGGACTATGAACAGTAAAATTTGGCCACACCAGGCAAAATTCACACATACTCTTATATCTTCATTATGGAAAATTGTATGCCGGCAAATGTGGGAGTAATAAGAGACCATGAAAATGTAAGCCATTCTCTATTCTTCATATAGTAAAAGCTGCATTAGGTGATTTTGAATCAGTCAAAACCTTGTTATGATTAGTATGACATATAAATATCCTCTACGATATAGATACTTCTGCTGGCTCCTTGGTGTGTATACTAAAGAGGCTTGACTGTATGCAATGACTCCAGAGTCATACTGTATTTCAGAAACAAGCTGCTTTGCAATTCGCAATCTGCTTGAGCTTAATTGGCTTGGTCACACATTATTTCAGAAACAAGCCTGCCTTGCAATTCGTAATCTTGTGGGAAGAAATCCTGAACACAGAGAAGTTGTCCTGGAGCTTGGAGCTGAAATTCTAATACAAAGAGCACAGCAGAGGTTTGTAGATTGTGCAGATTTAGCTAAAGGTGCTTTGCGTGACCTAGGATGTGATGTGGAACTGCAGGAGCTGTGGACAGGCACTGGTCATACAAGGGTAGCAAGATAAACCCGGGTTCTACAGTCACTTGTCATTCAGAAATGGCAACAGTCAAACAGTTTGCAAAAATATTTATTACATAACCTGTTTGAACAAGTAGTGTGATTTTTTATTTGTTGCATGTTTGATGTTATGAACATGTAAATAAAAAACTATATTTGGTGAAGAAATTTGCATGGAGTTTATTTGAAGATATCATCTGTTGTGAGAAGTGATTGGCAAATGTGAGCTTCTAGGAACAGATAATATCCAAGGACAATATCTGTGCATATTTTCAAAGACATGTAGTTTATTGCCTTTATTATCCTTCAAATATTTCCTCTTGTGTATGTATGATTTTCGCCAGGAATTATTGGCTCATAAAGTCTGCTTGCGAGTAGACATTCTTGGGTCACATGTCACAATCACATGTGAGAGGAAGGATTTGAAGGGTGATATTCTTAACAACAGAATGTTATTGTTGTAAGCATTTTACTTTCTACATTCTATTCAGTGTCAGTGTTTTTCAGAAGTGCAATTTCATTCCCAACCAGTCATGCACTACTTTTTTCATTATTTGTAGACCCAAGTACAGCTTATATAACAGCAGTCTTGTATCATAAATTCTCTTCAGTATTTGCATTATTCTACATAATAATGTAACAGAATCTCTTTAGATTTACATTGAAATAAAAGGATCCAGGTCAAAAGAACTAGAATGTTATAAGCTTTAAATACTGTGCAGGCTGAAATGAAGGCTCAATACTTGCTCACATCTTTTCTTGTTCTGGTATTTCTCTACTGTCAACATCAAGATTGGTATAGAGCTTGTTAGGTTGTTCTAAAAATAATGAACTCATTTCTCAAATGGTTTTGAAACTCCTAGCTGTCTGCACCAAACATTTTCTGGAAGGGTCTTGTTCTGGACAGACCAATAAGAACAAGGCAGAGAACGTAAAGAACCAGCATGGTAGCTATAGGGTACCGAAGTACCAGCCAATCTTGACGTTGAACTCTGAAGATAGAAAGAAAGCACAATATTTACCGTTGTCAATATTAAATTGATCCACTGTCTAAGAATACTGGTGACAATCAACTCAACGGTGAAGTGGCACAAAGTTTGTTCGACTTGCAAGCATGGGTGGCCATAAGCAATAAGGTCAACACTTGCAGGTACCACTAATGTGTACACACACAATTCTTTGGGATTTGAATCAAAGTATAAGCCACTCACCTATTCCATTCACGGAACTGAACACATCTTGTGTGTACCTACCTTGAGTTCTTCCTCTTGGTATACACCAGAACATATTTAACTCTGACAAGTTCATTGTTTGTGACCACATAGTATCTCTCCGGCACATCTCCACCTTCACTGTTCCTTGCTCTTGCTCTATTCCGATTGTGTCTCTCTGTCGAGGTTTGTTCAACTGTACACTTCACATCTGTATGATCAAGAACTTCACACACTGCTATGCAACTTAATATCTTCCCAATAGCACTGTTATCCCAGCCCTGGCCAAACTTGCTGTATGGCATGCATACATTCAGGTCACTGGACAAGTATGTTCCTTCACCAAAAAGGGAATTCTGAAAAATTAACAGTGTTTGTGTAAGATGTGTGATACTAGCCTTAAATAATATTATAAGTACTGCATAACCCTCTTCCCCTTTCATCCCCACCCTCCTTGTATTCCCATCACAAGGCAAAAAGATGGGAAGTTTTTTTACTGATACAAGCCCAACCTCCACTATTACTATCTCCTGTGCATGAAACTAACATATTCATTAAGCATCTAACTGACCTTGTTCAAATGTGCATGGAGTCCATTGTGTAGAATGGAGTGAAAGTTTTCCAGACGGCTTCCATGGTAGGCATAGAGTGTTGTGTACTGCTGAGACAATTCATCAAACCTTGCACTCAATGTGCTGGACCTGTTGTATGTCACCTCAAATATAAAGTCTGGATGAGTGGAACTGTAGCTTGCTTGGCCTGTTCTTTTTTCTATTTCCACGAACTGAAAAATAGGAACAAATGTTTGACTATTTCTCCTGTTGTCTGAGATTTATTATGGCAAAGTAACTGCATGCTTGTGACAGAGTAGTCACATTGGTTTTGTTCCTGATTGGCTGAGCATGCTGACAAACTTGTGTGAACCAAAGCAATCACACAATTACTTTCGACAGTCATCTGAAAACCACTCTAATAACTAATATTAGTATATACCACACAAGTGAATAGTGCCTTTTGCACACTCTGATTGGCTCCTCAATCTTGGAATATCAAGTACTATTCACCTCCCGGCGGCTTCCGGTAAAACAAAATGGCGCACGAGCCCAATTTTTGCTCATTTTTGTTGGAAATAAAATAGCTATTTGGGAGTTGGCTATTAAACTTGTGTGGTATATACTAAAACAATTATTGTATTATTAAATGGCCTTTAGGTTTGGTTTATTTTTAGGTTGGTACCTCCCACTCAGAAAGCTGATGTCTTACCCACTATAAAATAATGTACCTTTGATTTATTCACTGTTGTGATACTAAATGACTTGCTTAATATCCAATCCAGCAACTCCCATCCATCTTGGCTCAATACATGTTTTCCTTTCACCATTGACTTCAGACAAGGAAATGTCTTGCACAGTTTAATCTGTTGATACAAAACAAGATTTGAGCACACCAAAAACAAACACACACACACACACACACACACACACACAAAATGTCTAGCTATATAACATCAGAATGCCCAAACAGATTATATTCCCACACAAAAATATACGAGATTTACCAGGAGTACCACTCTCTCTCTCTCTGACAACCCCTGGGAGTGCGACTGCAATGTGAAGGGAATGGGATAAGGACAAAAGGCAGAGAGGGAGTGGGTTAAGGTCAGGATTCCCCAGTTGCAGTACTGTTTTTAACTGATACAATATATTGAAAGTTTTGAAATTAATAGTTTGTATAAATGAGAAATTTAAAAGCCCTTAAATTTGATGCTCCATTTCATCTTTCTGATTGGCTGGTAACTGAGAAAGATGAGAAGATAACACATAAGGTTGTCAGATGATTAGTTTATCACTTGCCAGTTCTGTAAAGTCCTTTTCCCCTCCCTCCTTCAAATAAGATGGTGGAAAAGGCCTCACTATGCTATCATGTCTGTAGCTTTCAAGGCCAGAGAAAAACAAACTCAGTTGAAGATCTGCCCCAAGGCAGTCGTTCTCAATTATCTGCAGCACTCTTTCCTGTGAAGAATCGCTCGTCATGATTTAAATAGCCATTTTCTTGACACTCAACATTGTTATGTAAACTCCTGCCATGTTGTACGATACCGTTCAGAGACTTGGTAACTAGTTACGAATTTAACCGAAGGGCAGTGACGAAGTTCCTCGTTATTGAATCCGAAGATGTAAACCGACCAATCAGACAATTCGGCGCCATCTTTAAGAAATGTTTGCAAGCCTGCAGCTTTGCAGTTCGGGTGTCTTGAAGCTTTTCGGTCGGCAGGAATGTCGGTAAAGCAAATTTATTACTCTGAAAAGTACGAGGACGGTCACTTTGAATACAGGTATGATACTTCTCTTTCGTAGCTCTAAATATTGCGGCCGCTGGTGTTAAAAGTTCGAGAATATTTTGTTTTGTCTTCTCGGAGTATCGAAGAAAATTGTAAATACAGCCAAGTTGCTTTTTACAGGCATGTAATGCTTCCACAAGAAATCACAAAGCTTGTTCCAAAGAGTCGTCTGATGTCAGAGACAGAATGGCGAAGCATTGGAGTGCAGCAATCACAGGGATGGCAGCACTACTTAAAACATGAGCCAGGCAAGAGAAGCGTTCCTTGTACCGGATAGTACGCCTTGTACCTATTTTCCTCTTCACTTCGTTGTATAAAACTTTCCTGTTCAATATTTGTTGCAGAGCCACACATCCTGCTTTTCAGAAGACCATTGAGATCTGGCTAACAGATGAAGAACGAAAACACCGGCGCCACTGGAAATATATTGCATATGGCTGACTACATTTGCTTGCTTCCAAGTTTGACTGCTAAAGAATTTCGATTGAGTGTGACAATTCTGAAATACAAATGAGAGGCTAGGCAAGCGTTATTAATTTTGGCAAAGCTTACTTCAGATATTTTTTCGTGAGCCTTATTATATTATTTAGATATTTATAAATTATCAGATATTTTGAAGAATTTATAAGTGACTCCAAGGACAAAATGAAATAAACTTTGCTATCATGTGGTAGTTTCAGTTCATTAGAAAAAAAATCTGAAGAAAAACGGCTGGGCAGCAGATTATCCCTTCCCCTACCCCCTTTGGGACATTTCGACAGTTCTGTCGTCCTCATTCCCAGGCTCTTTTCTCTGATAACAAAACGTGATTGGTTGAGCGGGCACCAATCAGAAGCGGTGGGCTGCTTCAAAACTGTTTTACACAATTAATCAACCGTTTGCAGCAGCGACGAAGAAACCACGAGGATCAGGCGAGAAAGGCTCCACACCTTTAGGAATTGTACCTACATCGGTCTCACAATGTCTGTGAATGATATCTACTATTCAACCAGATACACCGACGACCAAGGAAATGAATACAGGTAAAGCCATTGGGCGAAACTAGGGTACTTTCGCACGTCGTTCTATTTAGAAGCGAACGCACGTTACACTATCATATGTCGAACTACTTTGTACCAAAGGCTACTGAGCATAGTAAGAGATTTGGGCTACATTTTATTTCTATAAAAGGTCATTTTATGATGGAGCAAGTGTTCGAGAAATGGATTTACCTACTCGAAGATGTTCGAGGGAAGTCCCTTGCATAAATCCTTCTTATAAACGAAAATATTATAACTATGTTTGTCTATTTACAGGCACGTTATCTTACCGAGAGACATCGCAAAGTTAGCTCCGAGAGGTCGATTAATGTCAGAGTCCGAATGGAGAAAAATAGGCGTTCAACAGTCGGTCGGATGGGTCCACTATATGCTTCACAAGCCTGGTGAGTTCTTGATCAAACGTTTCAACTTATTTTGTTTGTGTAGTGGTACTAAACCATCATGCAGCTCTAATATTCCTTTTTAACTTTGTTTCAGAGCCCCATGTTCTTCTATTCAAAAGGCCTGCAACGGCGAAGTAGCGATATTTAAATTTGACTGCATGTGCTGGCACCAGCCATTTGGTTATTTTATTAAACACTAAGAAGATTGTTCCTCAGATGCTATAAATACGTTTCTTCTCAACAAGTTGCAGTTATTTTTATTTTATTTTTTTTGCTTTGACCCATGACATTGTAAAAGCCAACAAACTTGACAGAAAAATTCACATGTACATAGTACTGTTTTGTTGGCAATTTTTTGTTTGTATTCAGAATGTTTGTAAAAAGATAGAGTAAAATGCATTTCACTTTTGTTGTGAAATAATACAGTCATTTTCTGAACTCCTTTGGTCTCTTGTGCAATTTTAGTGAGCAGAATTGTTGCACATGTCATGTACATAAAGACAGTCGTGTAATCTTGTTTGGGTAGGCCGGGTCCCTTCAGCTGAAGTTGTTCCATGATTTAAGCATTATTTTTTCACGAGCAACACAAGCAATAAGCAAAAACAAATATGCATCAGTGAAATTGGGTGATGCAGCCAGTGGAAATTTTTTTATCCTTCTCCTTGCATTTGTTGAATCCATGTTCCTACTTAGTATTCTTGTGCTTTTGAAAACCAGGCTTAACCCCTCCCCCCTCCCTTCATCTAAAGATAACTAGTAGCACATGATCAGGGCATGTTGTGTAATTCTCTACAAAATGTGCAACTTCATTCAAAGAATGCTCAAGTTTGTGAGTTGGATGATAATCTTTCCCAAAACCTTGTCCGGCAGTACGCAACAACCTCTGATCCAACTCGCCCCTCAGGGACATGAGTGTGAAAAAATCTGGCACACTGCAACAGAAAAGGAAATAGTAAAAAAATATGACCATGATACCGGGACCACAAAAAAACCCTGACAGGCATTCATTGGTAGAGCTGTCCAATATTACGAGTGTCCGCCCAGAGAGATTTGTAGTCTGCAAACACAACACATAGCTAGGACACCTTTCTCGACTGCTTACCTCTTTGTAATGATGCTGGTCTAGAAAAGCTGTAATATCCTAGAATGAAAAAACATGGAGCTCAAATATTTTGTCTGTGCTTATAGTTACTGAATTTGGAAAGTGGGCATGACCTAAGTTGGAGTGTATGCCAGTGATGTACAAGTTTTCCACCAAAACACTTCTTTCATGACACTTAAATACAGGCACTTACTGGTACAAGTCTGTTAAAGAGCACCAAGTGACTTGGCAAGTGTTGACTTGAAGAATTTGAATTATTATGCTGAAATTCCTTTCCCAGCCACTGCAAGGGGTTTGCATAAAACTGCTCAGCTTCATCAGTATATCCTGGCTTGTCACTTGGTGGGCACTGGAGAAACCTCATGTTCAATTGTTTATGGAGATGACTACAAAATAATGAAAAGACATCATTGCATGATGAAAAGTGAAAGAAATTACTGACAAAGGAACTGGATACTTAGCCACAGGTAGAAAACATATGATCAGTACAAGATCAGTTCATTTCCTACCTTCATCCTCTAATGTTATCATGAAGACAAAGTACCACAAATCATATTGTAATAATTGCAATAATTGTAATATAATAACTGACCTGTAATAGGGTGTTGAGTGACATGGCATCAAAAACAACATTGACAACTGCTCTTTAGTCCCTCTAGTCTCTTCTCGTAAAAATCCCATGACATCAATAGTGCCTCTTTGATGCACAACACTGAAGTATAGTGCAATTGGAACATTAGTTGCTGCTAGAAGAAGTAAACATACTACTTTTTTCTTCACTTCACTTTTGGGGCCAGAGTTTGTTGAAGATGCCTTTTGACTGTTCTTGTCATGAGGCTGATGACTCAAGAAGAACCCACAGTAGCACATTGCCAAAGGAACAACAGGAAAAATGAACCGGAACTCCTTGTGACCAAGGAAGCTACAGATTAAATAAAAAAGCAAAAAAATATTGAAGTATGAGTGTATGGAGACCAGCTGGGACATACATGTACAAAACATGGTTCCAGCATCACCGTACATTAAAATAAAATGTTACCTGTACACAATAATAACCCAAAGAATAAGGGCTGCTGGAATTCTCTGAATTGGCCGAGCTTTCAGGACACCAAGAGTAAAAGGAATCATATGAGTGAATAGAACAACAGGATATCCTTGTGTAAAATACCTGCAGAGTACAGAAACACACACACAATCAGCCATTTGTTCATACCAAGTTTCCCAGTGAATTTACTTTTTTCCTGACCATCATACTTTTAATCTGCAAATTTTGTAAGCCTAGAAAGTGTATATCTCTGTTGTTGTAGGTCAATCACCGCCGTTTTCAACCCAGTTACAGCCAGCACTTCTGGGTGTTTCTGATCCTTATCAATAATTGAGTTGTGAGTCAGATTTATCTAATTAAAATTCCACCTCCTTACCAATACCATGGGTGGCTGCCATAGAATGTACCCATGTTCTTCAGGACATTGAACTTGACAAAGTTCAACTGGACAAGAGTCCACTTCCCATAAAAGAAACTGTCAATCAAAACAGACCACAACAGTGCAATAACTCCAGAAGGCAACAGCTGCTTAAAAATAAAGCAAGCCCCGGAAGGTTCAAATGTAAGGTTTAAGATGCAGAGAGGGAGCCAGATTATGGCAGCTGTTGGCCTAATAACACAGGTAAAGGCTGCCAATGAAAGTGATGTAACAATACTTGTCTGTTCCCTGAACTGTATATCAGGTGACTGTAGTGACTTCCATGGCCAGTAATAAAGCCCTATAGTGGTAAACACCGTCTCTGCAGAGTTGGTAATGCTTCTGGTTACACAGTAAAATGTGAACCATGAGAGCACATTGCAAGCAAGGGACAAGAATGAAGCTTCTTGGCCAAACAGTTTACCTGCAAGTTTGTACAAATACAGATCTCCAAAAGCCGCAAAAACTGCTTGCACCAGACGAGGTGTAACCACTAGGGCCTCTGCGCTATCTAACCACAGTAAATGCAGGAGTTTATAGGGAATGGCAAAGAGCATTGGATAAGTCCAGCCCCTTAATCCGCTAGTCCATTCCCACGTCAGATATCCATACCCGAACACCATGTTATGTGCAACTTCAGGCCCTTGCCAGAACTCATCAGGAACGAATGAAGTGCAGATAATCAATGCGTTGAAAAGTCTGAATATCAGACAAGCCAAGAACAGTTTATGTTCGTGCGACGCCCGTTTCATGTCAAATGCAGGCAGACTTGAAGGGACGACTGCTTCCACTGCTGCTTTATTTCTTCTTCGAACACCAGTGTTTTCAGGAACATCCATAACCATTTTAAACTTAAAAAACTCTTTACAATGGGATAAGGGATAAGGTACCATCAGATTATAGAGTGGCCCTGGGTACGAGTTGACGGTAATCCGCTGACAGCAAGCGTGCGCTCTCAAGAAATGCGAGATGTTTGGGTTCTTGGAGAAACTTCCTCTTCATCAGCTGTTTATTGTCACGTTGGTGGGAATATCCAGTGGAGTGTATATCTACAGACCTCTTCTAGAGGAATATAATAGCAAAAGAAAGGAGGCGCAGAAGCAAGACGTGAAAGAAGGAGAGAAAAATTGACGCTGCGAAGGGACGACATATCCGACAGGATCAGAACTGTGGGCAAACCAAAGAGGTCGTCTGTCACTGTGACGTGTCTGTACATCCAGAAAGTTAGAAGCTGAGCGACCTGAACGAAAGGCTGCAAAAGATGACTTGAAGATCTTTAGGCATATGAAGTCAGCAGGCATGTTTCTTGACACAATCATGCTGGCAAGTCATGGATACTCAGGTGGAATATATAATGTGCATATGTATTAAACACGTGTGTGTGTGTATGCACTGTATTATTATTTTTCATGACGTAATATCTCAAATGAACTGTATGTATGCAAATTGACTATGTTTTTGCATTGTCTTGATAATACTGTAATGGATGGCAAATGTTTTCAACATAAAACACTATATATGGTACATTTGTTTTGAGTTTTATGACATGCAACCACAATCACTAAACCACCAAACAATTACCCTACAATCATATATGAACTCCATGCAACTATCCATATACGCAAGTGTGGATCCAGGATATTTTGCAGGGGGGTAGGGTGTGGCTGGGATAGAGTATGGTTGATTGCTGAAGGCGCAAGCTATTAGGGGATCCCGAGGGCATGCTCCCCCAGTAAATTTTTAAATCTTAGGTCTCTTTAATTGCATTTCCCTTGTTTTGAGACAATTTTGGAGCACAGGAAAGAGTCTTATTATATTATCAAACATGATATACTTACATTAAGAAACCTCAGAAATTGATTGCATTTATTTTCTGTCAATATATTGTTTGTACATCTTTTGCTGCTCCGAAGAATGTGGGTATTCACCCCCATGATGTGGAATGTATGCACAAACTTATCGGTATATTCTGAGAGGACTGTCAGTTCCACAATATGTTGGCAGTTTTAGTGTGTTTTATTGCCTACAGTTCACTGCACATTAAAGTGCCTATAATGGCAAAAATATTATTGGTAAAACTGATACTATGTCAGGTATTAACTGACTAGTAGAATATTTCTTGGTTTGAATGTTTGGCCAATGAGTTACGAAGGTTTGTCATGTCATTAGCATATTTGACAACTCATAGGCATAGCATTTAAACCAAGAAATATTCTACCAGTCACTTGCAACTTTAAATGTAAATATAGAGGAGCCAAGCAAGGAGCATGTTGATTGGTTGTTTTCTTCTCAACCTGCAAATTAGGTCCTCCAGCTTATTTATTTCTGTTTAGTTATACATAACATGAAATATGTAACACACCTTGGGTGGATTTGCATGAAAATAATCCACAGCCATACAGAATATTCATAGGAAAAGTTGAACGGAAAATGGCTGCGCATTTGGAGCAGATATTCCCAATATTGTCAAACAACGTCTTAGTAAAACATTTAAACAGTTAAATTAATGTTCATAAGTCCATGGCTTTTTTTTTTCAATGAAGTTTTGGCCTTACTCGATATGACGCTTATTAAAATTCTTACAACACCGCTAAATTGATTTAGGGTGTAAACAAAACAACTCCAGCGGCTGTACCATAAAATAAAAATAATCGCTCCAACTTCCCGAGTGGAAAACGATTACGTGGCGTGTCAGATACATTTCTTACAAAAGTATATCACTCAGCAAAATATAATTTCTTGCATCATCTCAATATTAACCGCGCGCGGAACGATATATCGCATTGGTCAGAAAGACAATAAGGGTTCTGTACCCGCTTCCTATTGGACAGGATGATCACGTGGTATTTAGGTTGAGGTGTTTGTTTCGCTCAGCTGCTCGTCAGTTGCCGGATTTTATTCCCGCGTTTTGGAATAACGTCACAAGCGTTAAAGCTGGTTGAACTGCAGAACAGAAGACGCGATTTCGATATGTGAAAGGTACACGCAAGGATAATGGCTGCACGGGACGAAGGAAGTGACTTAGAAAGCGACTGGACCTTCGTGGATCATGGAACGATCGAGAGTGTTGAGGTGCGTATATAAACGTGGTCAGTTCTTCGGGATCTGATTGTCTGCAAAGCTTCGGTCGCATTTTCAGCTACGCTATTTTTAGCTTCATGATACGTAGAGTGCTGAGCGATCTATAAACCGCCTTTTGGCAGAACTTGGGAACAATATTTTTACAAAGCGCTAGACACATTTAGAATGGTGAAAAGACCTAAAAAAAAAAAACATTTATCTGTTGTACAGTTAGCTTAATATATTTCCTTTATATCTATGGACTTTTTTTATGGTTAAAGCGTTGACAGCACAAAAAAAAAAAAAATTGGGAAGGTGCAATGGACCGGTGTTCTGTTTGTAAACAAATGTCATGTGATCAGTTATAAAATATTCAAAAGCTTCAAAGAGTAGATCTCCTGGCGAAGGTAAAGCATTGTCTGTATATCTGAGCACTGGGTATACAAGCATGCAAGTATGAACCAGTTACAGATCCTGTTGTCCTGGAGGGGAGGGAGTAGGCGTATGCCACCCCAAAGGTATTATTTTTGTCTGATTAGGGCAGTAGATTTTAATATTGGTCTGAAATAACTAGTGCAAAGTATGGTACACAGGCCTGAAATAGGGTTGAAAACCATATATATTTTAGTTTGAAATAGGGTTGAAAAATCGTATATTTTAGTCTGAAATAGGATTGAAAAATCATATGTTTTAGTCTGAAATAGGGTACCCTGTCCTACCCTAACACTGATATTTTTAGATCAATACAATGTTTTACTCAGAATTACAATGTATTCAATTCCTTTCACAGACCAGACAAGGGTCAGTTTACTACTCCAAACGGACGGCATCCCAAAGTTCAGATGGAGCCTCTGATGTTGCCATGGCAACAGCAGAAGGCAGTGGAAGTGAAGCAGAATTTGAGGTTCTAGCTCATTTCACAGCTCGGACTCCTTCAGACAGCAGCAGTGAAGATAAGAGTGAAATCAGTGGTTCTGTGGATGTCAATGATTGCACTGAGCAGGATGAACTTGCTGTGGAAAATGTGGATTTGACTTCAGCCAGTTCAGATGTCAGCCCTGAAATCCCTCACTGTGTGGATGATGGAATCATGATAATTTCAAATCACTTTAGCCCCAGTTTGAAGGAGAACCATGAAAATGTGCAGGGCAGTTCGATAATGTCCTCATCTTTTCATAACTGGCAAGAACTTCCACAACTCACAGAAAGCAGCACTGCATACTCCTTGAATGATGAAATAAGCATCTCTGATGATGAGACTGGAATTGTTACAATTTCAGATGAAGTTGAAGACCAAGGGATGGACTTTGTTCATCTTGGGGAACACCAAGGACCTGGAGAGGAAGGCAGTATGTCAGAACATTCAGATTCAAGTTCCTTTTTGTTTGACAGTGATCTCTTTGATGTCAGTGAAGAAATTGAGGTTTTGGATCTGAATGAGAGCCTCAGAGTAGACACTCACCCAGAACACCAAAACTATGATGAAGACAAGGCTAATGTCAGTGATGGTGATGATAGCAGTAGTGATGATGAGGGAGAACAAGAGGAGGGGGAATCAAGTACCTTGATAACTGTTGATGCTCCAACACTGGTTCTCCTACTGTGCCTCACTACAGCTCTTGGATTCAGCATTGGCCATGGTAAGTCATAATCTTGTACCCCTCATTATAAGCATGTTCACATGATAGATATTTGCCTTTTTGTGTGTATTTTCTTAGTACAGGGTGGAAGTACAGCATAGTACTCTCAAAGCTCTCAGAGCGGACAGCTCTACTTACAAACGCCTTCATGAAACCCTGTTTAAACTCTCACTTAAACTCTCTATTTACACATTCTCGTAAGCGGACTAAAGTTGACTCATGCATTAGTGCCTCTTGATATTGAGTGTTCTAAATAAATATTTACATCTAATTTCATCGATTGTTACGTAAATATTAATGTGCTACCTTTTTGTCTTCAGGACTGAACGTTTACCTCAGTTCCAGCGCTGCCGGTAATTCCTTGAGACCTGGGCCTGACACAGCCTCGGTTCAAAACCAGCACCTCGGCTTGAAATTCCCAGAGGACAACGTTAATGAAGAGCAAGTGTATCTGTGGGAGGAGAAGGAGGCTTCGATTGCTTTGATGTTTGATCTTAGAGAGCTTCACAGCAAGCTACAGAAGGAACATTTTAGCCTTTTGAAGGCGTACGATAACATGAAAAATCGCTTGCATGTCAGTAAATTGATGGGATGGTACTGGCGCTGGAAGTTCGAACACGATAAAGTCGAGAATGAAAACCTGACGTGGAATAGAGCACTTGAGAAACAAGTTGAGCGGCTGCAGGTCCTGTATACCCACGAAAAGCGACTGGCAGACCTGTGGCGCGATGGGAAGAAGAAGGAGGCAAAGGACAAGTTACACAAGTATTGGAAGACACTTCATCATCGTTGGTCCAAAACTAGCGACCCAATTTATAAGTTGGAAAAGAGTACAGCAAGTCCGGAAGTTGGTGTTTGCAACTCTAAATTCCCTGCTGATTTCAAGCGCCGTTGGACTCGAGACGCACGTGCTACGGGCCACGCCCATCACCGGCACAGAATCGCCATATCCAATGGGCAAGAGACGCGAGTTTTCAAGTGGGATCAGACAATGATGAAAGCGGTACGAGAGACAGAAAATCCAGCAGATAGTGAAGCTCCTCTCAACCTCCTGGTCATTGATCACCCAGGCAGTCTTGTCAAGGACATCATCCTGAACCCAAACAAAGAGAAACAGCGTGAAGATTTCCCGCTCTTTTTACGGCTAGTTCTTGAAGATGGCTCAGTTAAAGACATCTCTTCCAATCTTGACAACTCCAAAGAAGACGACCGCCCTCCTATCGACGGAGAGAGAACGCAGATTGACAACGATGTTAACACCGGGATGCAATCTGAACATTCAGTGCCTTCGTACAAAGAGGCCGACACGAGCGAACACGTGATCCATGGAGCCGGCGTGTCTCCAGCTGCAAAGAGTGGTCAGGTTCGTGATTCACAACAGCTGGACTTGCGCGCTTTATTTCACATGAAAAAGAACACTGATACGAGTAACACTGAGAAAAAAGGAGACAGAACTTGCAAACCAAAACAGCGCAGCGTGCGGAAGCCTTGCTTTGAGGAACCTGCGAAATCAAGCGAAGAAAAAGGACAACTAGAATTGAAGACGAAAGAAGAGTTTCTGGTAGTAAATGAAACTATCCCAGATATTCACGGGGATATGGGAATGATGGTTAAAGAGGTGAAGAGAAACAGACGGCTGGCAAGAAAGGAGAAAATTCGTAACGAAAAGTTGGCGCGAAGGCAGCTGAAACAAAGAGAAACAGATCTGAGAAGGCACGTGACGAAAGCCGGAAAGATCCTGCAGGCACTGTACAGTGAAAGACGACGAATCATAAGGCATAAAGTACAACTTCGACATGAAAGGCGCTCTCTAAAGAAAGCAAAGACTAAATTTGATGACGAAAGAAAACAGCACGAGCAGAACACAAACGATGTAAAAACGTTAATAGTTCAGCTGAAGACAGAGAAGGAACTCTTGGAGAAGTGGCGCAAAAAGGAGGAGAAAAAATTTAAACGGTATCTCGCAGTGGAAATCAGGAAGTTGGAACGGGACAGACAGAAGTTCGAGAAAGAGAAAGAAATTGAATTGAGACATATTAAGACCAAGCTGGTGACCGAAAAACGAAAACTCAAGAGTGATTACAAAGAACTGAGGTCACTGAAGAAGGCTGTGAGGAAAGAGTACAAAAAGTGGCTGAGAGAGTTACGGAAAGTACATAAGAACGACAAGAAGTCTCGCGATAAAAACAAACCAGACAAGGGCGTAAAGAAAGACAAAACGGGACACGAATATGAGGGAAATAGGCGGAAAGAAAGGGACAAGAGAAAAGCAAGCAACAAAGCCAAGAAGTTAGAGGACATAAAAGCTGATAAGGAAAGAAGATATGGGCCCAAGTTTGTGCAGAATACAACGCCGTGTAAAACCAAGAAAAACAAAAAGAAGACGAAGAAATACGTGGTGGGTGACAAGAGCGAACGTAGTGTAGAGAACAACAAGAGAAGAGAGAGGGCAGCAGTATCTGATAATGAACAACACGAACTGACTCAGGAAGGACATCACTATGATTACAGAAAACAGCTGGAGAAACTAAGACAATGGATGTTGCAGATTGAAGAACAGAAACTAGATCAAGAGCAGCTGCAGAAAGATCACAGAAAAACATTTAGAACTGTCGAAAAGCACTCGAAGAAAGCAGAGCAGTGGAGCAACAAACTAAAGAAAACTTCTGTTCAGCCAGAAAAGAGCAAAGCAATGGCGACGTTTGCTGATTTCGCTTTGAGTTTTGGTGTTTCATCCAAAAAGACTCACGATACTCTAGTGAAACACAACGGCTCAATCCGAAGAAACAAAGTCTCGGCGAAGCCGGACAGCACAGGCGAGGCGTCGGAGCAAAACGAGTCGAAGCCGAAATGTCCGGAAGTCAACCCGAATCCAATATATGGAGGACTGGGTCCAAATGGACCGATTCCGCCCGACAAACTGCGAGCTGAGCATAAACGAGCTGGCGACGTAAATTTGGAGCAGGGACAGCAGTTCGACCAGAACTTCCGTAATCGTTGGTTAAATTATGCAATTAAACAAGAGTCCTGTTACTCTTGCAACTCGAAACCTCCCGACGGTCTCCGAGTTCAACCCGAACCTCGTGGTCAACGGGAAGATGGACCGTGGCGTCATGATGATGAGTCTTGGTGCATGGGCCGCGCAAAAGAAAGGGAGACAATGAGAAAGTCCAGCAGTTACAACGCAAGAAAGCGTAAGCCCAGTTCCTGGCTGTTTGAACGCGCCATCAATCGGGCTGAACAGCGGTCCAACTGGGAGCCCTGGTACGAGCGCCGAGCCAAGGGACGAGACGAGTGGCGTGCTGAAAACCAAGACACTTGGTTCCTGGAACGAGGCTATTACCGGAAGATAAGGAGGTTCCTATCAGGCTGGCGCGAGAACCTAGGCTCCAGTGGACCCACCAAAAGGAGAGGTTACTGGGGGATATGAGTAGCAGCAGGAGGGGGTTGGGGATGAGCTTGGGGACCGAAAATTGGAAACCTTTTAGGGGTATTTTTTTTTTTTTTTTTTTTTTCACTTTTCGATAATTCATGTCCTCCCTGAGATAAATTAAATGAACTTCCCTGTTGTTTTGTTTCAGTGCTAGTTCACAAATAACTTAACTTTCAAACCAAACTTTGAATCGTCTTTTTGACAAACGTCACCTTTCAACGTGTAAAATTATTCTTACTAACTAACCTATTAATACTAACCTATTCTTACTAAATTAACCTATCAATACTAAATTAACCAATTACTACTAAATTAACCAGACTAATAATCGTGATCATGAAAATACGGCGACAAAACAAATTCGTCAAATGAGTCCAGTTCTTTAACCCCGCCTAGAAAAACTTCCATTTTGGTCTCGCATTTAGACTGCCTAAACAACGACGTAGTTTTTGAACCTTTTAAGTCTGGTCAAGTTTAGGTTTAGAACTTTTCTTGAGTACGTAGTTGCATGATAGCATATTTAAAAATTTTATTTTCTTGTCCAAACAGTTTTCAATCTAGACTTGCATGAAGGGGATGATTGACTATGTTACGGTGACCGCTTTGTCTTCCGGGAGGGTTGTGTTTGGTAACTATTTGTAAAACAGGTGTAAGATTAATTTTAAATTTGCTTGAAATAGCAGGTTGTGTTGGGATGCATACGTTGATGTTTGTTATTGTTATATTATTTTGTGGGCTTGGGGTCGTTGACCGCTTTATTTTAGCCCCCGTTGAGAGCATGGAATAACCTTTATTTGCTCCAGTGTTTGTGCTTCTCTTAAACTGTTTTGAAGGTGTAAAATATTTATAGTTTATATTTAATTAAAATCTAAAGAAATAAAATAAAAATTATAGTCTCGCGATATTTGCTTCAGTCTCTTAGCTCGACTCTGCCTTGATTCGGTGCCAGTTTGGCGGTTTATTCTTCTCAGTTGGGATTGCCACTGAATCATATTCTCGTAACAAAAAAAGAGCTTCAATATTATGAAGGGCTGTGCGCACTTTCACGACTCCCACACCTCCCCCCCCCCCCCCCCCCCCCACCTCTTTCTCTAATATATTGAGGTTCACTAATAGCTGGTATTGGATGGTGCAGCTATATTTATCTGGAACGAATATTGCACTGAGAAAAGAGGGTTGCTGTCACTTAACCTGGATTGTTGTACCCGCTCTGTCTGTCTGTTTGCGGTCAAGGTGGTCAGCGGCTTCTACCATCTATTTGGCGGGAAAGTCGTGTTGCTCCGGCAGTTGTCAGAGATGGACGGAGTTATTACGTTTGAGAATGATCTTGCAAACGATAATGTACCAGTTAATGCAGATCTTTTCGATGATGACCCGTTTAATCTCCCTCCACCATTACCAGCGCTGGACGAGGCTGATCGTGACCAAGATGGCGGTCCTCTGGGAAATGTAGGAGATGCAAACACCAAAGATGGCGAACCAGCCGAGAAAAAGAAGCGAAAAGTGAACCGATCCCCGAGACCCAAACTCGACGAGGCAAGGTAACAAACTGACGATGAGAGATGGAGATCGGATCCTGCAATACGACTGAAATGCATCGGCGAATTTCGTCGAGAGTCCAGTGTTCCTGCAATGAAACTGATCTTGGTGCTGTATAAAACTTTGCTTCGCAGGATGTGTGGTATTTCTGGGAATTTATAGTAACAATGCCGGTAGTACACCACAGACTGCCAGTACAGAGTACTACAGTTCATCAAGCGTTTTGATCGCAGTTTTCGCACCAGTGTGTAAACAACTTAGTGTGGGGTGTGTGACATTTGTTCGCACGAATGTCAGCCAACACATTCTTAATATGATCAGCATATCGATGCATGCTGTGCAGTGATATTTACATTATAGCATCTTATCGCAGGTTGTGTAGTGATCGTGGGCTGCCAGCGTTACTTCACTTGTGTGACAATGTCAAGTTCAAGGGAAGAGGCCATGAGGTGCTGTTGACTCTTGTGCTTGATATAATATTAGTAAAGTACTAATGAGCATTGGCATGCATGTGGACATCGATCTGAGTTAGCCATCCATTCATCCACTACATGTTTCCTCATTGTTATAATTTCCTCTACATTAAAATATTGAATTCATCCAGATATTCAAAACAGGTTTCTTACTTCATTTAGCACAATTAATTTTTTAAAGCTTGTTGTTTGAATCTTTGTCTTATCTTACTATTATTATTATTATTATTATTATTATTATTATTATTATTATTATTGTTATTATTATTATTATTATTATTATTATTATTATTATTATTATTATTATTATTATTATTATTATTGTTATTATTATTATTATTATTATTATTATTATTATTATTATTATCTCAGGCTTCTGATCTGAAACTGCTGCTCCAGAACTTTGAACACTGGGCTCATCGTTTGTTTCCCAAGTTTCCCTTTGATGCCGTTGTAGAGCAGGTTGAACACTTGGGTGGTAAAAAGCTTGTCCAGGTAGAGTGACTAATTTATCGACCATATCATCACACATTAAAACAGGAGTGGTAGACCGCATCATTCAACATCACATTTGGTTATCACACAAATCTAGTCAAGGAACAACACGGATGCTTGGATCTGTTTGTATGTTGATGTTTGTGTTGACCAAATTAACATATTTTGTTTGCTTATTGTACAGAACACCTTTAAGTCTCTCAGGAGGGGTGAAGATGGTTTGGTGAGAGATAACATGACTGATGATGATGAAAATCCAAATAATGGTAAATTTGTCTAAAGTCTTAAAATAGTAAATTTGTGTTAGGTGATCTTGATAACAAAAACATTAGCAGCCAGTCTAAAATGTTGCTTGCCTTCTTGTTTTCCCTGTATAGATGTCCAATCAACAGTTCCTCAACCAACATTGGATCAGAATGAAGTGGTAAGCACCAACACTGTGTAATCTAGCAGATGAACTGATGCCTTGTGACGCTTGTTAATACTCTGCCTTCATGCCGTGGCTTGACAGGCTTATTATTTGGCTTATTATTTGGCCCATACAGTATTTGGAGTTCAACAATTTAGAATTAATCATTCATTTTTTGTCCAGGTTTCAGTGACACCTGATGTACAAGAGCGCATCCGTTTAAACAGAGAGAAAGCTTTGGCAAAAAGAAGAGCAGCCATGGAAGCTACAGCACACAGAGAGAGTGAACAAACAAATAGTAGCATTCCAGAACAGACAGAGGAATACGTGATAGAACAGATGGAAGGGCACATGGCAAGACAAGTGACAGGACAGACAGGGGAGCATGTGACAGAGGAGAACATGATAGGGACGGAGGAATATGTGACAAGACAGACAGAGGAACATATGACAGAACAGACAGAGGAGCATGTGACAGAACAGGCAGAGGATTACTTAGAAGGATTGTCATGGATGTAAACCATATACAAGCCAAGTTCTGATAAGGATCAATTCACTCTCTTGTTTTATTAATCATCAAGTATAATAAAATATTCAATATTGTCTACAATGTGCAGCATGTAGTATTTTATGACTCTTATATACATTTAAAAATAAGTCACATCTCTTCACAAAGCAATTCACACTTCGTTTGTGCTTAACCAATTAAAATAAATTTCGGACACAATAATGAAAGTTGTGGGATAGTACTTCATTTTACAATGAGTTGAAATATCTATTTGAAAAGTTTGAACTGAGCTCATGGACTTAGTGGTGAGTCAGAGCTTGTACATCTTGTCTGTTAACCTTAAGAGAAAGAAAAGAACAAATCTCAGAAACTTGTAGATGATGTCCCAATCATTTGCTCTTTTTTGAAAAAGTCAGCATAATTTATCTCTACAGTTGAACCCCTTTCAAGCAGCCACGCTCAGGAAAATGGGAAGTGGCCACTTAAAAAGGGTTTCATTTACAATAATAGTATATACTGACAATAGTTTCAGTACTTTAACAGGGGGCCACTTTGAGGTGGCCACTTAATAGGTGGCTGCATAGGGGTTTGGCTGTAGTATTATTCACTAGTAAGTGCAAAGTTGGCATTTGACATTAAATAAATTAATGCAGAACTTGAGAATGAGCTGCAAACTTACATGAAATATTTGCACTGCTTTCCCCTGCTGATCCTTTGATGGTCTGCAGCTCCTTCTAAAAAATCAAAATGAAACAAACCATTTTATTGACACGTGGTACTTTCAGTTACATTTACAGTACATGTTACCTTATACCAAATGTATAATGAACACCACTAAACTATACACAATGCCTCACCTCCAGCTCTGTGCATTTGATCTTTATCTGATCCAGTTCCTCTTTAAGTTCACTGTTTTCTTTTTCTAAGACTGCCACTTTCCTTTCTGCTTGCATTTTTACAGATAACACTATGCCTTGATTGAAAAAAGAAGCATATTATTAGCTTGGATCACATTCCATCTATTTCATGTGTTGATTATTGAATAGTCATATACCAGCTGCATACCATTGACAATTCTTGTAACCCGCCACAGACGAAGAATGACTAATAGTCCCAGGCCATCTATAGCACCCTCCTGGCCATTCCCACTAAAACAGATTTACAGTTAGTTGATATATGTTTATCTCTAATTCAAGTCTGGTTAACACAAATACCACATCCTAACATAAACAACACTGAAAGATAGATGCCACATTAGCACCTGGACAGTCTATAGATATAGACATCACACTAATGCAGACACTACAAACAATACCAAACCTGAATGCAACATCCAGTGCAAATGATACAACCACAACAAACCCATCAAAGACCTGTGAATAGAAAAGAGTTCAAAATAATGTCATGTTCATGCAGTCTCAAATTAACATTTTATTATTAAAATGTTTATGCAAAACAGAATTAACCTGGGTCTGTATTACAAAGTATAAACAAATAATACAATACCTCCATTTTATGTTTAAAAAATGACAAACCCATAGCAAAGATCTTGAGAATAAGCTGAGTATGAAATATACCAGAAATTAATATTTCAAAAACAATATTATCTTCTACTGAAATATAAGAAATATTGATTGAGAAATATGAGGAAGCTGCTTTGAAAAGCAGCAGCTTTTTCTCTATACAGTATTTTTAAGTAATGTGTCTCCACAATGCTTTACTGCAGTGTGTCAGTCATTTGCTTTTAATTCAAACACTTACCTCAATAAGAAAAATAGACAAAATGGCAATGCTAATGTAATGTAGCACATGTGGGGCTGGGCTTTCATGGTGAACTGTACAGTGGACAATATAAAAATTAATCAATCAAAATGTAGATAAAGAAGAGCTGTACACATGGAGAAACAGAGGTCACTGGGGCAAATTACTTCAAAGCCTAAAAGAACTTTATACCTTCCTATCATGGATGTAAGTATTTGGTTGTGCAGTATTTTATGATCATGTAGTAATACACATAGAGAGATAGAGAGATACAAGTCTGTCATGCAGGCATAATATAACTCACACCAAAACTATAACTTGCAAGAAAAACTTCTTATCCAGGGATCCCCATAGTAAGCAAAACAAACAAATCCACAATAAGTACAAAAATGCTACTTCAGAAATGGGTCAAAACACTATTTGCTCCAAGATTCATGAACATGAAAAAAAAAAAAAAAAAAATCTCATACCTTCAATAGCTTTCAAGTCAAGCAGCAGTTCCACTACGACAATAATACAATCCAACACAACCAAAGCAACAATACCATATTGTGCCTTCTGGCTGTGCAGAAGTTCATTAAGTCTTTGCCTGATGTTTGGACTATGGAGAAAAAACACACAAATTGGTATATGGCTTGTATATGGGACTTCCTGCGATCAAGGGAATTTCACAATAGTTTACAATATGCTTAGTTCAACCTACTCTTTATAGGAATGTTAGTTCTGTTGTTGTTGCTGTTAGGTTTATATTTAATTTAATTTAATTTAATTTAATTTGCTATTTGTTATTGTAACATTGTATTTGCTGAGTGCGTCACCTCTGCGATGAGACACTTAATTCTCTGTTGACCCCAAGCCATTTAAGCCACTGGCTTTGGCCTTACTTCTTTATGTAAATCTTTGTGTGTCATCTAATGAATAAATGATGAAATAAATGATGAATCACCGTACATTTTCTTTTTCTATCATAATTCACACCATCACGATAATTTTTGTAAAACAATATTTGCACGCACATGCGCACGGACAATACGTATCTGTACTTGAACGCGAATAGTAGATCGTTTCATGTTAAAGCTTGAAAAGTTGTACTGCCAGTTATACATGAGAAGTGCACTTAATGAAAACACCCAGCTGTTAGCAAAACTACACAATACTCCGCATCTTGTTTTAAACTGATTGTGTCCTTTTCGTCGTTAAGTTCTACGAATAGTTCTGTAGTTAATATATGCGCCCGCCTTTACCTGTTCGCTGACTGTGTCGAGTTCACTGTCTCTGGGTTTTCACTTTGAATGTCTTCCATATGTGTGAGGTCAGCAAAAGAAAGGCGGCCATCTACCACCAATCTCTGATCGTCCGGCTCCATAAACGTTTCAAAGTTTTAAAGTTCATCTAGAGTCGCTCTTATGCCATCCGATACCAGGCACGCAACGAATACAAGAAGGCGTTCCTACCTGTCGACGTAAAGTCGGGAGCGAGGCTTGGGTCGGGAAACAGGGGCGAGAGTTCCACCCAAACAAAGATGGCGGACGGAAAGTGAAATGTAAAAGGCAGAAGTACGAGGAAACTGTGCTGCTGACAAAAGCTGCCATGGCTTCGTTTCAGGACTTCGAGGTAAGGAGGACATACTTGCTACACAGAAGAATATATCCCACAAGGATATGTCAACTTCATATAAATTACAGGCTAAGCGTCGAAATGGATACCATCTAATTTTGAACGGAAGACTTTGCCCAGAACTTCAATGCGTACCCTTATCCTGTGGTCGAAATAGTGACCTTTTGACTATCTTCTTCTGTAAAAATGTAAAGATCTATAAAAAATGTCAGATAGAAGTAGTTACGCCAACTTTTTAGTGATTTATAGTTGGGAAGACCTCGGAGGCAGGATCAGTTACTACGATTTTTGCTCAGTCCAGAAAGCGTCCTTTTCCGTTTCCTTTATTTATACTTGAGAATTAAAAATACCACTTTATACAGGCAGAGCCTTGTCTTGTAGCCGATCTGCAATGCGCAACAATGCAAAGAAGTACAATATATGTAGATTGTCCAATATTCTTGGTTTCTCAGTGTCATAATATATTACCAGGGTGAATTTGACGCTGATGAATATGTGGAGAGACTTGCCAGCACTGTTGATGGTGGTGGGATTAAAGGAGGAGCTAAAGCATTTGATCCCAAGAAACTGTCCAAAGTGTTTGAAAGAACAATATGTGAGCTGAGGGCTCTAGATGAACAGATGCAGGGAAGAATTAATAAACTGGAAGAACTTTGTATAACAGAACAAGAGGAACACAAGAAGAGGGCACAGCAAATGGAGACAACTTACAAGGTCCACCAGCTTTCATAATAATTTATTATATATAATTATTATTATCTGTCTGTGCTCAGTTTTTTAGCTGATCTACCATCATGTAATGCTCTTATTTGCTGTTATTTATCTGTGTGCTTTATTGATCAGGCTGCATCAGGTCTCTTTCAAGAACTGGACGATAGGATAAATTATGTGGCCACGAAAGTAGTCCACTTGGGGGACCAGTTAGAAGGCATTAATACTCCTCGGTCCAGGGCTATTGAAGCACAAGAGTTGATGAAGTATTTTCAAGAGTTTGCATCTATGAGAGAGCCTACATCAATGTTGTTTATAACTCGTCTACAGGTATGACCTAATACCAGTGTTAATACCAGTTGAGCTGGTTTAAGCTAACTATTTCAAGCCTTAGCCCTTCATTGCCTGAGTAAGTATGGGTTAGGAGAGGGTTTATAAAGGGTGGAAGTACACTGACCTCAGAGGAAACATGGTCATGGGTCAATTCATTGATTGCCAGGTGAAGAGAATGGAATTTTGATTATTTGAAATGCTGTAGAGTGAGCACAAGTTCATGCAGTTAGATGAAGGCTTCTGTTCTTGGTTCTATTGTGAATGACAATCATGTAACTTGTTTGTTCCACATCTCTACACATCACAGATCCATGAAAGAGCAAGCATTCTTCAAAAACTGTCACTGATTGCCCAAGAACTTCCTGTTGAAAAGTAAGTATTTCTATGAATGACAAATAATTTTATTGGCAAATAATGCAGCTTGTGGCTGTAACATACAGAGAAACAGGTGTACAAAAAAGCCAGCAGACACACTGAGTGTAACATACAGAAAATAAATAAAAGACAAACAGTTCATTGTTGCAGGTACATGCAGTTGTGTGCTTAAAAACAGGTTTTGCGCTTAATTCATTCTGTTTTGCTGTCAATCAATGCAGGTTTGAGGGAATCAGGAATAAGATAACAGGTGAATAAAAAAAAATAGTTCAATTACTTTTTTTTCTTCAATTCAATTTCCCCTGAAAAAACCAAGAGCCTGTGGGGAGCAGCTGCAATTCAGACTACCTTCCAAATCCCCCTTTTTTTTTTTTTTGTCCAATTATAATTCTGAAGTAGATAACAAAGTCACACAATATAATAATTATATTACACAAACAAAAAGGGGAAAAAGGTCCATTTATTAAATGCATGAACTGTTCCTTCTGTCCCCAGGTTTCTTCACTAAAAATGCCAATATTGATTGTATGGAGTGAAAAGAACATGTGTGTGAAAGTGATGTGGTTTTCCACTAGATTTTTCCCCACAATACATCAGACTACCTGTGCAGATATTTGTTAATACTTTGCCTTGTGTGTTTTTAGAGCACCATGATCTGGTAGAAACAGATCTGATTGAGGAATTCAAGGAAGCTTACCATCAAGGCAATGTTGTGAAGATGAAGGCTTGTGCTACCACACTTTTACCTTTTAAGGTTAGTAAACAGGTCTGTTGAGATGTTGTTTTGATCTTCAGTTGGCTTCTTTCTATGATGCCCTCATTCAGGTTATCTGACTGACTTTTATGAAGGGGTTGTCTTTGTTTTGACATAGCACAGGCCCCTTGGAGTACAATAAATTTATTGTCTCAATGCAAATTATTGTAAATTATTGTTTGTAATAACTTATGTGGCCATTGTGCTTTGAGAAACACAGGTTTCGTGTGGGATAGTTGATGCCACTGGATGGGCTTTCAAACAAAAAATGTTGGCCAAATTGTTGTCTTTCTATCTTGTCTTCAGGGGTACTCCCAGTGTATTGACTCTTTCATTGAACAAAGCCAAAAGGTAAGAAGCTTTGACAGGTTTTCAAATTTGAGTGTAAGTCTATCAATGTCCAAACTGTACATCTTCAATATAAAATGTATGTGCCTGTAAATAACAGAGACATTATCATGTAGAACAACACACGAGGTAGTTTATAACACAGTAGCTACAGAACTGATAGATAGACTGGAACTACTTGTGACCTGATGCATTTAATTACCTCCTGGAAAAGAGAAAACACCTCCCCCCTCCCCCACCCCTCACCTTTTTTAACACTTTATATAGAACCCATAGGAGTGGCATGTGTGCAGTGCTGATTTAGCTACATTTAGTACGTTTTAGTAATACAGTTGAACCTTGCTATTTAATTTGAAGTCCTCGTTATTTCAAAGTCAAGCCAAATCCCCTTGGATTTATTTTTTCAGTCATTTACTATTGGCTATTTCAAAACCCCGCTATTTCGAACTTTTTTTTATGTCCTGTGCGACTTCGAAATAGCGGGGTTGGCCTGTATATTGTAACCTGACATTCCTTTGTTCTTGAAGGGACAATTTAACTCCAGCAACATTTTTCAAGATGTGATGCCACTCTGTGAGGTGGTTCATATGATGGTGAAAAATGTATTTGGAAACAATGCCGAAATGGTCATGGGTAGATTGGTACAGAACATCCATGAGGGTGTGTTGAAGGTAACTTAAATTAAACTAATGTTCAGAAATGTACTGTCCTAAACATGTTAGCTGACGTGTAAAGTCCTTTGTAATACACTCAAGAGATGTCAGCTGAAACTCATTTGCTGTGATTTTGTTTCTTTTCCTTTTATATTGGTTTTAATGAGAAATTTTCATAGTAGCACATAATAAATTGAAACACAAGGAGTGCACCTCTGAGTCCGCCAAGATAGTCCAACTTTTTGTTTACTTAACAGGAACATGTACAATCACAACTCCCAGATTTTGGGGGAGACAAGGAGCAGTCACTAACTAATCTTTTCAAACTCTATGGCAGGTAATGTATCCAAGGCTTACAATAGTCGTGTTAAATATTTATTATTAGCTATTGTCCTCACCCACCCCTCCTCAGCATTATTTTCACAGGTTCGCTTTGTAGAGACAGTTAACTCAGACCAAAAGTTTTCATTAACAGATTGAGCAATGCCATCTAGTTGTGTGCACATCATTATGACACTAAACATCTAGCTGGCACGTAAAATATGTTTCAGAAAGGAAGGTTTGCTTTCAATGAACACAGTAAATGGGTAGTGGGAGGTGAATTGTGACGTTCAGATGATGTTTCAAATGAAGTTAACTGTGATTCACTTTCTTGCTGCAGGTCCAAAGGACTTAGTGACAAACTCTCTGTGTTCAAACTTGGATCAGACTCCAGCTTCCTGGAGAGATTACGGAAGAATCTTTTTAATGAGTACCTCTCACAATACATCAAGTAAGACAAAATCTTAATAAGACCAACACAAATATAAACATTGTCATCTTTAAATGAATGCTTTGAGTGTTATTTAAGTGAAACTCGGAGCAGCATAATTGAACCAATTCAATGAAGGTTCGCGCATGCCTCTCGAAAAAAGGTCATTAATCCATTTCGTTTTGAGGAGTGTAATCCATTGCATAGTCGATGGAGCGTTTCGGGACCCATTTTCTATACAAACTGCTCAGTAAAAAAGGAACATAAAAGATATCTAAAATTGCTGACACGGTATTTTAGTTCTTTTAATTGAGTATCGGAAAATAGCTATTTTAGGATTTTGGATGAAACCGACAACAATTTTGTTTCCCGTTTCCGAAACATTCGATTTTCAATTTAACCTTTTCTAACACCCTGAAATAGAGTTATTGCAGACTTAACTAATCCAGCTACCTGTAATGAGTATAAGACATGCACATGAATATCTCTTCCCTGTTTTGCAGGACAGAACTCGAATTTCTAACTGAGAAATCCACGATTATTCTTGAAAAGCACAACCGATCTATTGAACGGCAGAGAAGAGAGCGCCCTGCAGGAACAGTGTAAGACGTCATGCTAAAGTTGTTCACACCATAATACCGTAATCAAAAAATGGACCATATCAAACAAGCTTTAAAGTTATTCGTTTTATAGGGAAATTGTTGTAGAATTTGTAAGATGCTTTTCTAAGATTTCAAGTAAGTTTACGAGGTGTGAGTTTCACCCACGTCCGCCCGGCGGTGTTTGACAGCAGAATATGGTTTTTCGTGATGTGCTTTGTTGTTCACACTTTTCTTGTCGTTCGTGCTCACGTGTTTTTCGTTCATATCGTTTGGTCCTGATATTTTTCTTGCTGTTTATGTTCAGGCTGCTTACACAGAAAATTCAGGAACGCATTCCTATGAGGATCATACAACAACAATTGGGTACAACAGCCGAGACTGGTAGCACGGAAGCTTGGCTCTCTCAAGATGTCGCTGTCAGCCTTCTACAAGAAAACAAGAATGCACTCAAGAGATGTGAACTGGTATGTGTGAGCAACACAACTGTTATTAATCCACTTAAAATACTGTACTCTATAGACCATAATGTGATTGACAAGTGATATCATTTTCTCTCTTTCAGCTGTCCAGTCGCTCAGACTTGGCTTGCAATGCTTATAGCATTTACCAGAATCTGCTACAACACCTCTGTACCGAACACATTGATCATGCTCTCAGCATGGCCATGCAAGGTGAGACTTCCTGATCGGATTGGTAAATAATAATAATAATCAATAATAATGGCAATTAATGTATATCTCCATAACGCGATTTCCTGTTTTGCCTATTGATTCAGTTGTTGTCGTTTCTTTGTTGCCAGGTCTACCTCCAGCGGAACCCAGATCTTCCCCAGAGATGATGTTCTTTGATGTGGTGAATCAGGCCAACGCCATCTTCCATTTGCTGGAGAAGCATTTTACTGACTGTATTATCGGCCTTGTCGGGTATGACGTTTACAAATGCACCAATTCTATGCCTTGTCGGGTATGACGTTTACAAATGCACCAATTCTATGCCTTGTCGGGTATGACGTTAACAACTGCACCAATTCTATGCCTTGTCGGGTATGACGTTAACAATTGCATCAATTCTATGCCTTGTAGGGGTGAGGAGAGCTTGTGGCCAAGTATTCGGTGATGTTTGATGTTCATTTGTGTGTATTTTGATTGAACTCCATTTTCTGCGCCGTTTGTTGCAGTTCATCACCTGTCTACTCTGAGTGCGTGCGAAAGAAAAAAGACGTGATGGAGGTGATGGAGAGTAAACTGGAGCAGGGTCTAGAGAGGTAAACGTGTGCTGTAGTGTTAACGGAACCAAAATATTGGTCCACACGATTGTTTTCAGATTTTTGCCCCTCCACACGATTACGATACTAAAATCATTGTCATATCTTGCCCAGCGTATGTCCACAAATAATGTTACATTTTCTTTAAGTGTGTAATGGCGAGCTACCATTCGGCCTCGGCTCCCTTCTTCCATCTTGGTCGTGTAACTAGACTGAAACTGACCGATCGCGTTAAGGAGTTTGCGTTTTGTTCGTCGACACGGAAACTGAGACAAGGTTGCGTTGTGAAATCTTTCCGTGTTTCCAAAAGTTTGCGTTTTCAGTGAATCCGACACATCTTCTTTGTATGGACTGAAGATGCAAGCGCAACGAAAACGATTCATGTGGGCGAGGTGTTTTGCTTCGAATCGGACATTTGTCCAGAGTGGGGTGGGGCAGGGTGTGAGGCTCAGTGCATGTGCCTTATGGGAAAAGATCATTCCTGCTGCTGAACGTGTTCTGCGAGTCAACTCTACAAATCTCTACCCGAGTCATGGAATAACTGTGCGTTGCCCTTTGTTTAGAATATTAACATCCCTCGTGGGTTGGACCAAGTTCCTGTTGTCGACAGAACAGAAGAAAACCGACTTCCGGCCAGAGGAGAGTGGCGGGGGAATGGAACGGACCCAGGTAAGCTCTGATGTCATGCTCTTGTGTCACATGATGCCGTATTGTAATACTAGCCAATAGTAGTGTGGACCGTGACTTGTTTGTTTTATCAACAGGCTTGTGCAAGGACTTGTGAGAGCGTTTCTTCACAGCTCCACGTGATTCAAGAATCTCTTGATGGCAAAAATCTGGAGGCCGTGTTAACCGAGTTTGGTACCCAGTTCCACCGAGTGTTGTTTGAACATCTTCAGCAGTTCACCTACAGCTACGCGGGTCAGTTATCACGTGTTATTTAATGAGTTACGCGAGTCAGTTATCGCGTGTTATTTAATGAGTCACGCAGGTCAGTTATCGCGTGTTATTTAATGAGTCACGCAGGTCAGTTATCGCGTGTTATTTAATATCAGAAGTTATACCCGGCAGTTACGTGGAGTAACTGTTATGTGATTCTCATACATCCTAACCGCTTGTTGTTATCGTTGTTGTTGTTATGTGATTCTCATACATCTTAACCGCTTGTTATCGTTGTTGTTGTTGTTGTAGGGGGAATGGTGGCGATCTGTGACATCAGCGAATATCGACGATGCGTTAAACAGTTCAAGGTGTGTGGCCCCTTAAAACGTCAACATCAAATTCGAGGGGAGGGGGGGAGGAGGATTCACGTATAAGAACTCTACCGATATCCACCACGATACAAAGTAGAGGCCGGTCACGTGTCATCATGGTCACCACGCGTGAAAATTATATAAGTTCATGGCTGGTTTTGACCCTGGAGGGGTGGGGGGTCAAGGCGACTTGGGGTAGCAGTTCTTTTTCCTAAAGTTCGTGTGTTGGTTGTTGTTTCAGATTCCTCTAGTGATGTCTCTTTTTGAAGCGCTTTACTCACTGACTAACTTGCTGGTTGTGGCGCCGGATAACCTGAAGCAAGTGTACAGTGGAGAGCAACTGGTGAGAAAATAGTGGACAGACATTAATAGAATTGGACAGACAGTGATAGAAAATGGACAGACATTAACAGAATGACCGCTGTACAATGTTTCCAAACCACCTCAATTCAAATTGTTCAACAAGACCTTATATATATAAATAGACTATAAATAGACTGACAAGCCAGCCCAAATGTAAAGATAGTCTTGGCACGACATTTATCCGACGCGTTGTGTTCTTCTTTCCGCAGGCCATGTTGGACAAGGCAGTACTCCAGCAGTTCGTTCAGCTTCGCGTGGATTACAAGACCTCCAAACTGGCCAGACTGTTCGTTTAGCGCCTTGGATTTTGGTTGGTCGTTTGATTATTGCTCGTTGAAATATTTCTCGTTCGGCCTGGCAAATTATTATGTACAATCATCATATATCAATTCGTTTTTGAAACGAACTATCAGTGGCTTGTGGGAGAGAAGAGCTCCTAGAAACTGCTTAAGTTTATCGTACCATGGTACCGTTAATGTCACATGAAACAAATGTTCAAAAAATTGTCAGACTATTACATGTTCAGAGATTACGGGAGCGCTGTTACGGGGTCTTTAAACCTCTTTTAACACCTTCAAGACAGTTTTTGCTAGTTTTAATCAAAACGCAATGGTCATTTCTAGACATGGCTTCATCTGCTACGGCCAATTCCTTCCCAACGACTACAGACGCATAAACCGTCAGATTTTATGTTTAGCTACCAGCACAACGTTTTCTTTTGATACCGAAGAGTCGACATAGTACGCTAGCTTGGCGTCAAAGCCCCGGCTTTGTAAATACAACAGGCGACCCACATCCAGCAAGCGCTTACACTTCCGCCCCAGTTCCTCTCGGTCAGCTATCGTCAGGCTTGATAACCTGGGGAAACGAAGCGAATTTTAGAACAAAAAAAAACAAAAACAAAAACAAAAACAAAAACAAAAAACACGATCCGAACGGACAACTTAAAATTTCTTCAAGCTTGATTGGTAAGTTGATTTTGTTTTATTTGTCATTACCTGCCCTCAGTAAGATGTTGCTGGATTCCAGTCTCCTCTCCTTGAAAGACAAATCACATGTTATCAATTCAATCAGTGTGCACTCGAAGTATGTAAACCTGCCATCTTACCCGCACCATGCTCATCCGGGTCTACACGCACGTCAGTCTTTCTCTGGCGCAGGGCACAAACCGCCCAGCTGCTGACACAACACAGGAGATGAAACTGAGCCGGAGAGCAGCCGAGCTGTTGCATGAATGATCTGCCGACGTAATGAGGCCAGGTACACCGGTGATGACAACACAAGGCGAACATCAACGCATGCGCACGCTGCCCACATTCCTTCTCTGGGCATTTCATCCTCTTGCTTGGCCTGGCAGTTTACACACACACACAAAATTAGAATGCAAACGAAACAGTTTCCTGCAAGTGATTTATAATTAGTTGTTTCACTACAAGATAAAGCATGATACCAGAACGTTTCACAGGAGAAGCCAAAAAAACCGTATTTTTAGGGAAATTGTTCCTGCTCACTGCATAAAAACCCTTCCAGATTGCCGAGAGCCTTACTAATCCCTTGGCCTTTTAAACTTGATCGCCGTGGACATGAACAGCGTAAGGCCGAATTTTTTCGACTGACGTTTTAAACGGTAACCCTTCGTCGCAGCAAAGTGACAGACGCTGACTGATGAACGTAATGCGAACCTTTCTTGTGTTGTTTCTCCGTCTTCATAATGACTATCGCTTGTTTCTCCGTCCGCTGTAGTGTTGAGTGTGTCCATAAAGCATCTCAGGCTAAGATCTGATAACCAAACAACACTTTAACACTTTAATATACACATTGTTCAAGTACGCACCAAATGAAACATCTTGTACATCCACGAAAATGTAACAGAACTCACAAAAAGTTGCGCACTCAAGCCGACAATCGTGCACGTGAAATGAACCGCACCTGTGGCTGCTCCACACAGATGTTTGCTGATCGCCGTCACCCGCCGTGTGTCTTGTTCCATACATGGAACTCTTCCTGCGCTCGTCATGCAAGAGATATACGAGTACTTACATGGTACATACATGTGTTGTTTAAGGGTTAAAAAGACACATGGTACATACATGTGATGTTAAAGGGTTACAGCCTGGTTTCCATATGATGGCTTGTGAGGCGCCTACTCCAGCGATAGTGGGCGATCATATAAAGACCAGGCTTAACAAACGGACCGATATACAAGTGCTTAATACAAACACGTGGGTCTTGCCTTTGTCTAAAAGTGTCTTTAAGTCTCAACAACGTGATTAATGGTGTATCAACTGTGTGTTGATGAGGGTAATGGAACGCCGTGAAAGAGACAATAGCTGACGTTTCGAGCGCTAGCCCTTCGTCAGAGCGAAACGTGATTAATGATTTGTTTTAGGTCTCCATAACGTTGCCGAAACAATACAACTACAGTAAAACCTTTAGTAACTTAGTTATGAGGTAGGGGAAATTTAGTAAAGCCCGGAGATACCTTAGAACCAACGATCGCTCCTTTACATTACACTAATGAAAACAGACCGTGTGTATTCTTACCGAGGTTGAGGTGTTCGATATCTAAAAGAACTCTCTGGAAACTGGGCCCTTGGTCTTCACCCTTGTGGTAGCTGTCAGACTGAATTGCATGTCAAATGAGGATTGCATGTCAAATAAGGATCATGTTAATGTTTTAATAAGAAAACACGACAAGAAATCTACTGGCCATGTCTTTATGCCTTGTTCGAGACTTGTTTCATTACCTTGTATCTGTTACTTGCTCTGTCAATAAGAACAAAGTCCACGTTATTGGCAGAGCTTCCCAGGGCCTTTTGTAACCAGTGTGACAACTTTCCTGGAACAAACAGGCAGCAGAGTATCACGTGATCAACATGCAGTGTTCCTGAACAAAAAACGTTCCCTGAAGTTCCCTCACCTCTTCCAGCTCCAAACTCCACGTAAATGGTATCCGACTGAAGGAGATCTTCTTCTGCCAAGTGGCCAATCAGAGAGGCCTGTCAACACAACAGCATTCACTCTTCACTCATCAATATCCTATCTGGTTTGCATTTTCTTTGTGATAACTGTACATCAGATATAGATATTAGTGTTTTTATAATTTGCAATTGTCTCAGACAATTTGCTTTATACACATCTTTTGGCAGATGGTCTCACTGCTCAAACCCCAAGGTGTACAAATTTTGTAGGTAGTGTTTTGGTGAATGTCCACCTTCCTTACCCAAGAACAAAGTGTTCTGAACAGTTGTGAAGCAACTAAGTTGACTCTTTGTACATTGGCCTGTTATTCTGTTTGCTTTACAGTTTATTGTTTTGTTTGTAGTATAGCATCAACTTGTGTCAATAAATTGACTCTTTGTACATTGGCCTGTTATTCTGTTTGCTTTACAGTATGTTTTGTTTGTATGTCAACTTGCATCAGCACATCCTGTTATGTCCTTACCTGCTGCTTGAGATGCTTCAGAACTGAAGGGCCGTATTCTGGTAAAGATAATTCTTCTTCAAATGCAGTATGAACTAGGATTTTCTCCTCAATTTTGGGGCAGTGTTCATTATACCAGACATTGACTTTGTCTAGAAATTGCTGTAGTGTATCTTGAGGCACATGGTTTAGTGGCACCTGAACACAGGAGAGCAATGGGGTCACTTACTTTCATGTAAAATATTAGGCAAGAATCTGCTTGGGAAAAAACTAAGGAAATTACATTAAAACGAATAAAAGCTGAGCAGTGCTGGGAAATTAATATTACTCAAATTAAATTGTTAGGATTGCCAGTGTTACAACATATCTTAAAATAAGCCCATGACTATACTAAAGAGATGCATCATAGACATTATGATAAAAGGCAGATAATGCAAGTTGTTTATTTACCTTTTCCTGTGATGAGAACTCATAATTTTTTATCCCAGAGTTTATATTAGCTGCATAATAAACCTGATGAGAGGAAGAAACACACAGTCAAGAATTGATGTCTAGATACTTATACAATACATTCACTCTTCACTCATGTGATGACATTCTTGTACCCTTCATTAAATTTGATTCCATTTCAAATTTATATATCATTATTTTGCTAAACAGGGATTTGGCATCTTACATACCACTTCAGTTTTCTTCTTTACGTTGCATTTCTTAATATGTTTGGCAAGTAGATCTTCATACACTGTACTGAGATAGAAACAAGTCGCTTTAGTACAGAACAGTATATTTGAGGATCAATTTTTATTCAATTATTACGTGATCATTGATTCTAAACTACTTACTGTTTGGGATCCAAAGGACACGCGATCCTCTTACGACCAGCTTTCTGTGAACAAGTTCGACCACATAATAATGTCAGTAAACATGGAACTTCGCAAACCAGCTACTGTTTAAATGTCACTCACTTCGTCTGCTCCTTCAGTATTGAGGTGTTCTCCGCAGTACTTTGTTCCTTTTGTCGTCCTCATTTTACAGAAACGATTTTTTCTTTTTACAAAGAATGCGCAAGTTGTTTTTGCTTCATCCGCCATTTTGAAATAGTACGCGCGAGCTGACCTGGGTACGAGACTGGCAGTCTGTTGAACGCGGGCTCATAGAGTTCCAAAGTGTGACAGTTGCTGCAAGAATACGTGCAATATTTCAATCGCTAAACCTAGTGAAAGCAAAGAAACAAGCATATTTCATTTTCCGTGGCGCCTTGCAGTGTTCTTACCGACTATTGTACAGTCTTCCAAATCATTTGATGGCCATGGGTTTATCAAGTTCTCCTGAACTTGCGTGATGCTGGCAAACGTGACATGGCTGCTGATCGAGCTGTTTATGGACTAACCCTGTTGGTGGGAGCAAAGCTCAGGGAACGCGGTACTGCAATCCCACGTCGTACGCCACATCAGGTATGTGCTGGTTTTGATGTGGATATGATGTGAATTTATATGAGACGACAAATATATTACTACGAATTTTGAGGGACTGGCTCTGCACATGTGTCTAAAAAATCGTGTATTGGTCCCGGGGGGGGGGGAGGAGGGGGGGGGTACTCAATAGGAATTTGGGTAGGGGTGTTCCGCCGACTCTATAAAACCCTGACCCTATTCAAGACAAAAATGGAAATTTTGCTACCCTGTCTAAGACAAAGTGCTCTAATTGGATACCCTGTTCAAGACTGGACCAAAAAAATTACCCTATTCAAGACAACGTAAACAATCTATTATATGTAATAATTTTCCTTTATTGAGGCAAAAAAAAGCTGTCTGCAGCATCAAGCACAAAACTCCTTGTAACAAATACGCGGTCTAGGTAAACACATTGTGTAAAGCACATTGCGGGTTTTGGACTGTATTCTCTTGTAATTGACCGCGCACCTCTTCACATTATATCTTTGGTAATACTTTAAAGCTGTTTTAGATAAAAATTAAAAAGAAAAACACAGTGCGTGGCGTGGTTTGTTTCTCATGACACAACGGAAGTTGACTGATTTTCTTGTAATTGATCAGGCCGCACTATTGTATTTTTCTCATTCTATCTTTGGCCAAGTCAACAAAAGTCCGTTCACCGGAAATTGTTTGCGGTTAGTCTTTTTTAATTATACTCCAGTCAGCTTGCGTTGCACGCGTTACCACTGGAGCATACGAAGAAATCGCACGAAAAAATGGCGAGTGCAAAAAAATGTGGTTGAGGGGGGGAGGGGAAGAGGAGAGGATCTTGAGAAAATAACCCTGTTTAAGACACGAAAATGTAAAATTTGATACCCTGTTTAAGACAGAAGACCCTGAAAATGATACCCTATCGGGCGGAACATACCTATATAGGAAATATATGGGAGTACCCCCCCCCCCCCCCGGGGTATTGGTCTTGTCTTGAGCAAAGTTAAGGTTTTGCCACGCAGCACACCCCCACCCCTCCCCCCACCAAAAATAATATAACCCCCACTCCTCCCCCAACCAACCCTGGTAGAAAGGTCCCAGTACTTCCTCCCCTTGTATCCCAAACCGTGAGAGCATAGAATAGCCCAGCAAATGTTGTGGGTTTCAACAACCTAATAACAACAGGTGACTGTTGCCTAGACAACCAAGGCCGGGCAAAACAACAAAATGGAAAAGGAAAAAAAAAGCGGACAATTTATTTCAGTGCCAAACATACATTAATGAGTACTATATCTTGTGTCGTGATGATCGTGTATTCATCTTTGACAAGAGATTTATTACAATGTACGGCCTGTCGCTGTACCGCCAGCGCGGTTCAGAAGAGAACAAAAGACGTTTAATTGAAGCATGGAGTGTGAATTAAACTGTCAAAGTTTTCAGGCCACTGCTGATTGATCGCAAACTAAACAGAGGCAAAAAGTCCTGCTTGAAAAGCCCTCATGAGCCGGTCGGGCTAATTTATCAGCGTAACAGAAAACTCGTTTTATGTTAATGCTGAGTCCCCCGGGATATGAACAATTTAAATGACGTTCAACGTTCTTTGCAAATCTATGAGCTGGATCGTGTTTAAACAACTAACGATCGCGACATGTCCGCAAATTCAGCGCATGACCGCGGGTTTTCTTAAAGAAAAGAGAGACGTTATCCGAGACAAGCCTGAGGTCTCTCACAACTTGTCATCGTTGACGTGAAACTACCAGACATATCCGTGCTGTCGTGTACAGTAATTTATTCACAGCCCCTCTTACATGGACCAACTTCAGTAGAAGGGGAGAGGGTTACTTTATACTCAACTTGAAGACCATATACTTCATGCGACACAAAAGACAAGAAAAACACGACTCGGAAAAGACCAGAAGACTTGTCCAGGTTACACCGCTGTACTGTGATTGCTGGCAGCGCCATCGGTGACGGTTGGGTAAGTTGTCCAGTCTGTATCTATCTAATAGTGTGCCTCTTATCTGAAACATATCAACCTTTATGTGTTAATGACGCTGAACAGGTTTAGCCTGGTAAAATTTGAGTCCAGAAGTAACAAAGTGTTCGACGGCTGACGAGTGGCACTCGAACTTGTTACATTAATTCGTTGTTCAAGTACAAGCAATCAAGACAATTCACTTGGAAGACACCCAAACTTGTCACGTTTCTATAGTGTCGGTCCGTACCCCTAAAAAAACTTTCATGTGATGGTCGATGACAAATTAACACCACGGACATAAAAGCGCATATCAGAATTCCGTGAGCTGATTTGTTGAAAGGTCATGGCACAGGAAGAGATGATTTATCGACATAAATTGTGTTTTAATGACACTTTTGCTCAGCGATTACCTACATAGTTTGCCAAATTTCGTTAGGGGTGATCAAAGGTTACTGAGTGACATGTTATGGTTGTCTAGTCCAGGCGATGGACTTCGATTAACTATTCGTTTGAATAAAAAAGAAAGCTCTAGTTTACATGCAATACGACGACAGTTAGGTCTTTTAGGACATTCAAGTATAGGAACAAGTGCCGAGTTATCTGCTAGGTATGATTGTCCTGTAACACAGCAGGGGGTAGCATGCGGGTCATCCAATAGGAACGACAAAAAGAGAGAAAGGCGCGATTTATCTGTTGTTCTCGCAACAATAAATGGATTTGAAGCACAAGATATCTGAATCCGACACAAATTAAGCAAAGCTAAACCCTAATCCGTTAATATACGAATGTACGTATTTCAAAGCAGGACAAAGCATAACGGATAAAGTGTATATTAGCCAATATAGTTGTCTTGTTTTGATTGTTGGTGAAGTTGCTTTATCAGTTTGAGTCTTGATCCCTTAAAGAGAATTCGACCCAAGAGTCTACAAAAAAAACATATTCATATAAATAAAATAGATTTCCCAGGAGACCCACCTCACACAGAGTAATGTTGAGAGTTTGTAGTTTGTAGTTTGCTGTCGGAGTTCATTGGCCGGATTCTCTGGGTTTCTCAGGCCATCAGTGATCTACTGGGTTGGCAACTCTACGGGCACTAACTTTGCACGCTTTACGATAAAGATTTTGTAGTCTATCTATTTCTTTGCCCCAAGTCTACCAGTTGCAGCTTTCGTTGAAATCTCAAGCAATCGATTCCGCCATACAACGCCATAAACGATTTCCCAGATTTTCTTAGACAAAACCTGCATTATATAGATGAAGACTTATGCCTCTGTGGCAGTTTTGATCACAAATTAAAAATAAATGCCTTTAAAAATCTAATTCAGATTGTGGTCCCGAATTTAAATATTTAACTGAAGCAATGCATACGAATGCCTAATTACCTCGCAGACCCGGAAACACCAACTGCCCAGGAGGAAACTGACCAATCATATCATTTATGTTTACCTTCATTTCATTATAAAATTAGAAAAAAAAAAAAAAAAAAAAGAGACAAAAAGATTACACAAACTCACCAACGTACGTTTCTAAGGTTTTCTTAACTTGTATGCCGATGTGTTTTTACTGTACAACCAAAGTGAGAAAAACTGAATAGAATCGCACATGCGCACTGTGCGGGTTTATCATTAATGCTTTGTCATTATTTTGCTTTTATATGGAAGGAAAGACGAGTGAGCTGTTCAAGATGAAGAAACACATGTTCGTCACTGCAACCCTAGTTTCCATGTCTCTAATGCTGACAGGTAAGTTCAGTGTACAGCCTGATATTCAAGTGGGTTATTAACAGATCATATCACTTCTTGGTTAATTTACTCTTAACGCGCATCACAAAATTAATATTACTGATGTGAGAAGGAGGCAGAAAAAAAAAATCCGATTGCATGGGGACGCCTGGGGTTTAATTAAGTTTGCTGTGCGATTTTGTACCAAATTGTAAAATATTTTTTTGGTTATTCGCAAGAGTGGACTTTGACTACTGACATACTGCTTCGTATTTTTTTAATTGCTTCCGTGTGGTGTCCGGCGGCACTACCCTTATTACGAACAAGTGCATGTAGTGGCCACTTTAAATTGCCATAACATTTGAAGGCGTTCGTTGTATGAATACATAGCACTTTATTAAAACTTTTAAATGGCCCACTGCTGGTAAAAGCTTGTAGGGTGCACTTGAGACTATAGTCTAAAAAATATGTCTAAAGTTATTTCTAAATAACTTTTTTCTGTTATTTTTCTGATAACAGAGGCTCTGGGTAAGTCTAAAACATTGAACTGGTTTTCCCGAGAACACATTTGAAACGCGGTTTTTCAAACGTTTACTTTACAAAAGCCCTTGCTTGGTCGATGCTTGCCAGCTGCCACATCTTTTGTCTGCTTGATTGCGGTGTATGCAGTTTGGTGTTAATGACGTGTTACACCCTTTCAGTTCTAACGTTGTTCACGTCAGTCTGCTTTGATCACGTGATGTCGGGTTTGCCCGTCCTTAGAGATTCCGGCTGCATTGACTGCGCCATCTGGTTCAGTTCTTCTTCACACGGACAGCTAATAGTAAGCCAGTTGTCGCGTCACATTGCTTGAACTCCTAAATTAAAGTGCGCTTTATATGTTTTAGCATAATATCCTTCTGGTACTTTATAATATACAGGATCGTTCGCAAGTGAAAACGAACGGAGGTTGTTGAACAAACTCTTCTATACCGGATATGACAAAAACGAACGGCCGGTGGTGAACGACGGGGATGCAGTGGTGGTGATATTTGGATTGACTCTCAACCAGATTGTTGATGTGGTATGCGGGTTTGCTAACTTCTCAAATTCAGACCCACCCTCAAACGAAGGCTGTGAGTGAATGTGTTTATTTTTTCCACAGGACGAGAAAAACCAGATTCTGACCACAAGCGCATGGGTACGACAAGTAAGTGTGACAAGGATTCTTCAGTAGGCGGTCAAAGAATCTCCGTGCATAGTAGTCTTATAAATCATGACTTATATATCATTTATACCTTGTAATCTTTTTTCTCAATAGATATGGCATAATCCACTCCTTGCTTGGAATGCAAGCGAATTTGGTAATTTAAAATCCATTAACGTGGCTCCACAGAAAGTCTGGCTACCAGATATCGTCTTATATGAAAAGTAAGTAGCCCTCCTGTTGTTATTAGTACAGAAGTAGTAGTAGTAGATTTTACGTCGGGAAACATGTGGTAGGGTGACTTCACTTTTAATTCCATTTTATTTCCCATTTGCGACTTTACCAAAAAAGTCGAACAGAGAAAATTGCGCACTTCCCTTTACATGTGGTACCTTTATAATGTTTTGTACGCAAATAAGAACAGAATGAACAAGAGTACCAAAAGGATTCCTCAAATCGCAAAGACAACTTAGCAGTAGTCAGTAGTTAGCAGATGATGATGCATAAGTGGCAATGCATGATGCATAAGTCGTACTGAAAGTGCAGATGAATATTATAACAATGCATGATGCATAAGTCGTACTGAAAGTGCTGACACTGGAGTTTCTGTCTCCTTTATAGCGCTGATGAAGATATCGCTTTTGGCGGGAACTTAGACCGTCTGAACACGCGTGTAAATCTGAACAGTAACGGGAAGAACGTGTGGCTTGCTCCCGTCACGTTTAAAAGTAAATGCCGAATCAACGTCCAGTTCTTTCCGTTTGACGAACAGAGATGCCAAATGAAGTTTGGTTCCTGGACGTACGATGGTTTTCGTGTTGACTTTACAAACGAGAGTCACACAGCTGATCTGGGCAATTTCATTGAAAGTGCGGAATGGAAGCTGGTGGGGGCTCCTGCCCAAAGAAATGTCCTGAAGTATTACTGCTGCGAGGAACCATTCCCGGATGTTACTTTTACCATCATTATTCAGAGGCGGTCATTGTTTTACATGATGAACCTCATTTTACCACTGGTCATCATCACCCTCATGATCAACGTTTCATTTGTGCTTCCAGCCGAGTCAGGTAAGGATCCTCATTGCTATTCCACTACACTTCAGTGCATGCTGGATGAGCACATTTTGACGTGGTGTGATGATTGGCTTCTTTTTTGTTTGTTTTTTTGTTTTTTTGTCTTTTTTTTTTTTTTTTGCAGGAGAGCGGATTTCTCTGACTATAACAATTTTATTAGCCATGACAGTTTTCATGCTGGTAGTAGCAGAGACAATCCCACCAACATCAGATGTTGTCCCTCTGATAGCCAAGTTCTATATGGCGGGTATGTGTGAGATGGCCATTGGGCTCATATGGACCTGTTATATCCTGAAATATTACCACTCTGACGTCATCGAAATGTCACCATGGGTTCGCAAATACATTCTTGGTTACCTTGGCAACTTTTTTGGTATCAACATGGAGAATTTGACCCGTGTTAACGAACACTCGAACATGCGCAAACATCTTGGAGGTGCTGCAAAGTTGTTCAATTCTATGTCAACTGTTAACAACACTCAGATCATGAGTCACGTGCAGCGATCCCGTCCAACCATGAGCCACTTCCGTAAGCACAGCCAGGGTGTCAGTAACAACAACCCATATGACAGCCACATAAGAGGCGAGGCCAGTTTCATCGCCACAAACACGCGCAATGGCTCCATTGAGTCCTTGAGGCAGAATGACCACAACACAGGTGCGTTGTACGAACTCGGTGAGAAATTACTGGAGAAAGTTGAGACGCTGGTGGAGAATTCCGTCGTGGATGACCGAATCAATAACCACAAAGAAGAGTGGCGTATTGCAGCGATGGTCATGGACAAGGTGTCATTGTGGGTGTTCAGCATCACTGTCGGTACCACCATTCTGGTTTGTTTTCTGCAGGCTCCAGGCTATGTGGATTAACTCTCGATAAAACAACCAAAATCATACCCCCACTACCATACCGGGACGGAGGAGAGGGGGGAGGGGAGGGGCTGGATGACCCCTCTCCATTGCTAGGAACGGGGTTGATGACGTCATCCAATATGGCGTCGATAGCGTATATTTTCAAAGGGCTTTATTTTCGCCATGAAGTGAGAAAAAGTAAAAAAAAAAAGAAAAAAAATCTGGTCGGTTATGACATTTGAGAATGGAGACGCGCGAAAATGCACCAGCAAGAAATCCCAAACAGTTACTCACACCATTACAGCAAGTCCAGTTATTTTTCTTATTTTGATCGCTCTACTAATTAACACCACTAAAAAAGTCGTGCAATTACATATTTTGAACAACAATAACTGTTTAGAATAGTTTGAGGAACGTTCTCTTGAACACTAATACAGCCGGACATCTTGCTGGATAAGTTTTTCAAATAGCACTGCCATATATTGGTCAGTTGGGCTTTATGATTTTTCCTGTGTTTTTAATACATGGAAAGTTTAAGAATAGCGATTTTTTTTGTTTAATATCATACCAGGTGACATGTCTTGTTGCAGTTTCGTTCTTACTAGAAATAGTCTCGTATGTTCTTACTGATGGTTTATGTACATATTGCTCCGCTGTTGCTGCTTTGGTTCCTGTTCCATCTTCCTCTCAAAAATCCAGATAGTCTTGTGACTGACTTAGCTGCATTGGACAATCTCCAGGATTCTGCTCAGTGTGGCTTGTCCGAACACCCGTTTCGTCTCTGCTTGAAAGTCGTAATCTTCCTGGAATTTCTTCCACGATATTTTGGTTTCGCTCGGCTTGTGAATAATCCTGTTTCTCAGTGTTATCCTCCAACATCGAAAAATCACCAGACCATCCGTGACGACAAGACTGAAATAATCGCGGCTTGGTGCTGGGGCTGTGCAGGAAATTTCGTATAATTTATGGCTCTTCCCGTTCATGTTTTGTACAGCTCGTTTTGTTTGCACTTCACATTTTAGTACTTAATTATACAATTCACAATACTTACCACAAGAGAGATTGCCGCATCGATAACGTAGCAATATAAGCAGCTGATGAACAAGACGAGCTTCCTTTTATTTATACGGTACGAGTGCGACTGGATGCAAAGAACAATTGACAAGCGCCTCTGGAAACTGTTACATTAATAATTTAGACACCGTCCATGACAGAAAAATTAGCGTGGCAGTGAACGCAATGACTCAGCGTTAAATACAAATCCTCAAAATATTGTACGCAAAAATGAAAGCGTAAACCTTTTTGTTTCGTTACAACCATGATGTTGTGTATTAGTGTTGGGGGAGGTCACTATGGCCGGAAAATTAAAGTAGTGGATACCAATGTTTCCGTGACTAGCGCTTCTGAAAACATGAAGCTGGGGTGATTATGTGCCGCTCATGCAGAATATTTGTACAAAATAAACTTGTTTTTTTAGTGTGGTTTATTCATAAAAAGCAAAGTCTGGATCACATACAAGCCCAGAGTGCCCCGTGAAATTGACCTGGTTTCTGACAAAGACGCGCAAATTTGTAACACTGACATGAAGGCATGTTTGCAAATAATCCTTAAAATTCATAAAATACTACGGCCTTTCAAATACAGTATTCGCACTGTTTTGGTGTTGAAGTGCAGGCAGAAACTTTAACATGACTAAATTAGAAAAAACTCTAAGTTATTATTCATAAAGGACAATCGTCCTAACAATGGAAAGAAGCTCTTATTGTTCATAAAGGACACTCGTCCTAACAATGGAAAGAAGCTCTTATTGTTCATAAAGGACACTCGTCCTAACAATGAAAAGAAGCTCTTATTGTTCATAAAGGACACTCATCCTAACAATGAAAAGAAGCTCTTATTGTTCACAAAGTATAGTTGTCCTAACAATAGCTTCCGTTACGCGGTACGGATCACAGTTGGATGCTGGCCTCCTGTCCTCCAAGTAACCTTTACCGTCCTGTGCACACTGACGAGGAATTCTAATACTAGCTCCACGGTTTGCCACACCACTAGAGAAGGTGTAGATTGTTGATGTCTCGTGTTTGCCTGTCAGTCGCCGTTTGTTGTCTTCCCCTCCTTTTGGGTCGTACATGCGGATATGGTAGTCGTGGCGGGCAGAGAGTCTTTCAATGGCCTCATAGATGTGCTTCATACCTCCCTCTTCACGCATTGCCAAAGTGCTGAAGTTGAAAAAAAAGTGCAGGAAGTGAACAGTTTTTTATTTGAAGGAAGCGCGCAATACAGCTTCATAGCAGAAAACCATGCATATTATTGGTATTGGTAAATATTTTTGTATCGCCATCCCGTTAATAATTGTATGAATACTTATTGCTGGTTACACATGGTGAACCTGACATAGCTGACATTTGCACCACATTTCTGGTCTATTCAGACAGTTGCAATGGAATGAGAGGGTAAAAACGGACTCTTGTCCCTCAACTGAGTGCTTCAGCTTTTACCTGTAGTTGGTATGGGCACCAGCTCCATTCCAGTCGCCAGGAACTGGTTTGGGATCAAAGCTCACTTTCAAACCAAAGTCTTCAGCAGTGCGATACAACAGAAACCTTGCCATCCATAAATGGTCTCCCATCTGGATTCCCTCACAAGGTCCAACCTGGAACTCCCACTGTGAAGGAAATCCCAAAGTCATAATAACATTGTGGCTGATAATATACGACTGGCTCGGTGACAATCTAATCGACTGAGGAATACAAGCTATTACTCTTTCTCATCAAATATATTAGTGATGAAAAGGTAGCCTGTTCCAGGCTCTCAGCTACTGGAGAAAGGTGCAGAGGACTGAGGCAGGGGCGAGGGCCCTGCCCTTCGCGTCGTTTCTTCTCGGCGCTTTTTCTTCGCGCATCCCGTACCTGAGAACCTGTTACAGAGCCTGGGGCGGGCCAATAACAAGTAAACCTTATGATCAACTTCATTTGTACCACATTGATGGCGATAATTGAATGAGCAAGCAGGTTGGATGTATACCTGAGATGGCATGACTTCGGCATTGGTCCCAGCAATTTTTACTCCAGCATACAAGCATGCACGATAATGAGCCTCAACAATATCACGTCCAAACACATTCCCTGTGCCCACAGCACAGTAGTAGGGTCCTTGTGGGCCAGGAAAGCCGCCTTTTGGCCATCCTGCAGGATGTCCGTCTGTATCCAGGAGGGTGTACTCTTGTTCAATCCCAAACCAAGGAATACAGTCCTGTTGTGTGAAGGCGGGCAATTGTGAACAAGTTGAAGTGGTCGGTATGTCGTCACTATTCAGTTGGTAAAGTCACATTGGAAATTGTGCCCATGAAGCGCTAAATTAAAAACATTCATTTTTATTAACGCGGTGACCCTTTGGAGCGTGTGTAGGCCATTTGTAACCCATGGCGGAAGATATCCTTTAGCGCGAATTTTTTGCAAATCTGTACCGTGAGTCTTTTGATTAACAAGTTTCCCAGCCAGTGAAAAGCAATGCTAATTTCACATAGTTTCTGGATAATTGAATGCTTTGACATCATGTGAGGTCTGACAGTTAAAGCTCCTAAGCTCTTTAAACGATATCACAAATATCAGATGACTTAAATCAGCTTTGATCTTTCAATTATTGTCGTACCTTAGTGGGCGGTAAAAGCGGGACAATCAGGTTGCATGAGATAGTGTTTATTTAGAAAGGCACAACTGAATTCGGAAAAACTGGTTCGTTGTAACATAGTTTACACGTAGCAAAATGTAGACCTGATGTCTGTAAATATCACTGTAAATAGCTTTGGGATCTGTGTTAGACACAGATTCGTCGATAAAACAGGAACGACAACAAATTGCCGAGGAGAGAACCTTGCGAACCTGCAGTATTCTGCTACAGTCCGCTGTTGTTGTAACGCAAGGGGCGGCCGGGCGAGCAAGTCGCGGTGGGGGTGCTCAGATAAACCACACATCAACATAAAACGCAACTAACAAGAGCAGCAGCCCTTTTGTGTCCACAACTGGGGAGAGGGAAAAACGAGTTTGCAGGAAAACGTTGGCAGCAATCAATATCTTACCATCATCCACCCGGTATACCAAAAAATAAAACTCACAAACCTACCTTGATAGGCTTACTCTCCATGGCTTCAGCAGAACTTTTTCTGGCGTTCGTGGCTGTTGGCTTGTGGTCAAACTGGTATGTCTCACAGAGAACAAGTTTGTTCTTTCCTTTTCTAAAAGGATCTCTGAACAGAGCCACAGGATGTAGATACACGTCACTATTGTGTCCCTGTGCCTGAGCTGTGCTCGATCCGTCGAAGTTCCAAATTGGAAGATCGCTTGGTTTACTTGGTTCACAGTCGAGGGTTTTGGTCTTACATCGAAGGCTCTCACCAGTTCCGTCAATCCAAATGTATGTTGCCAGCACCTTTTCGCCTTGATCCAAACTCAAATACTTGGAAAGAACCTCGTTGTTACTCGAGCTTTGAAAGTCGACCATCTTGATTTCTGAAGTACTGTTACGGTATGTGACCACTTTCGAAGCTTCGACTAACTGATGACTGATGCGATGAAGCTTTTATTTTATGTCATAGTTTCTGGCAAAAAGGCCACTGTTTTAGCCAATCAAAAACTTGCATGGCTTGCGTGATGCTGGGCACGTGCTGCGGTTCACGCCGCGGAGAGCGTGGTGACACGACTCAAGCACGAGTACACATGATCACCAGTGATGCGTATTACAGAATGCCACCCCGACAGGCTGTGAAAGATTGCCACTACAACCGGAAGAAAAAGCCGATTATCGGTTACAAAGCACATTAAACAGAACCCGGCCAGCGTTTTTGTTTTGGAGATTTTGTTTTTTTGCCAGATGTTGTTAAACAAACTGAAGTCAATGTTTTGCTGTTCTCTCCCCTCCCATCCCCCTCACACAAACAATTTGATTAAAAATAGAAAAAAAAAATCTCCAACTGATACAAAACGCCATTATAGTGATCACGTAATGTCAAGGTGACTAGTTTGAAAGAACTAACCTGCATTGTATTTCTTTAGCATGACCCTCTTTGCATATTTGTATTAAAGTCGCTTGTTAATTTTTAATTGCAGTCATCACAACTTGTGCCGCCGCTCTAGCCTTTTATTGCCTTTTTTTTCTTCTCACAAAATCAATCAGGCCTTCCCCCCCCCCCCCCCCCCCCCCCTCGCTTGGTTTTGTGACGGTGTAGTCGAAAATAAATTTCTCGTGACAGTCTCGTGTCTGACATCAAATATTTGCAGCGCTCGCGTCGTTTGATGTTGAAGTAGCAGGTACCCACGTTGCGGTGTAAACGACTGGATGCAGTCTTGACAAACAACACGACAAAACTCACAGAGATTGATAAACCACAAGCGAGGGACTCTAACATCAAAGTTATTTGCGGTGGAGCGGTGTGGAGGGCACGTGACAGCAAGTTTCATTGCGACATTTCCCGTCATGTATCAAACACGTGTTACTAGTTGGACTTCGATCGATCGATCGAGAGAGAGAGAGAGAGAGGGGGGGGGGGGGGGGGGGGGGGTTGAAGATATGCTACATTGACCTCACGCTGCGAACAGTTCCTCCTTTTCCATCCAAGATCGTTTTTCTGAAGGGCCGGGAACGAGGTTGATATCAAAGTCGCTAGCGTGGGTGCCTCTCTGAGCGACCTACCACTCGTAAGCGACCAAAGTACCGTTGGATTCTCAGTAAAATCAGTACCATCAATAAAACGTCTTGTAAGCGACCGCGACCACCTTTGAGGCTCATCGTTTAAGTTTTTCTAGGGAGCACTAATGGCTGACAAAACTGGCGTGGGCTCAAGCTGTTATTCAGTCAAAAAAAAAAAAAAAAAAAAAAAAAATTCAGTACTTGACACTGGTTGTGGCAAAAATTTTCATACTTGATACATAACGTGGCGTATTATCCTGTATCTAAATCCTTCAGTGCGGGTAGTGTGAACGATTAGTTTCAAAACTGGATCGGTTATAAGTACAACCGGAAGTGGTCCTGAAAAGCGGCTTTAGGGGGTCTCCTCTGGATCAACTTTATGAAGTCAGAACTATTACGACTTCAAATGAAACTTGAAAACACTGACCTGGTATCTGTTGTTCGTAACTGGCCAGGAACTAGTGCCAATTGAGCCACTTAGAAAAATCCAGTAAATGCCTCAACTTACCTCTGTCAAATGCCTCAGACATGACGTCATAAGACTCAAACCTTACCACAAAGCCCTTTGCAACCCAGTTAGCCAATTTCTTAGCATTTCACATGACATTTGAAACTGTGCGAATCTATGACGTGTTTCTGTGCTTTTAACTCAGTACCCAATTTTTCTCTGTTCTATGAGTAAGCGCACATTTCCGATAGTCCCCCGAGGCACGTGTGACGTCACGATCGTGTTTGGCCGACGCTTGCATTCTTGTGTTGTGAAGCGTGGAGGCCGTGCAACTGCAAAATGGATCACTCAGAAATTATCTAACTTGTGTCTGTGAGTCTGCACGAACCTGAATTTTCACTGGTAAGACGTGTCTTCATTTTGTCTCAGTTCTTCTCTTGCTGTTTGTTGTCGAATACTGCTTCCCTTCCCTAAATTAGGGTTAGATATTATGTCAAATTATGTCCTTGCGGATAAAGGTACTTGAACATGCCGACTTGTTTAACATTGCAAATGCTTTTTAGAGTAAACTAACTGGTTTTGTTTTTTCTCAACGGCCGTATTGAAGCTTCTCAGCATATCTAAGTGCTACGACCCGCAAGTGGTCTGTATATTGATTGTGATAGTGATCAAATATGGTGATGAAGCTGGTTGCATGGTACATTAGCGAATCTTACCAGAGGTCACAGACGAATGACAGTTTATAGTATAAACATGGGTTGTCTTCAAGGGAATGGCTGATGTTAAAATTTTGCTGGTATAATTCTTAAGTAATACCGATAGTTATATTTCACAGACCGGTCGCGCCGTCATGACATCTGGTTTTTTCAAAACCGCGTCCTTAGTGACAACGGAGACCGTTGTTACTATACACAGAGAGGAAAGTTGCGCTGAAAGTGCCCAGTTACTTTGTATTGCTGTGCTTCCAAGTTATATGTTGGCCAATCCGATTTTAAGTTCGAGAACGATTTCTGAATGAATTCTGTAAATTGTTTCGAACGATCGAACCGCGATCGATGACACACATTTACCGAGGTACTCTAGGACAAAACCTTACATACTGTAGTTCGTACTTCGTTCTTTGGTTCTCAATATATTTGTCGGAGATATTAACTTATCATAGCTGGACGGTAACTCCCAGTTGAAACAAAGTATGTGAAAATTTAACTATCGACATTTGTTTGGGTATTTAATAATATTGATCGAGGAAGTGTTACTATGCAGTACGATCTGATCTGTATCGTACACACACATGCATGTAACTGTGTCTGTGCATTATACTATCTCCAAAGTTCTCTATCATACGGACATCAGAAGAGTCGATCGATTGAAACATCTTTACTTCTGACAAACTATGGTATTCAATGGCATAATATAGTCAAGCTCAATATTTCTGGGTGGCTGCATTATAGAATAACTCATAAAATTATGAATATTGAATGTATCACGTACAACATATATCACCTGATGGAGGAGCTTAGATTCTCCTTATCTCCTACAAAGTCACATGAATCCCCTGCATTTAAGTGCCTTGTCACTGGCAAAATCAAGTCATTGTCTCCCGCTTCAATGGCTACCTGCAGTTCAAAATATATTCTTTAGATAGTAATATTTATGTGACATAAAATAGAGCTGGAACAAAGGTATAAATTCACTTAATTACTTCTGCAAAAGTTGTCTTCAGCTCTTACTATTTTAGTTTACAAATCTTACCCTATCCCACCCCACCCCACCCCCCTCAACCAATTGGGGTTCAACTCCTGGCCTAAGTCTCCTGTCAGAAAGTTTACCAAGTCCATATGTTTGAAACAAATGTTTTCATTGTCATTGCAGGAATGTTTTGTTCATTGGTATTTACATTGGCAGTCCTGGCCACTGTATATGGTGACGGCAATTTTAAGTTTAACAATACAAAGGAGAGTGTTGTAGAGTCTAAGGATATAAGTGAGGCAACATTCAATATTGAAAGAACTGGAGCAACATCAGGAATTGTTTTATTGACATGTGAGGTAGGTGATACTAGTATGTCAACTGTTTATACACTGTCAACATATACAACATATTAACCCCTTTCCATCCCCCCCACTTTTCTTGGAGCCCTGTGATTTTGATATTTGAAAGAAATTCTGACAGAACTTAAAAAACTTTTGGAAGACTTCCAAACATTATATAGACACTCACTGTGTTTCTTTGTTAATATTAAATTCCTTTCATCGCTCTTCAGATTGTCAACTCAACAGCATCAAGCGATGTTTTTGCTGTCAGTCTAACTGTCAGGTTTGAAGCTGGTGAAACATCCCTAAAACCTTGCACATTTAGAATCAAAGATGATAACATCCCAGAGCCTGATGAGAGCTTTGTTGTCAGACTAAAAATACTAAGTGGTGTTGGAGTAGTGCAATCACCAAGTGAAGCTTGGCTCACAATCTTGGCCAATGATGAAGCTAATGGAATCATTGGCTTTGATGAGGTAATTAAAAAGCCTTAAATGCTAAGTAATTTTGTTCTCCTAAATAGTCCTTCACTCCTCTTCGATTGATCTTTTTACTAATGAGATCAGACATTCCTTATTACTTGTTGTTTAATGGATTCCATAATCAGATTGACCTCTGGTTACCCAATAAACCCATCATCCCCCCCCCCCCCTCCTCTCCCTGAGAAATCCATATACAATCCTCTTTGGATACGAGCCATCAAGCTGAACGGTCTACCCTGTTGAAATATAGTTATCTTACAGTATCTCATCTTATACTGGAGCCCAGACCTCTAGTGACCTGACTTAGACACTTTATAATTGCACTCCTCAGAGAGGTACAGTGTCTATAAAGGAACCTAATTCTCCTGATGTGTTGACATCATTCAAATTGGTGCGCAAGACTGCAGCTTTTGGAGCTGTTGAAGTGGAATGGAAGGTAAATTTTATTATTCACTAGATTTTTTTAAATATATCCTGTTCCTGTTGATTGGGATTGAATATTTAATTAATAATTAAGTAATTCTCCTAGAAATGATGTTTGAGTTATTGATTTTAATAGACTTTACAGGGTTTCATGCTTCTGAGCTTGCAGCATAATTTAAGAGGCTCTATTGTTTGTTCAATGTAGATTTCCAGTGGTCCAAACAATGGTTCTGATGACTTCCATCAAACCACTGGACAAGTTCCATTTTCTGATGGACAAACAGAAGTAAACCTGACCATTCAAGTAAAACCTGATGATGTAAGTTTATTATTATAGTCAAGTGCACACAGAGATAGTTCATGATGTATACTGCATATATATGGTAAAACAATTGCGTACAATTCATATGCTGGTGGTCAGATTAATTTGCATGATTATGCATTCTCCCACTTTACAACATGGTCTCTAGAACATATTGCTGTTTGGAAGATTCTTTTTAAATAAAGTCTTTGTCTGTAAGGGGACCTAGTTCACCTGTCAACCCCAACCCCACCCCACCTCCCGTAAGGTCCACACCCTTTGACTATCTCCCATCTGAGACTTTTGGGGGGTTGGCAGGTCTGTGTACTGTGTGAGTGCATATGTTGTACATTGCTTCAATAAAGTTCACTTCTGATCTATTACTTTTAATTCAGATTGCAGAGAATGCTGAAACATTTGTCATCACACTGGAGTCTGTAACAGGTGGTGCAAAATTGGACCAGAATGCTCAGATGCTTTCAGTTATTATTTTACCAAATGATGCAGCAGTGCGATTCTTAGTGCATCAATATACAGTGTCTGAGAATGTGACAAGCTTGTCTGTGGAGGTGTCCAGGGGACTTGGGGGTGACGGCATAACAGAAATTGGCCCCATCCAGGAGCGTGCAACAGTGATGTGGTCATTGCAGCCAGGGACAGCAAAGCCAGGCCAAGATTACACTGACAACAAGAATACACTGACATTTAACCCAGGAGATACCAAAAAGTCCTTTACAGTAACACTGACAAATGACAATGTGCCAGAGGTTGCTGAGAATTTCACAATCCTGCTATCAAATGGCTCTCAGAATGTGTTTATTGTACCTCCAGGCATTGCAGTGATCACTATTTCTCCAAATGATGACCACAATGGTGTGCTTTCATTCAGTCAGTTTCCACAAGTAATTGCAGAAGATGTTGGTAATTCAATGGGGACATTCTTCGTGAATAGAAGTGCTGGTACATTTGGTGATGTAACGGTCTCTTGGCAGATTCATCAGGAATCTGGAGCAGATGTCAGTTCAGTCTTCATACAAACTAGTGGTGTATTGTCATTCTCTGATGGGGAATCACTCAAATCTCTTAACGTCACTATCAAGAGTGACTTGGTTCCTGAGGAGGCACAAGAGTACTATGTGCAGTTGTTTGGAGTGACTGGAGGGGCGAGGCTGGACAACACCCCTTCAGGGCACAGGGCCATTTTCTATGTTCCTGACAGTGATGATGTTTATGGAGTGGTGGAGTTTGCAGATGATGAAGAACAGAAAGTTTTACTGGTAAGAATATTACATCAAGGAAAGTGAAACCTAAAAGACAGTAACCAACAGTATGTTTTAAAAATTGTTTGAAAGAATACTAATGCTCCAATAATGATTTTATTCAAGAGGTCAACTTTGCCCAATAGTGTAACTTTACAAAAGGGTTCTGAAAGGACCAAGGCAGGTTTGATCTATAACCCGTTTATGTCTCCAATAAAGTTGCACTCTACATTAGAGCTACTGATGTTGAATGTAGCTTTACTCATTCAGCACTTATCTAATCATACTGTTTCATCCTCATGTCACAGAAAAATGATCCTCGCCAACTGGAGTTCAAACTGAATCGTACTGGAGGGTCTATTGGAATTTTGTCAGTGAATGTGCTGGTTTTGTATTTTACACCTGGCTCCAATGTTCCTTCAAACGACTTGTCACTCTCATATCAGAGATCTGTCACCATAACAACTGGAGAAACCTCAGCACAGCTGGTTGTTTCTGTGTCTGATGAGAGTTTTATTCGAGTTGGATCAGTTCTCAAAGTAGAACTTCTGGGCGTCAATTTAACTGGGGGAGGTGAGTAACAGCTGTAGCTATACCTCTGTAAAAGGGACTCTTGCAATACTGACAAGTCCTGGATTGCCTGCACATAAACATTTTGTTTAGCAGGCGGGAGGTCTGTATAAAAAAAAAACTGTACCCGAGGTCTTGATAAAAATTAAATAGAAATAGATCTTTGGTAGATTTCTAGACAGAACAATATTACTGTGATGGCAGTCTACTGATCTCAATTTTACATTTTATCTTCAGCGACACCTCTGGTTAACAGAGTCCCTCCCCAGACCCCAAGACTGGGCCACAGAAGCAAGCTGTCAATCAACATCACTGCAGAAGATGCCAATGGGGAGGTGGGCTTTGCTACAATGCACCAGTCAGTTGATGTAGAAGAGCCCATGGGAGTGTCACCCCAACTAGTTGTGTTGACAGTGATGAGGAGTGGCACATCACAACAAGCCACTGTCTTTTGGAACATCACCAGCAACAGCGACACATTTATGCCCAGTGACGTGACTGTCATGAGTGGACAAGTGACGTTTCTTCCAGGTTAGTGCAATACACATTTTACTGTCAATTGTGGTTTTCTCTGTTATTATGAAGGCAAAGTAGCTGCTGAAAGGGCTGTCCGAGGCTGTGGGTCTTCTTGGCTAGGAACGTGTTGTGTGTTGATATGCAAACAATATTGTCCAGATCATGCGCTGGACCCTAGTTTAAGATACATTCGTGCACAGTACTGCATTTTTTGTTATCTTTACGCATGTTTGGGAATGCTACGCGGGGGCCGACGCAAACCCACGGTGAGCAGTGCGGTATCTGCTACACAGAACTCTAGTGTAGTAACCTCTAGTGTAGTAACCTCTAATATAGCTCTGCAGTATTTATTAGTGAAGTATAGTAGAGCTGGTTAATACCATTTCTGCAGAAAAGCATTACATTTGCATTTGGTCTTTAACTAAACGCTTTTCTGATGATGCAGGTGCAGACCGTGTAAACATTAGTATTGGTATTCGACCGGATGACATTCCTGAGGTTGATGAAGAGTTCACAGTGCACTTGTTCAACGTCACCAAACCAGGAAGACTGCAGACAGCAAGTGTGAGTTACCTTGTTTCCTTTGAGTCGCTGTTTTTTTATTTTTTTATTTTTTTACGTTATTTATGTGTACACTATATTATATCTTGGACACTGTACATTATCAAAGGCGTCTTCTCTAGTCAACTAAGTAGCATGTCAATCGTGATTTCTTACAAGTATAACATTGTGACTGATTTACTTGTGTTACTTAGGTGATTGTGATTTGTTGCGTGACGTATCGTTACTGGTTTTCTTCCAGAAAACGGCGAAGCTGAAGATCGCACAAAACGACAACCCTGGCGGGACATTTGAGTTCTATAATGACAGTTCTGTGGTGTTGCAGGTAATTATTATCTGACGCTGGAGTTAGCGCCTGCTAAGTCATTCTTTACACTGTTTAGCACGCTCTCATCAATACTAGTTTATCATTAGACAACTGTTCCGTGCATTTTACACCAGCACGGTGAAACAACTAAGTTGTATGGAGTGGTTTCATTTTCTGTTTGGTAACTTTCTGGTGCTTGATATTACAGGAAGGGACCTCGTTCTCGTTCACCATTGTGCGCCACGGAAGTGCGTTGGACGCGCGCTTTGTCTTCTTCAACATTACCCCAAGTAAGTGATGATACTGTAAAGAAGCCAACTTGTCAACAAAATTCACCTTTATTACAAAAAAAGTCTAGTTTTTGCGTAAAATGTTAACAGCACGTGGCGTTGTATCTTACAGCTGATGGAAATGGCATCATTGGTGGAACAAATCTGATCAAATTTACAGCCAACCAAAGGAACCAGACATTCATTGTATTTTTTGCAACGGACAATGTACCAGAGGTATAACTAGTTGGTCTGTATATGTGTGAAGTTATTATAGGGCTACATTATATATATATATATATATATATATATATATATATATATATATATATATATATATATATATATATATGGCAAATGGTTTGAATATATATATATATGTGTGTGTGTGTGTGTGTGTGTGTGTGTGAAGTTATTATAAGGCTACATAAGGCTACATTTATTATATATCAAGTGCGTGTCCATCAGCACAGTACTCGGTTTACTGATTGTGCTTGAGGATATGCTTCTGATCGAGTATCCTGTTAATTTTCAGCTTGTAACGAGAGTTTTTACAAGTTCGTTTGTTTGAATTCTTTGCAGTTGGATGAAGTGTTTCACCTGAATCTGTATAGCGGGGGTTCTGTTGGACAGCAGGGCGTGGTGGGGCACAAGAGGTCCATTAAAATCACCATCACACAGAACGAGGATCCACACGGTGTGTTCGGGTTCACAGCGGCAAATGTTGTGCAGCAAATTGGTAAGTTGAACATCCTGATGTAGACCAACTTTACACCACACCGGACTACTTTACCGTGATGGCGTCCTAAGACTTGTGGTGTTACAGATCTAACTTGTGTTCTGTAAGTCATTTTCAGTGTTAATTTTCAACAGATGAGTCAAAGAGCCAAAAGGAAGTTGCTCGGTTTGAAGTGAAACGACAACAAGGTCGTTATGGGGATGTGACAGTCTTCTGGAGTGCTACAAATGTCGACAACAGTTCCTCCGACATTGATATCTCACCCGCAGACGGACAGTTAAACTTTTCAGATGGAGAAAGTTCCAAGTTCATCGTCATCGAATCACGACCCGACAATGTAAGTGGGGAAAGCTAGAGTTGTGCGTAAAACTAAAGCAAATGTACATATAGAAGGTAGATTTGTTCCTCACACTAAATTCCTTTTTAGACTGCTAACTCTACAAGTTTAATAATTTGTTGTGGAAAGATCAATTTGGGTGCAGGCAATATCGGGTAATATCAAGTGTAAGTCTGTGGAATATTGCGAGGCTGAAGTTTAGCTTTTGCTTTTTTTATTGCAGATCCCAGAGAAAAATGAATCGTTCACTCTCCTATTGACAGCCGTTACGGGTGGCGCCAGGCTTGACAGCTTCACTCAAGCATTTTTGGTCATCACTAAAAATGACGACGAGGTTTTCTTTTCGCCGCCATCACATGTGAATGTGTCCGAGGGCTCATATGCCAATCTGACAATTAAACGCGGCGGAGACCGGTCGGAGCGCGTGTCAGTCACATACAGGATTGAGGACGGGTCTGCCACAGCTTCAGATGGAGACTACCAGGCCCCAAACTCTCAGCAGCTCTGGTTTGATCACGGCGTGTTCGAGCAAGAGGTCAGCATTTGGATACCGGACGATAGCACGCCAGAGGGGGTGGAGAGTTTCACTGTAAAATTGACCAATACCAGTGGAGACACGGTTCTCTTTGGTAACAAAGTTGCCACGGTTACGATATTTGCCAGCGACGGAGGGACCGGTGTATTTAAGTTTGGAGCAAATTCACTCAACAAGACGGGAGAGGAAGGGCAGGAAGTCAAGTTCAGGTAAACGAGTCTTGATATTTGTCATCTCTCGCCTGGGCAGTAAACAGTGACAAGACTGGGTATAACTTGTGTTGTAATATGTGGGTCTAAAACAAATATTTTATTGTTATAGTTTGTTTGAAATGGACGTTTCGATTGTTAACTTTTTGTTGATTGAGCTCTCTAAAGGCGTTTAGCTTTCTCTCGTTGACTTGTAGTTGATGTGTCGTACCGAGGCAGTCTAACTCTCACAAGTAGTAATATTCCATTGGATCTAATTTGGGCGTACTTTTGTTGCAGGGTTGAGCGCTCGTTTAGGCAGTATGGTGTTGTACATCTGTACTGGCAGCTCTCTCGTATCTTGACAAATGGTTCGGTTTCTGATCTCACTCCTGGAAATGAATTCACGCATACCCAAGGTTTCGTCGCCTTTTCTGACAAACAGCTATCTGAAGAAATCATTATTAACCCAACATCAGATGGTATCGCGGAGCTCAACGAGGAATTCGCATTGCGGCTTGTAAATGCGACAGGTAAAATTAGGCCTTCATCTACCCTCATACGTCACAACCCCGTGTGGAGACACCCATGATAACTTGTCTTGTGTAGTAGTGTTTTGTGTTGTAGTCTGTGTAGTGTAGTGTAGTGTATTATGTTATGTTGTGTTATGGTGTAAATCGGTCCTGTCTGTTGTGGTGGGTAGTGTTCAAGCCATTTGCCAAATATTGTTTTGCTATTGGATCGATTCCTTAACATTTCCCGAAAACTTGTACATTTTCAATCTTCACAGGGATTGCCACGGGAGAAAATGGAAAGATTGGTAACAGTAGCGAAGCTTTGCTTGTGGTTCAAGCAAACGACGATCCCCAAGGTTTACTTCAATTCGACTCAAATTCCAAGGACGTGTCAATTCCAGAAGACTACAACCCAGGAATGCAAAACACTACTGTGAAAAACTTGACCGTGTTACGTAAACAAGGGACTTGGGGACAAGTACAGGTAAGTAGTTTATATGCAGCCTTCCTACTGACATCTGCACGCAGGGCTTGTTGGTGATGCAATCTACGCGCTGTGATATATTACGCTATGATATATTGCGTTATGATATATTACGCTATGATATATTACGCAATGATATATTACGCTATGATATATTGCGCTATGATAGATTGCAAGTCACGTGCATGTGGTGGAACAGCAGTGGTAAGCCACTGTATTTGTCAGAAAACTTTAATTCATTTTGAAGTACGAAACTGGGAATTATTGTGCCCTCGTTGCAGAATCAAATGATGCTGTTCTTCTTGTGCAGGTTTGCTGGGAAGTGTTCAGTGCGTCTGGCTCAGTGTCCTTGCCCAGTACTTTATATGACTTGTTTCTCCTTGGACATGCAAACCCAGGAGTTGAGAGTTCTCCTGAGAAAAGACGGCCAAACACCGCAACATATGTGTACTGCTTTAACGCTACAAACAATGCAGGTCAGCCTTAGATACAGCCTTACATTTATCTTGTCACTTTCATGACTGATGATACTGTACCTTGGTATGGACATTAAATGATGTATATAACAGCACTCTAAAGCTTGCGCGCGTATTATGACACAGTGTGAACTATTTACAAATGTTATTATTTCCCTCCAGAGTCCTATGTGCAAGTGTCGGTTATTCCTGATGTGAAGTCTAAGCTGAGTATAAGGTAGTGACGAGATTTGATTTCATCGTCTTTGTGAAGTATTTTGAGAATAAGATAACAGAATAAGATAACAGAATAAGATAGCAAAATAAGATCGAAACTGCTTCATTATGATATCTCCTGTTGTTGTTTATTTTCAGCGCATGGCTGCGCCCGGCTTCAGACAGCTTTGGTTACGTTATAGCCAGCACATCAGGAGCGCAGATTAACTACGCCCTGGGCCTGAACACCAGTGGAGTCACTTCACGCATCAAATTCACTTACTTCACAAATACTGTGAGTCTCTCCTTAAAAAATAATTCAGTTTGCCTCAAAACCTTTCACGGAGCCATTTTTGCTGCACTCTTTTTGCTGATTATTTGGTTGAACTTACCTGTTGTGTCTATTAGGGAGTGGTAAACCCCCACCCATAAACAGTGAACACGCTCTTATAGCTCTCACGTTTCAAATTAACAAATAGCAATCTGTAGAAGAATGGACATCGCCAAAGAGGTGCACCTTTCTTGCTTGACGTGACGACTCAGTGTTGTTTTATTGTGTGGATTCTATTTGCAGACGGAGTTTCAACTCCAGCAGGACATTGCTGATGGTCAGTGGCACTTTCTAGTTATTACGCTGAACGTACAACCAAAGGAAGCCAAGTTCTACGTGGATGGCGAGCTTTCACACACTTGGTAATATTTTGTCATTAATCCCGCAAGTCTTGTCCTTTGGTTGTAGACTGACTTGTCTTGTGTTTGACTTCATGTAAGCTGTTTCTTGTGCTCGTATTTCGCAGGGTATTACCGGCCGTGTCGCTATTTGACAGTGGAACAATAATTGTGGGGGGAATGCGCCCTGCCAACTTCACTGGGTGCATTCAAGACGCCAGGCTTTACTCGGAGGTCCTCACACCAGGGTAAGCTTGGGACTTTAATTTTATTCTTGATATCTCGTGCTCAGTTTTGTTTTTACATTTATTCTAAACCCGTTATCTATATTTCCCTCAGAGTGATCAAGAGCATGTTTGAAGGAACCAATAAGCTGGCGCCGATCAATGGCTACTTGACGTACCATGAAGGCGTTAACAAGCAAAACATAAGAATCAGCACGGTGGACAACAACATACAGGAAGAGGAACAGACCTTCTCCGTCATGCTGTTCAGTCCTAAAGGAGGAGCGAGAGTTAAAGAGGCCGACAAGGAATCTCGCTTGACAGGTCCGCATGTCTTGCCTCGTTTTCGTAATCATGTTCGTTTTTGTATGAATCACGTGCCTTCTGAGTCAGCAGTATGAAATTGTGTTTGTACTCGTCTTGGAGTACACTGCATGCATGAATGTTATGGGTGTTAGATTGTTTTTGAGTTAGGTCGTTATATGTACGTTTGCGCTACCTTAGTGAGTTTGTTTTTGCGGATGCATGGGCGTGTCAGGTGGCCATTATTCCGTGTCCTTTTGTTTAGGATTGCCTTGTTCTTGATTAAGATGCGCCCAATCTACACTCAGTGGTTCTATCTGATCATTATCGTTTCATCTGATCGGCTTTTTTGGTTTTCTCTACAGTTTTAAAAAGCGACAATGCAAATGGCCTGTTTGAGTTTGAATCTGTGGCAGATATAAACATCGCAGAGGCAACGAACGTCAGCGTGAAGATCCTAAGACTCAAGGGAACCTTTGGGGATGTCACAGTAAAATGGCGAGTTTTCAATGGCTCCGCTCCGGCGGCAGAGGATTTTTTACAAGACAGTGGAACTATTTTGTTTGGAGAAGGAGAAACTGAAAAGGTGATCAGTTATCGCGTAGTGTAGTTGTAGTTGCCATTCGACTTCACACAAAGTTTGTCAGTAGAAAGACTGCCGTCATTACTTTTAACTTAACAGTCGTCTCCATTGGCACAGAAGCGTTTGAATGTTTACTGGTTGGTTATACTTTTTCTTTGAAGTTGGATTAACTTAAAATGAACTTATAAAGGCGGGTAATTTCGGGGGCGAGAGCTTTCTAGCGCTTCTGATTCTGTAGAAACATACGTATTTTGAGGGTGTCGAGGAATTCGAGTTTAAAAATAGCCGAGAGTTGTGTGTGAGGTCAAATAGCGGTTCACGTGTTAATGACTTCCTCTTCTGCAGACGCTTGTGGTCCCAATCAATGACGACATGAAACCAGAACTCGCTGAATCCTTTATACTTGAGTTGGTCTTGGCTCAGTCCACTGACGGCGCAGGCAGTACACCGACCAGCGGTGCAAGCCTGAGGCCTGGACACGCCCAGATCAGCGTGACCATAAAGGAGAGTGACAACCCGTACGGTCTGCTACAGTTCATGTCGGCAGTACCGGCGGGAAATGACACCATTGCACCGGTCACCAGGCCTTTCAGAGTGGAGATCAGAGAGGAACTGGGCACGCTCCGGCTGCACGTGATCCGTGCACAGGGAACGCGAGGTGAATTATGGGTCCCGGAATGATATACATACTAATATGGCGCTACATTATCGATCCTGTATTATGCAGTAGTTTCTGATGTCTTGTAACTTCTTCAGGAGACTTGATAATACAGTTAGTGACTTACTTGAGGTGTCTTGTACCTTCTTTAGGGGCCGTGACGTGTGAATGGAGGATTATTTCTGATTCCGCGGTGCCGCCTGATGACTATGTTGACAACGCAGGAACCTTGCACTTCGCTGACGGGAACCGCAGCGCGATAATTGACATTCAGATAACAGACGACGCCACACCGGAACTCAACAAATCATTTGTAGTGCAGCTCTATTCTCCTTCAGGGAAAGGTATGCGCGATTTTTTAGGGATTTTAAGAAACCTGGGAGGGCAAGGGAAACGCGAGGACCCCCGCCCCCCCCAAAAAGTGTCGTTTTTGCATTTCAAGTCGCAGGCGAGAGCACGACGACCCCGAGATCATGTCAATTTCAGATATTCACGTGCTTCTTTTGCCTTCTGTGATTAGTTTTATTGTTTCACCGACGTTGCCGTCGTCCTCTCCCGTCCTGTATCTTAAAGTCCCTTTTGAGACTTCCACTATGGTCGCGCTGTGCCTACGTCTGACAAGGGGAATTTCTGGAACTTTTGTATATAAACATATGGATGGATGTGACTGATAATTCCGGTGTTTGTAAGTAATTGTGGCTTTTCTCTTGTTTTCTCCAGCTGCGATTAATCAAGTGGCCAGTTCAGCTATGGTGGAGATCCTGCCAAGTGACGATGCTTTTGGAGTTTTCAATTTCACTCAGAATTCTTTGATGCAGACAGTGACGGAAGGCAGCTCCTCAACGCTGATTGTCCATAGAACCGGGGGGACACTCGGTGCTGTCACTGTCTACTGGAAGGCTTCAGGCGTAGACCTACGAGATTTGATTGATACCAACGGAACAGTCACTATGGTAACTGGAAGCAGGACAGCGCAATTTGCAATCAGAATCCGAGGAGATGACGTATGTATCTCTTCTTTTGTCTGTCTATCTTTATCTGTGGTTGTCATATCTCAGCGTTCACTCCCCGAGGCGTTTCTCATCTCCTTTGCTCGTGTAGTTGTGTTTGCTAAATGCTGTGCTGCGAAATGCTGTTGTCTCGTGTTGTGTTGTAATCTTGTATTCTTTGTGGTGTTATGCACTTTTTTTTTCTGTAGTCCTGCAGTTTTGTTCACTTCTTTCTGTAGTGTTTCTGTGCAATATTGCCTGTCATTCTTTCATTGCGCCTTTTCTATCCTGTGCAGAATCCAGAGCTCTCGGAAAGTTTCATCATTGAACTGACCGCGGTGTCTGCTGGACGTCTTGCACCTCTTGGCACGCGCGCGAACTTAACCGTGTTACACAGCGACGATCCCTACGGAGTGTTCGTCTTTCAACCGACCAGAGTGCACGTGTCTGAACAGAACGTGTCAGTATCTTTAAGTGTCGTGCGTCACCGTGGAACGACAGGAACGGTTCAAGTTAACTTCACCACGGTCGACCGCGTTACTGCAGGAATGGCGGATCCTCGTACGGATTACATTCCCCACAGAGGGTCCCTCGTGTTCTTTAGTGGCCAGAAAATGGCGAACATCACAGTGCAAGTATTGGATGACGTCATACCGGAAGCTGAGGAGACTATTTTGGTTAATCTGACGAGTGTAGAGCTGCTTGGTGACCCGGCCGTATTACCAGGTGAGTGGACTGAGGAGAGATATCAGTAATGCGTGGTGGGAAAGTTAAGGGTTATTGTGTTGCTCCACCAATCAGGATGCTCGCGCGATGCTGACAACACACTTCATGCTGACTTGACCGAGTTATACGGCGAGAGTCAAGAGTCGGTCGTGTTTCCAGTAAAGATGGCCTCATGTTAATGCAAACAAGAAGCTTGTTTTTAGCGAAATACTGGTACTTTCTGACGGGACTCTAAGTCTAACCTATTCTTCTATTCGTCTCTACTCTGTTTTAGCTCCGAACAATTCTCCCCGCTTGGGCTCCGATCAAGTCGCTCGTGTTGTCATCGAGAAGAACGATGATGCAAACGGCATTGTGCAGTTGTCCAGCAGCTCGGTCACAGTGACTGAACCTAACGAAGGAGTAATTGTGAACGTCACCAGGACTAGAGGAACATTTGGCACGGTAAGCGTGACCAAATTACTAAAATACTTGAATTATTTGATAACATATTAGCACATGCGCAAGCGTCTGTGAGTGTGTGGAGTGTCTTGATTGGCTGTGTTTGTAAGTGAAATGTACTTTTTTAATCAACTCTTTGCGTTGATTGGTAGGTGACAGTATTATTGGAAGTCACACCCGACACTGCAAATGGATCAGACTACGTCATACTTTTCAGAAACGTGACGTTTAGTGAAGGACAGGTAGTTGCTGCTGTACCGATCAACATTTTAGATGACCAAACTCCGGAGTTTGCCGAAAAGTTCCGTATTAAGTTGCTGTCTGCTGGTATCGAGGGGGGTGCGACACTCGGTAACCCGACTGAGTGTACAGTGACGATATCAGAGAATGACTATCCTTACGGACTGCTAGGTAAGTTACATTTGAGACCAGCTTCCAATCGAGTTTGTGAGATGTGTCTTAAGATATTCAGCCTACAGAAGCTTTTGTACGAGTAACGCATAAGTTACTTACCTTCCAAGCGGCACTTCAGATGTCAATCAAAGTTGCAAGGCGTGTCAACTTATGTAGTCGGCTTGTGAAGGCCAATATGCCAAGCTTCGTGTAAAACGTTGTAACTTCTTGACAGACGCGTGATTGTGTGGTGTGCGTATTTAGGTGGTGAGCCCTCGGTAGACCTTTGGGTTTATGGATTATGCTGTTTCTCTGTACAGGGTTTGACAGTTCGTCGTTGGACGTGCCTGTGCAGGAACCCAGTAGCCAACCCACAAAGGTCCGGCTGACCGTAGTGAGAAGATTCGGTCAGATTGGCGCCACCAAGCTGCACTGGAAGGCGACCTTGAACGGACAGTTGGCCACAAACGACACCTCTCCCGTTCAGGGCGACTTGGTGTTCGCTACAGGAGACAGCAGCAACACTATCGAATTCGACGTCTTGCCCGACAATGAACCAGAAGTACGAGAGGTAAGTATCGGATTTGTGGTTTAGGGTGAAAACAAACAATAATCAACGAACTCGATTGACGATTAAATGTTTTTTTTCACGCTGCGCCCTTGTTCAACTGCGTAGTGACGCTTTTTTATTCTTTGCTTCATTTCTTTTTTTGTGTATTGTATAAAGTATTGTTTGTAGTTTGTGTTGTCAATATTTTGGTCAGTAGTTTGGCCTTGCGTTCATTAATCTGTTTGTTGTTGTTTCTTTGAGCATGATTGTTTTGAATTCCTCTTTCCTCAACAGCAAGAGAAGTCCCGTACACTAAACACAACAGTAAGAGAATAAAATTAAATGTGGAGATAATAACGAGTTGAAATAAGTTACCATTAAGTGCTCTTTAAAGTCATCGAAAGCCTAATAAAACTACTCACTTTGATCATAAAAACTTTGTAACTGTAAATATTATCGGTAGCAACGTGATAAACATAAACATTCTCTCATTAAAAACATGTGTAAATGTAGGTACCAAACTTTAGTAGCAACGCAATAAAACTACTTCAATGAATATTTGCCAACATTTAATTAACTGTATAAATGTGACACTAAACATAGGTACTTACATAAACATCGCCTTTTAACTGTTAGTAATAAACATTAATCCGCAACTTGATAAAACTTCTTACGCACACAGATACATATACTGATAGTAAAATAAATCATGGATTGGTCTTGAATATGTTCAATCTAAGTATAATCTGTTTTTGTTTTTCTTTCATTTTTTGTTTTGCTTCACTTTTAGTTGTTGTTTTTAGTTGTTGAAGTGGTCCTTGGTTTCTTCTCTCAATCACAGGTTGTCAAGTTTAATCTGACAGCTGTCACTCAAGGCAGAGGAGTGATTGACTCCGCCTCCCGCGTGGCACGCGTCACAATTGAAGCGAACGACGCACCACACGGTGTGGTGGAATTTGCGCATGGCAAGTACAACTCACGAGAAGGCTCTGAAGCGAGGCTGTCCTTGATCAGGAAGTTTGGCGTTGCGGGGGACATCCGGGTGTTGTACAGGTGAGAGCATTATGAATACAAGTGTCTTAATATGCTGTTTACGTTCTGAAAAACTAATCGAAACCATCTGGGAACATAACTAGAGAACATACTTGTTATGTTTGTGGTACTGTGGCACGTAAAAGCATTCCGCAAACTAAACATAACTCAAACCAAAGAAAATTAAACTTTACATCATGATCTGTTGCAGTACTGAAAAGTCCAACGGAGCACGTCCCGCCACAGAAAACGAAGATTACACGAAAACTGTGAACAGCTCTATCGTGATACGAGACGGCGAATCCTCAGGTGAAATTACCATCGCTGTTCTAGACGACCCCACCCCAGAACTGGACGAGACGTTTGACGTGTTGCTTGAAGGCGTGGAGCTTATTGGAGGCGGGTCTGGACTGCAACCTCAGCTGGGAGGGGTGCGGAGTGCAGTTGTGACCATCCTGAAAAATGACGATGCACATGGTCTGTTCGTGATCAAGGCCAGAAATGGTGGAGACAATGGGACATTTGGCAGCAGGATCACTGTCCTGGAGCCTGACAGTGATGGTGTCCCGGTGTATTTCAAACTGGAGAGGCAAGGAGGTGAGTTTAAGTGCTTTTATGACAGTGAGAACTTCAACTTTCCCTGACTGTTTCTGGGTGGTAGAGAAAACTGTTCATTGCCCATCCCCCTCTAACCCGAGATTCAAAGGTTTTTCTGTGCGAGTTTCTGTGAGTGTGTGTATTTTGAGGGGAGCGTTGTAAGTGGACGTTTGTTAACAAGTTTATTTAGCTCACCTCGTGTATGTGGTCTATTGTAACGGTTGCCATGACACCTGCAGGTACGGAGGGCGATGTTAGTGTACAGCTGGAGGTGGTTTCTGTCACGGCCGACATTAACACGGATTTTAGCGGACTGCACGGAACTATTTACCCGTTCAAAAACGGAACAAATGCAAGCTACGTCAATCTTAATGCTATCATCAAAGGAGACAATACACCAGAACGAAACGAAGAGTTCGTTGTAAAACTTGTCAATCCGACCGGTGGAGCGAAAGTGGCCTCGGGACTTGGAAGCAACGTCACGGTTATCATCGAAGCTAATGATGGTGTCGCGGGGCGCGTGGGTTTCTGGGATCAGTCCAGATCGGTAGTGGTGGTGGAGGGGGAACTGCTCAATTTGGTCGTCACCAGGTCACTTCCCGCTGCTGGACGCGTCAGTGTTGATTGGCAGATGGAGGGTGTAAACGCGTCTGCAGATTTCCAGCCGCACATGGGCACACTTGTCTTCCAAGAGGTAAAGTAAAGAATAGGCCAGCGGTAACCTTGCACCTTATTTGGTTGTCTTGGTACATTCCTTGCTTAGTAGCGGGCTGCTGTATTATGAGGGACATGCTTCTGATTAGCGCGTTTTCTGGTCTGTGTTTACAGAGTGTGTAAAGGCGAGCGGCATCCTCACTGCATCAGCTATTCTCTTCTCCATGGTTTTTATTTTGCGCGACTTCGTTGTTGTTTTGTTTTTAGAGTGAAAGAACAGTGAACATCACTACCACAGTGCAGAATGACTTGACGCCCGAGGCGCGGGAAGTCTTCACTGTTCGCCTCAGCAACATACGCACGTATGACGTAGCACCCGCGGGACACGCCAGCCTCATCAGTGCCCAGTCCACTGCGACGGTGACAGTGGGCGGAAGTGACGAGCCGCACGGAGTGGTGGAGTTTCAGTTTAGTTCTCGCAACGTGACCATATCAGAAGACAGCAACACAACTCTGGCGGTAGCGAGGCTGTTTGGAAATATCGGTACGTTTTTAATCTTCACAAACAAAGGAAGGCCCAGCAATAACTCTGAATAAAAGTTTATAACTCCGTCGCTCGGGTGACAGCATAATGTAGTGTGACGTGACGCTACGTGACGAGGCGAGACGTGATGTAATGTATTGTGATACTGTGGTTGTTTTGTGTTTGATACGAAGTTGAATTAGATGATGACGAGTATAATGATGACGACAATGACAGTCGTCATGACACCTTTGTACTGAGTATAATTTTCCTTGATCTGTAGGAGCAATCCGTATTCACTACCAAGTGTCCAGTGGGAGCCTGCAATCCCTGACAGCTGAGCAGCGGCTGGCATTACCTGGTAGCGACTTCATTGGTGGATCTTGGAGTATCGAGATTCCTGACGGGGTGGGGGTGGGTCGGATACCTGTGTGGGTAGTGAATGACCACGTGCCTGAGCTGGAAGAAGTGTTTGTCGTGAATATCACTCGTGTAGAACTCGTGAACTCGTCTGGCGTGGGAAACACGGTACCGCGCTTGGGGAAAGATCTGGTGTCACAGATCAAGATTTCCGCAAATGATGACACGAGAGGTGTGCTCAAGTTTGAGAGGGCAAGGTGATTTTCACTCAATGAGTTGATTCTGGTGTTTAACACGTACTAATCAGCTTCATACACGTTTTGTAGTAGACGTTCATTCTTCAATTCTGCTGTCATCGGCCAATCATCGGGAGAGACATTAGTTTGTAAACTTTACTATTTTCTGTATTTTAATCCATCGAGCGTTTCCTCTTTTCAGTGTTTATGTGGACGAGTCCATTGGAGTATTTAACTTGACAGTTCTCAGGAGCAAGGGAACATTTGGTGTGGTGACAGTGAACTACTATCTGGGGAGGGGAGGCAGTGCTGATAGCAACGACTTTAAGATTCCAGACAACAGTGGAGGAGAATCGACACTAGAGTTTGGTGAAGGCGAAATGAAACAGAACATTACTGTGCTAATTGAGGACGACCCAACGGCCGAGGATGATGAAACGTTCGATGTGTTCTTGAAGAGCGGTAGCATCGTCGGGGGCGCTGTGCTTGGTAATCCCTCCAGCGTGCAGGTCACCATCAGAGCTAGTGATAGCGCTCATGGAGCCTTCAGTCTCTCTCCGTCGTCGGTCAGCGTCTTTGAGCCGGGTAGCGGTGACGATAATGAAGCAGAGTTTAGCATTGATCGGAGTGGAGCAACCTTTGGTACGGTGGTCGTCGGCTGGGAAGTGGAGAATTCGTCTGCATCTGAAGACTTGAGCCCGGTCCGGGGCAATGTTACTTTTGTAGCTGGACAAACGAAAGGCTCGTTTAAAATAAGGGCCTTGCTTGATTCAACCCCGGAACAGGCAGAGATTTTTATCATCAAGTTGGGCATCGTATCAGGTAACTTATGGTTTCTCTCTCATTCCTTATATATGGGCAAAGCTATGTTGTCTTTAAATACTCGTGACTCGTGATTTATCCTAAATAGCAGAGGGAAAATTTCGTTCCAGAGCATAAAGCAATGTTTAAATGATTTCTCCAGATCTTCATACGTAAAGAACATGTTACAGTTTGGGTCTACTTGTGTTACTTCTGCAGTGAAACATTCAGTTCATAAAATTTGTTCTGAAAATATCACGTGAATTGTATTTGGCGTAAGGCGACTGTCATTGGCTCATTTATTTCCTAAAACCACTCCTTATTGGTTGACGCACTGTTTTCTTTTAGGAGGAGGTATTCTGTCCGCGCCATCACAAGCTGAGCTGACAGTTTCTGAGAATGATTCCCCTTATGGCGAACTGGAGATTTTTGCAACTAAGACGCTGACTGGCAGTACAGATGTGGAGGAGGACCTGGGTATAGTGGAAGCAACAGTTAAACGGACCAAAGGAAACTACGGAAGAATAACTGTGGACTACAAAACTGTCGCTCAAACGGCCAGTGCTGCGTCCGGTAATCAGGTTCAGTTTGCAGCGCTGCAGAAACTAAAGACTGTAGGAGCTCACAGTTGGTACGCTTTCTCTGCTTACGGCGACTTGTACGTAGTGCTGACGAGTACAAACATGACGGGTCCACTTCCACCAGGAGTGGGACACGCGAGTTCGGACGGTTTCTATGGCTCGACCTTGTTCCGTTGGCAGGGGATGCTTGTTCCAGTACAGGTAAGACTGGTTTATTTCCAGTTGTTCGACAAACATAGCCACCATGTGTGTCATGGGCGGTATCGGTGCACTTTTTCACGAGTGCATTTAGCAGGAGGACCAGTAAACGACGCCGCACAATTTAGCAGTTTTATTATTGATCCTTTGACTGCACGTTTTACATTAGGCCTCCCATCGATTCTTGAATATAATTCAGGCATATACGAGGCGCGTGGTCTTCATCATACTAATACAGGTCATGTATACTCCAGGGCTTTTCCACTGATGGTGCAGTTCAGGTGGACTCCACAACGATCAACAATCAAGTGTATCTCGCTGTTGCTAATCATGGCAGTGCTGGGCGGTATGAAGCGTTCTCGCGGGTTTACGCAATGGACGCGTCTGGTCAGTTGTCAGTTGTGCAGAACATTTCAACTCAAGGAGCTTCTGCTGTCAAGTTCTTCCGCCCGTCTGGTTCCGCTGACCGGTACTTGATCGTGGTGAATCAAAGGAACAACGCAGGAGATACTCGTATCAAGTCCAAGGTAGGCTTTGTTGTTGTTGTGTGTAGTCTGTTACCTCCATATAGGTTTTGATTAGATTTAGATTTTGTACATTCTTGTATTTGTTGTCAATTCATATTGTTGTTGTTGTTGTTGTTGTTGTTTCGTATTGTAGGTGTACAAGTGGCAGGGAGGTCAGTTCACTGAAGTGACGGATTCTGGGATCGATCTCACTCGCTCAGCTTCTGGACTTGCAACGTTTGAAATCAGCGGAAGCTCTATGGTTGCCATAGCATTCTATCACGACGCATCTACTGGTCTCTTTAACACCAAGTCCCCGGTGTATCGTTGGCAAGGCAACAAGTTTTCCCTTGTACAAGAGATTGACACGTCAGGCCCTGTAGGAGTGGAGCACTTCCTCATGAGTGGCGAGCATTATTTAGTGATGACAAACTCTAAAGGTCCCTCACAAGTGTACAAGTGGAACAGCGGCTCGTTTGTCAGACTGCAGAGTATCCCTACCGCCGGCGCCGCGTCTGTCAAGCCCTACGACGTAGACGGCACAGGTAAAATGTCCGCGATTCTTCTATTTTTTGGATAACTACTAGACACTGTGTTGAAAAGATGGGGATAACGCGACTTTTAGATTGATGTGATAGTGAGAATGGATGGATGGGATAGAGAACCATAAATAAGGAACGGAGAAAAGGGAATGGCATATGTGTGCATTCAGTTATTGTATTGGTTATACTGTTATGTTATTGCAATACTGGTTTCAAGGTCCTGCGTTACTAAAGTCTTCACTTGCTAATTTGGTTCGTTGATAACGTTTCAATTGTTAAATTTTGGTGTTGCTAAGTCTGTTTGCTTGTTTTGCAGTCTCCCTCGCTGCAATTGAAGCAGGAAGCATACTTAGTGTGTATTCCTGGAACAGCGTGTCGGCACAATTTCAACTACACCAGGTAAAGTATCTGATGAACTCGTTTTAAACTGGACTGGTGGTCGTTGTTTGTATCCTTTTATTCTCTGTGTGTGTAATCATGAGTTACCTTCATTTCGCTCTGTAGAACACAACAGTGGAGGGCGCTACATACGCTGAGCCGGTTGTTGTAGCTGACCCTGTGGCTGGTAACACCGTGTTCTTTGCTGTGGCGGTACGTGGAAGGGGATATTCCCCATTACTTTCCCCAGCCATGTTGTCCCCTCAGGCGGATTTCATTCCAAGGTTTGTAAACTTGCTTTTCATCTCGTGTGTTTGACATGGTCGCTTTGAACTTAGTGGAGGTGAATCGACCAGGGCGTGCAGGAGGTTGTACCTGCTGTATTATTCAACGAAACTAGGTTTGAAGTTTGTATGATGATTCGACTAAAGGTCGACGTTGGAAAGCCGGGCGTCCAACGAAAGAATAACACTCGAAACATCAGCTCAAACTTCTTAACGTCGTCCAGTTTTCACACATCGACCTTAGTTGAGGCTTTATGGTTATATAAGTTAGCACATTTGGTTGAGGCTTCAATGTTTGGTTTATGTTCCATTGGTGAAGGTTTCGTTGTTCTTCTGCTCACAGGACAGGACAACTGACGTTTGAAAATGGCCAAACCGAACTGAAACTGGACTTGACGATTCTTCCAGACGATATTCCAGAAAAAGATGAACATTTCGTGGTTATGATATTCAACGCGACTAATAAGGCGACTATCGGAGCACAGAAAGAGCTGACTATAAACATTCTGTCCAATGACGATGCGCATGGCAGGATCGGCTTTGCCGCCAGTTCACAGTTCAAAGTCCAACCGGAGGAGACACGTGACACGGAGGTCACGTTTGAAGTGATCAGAGAGTTCGGTGCTGTCGGACGTGTGGTCACGCTTTGGAACGTGACGGGTAACGTGACCCAGAGTGACGTATCTCCAGTCTCTGGACAGATAGTGTTTGCTGATGGAGTCGCTGCTGTTAATATTTCTCTCACGATACATAAAGACTCCACTCCTGAACTGGACGGAGTTGCTGTCATCAGGTTAGGAACGCTAGCAGTTTTGTGATCTGTGATGCTTTTCTAGAAGCTTCTTGACTTTTTTTTGGCACCGTTTGTTTTCAAAGTGCTTAGAAGGGAATGTCAGTAATTCTTGACTTCTATCACGTTCCAGACTAGTTAATGTCGTTAATGATTAATGATTGTTGCTACTCAGGCTTCTGCGTCTGATTGAGACGGGTTCTCCATCGGACCCCAGCCGTGGGGCCGTGCTCAACACAGCTCGAGTGACGGCAACTCTGGTGATCCCTGCAAATGATGAGCCTCACGGAGTGATCACGTGGGACAGGACCCTCATCATCTCACAGGACACAGGCCCCAAGAACGTCACACTTTCCCTGACCATCATGCGTCACTTCGGCCTTATTGGTGCATTGGTGGTGTCGTATCAGACGGTTCAAGCACAGAATGTGAGTAACCATGACGACCAGGCTGCACGGCCTGGAGTGGACTTTCAAGTCAAGAAAAGTGAGGCGGTCATTGGAGCTGGCGTGAACTCTACACAGGTTAATGTGGATATAACACATGTAAGTAAGAACCGTGAAGACTGGGCCGACTGCTAACCCTAGTCACGTGCAACTCGCCTTGTCATCCATACAAGGGAGGCCTTCGGTCCAGTGTCTTTTATGTATTGCTTCAGCTATTCTAACGTTCTTCTCGTTGCCAAGATAACAACACCTTATTTATTGCTTTGGTTATTCTCACGTGTCGTCTTCTCGTTTCCAAGGGTAACGACACTGCAGTGAAGAAGATTTTCTTTGTGAACATAACCGGAGTGAAACTCCAGCAAGACTCCATGACGTCATGGCGGGTTGTCAACTCGCCGAGAATAGACTCAAGTGCGCAAGTGCTTGAAGTTGTTATCGCTCAACCCAATCAGTCCGCCGGGGAGCTCAACTTCAACCTGACCGGCATGCTCCGCGTGCAAGAAAGTGCAGGGTCTGTCCAGCTCGGGGTTACAAGAACCGGAAGTACACTTGGTGAGGTGGGCTTCCGTTACGTGGTGAGACCGGTCACTTCCGGTCCTTACACAGCCGCCGGCACGTCGGACTACTCTCCACAGGAGGGTCACGTGACAATGAAGGACGGAGAGAGCTTCAAAGAGTTGAGCATCAACATCACTGACGACCAGACGCCCGAGATGGACGAAGTGTTCTCGGTTCAGATGAGTCGACCGCTGGGAGGAGTAACAATCGGTCGGCACCAGTCCGTCGAGGTGGTTATCTCTGCCAACGATCACCCGTACGGCTTGTTCGGGTATGTACTCTCCCCACCCCTGTAGGGATAATAATATCACCATATTTTAACACATGGAAGAATGCATCAACTGTAGCAAATGATGAATCCTTTCACGAAGGTGTAGACTTGTATTATACGATACATGTAAGAATTCGTTCCTTGTGTAGTTCGATAACAAACTAATAAAAGGCGCTCGTGCTGCAGATTCACAGAATCTTCGCAGCAGATAAACGAAGTACAGGAGGGCGGCACACTGCACCTGCAGGTACAACGAGCTGGAGGAACGTTCAGGGAGGTTCACGTGACATGGAAAATAACTTATCCACCGAGTCCTAACATACAAAAGCCTGATCAACAACTCGCACCAATGAATGGAACTTTGACCTTTAAACCTGTGAGTACAATGTTGTTAGTAACTGTTTGACCTTACGATGGTGTTGTGTCTGTCGCTTTGTATTAATGTGTTTGCACAGCTTTTTAGAAAACCAAACCACGTGTAGCACTCGAAATATTCACGCGGTGTTTGCAGCGTAAACGTTTCTGCAAGTCAAACGGGCTCACGTTGTATGATGTGGTTTACAATGAATCACGTCTCTTCTCAGGGCGACCAAACAAAATTTATTTCTCTGGCCGCGGTGGATGATGCAGATGCAGAAGGCGATCAGGAATTCTTCTGTGAACTGAGTGGAGTGGACAGCGGTGCGACGCTGAATGACGTGCGCAGTAAAGCTACTATTGTGATCACAGCAAACGATAAGGCCAGCGGAGTGTTGTCTATTGACAAGTCGACCAGAAATATCATCGCTGGAGAGCCACAAGCCAACTATGATGGAGTATTTGTTGTCAGGTGAGTGAAGGTTTGAACCAGTGGCGTCATCGAGACAGACGCATCCGTCATTGTTTCTTCACTGCTCGTGTAACGTGACTTCCACGCGAGTTTTTCCCTCTCTACTCACCACACACCTAATTTTCTATAAACTCTATTTCAGATTCCTTCGTGACATCGGCACTTTTGGAGAGGCCTCATTGGACTGGCAGATTTCCCGGAAGACCGCTGGTTCACCGGATATCGCATCTACTTTCAACGTCACTTCCGGCAAAGTTACATTCCAGAACGGCGACAGCAGTCGGTCTGTAGCTATCCAGGTGCGCATGCGTGTAATTACTTACATAATGAATAAAGAGAAGGGACAAGTTTGTTTTCGCTTACCAACATAATGCAGCTAAGAAACGGGACATTGTTTTATATTTATTTTTTCAGGTTACTGAGGACAACACTCCTGAAGAATTTGCCGTGTACTCCTTACGCATAACGAGTGTCGTAGAAGCGGAGCTTAGTCAGGAGCCTGTTGCAAGAGAAGCCTTGATCAGTGTGGTGGCGAGTGACAATCCGTACGGAGTGATCGAGTTCCTGCCTCCATTGTTCTACAATGTGACTGAGGAGATCGGAACAGTGAATTTAACCGTGCAACGAAATAAAGGCATTATTGGCAGGCTGTCGGTTAACTACACTGTGGCGTCTTCTATGGCTACAGAGGGTGCTGATTATGGTGTTCATGGGAGTGGTACGTATTATACAACAACAGGCAATGTCGTTGGAATTTGTTTCGCTAAGACAGTGAATAGCTGGTACAATTTATAAATTGACGGCAGTTATATTTTCCAAATAAGTCCAAATAATAAATGCAGTTGTGAAAGTAAGAGCGAGGCTTCTTTAGGGTCAGCCAGTAGAAAGGTCTCTTCTTTTGAAACAATCTTCATTGTTGTTCATAGTATAATAAAAAGGAAAGCGACCACACAAAACCGCATGCATTTACAAAAGTACAACGAGAGAGTACTATCATGTTAAATCCCTAAATCTCAAGTAAAGAGAAAGTCGTATTCTGTTCCTCACCACAGTACTGGAATTTGCTGACCGAGAGGACGCGAAGCTCATTAGCATTTCAATCATGCCTGACGTCACTCCCGAGCTAGCGGAAGTGATCCGAGTTGATTTAGTGGGTGTGGAACTGGTGAGTAGCGCGCCCAAGAACTACAGCACAGTGAACGGACTTCAGCTGAATATACCGCCTGTTATTGGCAGCAACTCAGAAGCGCGCATCACGATCCTAGAAAACGATAATGCTCGAGGAACTATTCAGTTCAAAGAGACAACTATTGTCACAAGAGAAAGAGACAGCAAAGTCGACATCGTGTTGGAGAGAGAAGGTGGGTGTCTATCAACTGTCACTGTTTGTGTCTGTCTTATTCAGCAAGTTGTCTCAGCTTTAGCCACAAATCTGTCTGTACACAAGTTGGTATGTTCTCGCGAGTTAGCAGTTTTGGCACTGTAAAATGATGTTCCCTTTTCTTAATGCTGTATTTTCTTATTTCAGGTGGCAGCATTGGCGCTGTGGAAGTGATGTTTCGTTTTCAGAACGTTTCAGCCTTTTCTGGAAGTGATTTTGTTGTCCCCGATGGGCCACTAACCTTTGCTGATGGTCAGAGTATGGCTACATTGTCCGTTACGATAGTTGATGACCAAATACCCGAACATCGAGAGACGTTTGCTGTGCACATGAAGTCAGTCTCTAATGGAGCAAGCATGGGTACCAGAAAGGCGGTTACTGTCACCATAGAAACCAGCGACGACCCCAACGGCTTGTTCGGATTCGTGAACAGTACTTCTCTCAGTCTGGCGAATCCGAACGTCACTACCCCCCTGGTGTTTGGTGTGTCGAGGCTCGGGGGCACACAGGGAGCAAACAAGGTGTGAATGACTTGCTTAGATAACAGTTGGGTTTGTGAAGGACTTGCTTAGATAACAGTTGGTTTTTAGAGGACTTGCCATTACCACTGACGTTTGTCAGTCATGGATGTCTTTACTCATATTGTTTAAACGTCCAAGCTTGAACATAGTCCATTTCATCAGTACGATCTTTTAATCATTTGCGGTGAATCTTCCAGTAGCTGTAGGAGAATGAAAACCCGTCAAACCTGTTTTTTACTGGTTGCACTTTGCCTTGTGGTGTGTCTTCTCACCGCACTTGCTTCGCTACTTTAGGTCAGCTGGAGAGTGTTGAGAGTTTACCCACCTTGCACGTCGTCCTGCCAACTTTCAAACGACTTCTCGAGCCCAACAAGTGGGAGCTTGACTTTTGTTGATGGCGACCAGACGACGAAGTTCATAACTCTTCGTGTTGAACCATATAGAGGTGAGTTGACATAAAAGGGAACGGCCAGCCTGTTGTTGTTTCCCTTGAGTTCATCTGTCTTATGTGAGAGCCACGACCACTCTTGCGTCTCTTGTTTATTAGCATTATTTACTAAGGGCGGTTGTTTGTTTTGTTTTATCAGCTGAAGAACAGGAAGAGAGGTTCGTCTTGTCCTTATACGCCATCGCAGGAAACGGCTCCATGGATGAGTTGCAGTCTAACATAACTATCACTGTACAGAAGTTCGGCTTCCCTAACGGTGTGTTTGCCTTCAAAAGTACGTCACCAGTAGTCATTCAGGAACCAGACACCGGCAAGGTTTTCAGACAGTCTTTCACTGTCCAGAGAACTAAAGGTTTCAAAGGGACTGTAAAGGTAAGGCCCGAAACAATCCAATAACTTTTCGTGAGCAAGTGATCAAACTCCAATTTCACTGCATTTACAGGGATGTCTGGCGTGAATAAAATCTATTTGAACATTTGAAAGTTGCACATGAACGATGTGAGCAACAAGTGTCAAACTCGGCTCGCAGATCAGTACCGGGCTTTGCACACGAGGTGAAATTTTACCTCAAGTTGCATAATAATCGAAAAGTACGCTGACCAACGGGTGTCTACCTAGTCGCATTTGTTGATTCACGGTGCGACCGGCGTCCTTTGCAGGTGAGGTGGGAAGTTTCTTCCGTGTCCGGAGCTGATCCGTCCCAAGACCTGACGAGCACTGATGGCACTTTGACCTTTAATCCCGGTGATGCAGAAAAGAACATTGAATTGGTAGTGCGAGGAGACAATGTGCCAGAACTCAGCGAGGTTTTCATGGTGACTATTGTATCGGTAGATGGAGGCGCAGACTTGGACAGCACAGCGCGCAATGTCTCGTTTACAATCGGGTACGTATATTGGCGATTTGTGTGTGACGTCAGAGTGCACCAGGCCACGCCAGTTGACTTATTTTGAGGCATTTCGTGTTTTGTTTTAACGATACGCAATTGTATATTATACACATCTTGGATAAATTTTGCCTTTTTTTTTTTTTTTTTTTTTTTTTTTAACCTCGAGCAGCCTTTAAACCTAAAATTTCTCTACTAGTGTACATGCCTATTGAAATAGCTAAGGTTAAGGCCGCTGTAAAACTGTTCTCCTCTTAATTCAGGGCAAATGATGATCCTCGCGGGGTATTTAAACTGAAGTCTGGTGCACAGCAGATCAAGGTTGACTCTGCCAGTTCGACACGCCGCTTTGAATTTATCATCGAACGTATGATGGGAACTTTTGGAGCTGTGGAAGTTAAATACCGGCTGACGCACTCTAACTGGTATCCTGGAAGTGCTGATGGCGCCGTTATAGTTCAGAACCAGCAACAAGAGGTGTGTACTGTATAGGTTGCCCCGGTTCTGCGCAGGCGCAGCGTTTCTGTCGATTGCAGTGTCTTTCTCTCCCTGTCTGTCCACTATCTATTCTTATCTATCTTTCGCAAGATTATCTTGATGTTTTTCTTTCTTTCTTTTATCCATTCATTCGCTTCCTCCCGCTGATTTCGTCATTTGTCTTGTCGTTTTGTCTGTTTCTTGATTCCTGTTTGCCTTCTTGACCCTCTTCTTTCTATTTGTGTATTTTCCCATTATTTCTGTATCTAACAATGCGTCTTTTTGTGCACTTCCCAGCTTTCCAAAGCGATACCGCTATCCAGTAAAGCATTCTTGTCCCTCGGCTCCAGATTTACTCTTACTCTGACGGCAGTGCGTTATATTGAAGGTGGAGGTAAGGACTGGGCACGAGAAAGAAGATGGGGAGTATTGATTACGTGTTTAACAGTGTAAAATGGGAAAGTGGAAAAAATGAACGAAGCAATAGACAAATCGACCAAGCAGTCAATCGTACATTTATTGAAATATTCAATCAGTGATCGCTCAACCAACCTAACACGTATTCAATTTAATGACTTAGTGATACCTTTTGTCACAGATTCCTCCATTCCTCCCAAGCTGGGCTCCAGCTCTACACAGGAGACGGTTTCCGTTCCGGAAGCGGCCGCCAACGCTGTGTTTACGTTTGCCGACAATTCCAAAGAAGTTACAGTTACAAATGGTACGTCACGTCACGTAATACGTGGTCACATTATCTGTTTTGTCCTATATTGTGGCAGCTATTTGTAGGTTGACTCAAGTTCTATTTGTCACTGTTTATCTGTGGACGCGTGTTACAGTAGAAGAATGGCATGTCACACAACACACAAATTCAATTAACAAAACTACTTGTCGGCCCATAACGCCAGGTAACACGGAAGTCACGCTTATGGTTGTACGTCACGGTCTGTTTGGGACGCCAACGGTCAAGTGGCAAGCGGGTTTTCAACAGGAAACCTTCCCAGGGTTCACTGAAGGACAGATTGTACCAAGTAATGCATATCTCATTTTCGACGATAACGTGACAAGAAATAAGACATTCTCTGTAAAAGTAAGTACCAGGTTTATCGTTGTTCTAATGTTAAGGGCAGCAAGCAGTAAGTGTGTTGCTGACGTCTGACAGGCTATATTCTTACCAAGACAACGCGAGTCTGAATCTGAATCGCATGTGTGTTTGTCCCCAGGCCCTTCCCGTGCTGGTACCAAACGAGAAACTGGTCTATTCAGTGTATTTACACTCAGCAACCGCCCCTAACTCCATTGTGGCCAACGTCACCAAAGGAGCCGCTGGGACGGCCATTATTGAGTACAGCGGCGTTGTTGTGGTAGCGCCAAACTCGCAACGCCTGACGGTACAGGAAGGCGGCAAAGTAAGACTCTCCAAAATGTTTTGCTTTGCACTTTACACGTACAGACAGACAGGCACAAAGACTGATCCTGGGTGCTTATTTTGAAGTGAACTCTATTCAGGGTAATCGATAGAATTGTGACACGCTCATTATTATTTTGTGGCTTGCTGCTGATTTTTTTCTGTCATTTTTGTGTCCTTGCAGGTGACTTGTTCTGTCCTGCGTCAGTTCAGCTCTCTTGGTACCGTACAAGTGACCTACTCTGCATTTGGCGCCTCACACTCTTTCAACATGGTGGAGGGAGAGTTCAAGAAATCATTTGATGTTGACGTGCCGAACAATGACAAACCAGAGAATGACCGAGTTTCTCATATCAACATCACTGCCGTTACTGGAAGTACGTACAGTTGTGTAATTGGATAATTTAGACTTTAGCACGTATCTTTGATTTGATTTGCTTTTGAGATTTTGATGTGAAGTACGCATCAGGGCTCGGTTGTTAAAAGTACGATTTGGCTGATTTTGGGCCAGTTCTAAATTTGTTCTTAATTTTAAACCTGGAAATAAGAAGCTTTTATACTGTACTGACTTGGTGGCCGAGCGGTTTGGGGGTGGTGGACCTAAATCCGTAATGAAGCTCCAAGCCAGGAGGTCGTGGGTTCAATTCCCACGGCCGGCAGTAGTAAGAAGGTTTTTCATCCGAGGAGGCAACTCCAACGGTTTTTCCCTTCTGGACCTGTCTTCTTTCTACAGGTATTCCACCGGTCGGACATTTGAAACATGAGCCTCTGGCTCGGGAGAATGGGCAACCACTCCCTAATGCTTCGACTTTAAATAAACGATATTTATTTATTTTATTTATTATTTATTCTCAAAACGACTTTCTGTTTATTGAGCAAGAGCAAACTCTACCAAAACTCTGTAGTTTGTTGGCCAAAGGTGCTAGAGAAAGACGTTGTTTAATCCTGGATTAACTTTAAACAATCGAATCCAGAGCTCATGACACGGTTTGTTTTTCCAGGTCATTCTCCCCGTCTGGGACTCAACGTGACAGCCACAGTGACAGTAAAAGACGACGACAGTCCGCATGGAATCCTCAGCTTTGTTGTCACTCAGTTGTCAGTTTTAGAGAATGCCACCCGGGCGGTAGAGCTGGAGGTGCGACGCACCGGGGGGACACTTGGTGAGGTGTCTGTCCTTGTGCGGTCTGTCGGTGGAGGGGAGTCCTGGAGAACAGACTCTCTGTCCTTGAAAAATGCCATCGACAATCGTCGCGTTGATGCAAATGCCACTGTGGATCGGGACTACACGCGCCTTTCACAAAGAATAACATTCAAGGTGTCGACTGATGTGCACATATCTCTTTTGTTGTTGTTGTTGTTGTTGTTGTTGTTGTTGCAGTTGTTTATTGTTGTTGTTGTTGAGGTTATTAGTGTTGATGGTTGTGGTGGTGGTATTAGCAGTTTTGTTCTTCAAAGTTGTATGTTGATGTATGAGTTTTCAAACTTTGCGTTTCTAAGTCACGGCACCCTTGAACTTCAGAACCAGGACTCCATTCCACCAAACGGCCAAGTGGAAAAGATTCAACTCAACATTTTGGACGACAGTGACCCAGAACCAGATGAACAGGTTTTTGTGGAACTGACGAATCCGACTGGAGGAGCACGCTTAGCAACTAAAGCTGACGGACAACAGGTTTGGCTGAAACTAAACAAATGAACACATTACATTAACAGCGCATACTTGCAAAAGATCCATATTAGTGGACTTCTGTAACTGATTTGACTGAAACTAATATAAACAAATGAACACATTACACTGGGCGCTTATTCGCAAAAAACAAAAATGAGTGAACTGATGAAGACAGCACTGGTTGACAGTTTACTAAGATCAAAGTGTACATGTAGCCGGGGGCTGATTCTCATATTTACTGTTGCATTGGCAGCCTTGGGCAATGGTAACCATTCGAGGTAATGACCTGATGAATGGTGAGTTTGGCTTCATCCCAGGCTCACAGGAAGTTACAGTGGATGAAGACGAAGGCGCCACAGGTAAGACATTCTGCTTGCCGCCTTAAAAGGTTAAAAGAGAACGAGAACAGCTTTAGAGTAGTATTTCTACCGCATAGTATTTGTTTAACTGTAGTCCACGAGATAAAGTTTATGTGAAACTCTTCCAAATCACCAATAGTGTTTGTAGTTTCTAATCTTCAACTTCCTGTCTTGCTGTGTTGTAGCTACCTTAAAAGTCGGCAGAGAAATAGCCACGTTTGGGACAGTAAAGGTACCTTTATTGTATGCTATCTTTGTTTATGCTGTGTGTAGAGTAGGTCAGTAGTCCTGTGCTGCTACGGAGGGTGTTTACAAACTTTAAAGGATGTGCTCTTTGTCTGATAAATATGTGCGAAGTATTTAGTGCTTGTCGGATTATTTAATTTCTTTGGACCGCTGTGCAGGTTGTCTGGCGAGTTGAAGAGCAGGCCATGCGGTCTCAAGTGGAGGAGTGGGAAGGTCGACTCACGTTTGGCGCCGGTGTGGAGATAGCAGACCTCGTGATTAAGTTGCGCAACGATCAAGTACGTTTCAGTCAAAAATGGAAAAGTTTACTTTGCTAACAGCAAATAATAGTTTGTAAAAGTTCGCACTACACTGTCGGCTGTACCCCACTCTCGAGCATTTCCAGTTAGTAAACACGTGTTTCCCTCGCCAGACCCCCGAGTTTGCGTCATCGTTTCACGTCGTGCTGGTGGGAACAGAAGACGGTGGAGAAGCCCGCATTGATCCTCAAAACAACCGCGCCACGGTCAACATGTTGGCCAGTGACTTCCCCAATGGAACTGTGGGATTTTCTGAGAGCGCACTGTAAGTACACATGTTAAATCCAAGTGCCAACTCAAAATGCATCACCGAGGAGCCTCGATATGGACGTCAATATTACAGACCAAGAATCATAATTGGGACTAAAATACAACCGTGGGTCAGACCTAAAGCCATTTTTAGATAATGAGGGCCATGGAAGAAAAAAGTTACGCCAATATGCGAAAATGCCACAAATCTAAAACCAACTATCGTGTTGTGTCACGTGTATCTATTGTTGTCACGTGCATCCGGTGTGCATGTACACGTATTCCCTTACAGCATTTACTGTGAATCTTTAGCTTGTTTGTTCATGGGTCGTTATCCTTATCTCACCCCTCAGGTTCACTACTGTAGACATCAAGGCCACACAAGTCGAGCTGGAAGTTGTCCGTAGTCAGGGAACCTCCACAGACGTGACTGTGCACTACCGCACTCGAGATTTACCAGAGAGCTTCACCATGAAGCCCGGAGTGAAGACCTACAGGGCCAGTTCCATCCAGGATTACGAAAAGCCATCCATCACATCCATCAGATTTAAACGTGGAGAAGTACGTATTCTGAAGAGCGCGACGCAATTAAGAGCTCATGTTTATTTGCTTTGCTTTTTTGGTACTTTAGTACTTTGCAAGGCACGTGTAGTGTAGATTCTTACAGATTGTAAATGTTACGTTATCTGAAGTATAGCCAATTTGGTTTTTTAGACTTCCAAGACAATTGTCATTACACTGACTCCACAAAAAGACAAGACAGGATCCTACCCGAGAGCCTTTGAGGTCGTACTGTTGAACACGACAAGTGGAGCAGAGTAAGTAACCGTACAAATAAACATTAATTACGATAAAGGTTTTGTTGTTGTGTTGTCCTGTTCAAGCTCTCAAAGCCTAAACTATGGTATTAGTGTTCTGTTCGATTTGCTCTTTATGGTCAAACCTGAATACTCCTCAGAAATGATGTGGTTTTCAGTTCATCGTTCCCTTTGTTGAATGTAACATGAAATATGAAGCGGTCAGTAGCAGATAGTATAGCTTTTCTAATGCGTGCTTTGTGATTTGAACAGATTAAAGCCGTCCCTGAATGTCTCCATGGTGATTATATCAAGAGATCAAGAAACCACCAAGTTTTTGAAACTCAAAGCGCTGGCAATCCAGACTCCGCTTACAAACGACGAAATCAACAGGTTAGTAACTTGTATGACAGGGAATTCAGTCAACTACCGCATGAATGAGTTGGAGCTTACGCTTACGCATCTCCTTAGTAGATAAATGGTCAATATCCTTGAAATTGGCGGGTAAAAATGCCACTATTGCTGACTTCTGTCAGTTTCTTGTGTTATATAACATTTATCTTCCCGCTGGTGCTTAATGTCCTTCGTCTATGTGCGGTATTACGACAACAACTTTATTTGTAGCATTATTACTCTATATCTGGGGATCCGTGTGTGAGTGATGTGTGATTTTTCTGTCGCAGGATTTTGACCGAACTCAAGGAGTACATCAAGACTCCTCTGGATGACGAGAGACTGGATCTGACTATGCAGATTATCCAGGTTATATTAAACGATAAGAAGAACCGACCAACACCTGCCTCCAAAAAGTAAGTGTCACGTGATGGCTCAGTTAAGTTTGTTGTAACGGCAACTTCATGTAAGGGGGCAGTTAGTGCTTTGGTAAATGTTTCCCTCGACCTTTGACTCTGTCAGTCAATAGCTGCAACTGTGCCGTTTCTTATTATTAATTTTTGGTGAAGATTTTATGTTCTCTAACCATGCCATTCGTTGAGAGGTATCCATGGTAACATAATATTCTGCTCAGATTGCAGACGATAACTAAGCAGAAGATAATGGAGATATTTGATGCACTACTGCACGAGAACCGAGAGGATACGCGGTAAGAATATCGACAGAGAAGAAGTTTGCTTCACTTTTTCTGCTTATTGAGGCCAAATCCAATAGTCGGTGTTTTTTCTCAACAGAGGCAAATCTACGCTGTCTAAGTCGTTCGAATCTTTCGTTTTCTCGCTGTTGTATGGTCTGCCTTGTGCCAATAATGGCGCTCAAGCCTTACATGGCACACACACCTCTGTCCAGGCCTTCCGCAAACCTCGCAAGCAGCTGAACGGGCTCAAGATATATTCTGGGTAAGTATTTCATTGTCATATACCACAGCGTGAAAGCCGCCGCACTCTGTACATTTGATGTATCATCATATGTATTAAGTATACCACGGTGTGTAAGCCAGTCTGTAAATCGGTTGTTCAAGAGTGCGCTTTTGCGCTATTCAGCAGCTTTAACATTAAAGCTTATTTTATCAACTGGATTTAGGATTTATCCGGTGGATCGCGCTAATACTCGTTGAACAACTGGGGCCTGATAACGAATCATCACGTCTGGGCTCTTGTTGTCTGTTTTCTTGTCCATTCTCTTATTTAGATTCTCTTTTGTGTTCAGGGGCAGCGCCGATTTTTTCCAATACCCGTCAGATATGTACACCGCCGGTACTTCAGACTCGGAAAGCACGGTTCGTATAGCTCCTCGCTTGTCTCTTGCTTTATCTTGTTAATCGATCAGCGGTTTATTGGAACCAAAAGAAAACACTTTTTTTAAAATTTGTAAAACAATATAACAAAAACCAAATATTTGTTTCTTTTCAGTGTCAAGATGTTCACTTTATTTTTTACAACACGTCTCACTGGTTCAACGAAAAGGGACATAAGCCAGTTATAAACGGGACGGTGAGTTATGAGGCAGAGGAGAGCGGCTTTCAATAACCACGCACTTCACACGAGACTTGTTGAATATAAGGAGTTGCAGAGCCAGCAGCTATTCTGACCTCGCATACGTTTTACACTGCAGGTGCTGTCCAGTTCAGCTAACGCGTCCGTAAGTCTCAAGAGCCCAGTCAAGTACCGGATCTACACGAGCAAAAAGCGGGTGACACCTGGAGCCGAGTAAGTAAACAACGCGTGAACTCTGAACAGCGCATTGTCTCCATAGAGCAGTTAATTTACATTGTACTTTTCCGTGGTATCTTTAAATATTTCCACCTTCAATTTAGTCGGCAGAAACTGACCATGCTTTTTCCTGTAGTTGTCTCTTGTGACAGACAACAAGGAGTGTGCGAAGCGTATTACAAAGCACGTTGTAATCTGTGGCTTTTTCCTGTTTTAGGTGTGTTTTCTGGGACTTTAACAAACTGGACTGGTCTACTGAAGGCTGTACAAAGAAGGTAAGTACAGTTTCTTAATAATATAGTCATACAATTGTGCCATCTGGAGGTTTCTCTGCTGAATTTGCTACAGTTTAGGAAGTTTTAGGGTCATGTCATCAGCATGCATCTTGTTTGTATTTTGCAGTTCGATAAGGACGATTATGTGGAGTGTTGGTGTGACCATTTCTCAGTTTACGCAGGAAGTGGAGAAAGTGACGACAGAGCAGGGTACCAAGTGTACTTCTTCGCCGCTTGCTTCGTGTGTTTGGTGGGTATCTGAGCCTTCACTGTCACACCCTCTCCCCCCCCCCCCCCCCCCCCACCCCTCCCTTTTTAACGCGACTATGATAACATTGATTCATGTTGTGCTGAACACATAATCGTTGCTATTACTTCGCTGCCAATTGTTGCCCTTTTTTTCTTGAATTATGTTCGTATATGTAACCTTATCAGCAACCAGCCCTGCCTTCCTTATCTCACTTCTTTTACTCTTTGCTACTCTCTTGATCCTAATAGTAACACTTGCTTTTTTTTTCCAGGGAGCGTTCGCGTTAGCAGTAATAGCGCACTTGGCCTGTAATATGGACAACACCTTCACTGCCAAACTTCTCATCCATTTGTTTTTCGCTTGCATGATGGCGCTGGTACGTGGGAGAAATGCACTGGTTACAATAATATCAGGCTCACAGTACACATTACCGACACAAGAAAATTACGCACGAGAAACAGAGATTTCAATAGGAACGCTACAGCGTAGAACGGCGCTCACACAAGCAATATACCTCATACATCTACTGAAGCTATCGTGATCATGAACCTTTTCGTCGTCTTTATCTTCTTCATTATCAATAACAACATGTTGGTTACCTGCTTTGCGTGACTCTGTATTGTTTTGGTTTTTGTGATGTACAGCTGATGCTAGTTGTCGCAGCGTACAAGAGCCCTGATTTTGTGGACAAGGCGGTCAACTGCTCCGTGATGGCGATTTTTATCCATTATTTCTTCCTTTGTCAGTTCTCCTGGATGTTCGTTCAGGTGCGGCCACACCCTATTATATTGAACTGTTGTCCTTATTTGTGCATTGATCACGCACGTCATAATCCACTCAACCTCGCGGTGATACAAAACTGTCAATGAAGACAACGAATGTTTTACGACTGAAGTAATTTTTCCGGGGTTTAGGAAGGTTTCCGGGACTGTAAGAAATTAAACTATTCGTTTGTTTATTCAGGCGTGGAATCTTTGGCGAATACTCGTGCTAAATGATGAACACACCGACAGGAAATACGTCTTTTTCTTCATTATGGGCTGGGGTAAGTGAAGACAGTTGAACTTATTATGGGCTGGGGTAATTGCAGACAGTTTTACTTATAACCTGTATCTGTAGACGGTCGTATTGTGTTGTGATGAAATGATAGTCCCTGTGTTTTATCATATTGTATGTTTATTATTATGAGATGACAGGTCATATTTGTGCTGTTTTCAGGGCTTCCCATAGCTGTGATAGCTTTCCACGTTATCATCATGGCGAGTGTGTTCAAATGGGAGTTTACACAGATGTACGCGGATGTTCACCAGAATGGCGAAATGTGAGTTCATACTCCGCCCACTAATTGTTGATAACTTTGACCCCACTGATCAATTCTTCTTGTTTTCAGGTGTTTTATACCAAACGCGTACGCCGCCTTGGCCACGTGTCTCGGTCCCGTTCTGTTAATTTTAATGGGCGTGGCTGTAGTGTTCACTCAAGCATATCAAGTCACTCCACAGTGGCGTTACTATGACGACATCTACAGAGGACATTACAACATCAAAGGTAAGCGGCACGTGTCGACAGGCATGGATTTCTTTGTAAATATTCATCGGTTTAACCTGAAGGATCACTGTGGAGTGGCATGCAACTCTATGCAATGAATTATGAATTTGCATTTGATCAAAGTCTGCAGGTTTTGGGGTCTCATACCTATGTGTCATGGCAACAGAACTATTTTGTGATAAATAAAAAAGTCCATAAATTGTTTAACAGAACTACTGTTTTAGGGGTCACATTTACTGTATTTTCGTTTCTTGGTTCTTTAGATATGCGTCACGTGATTTTCCTATTCGTTGCCGTGACGCTCGTCTGGACGTTTGCGGGTCTGCACCTTGCGTTCGGCGACCTCTGGCTTCTGATCGTCTTCTCAGTGCTGACCATTCTGACGGTACGTTGTACCACGTGATCTGCTAATGCGCAAACTAGTCAGGTTTATGTACAAACCTGTTTGTCCATATTGTATTTTATTTAGTTTAAGTTGTGTGTGCGTTATCCATACGGTGCATCCACAATGCATTTCGGTTTAGTTTATTTGTTTGTTTGTTTGTTTGTTTGTTTGTTGCAGGGCATGTACGTCTTTGTATTCTTTTTTGTCCTTCGCAATCAAGTGCGTGGTCAGTGTAATCAAAGTTACACCATTCAGGGCATGCCGCCACCGATCCACACGCACGACGACTTGTTCAGAGATCAACCGAGCAGCGCCGAGCACAGCTTTTCCAGCTTGGCCAGAAGGAAGCAGAGAGCTTCGCCTGACACCGGTGTAAGTACTGTACAGTTGTATTAACACAGCGCCTACGAATTGTACAGTAATAAAACACAGCAGCTATCAAGTTTTAAGAATATCATCTATCTGATTGCAAAACGGTTGCGAAAAGGCCCTTTTTATTTTGGCCATCAAGTAAAACTATTTATATAATTGACGGTCGTGTGGTGACAGGAAGCCCAGGGGCATGAAATAACGAGTACGACTGCTGTAAGGTTGAAATGGGAGGCACGTGGAGACGCATGCGCGTACAGTCATGCTCACATCTTTCCTTTAGTTCAAACTTCTCTTACTGTCGATGCGTTGTTGCCTTACGACGTTTTCTAAACCAGGTGCGTCCGAAGCGTGTGAGAATAATCAACGAGGACTCGCCCGGAGCTACGCCCGGAGTTGCTGTTAGTTCTGTTGGAGAATTCTGTCGTTTCTTAGATTTCTGCATAATTAGTTAAATCAGTTCTGGCCAAATGTCGCTTGTGCAAACACTTATGAACAAATTAACAACCTAAAATATCAGTCACAACTTGTTCTTTTTCTATTTTTTTATTTTCTAAATCGCTAAAAATACATGTCCAAATTTTACAGGGGTTCAGTTTCAGTATCATGACAAGAACAGAGGGAGGGGCTGAGAGTATTTTATTTCTGTTTCTGTTGTTTTGTTTTGTTCGACAGTAAAGGGCATTTGGGGAGTGTCTTGTTCAGATAATAAATCAAATATTCACCGCATGTCCGTTTTCTCCAGTTTCAGAGTGAATGGGAAGACACGGATCTGGGTGCGACACCCCGAAGCAGTCGTAAGATGTTGGTAAACTTGGATGAGTCCGGCAGCATGAACGGCAGAGTGAACGAGACATACGAACCAGACGACTTGGACAACACGGACTTCGATGATTTGATTTATGCGCTCAAAACAGGAGGACAGTTTGAATCGACCCCAGACGAGAAAGATGGAGACCTGGAGATGAATGAAGGAGACGAGCATTTTGAAATGAGAAGAATCTCCATCGCCGACACACACCTGTGACGTCATACACTGAAAACCGCTGTGCAGGATAGTACAGGCGCACACCGCGCTTTTTAAAACAAAACATGCATTGTGCCGCACCTGTTCTATGAACTTTACGAAAGGAAACTGATTTGTGTCAAATTTATAAATAGCTAAAATTAATTTAAGAAATGATTAATCTATTGAACCACGCGGTTTAAATAGTGGATCTCTTGTGTTCCTCTTTATCACAGTTTATTTTCACATGCAATACAACAAATCGACTTTGGTTAGTTTGTGCTTACCTTATTATTTTTATAAAGGATTATGTCCATTTTTGTAGGTGAAAGTCAGTGTTCTCAAATGTATGTCGAATTTTCAAGAGTTGGCTTGAGTCGATCTTGTAAATCAATTACAACAAATCGACTTTGGAAGTTTTGTACGGTTAGTTTGTGCTTACCTTGTTATTTTTATATGTGTTATTGTTTTCTAGCGTGTTACTTTGCAGTATAATTTTTGTAAACAAATTTGTAAGACGTTTTATTTTCGCTATTAGTTATTTCTTTTTGTAGACAGCAAAGCAATACTTAATCAGTACAAGTTGGATTTTTTTCATAAAGCATTAGCAAGCTATCGAGAAGAAGCTTCTACGCCTTTATTTTTTGTTTATGTCAGAGAAAACCAACGAGTCTAAAACAATCTGTGAATATTTAATTATGACAGCTCGCCGCGTGTATCTAGCTTTGCTGTATAATATATGAGTGTACATGAAGGTTGAGATAAAGTAACCTTGTTTTTCTAAACTGTGCCGTGTTTCTCGCCCTTCCATAGACCGCGCGCAGATCACCAGTTCGAGGGACGATAGACACGGGCTTGCATTCCCATTTGCACGGGCTGAGTTAGAAAAACAGAGAGCTACCCGATGAATGATACAAAAAAAAAAAAGATACAGTCATGGATTTTGAAGTCATTTCGTGACACTCCTTTCGAACGTTTTTTTATCATTTTCATGCGCATAAACCTTTATTGATTTCTTTTGCCCTTTAGCCATTGTTGCCCGCTTTTCGTAGGAACTTTGTCTGATCAGGAGTTCAATGACGAACATCTTCCTGTTGAAGCATGTTGCGTGAGGAGTACCTGATTTTAACCACATCCGGTAAACACGCGAACAGATTTGTTTCGTGTTCAGATTTCACAGACAGTCACGCGAAGGTGGTTGGGACTGTAGCCACGGGGCGACTGATATCGTCCCATATCCGAGGCTTCACCTGAGTATCTGCATCACCCGAGGTCAGGAATCTGCAAGTTTCATCAGAGGTTGACGTACTGAAGAAACACAAACGATATCTTACACTTTATACAGGACAAACTCGATATACTGTAAGATCACGGGCGTTCAAAGAAATGCACTAATACGGCATCGAGGTCTGATATGATGTTCACTGGACTGAAACTCGTCGCGTTTTTTGTCCAGACCTTGTGCGTGCTTTATTGTGGAGGAAATGAACACTTCAGAGATCAGAACCAGGGTGAGACAGCTTTGTTGATTTTTTCCATTTCTATTTCCTTTTCATGATCGAGTAACTGCATGTTCCTTTTCTGAACAGAGGAATTTACCAAAAGACTTTCTGACTTTGAAATCGTCACCCCCGCACTCGTATCTCGGAATGGAACCTTCTTGAGTTTTGACTTACTCAGTTCCAGCAACAAGGGGGAACTGTACATATTATTCACGGCTTTCGGGAGGGATTTCCTTCTTCATATCCGCAAACACGAAGGCCTCGTCTCGTCACAATTCTCAAAGGAGATTCTACCTCGTGGTTTTGACGTCAGTAGCCAAACTACAGATTGCTTCTACACGGGCGAGTTGGCTGGAGGAAAATCAAGTGTTGCCCTGAGCAACTGCCGTGGTTTGGTGAGTTCTGTCCAGTTTGATATCTTGTTCATCTAGAGTGACGACAGGGGTGCATCATTATTATTTTGATCATGCGATTGTTTACAGTCGCAGTCGGACTCGATGCGATGCCTTGCATCTAGAGTTATCCATAAAAAAGCGAACGCAAAGTGGATTTCTTAGTTGAATTTAGCTTTTTCTTCCCCTGCCTTTAGATTTAGTTTACCTTGGGTCGTTTGCATTGTGTCTGTTGTTTGTGTTTTATTGAATAGCGTCTGTTGTATGTTGCGTGTTTCCTTCAGATTGGAATAATTCGAACAGAGACAGAAGAATTGTTTCTTGAGCCCATGAAGAATCTCGGCAGATTTCCACATCTTCTGTACAAACGAACTTCATTGTTATCAAGAAATGGCGACTCACAGACGTCAGGTTCCTGTGGAGCAGCGAAAGGTATTTCAAAACGTGCTCGTGCCGCTCGTGCGCTCTCTTCTTCCTTGAAATCTCAACAAGATCGCGCGCTAAACTCGCTATCCTTCAGAAAATTAGTCGTTTTTTCAACTGTACGCCCCCTCCCTCCCCCTCACAGGTCTGTCATTATTCTTGTTTCAGCGCTGACAGTTAATCCGGCTCTTTCTGCACCTCGCCGCAGGCCCACGCGGTCGGTAGTGACCGATATAACAGTTCAGCTTCTGGTGGCTGTGGACCGAGAAATGATCGATTTCCACGGCAACGAGTCTGTAGAAGAATATGTGCTGAGTATTATGAACATGGTATTTCCCGTAATCTTTGATCCAATAGACATTGCGCGATGTAAACCTCTTTTGTCTTCTCCACCCTTCCCCCTCTTTTGTTGCTTGTGTTGTGTCACGTGGACTAACTGTTGCTTCTGACGTCATTTCAGGTGGCAGAGCTGTATCGTGATCCCAGCGTTGGAACTGTAATAAACATTGAGATCGTCAAACTGATGTTGCTCTTTGAAACACCTGTACGCTTCTGCGCTTCTGTTGGGTTATAATACAGTTTGCATTGATCAGTATTAAGTCCCAGGCCCTACATGGGCACTTTGTTTTTATCAACAGAAGGGCCTATCAATCACTCACCATGGTGACAGGACTCTGCAGAGCTTCTGCGATTGGCAAGCTTGGCTGTCACGTGACACATCAAGCGAGAATCCCCGTTACGACGCTGCAGTGCTGCTGACCAGGTGGGACGGTGGTGTTGTTTTTGATCATTGTATAATTGCTGCTGTCTTCCTCTCTCTGTTATCCCTCTTAGTTAACAGCATTTTTTCTTGTTTCAGAAAGGACATCTGTGCTGATCAGAACGCGCCTTGTGCCACTGTAGGCAAGTAGTTATCACGTGACTTGATGGTATAAGAAGGTAGTGACTGCTTGACATATTACACTTTTCAATCAACACTGAACGAAAAACTCTCACGCAGTTTTCAACCAACAGTTTGTTATACACTTAAAATGCTCTAATGTTGTGAACTGTTTGGAGAAAGAAGTCAGGGTTAAACGGTGTCAATGTTAAAACATTTTCTCACACTGCGTCATTGCTGGTCCATGGCTTTCAAACTTTGAAATAAGTTTTGTAAAACTCTGGCTGGTCTTTGCATGTTATAAACAGAAGCACCGTAAAATGTTTTTTCCTGAAGAGCTTTATTTTCATAAAGGGATGGCTTACCTGCATGGAATGTGTGACCCAAAGAGACGATGCAGTATTGCCGAAGACGACGGTCTCGATGTAGCGTTTGCGATTGCGCATGAACTCGGTCACAAGTAAGTTGTCAGGATTATAAATAACAATAAATACCGGAAAAATAAGTAAGAGGATAAAGCTACGGCGTGCGTGGAACATGTAACACATTACACATTACATCTTTGGTGTACTTGTCTTACAAAACAACCGAACATATTTAGGCACTCAACACACACACACACCAAACCTTTCCTTGTCAAATATTGAAATAAAGGACCTAACACACGCATCCTTGTTTCAATGGCAGCCTTGGAATACATCACGATGGCGAGGGCAACTTTTGCGTAGATTTTTCGGGTCCCTTCCCAAACGTAATGTCGCCACAGTGGCTGAAAAGGAACCGCCATGGAACGATGAAATGGTCTGAGTGCAGCCGAGATTATTTAAACTCATTCTTGAGGTATGGGCGTACGGTCTCAGTGGTACGTCACCGTCGGCTAATTCTACACAGTTTTATACCTGGAGATAAATTTCAATCTTTTGCTGAGTCCATATACGGCTGAAGGATGCAAAGTTGGGCACTCCACTCCTCAAGCAGACGCTCGTGGTTGCGCGCGCAGCTAAGCTTGACGAGCCGCAACCTGCGATATGAGAATTATTCGTGTTTGTGCGTGTCTTATTAGTCATGACATCATTTCTTTTCTTTTCACAGGTCACGAGCGAGTAAGTGTCTTCGTACCAGCAGTAACAGTTCGACAGTTGAACTTGCGTCACAACTGCAGGGAGTAGTGTTCAGCGCTGATGACCAGTGCCGACACACGTATGGCAACCGAGCTCAACACTGCACTAAATACAAGGTTACATGACATATTTTGATGCAATAGGATTGGAGTAAAAAAAAATGGTTACTCTGTGAGAGAAGGGAGAAAGTTTAAAGTTAAACTATTTTCCTGTACCGCACTGTCTCTCTCTAGTTTTTAGAGCAACACTCTTCTTGTAACGCCGCCTTTTTTAATTTTGTATTTCTTTTCTATTTGTAGAACCGTGTGTGTTATCAATTGTGGTGTAGTATTGAGGGAGAGACTCTCTGTCGCACCAGGCTCCTGCCTGCCGCTAAAGGCAGCGCATGCGGCCCGGGTAAGGTGAGTAAGGACACGGGGTCTGGGGATTTGTATATCTTTTCTTGAATTCTATCAACTCCACGTTTCACTTCATGTAGTGGTGCATGTACGGTCACTGTGTAGACAACACTTCCATCCCTACCCGGCGAGATGGAGCCTGGGGCGAGTGGAGTGGCTGGAGCTCGTGTTCCCGCTCATGTGGAGTAGGAATTAACACCATGACGAGGCTCTGCAACAAACCCAGGTAACACTGAGTTTTACTTCATTTCAGTGTCGTGTGAGGTGATGTTGTGTAACAATGAATTACGGTGTTTTCTTTGTTCACAGTCCTAAGTATGCTGGTCGTTACTGTATTGGGGAACAGAAGCGATTCAAGACATGCAACGTCAAGGTTGGTTGAAAGTGAACTTTTCTGTTTTGTTTTTCTGACTTCAACTTTGTTTCTGTTCGTAGCCCTGCCCGAAAGATTCGAAAGATTTTAGACATGTCCAGTGCGACTCATTCAACAAAACAAGGTACAGGGGAGAGACATTTGCTTGGACACCAGTCACAAGTGAAGGTAAGTATCAAGCTATATTGCAATTTACGTCGACAAGTACTGTAAGTTGTGTGTGATATATTGAATGTAGTGTGATACATGTATTGTGAGTTGTGTGTAATATATTTAGTGTGGTATGATATTTTAATTGCTGGTTCATCGAGAACCGCGCCATACGGCAGGTGTAACTTAGTTGCCAAATAGACATACATTGTTCCACTCCATCTTTAAAATACAACTCGGTGACAGGATACGACTAGACTATACTTGACATGATACGATATAATAAACACTTCTATAGGCATGTTACAAGAACACATTGAACGCAACATAGGGCATTTTCTTTCTTCACAAAAAACAAGTGTTACTTATTATACCCCAATGTTTTGCAGTTCAGCCATGCGCATTGTTCTGCAAACCAAAAGACTCCCAGCGTCGGTTCTCCGCAAAGCTGGCAGCAAAAGCCATAGATGGTACTCCATGTAGGGCAGGATATAACGATATTTGCATTGATGGAAAGTGTGTGGTAAGCAAACTCTTTTTTATATCACATTGGAAAAGAGCTGCAATATAACTTGTAATCGACAGATGTTTTCAATCAAAACCTGGTGGAATGCTTCCATTTCAGTTAATCAGACATCAATCGAAAAGTTTAAACGTGGTTTATTGTTGTCCTGAAGTAGAACTTATTTGAGTTGGTTGCAATGACTTGATTGGTTCGATTTGCGTTCCAGCAAGTTGGTTGCGATAACTTGATTGGTTCGACTGCTGAAGAGGACACGTGTGGAGTGTGCAAGGGAAATGGAAGCACGTGCACAGTTGTGGAGGGCCGCTTCAATCAACTGGCTGGATCGGGTAAAGTTTTTTTTAACATATACAACATCCGGCCGAGTTTTTTTATCAGTGTAAACCAAATCGCATGTTCCTTTCAGGTTACGTTGAAGTTGCGCTTATACCAAAAGGTGCAACGAATGTTGCAATAACAGAAGTTAAGCCATGTGCAAGTTTCCTGGGTATGTTATACAACGCTTAATGCAAATATTCGTCACTGACTTCAGTTTCAGTTTAATTTAGATTTTATGCTGTGATATCATTGAACCGTTTTTTCCGGCTTTGCAGCCCTCAAGAGTGATCTTGGCACTTATTACATCAATGGAAATTGGAAAATCGATCTCCCCGGAAATTTCAACGCCAATGGCACCATCGTCTACTACTTGCGCAAAGGAACGTGGGAAAAAATCGTGGCCCGGGGTCCGACGAGCGCGCCCCTGCATATAATGGTGAGCGTCGGGGTGGGGTTGGGGAAAATGGATGTACAAACAGTCTTAGAAAACAAGGCTACAGACAATAATATGGTATTATGATCGTTTCCCAGAAACATTTATTTGCTCAAATGCTTAGTTTTTTTTTCGGGAGCTTCTTACGTTTCACATTTAAATGATAGAATGGCGTTGGTTTTTATGGTTTAATCAATATCGTTGCTTTTTCCCCTGAAATAAGTAACTCTCTTTTGTCCGTTTTTCTGTCTTTCTGTCCCTCTTCTGTTTGTCTGTCTCAGGTTCTGTACCACGGTTTTAACTTGGGCGTCAAGTATCGCTACTCTGTGCCACTTAACAGAACGGACGGGAGAAAAGATGGAGATGGCCTCAACAATCATGGGCCTACATACGCTTGGTTCAGCAGAGGGTGGACCCCATGCAGTGCTCACTGTGGCGGAGGTAATAATATGGGACCACAAAGATCGGACCACGATATATTTGTGCACTGAAGTGAAGATAACATGCGTGATGGCAAAGAAAATAAAAATAAAATAAAATGTTTCTTCGCAGGGATCACTAAAAGGCTCAACGTTAGGTGTGCTCGGTTCTATCAGGGTAACCTCAGCTATGTAGTGAGCAAGTATTGCAACAGAGCAACAAGGCCGCGACCTGACACGAGAGCGTGTAACTCGCACAAGTGTCGCGTCTGGTGAGCTGTCCGCCTTCCATATCTGTCTACTGTCCACTGCACATTGTCTGTCCTTCAAGATAACCTTTCTTACTTTTTTTTTTTTTTTTTTTTTTTTTTTTTGTCTGATGTCTCTTTTACTGTGTGAAATTCGGTATTTCTGATCCTGTTATTGCCATAGGAACGTAAAGAACTACATAGTTGATTGGCTCCAGGTCCTTGGAAACAAGGTTGATCACGTGGGCCGACGTCCAGTGAGGATCCCCTTTCATGAAATACTGATAAGCGAGCAGGGAAGATCTTTACAAGATTCGACACAATACGGACAAAGAAATAGGATAGCTATTATCGCTTGGAAAACAGCCAATACATTTTGTCTTGGGAAAGACCACGATAATTAAACAGCATTTTGCAGTGATAACAACTTTTTAAATTCTAAACCTGTTTCCAGGTGGGCTGTTTCAGAGTGGCTCCCGTGCAGCAGAACATGTGGAGCGGGGTTACAGTATCGACTCGTACAGTGCAGGAAACAGCTCCCAAACGGATCCGACTTGCAAATCCCCAGTCGGACGTGTCCACGAGACAAGCGGCCCTCGGTTGTTCGACACTGTATCAAGAGGGCATGCTATATGCAGTGGATCACTGGAACTCGCTCCAAGGTCTGTACAAAGTGGAATCGCTGTCATCCTACAAATATATCCAACAAATAGTGGCGCGACGCGCGTTACGAAGCTAAAGCGAAACTAACTAGCTTTGATGTTTCTTTCGATATTTGCCAGTGCTTTGCCATCTGTGGTGTCGGCTATTACGTCAGAGATGTGCGATGTCCGATAACAGGAAAGTGTGCACCTTGGACCAAACCTCCAACCCGGAAGTTGTGCCACGCCCAACCGTGCGAGCATTGGACAACGGGGGACTGGGGAAAGGTGCGTCAATCATGCACATATTTCTATATAACTAAGTGATGACTTGATGGGACATTACGAATCATTGTAGTTATAAGCCGATTCTGAGTTTGAGTCGAAAAACATTTTCTGCTAAAATGTATGGACTATAGCATTGGGGTTTTGCTCCAAAAAGGCCGGTTTTGAGCAAAAATTATATTCTCTTGTAACTTTCAGGAAAACTTTCTGGCACTTAACGAAAAGGTTTTGAAATACATTTGCCACATTTATCTACCACCGTCATGCATATAGTATATACATTTATTATATAGACACGAGTGTTTTACTGGGAAATATACTGTGCGTAAAATCCACATGAATTTGCATCCGGGACCCGAGTGGCGTATTTTCCATATCCTCACTAGTGAGGATATCGATAGCATCATTTCCCGCTTTTGCACGGTTGTTTGTGCAACTTCTCGTAAAACACTCGTGTTTAATATAATAAAAAGAAAATTACACGGCGGCTTGAAGATATGAATTCTATTTTCTCACTCGCGAAGCGCTCGTTCGTAAAATATTGTTTTTACCACTCGAAAATAAAATTTATATCTTCGCGTCGCCGTGTAATATCCTCTATATAGTATATAGCATATAGCGTATAGCATATGTTATATAGCAGGAAAATGAGGTTTCTTTTTTGGCTGGTGTCGTTCGTGTGAACCAGACGACAAGGACCTAACACATGGTTTTGTTTATCGTCCGCTGTCCCGCAGTGCCGTTCTGCTCGTTGTGGTTTCGGCATCCAGCGGCGGCGTGTTACCTGTGTACATCGCCTGACAGGAAAGAAGAGCAGTATTTGTTCTAAAAACAACAAGCCTGTGGAGGAAAAACGATGCCGACACACGAAATGTGATGGTAATGGACTTAATATCCGCATGACAGGTTTTACTGTATGAAATGTGATGGTAATGGACTTAATATCCGCATGGCAGGTTTTACTGTATATTTGTTACCTGAATAGTGTAGTATAGATTGTTCAAAAATTCACAAAAATTCACAAATTTAAAACCAACAAAATATTCATGTAGATACAACAGTGCCTTGATTTGGAGTTACAGCGTTCTTCATTTGAGACGCCCGGAGTTTTCATCTGTCACAGAATTCTCTGATGTGATACAAAGGATAAGTGATTTCTATGTTTTGAAGTGAAAAAGAATTGTTGATGCTGCTTTAACTTTTGCGAACTTTTTTTCTCGCCGTATTAGTGTATCAAAGTGGTATTCTCCGATCTCTTCATGAGCGTCTTCATGACCTTGCAAGATTCCAAACCTAAGCAAGCTGGTTTTCCTTGTAAGAACCCGATCATATTCAGCTAACTTTCTTGCCTTATTTGACCTTTCGTCTTTCCGTTTGAAGAATGCGCAGTTTTCTGCTCCTTAAAACGATGGGAATCGGCATTTAGCACATATTTGGCGATTTAAAATGTAATGTTCCCCAGGCCTTTTCTAGATTTGTTCCCAGACTCTTTTCAGTTCTTTCCGATCTCTTTTTTCCGCAATCGCTCGAACAGATAAGTTTCATTTACAACCACTTGCGACGCCTTAACATCGAGTAGTAGTATATGTGAAGCCTGTGCAGCCTGCTATAGTACATTCTCCGAATTTAGAATGTTTCGTGATTTTTTAAATAGGGCCTAAATGTGTATTACAAATCTACAGACGTGTGGTTCGGGTGCAATATACCGGTAGCACGCTTGTAAACAGGAAGAAAAATATATTTTTGGCTGCGTTATATTTTGTTGTGAATGTCAGATGAACTGAGCCCACAGGCCGACCTATCGTTTTTACCTCTCCGTTTTCGCGTTTAGCTATAAAGAACAGGAGAGACCGCGTGCCAAATGTCGCGCGTTGAGCGAGATCAACGACTGTTGCCGGCTGCGTAACGGTTACCCAGTTTCTATATATAGCATGACTGAGTAAATATTAAAATACTTATCGATATGGCCCTGCCGACGGTCGTTCGCTACAACTTCACGAAACCGCACTAACACGATGAAGTTACATATTTCTGGTATGCATGTCTGATGATGACTTGACTCGTGAAATACCCGAAAAAAGCTCAATATAGTTCCACCTCAAAATCTGCTGCTTTTCTCTGATTTCTTGTCATTCGACTTGTGATTAAATATAATTAAACGGGGACGATTACCGTTTAATTTTAGTACTAACACACACTGTCCATATTTTCAATATCACTGACATTTTCCCTCGTGAAATTCTTGACCTGAACTAAACACGCTTATCAGTTTCTCCGGTTTCCGCGGACATGCGAGTGTGCTAGCCACAGGGGTCAGTAAGGATGTCAGTTGTTAGGCAAACTTTCTCGCGTACAACACGTACGTTTGTGAGGGGGGGGGGGGGGGGGGGGGGGGGGGTTAGTTTATTTATTATTATTTATTTAGTTTTTTTAGGTTTATTTGCGTGAAAGTAACTTGGTCTGCATCGGCACAAAACTAGCTAGCGTTGCAATATTCTTGTGGAAAGCACTGTGAAACTTTCATCCTGCGGGCTGATAGCAACAACTTTTCGGTTCGATCATCCATCGGTAACATGCAAGAAGGTTTCGTGAGGATGGACCACAACTTGTAACGGTTGGATGGCATCCAAGAGCCGTTCCCTGTTGAAAACGGCGACTCACTGATTAACACACAAGCTGTCAATACAAAAATTCCTGCTCGTATTGTCAGATAACAGATCTGTGGGGAACTAACTGACTTTGTGCCACCAGAGACGTAATACTAAAAGATTTGCAAAATTTACGTGCGTGAACTAGGAGCTGTTTATAAACAAGTCAATATGATGAACAGGTCTTTTTAAGTTTTGGAACGTGCGTTTCAGTACAAAAATCGAAATGCATTTACATAGCTCAATACCTCTATCAAGTCAGGCACCAGTATCATGAGCCTATAGTGGCACTACAAGTCTGCTCCTGACTTTTGAGCAATATAAACACCTTATTCTAATTACTCGGCATTGATGTCATTTCGTAATCTAGCAACGTTCGTTCGCTCGAGTTTTCAACGGGACCTTTCAGTCTATCCTTCATATCGATCTGGAGCGAACGTTCCCCCGATCATGAGGATAGGAAACGGCTACACGCAGGCTACTTTCAGTCACAAATGCAATGTACATATATTAGAGGGTTAGAGTTCTATTTTGAACGTTTTGCTAAAGTTGAACGAGTGCTAAAGCTTTTATTGTTATTGAAGCCAGGTCACATTTGTTTATCAGGATCATGCATTCTAAGACTTGGGGCTTATTCAGGTAAAGCATATCATGTGGAGCTGCACGCGGTATTTGCAAGTGACATCACTGACATTCGTCTTTTGTTCACTTCCGAAACCTCTCCCCAAAAAAGGTCATTTGACGTCATTAGATGTTGACCCTTACGTCTCCTGATGTTCAGAACAAACAAAATCTTTTCGGAAATCCGATCGAACCCGGTCGCAGTCAGCTTGTACAATTTGCCTTGCATATTCAACCAGTTTGATTTCTTCTCGTTGTGCAGTTTCGTCGCTGGCTTTAATTTCAACGTGACCGGAAGTTGTGTGATTGGTCGAGCGGTCAGTCCAAATTTCATCGAAACTTCCTGTTATCAAATCAGTGTTGAATTTCAAGGAGTAGCTCATCCACTGAAATAATCCAGCACCAAGACTACACGAACAGTGCGACTGGACATATTGTGGCAAGAATGAACACAGAATTGAAACTGTGGGGCGAAAACCCCATGGTTCCCCAGACGGCATGTTCTAAACCAGACCCTTTTGGCTTGGATGACTTTCTCGTCGATGCAAACGTTTACTTTGACCCTGAAGAACCTGTGATGTTTTACCCATCAATGAATCTTCACAACGATCCAGGTATGTAAAGAAACTCAGTCAGTAACAGCGGGAAATATAAACTAAGGCATTGATCAAATACTATTCCTCGGGATTTCTGTGACTGTACGTGTAGACAGTTAGTATGTGTATATACGCCGATAAGAATCTGTTTCCCGAAGTTCTCTTGCTCTCGCTGGTCCACGCGAATTTTCTCCTGCACTGTACACTGACTTGCAATTTATTGTATTGCGACATTGCTGAATCTCACTTATAGTTAATTGAAACAATCAGAACACTTGCGTTTAATATGAAAGGCGATTCAAAAGGAATTTGCTGACGGGTCGTATACTACACCGGTGCTGTGAGCATTTAGCTTTTTCGCGATGAATCTACTTCACTGTAGCAGTAGAACCAGCTTTAGGGTGCAGACTGTTCTGTATCGACGTCTTTTGCCGGTAGTTTTGGCTCTAATGTAAGCTGATCCCGCGATATCTGTCTAAACACGATTTAATAGAGCGAAAATCACATCTGAGGAGTCTAGAAATTTCCTGAGCCTCAAAACCGAACCGTACGAAAATTACACAATCTTAATTTACAGTTTCGAAACGTATTAATTTATTTTCATTTCAAATAATTTTAATTTAGGTTTTTATTTATTTATATGTTAACACCTTCACAAGGTCAACTTCACACAATAAATTGTTTTGCATTTATTTGATTTTTGAGCAGTGATGATAGACACAGATTTGCAGATAAGAGCGAAAACCGACCATTTATACAGTCTGTAAAAAAAAAAAAAAAAAAAAAAAAAAAAAAAAAAAAAAAAAAAAAAAAAGTTAAGTCTGAATGACGATTATGTTTTGTCGGACAAATCCAGACTTGCTTTGTTTTCGCAGTAACCGAGAGTTGAAACCATTCTTTTGTGCCGATTTATTGATTTACACAAAAGTTAATTAGAAGAGTTCAGACGTTCACTTTTTGTCAGTCAGGTTTCCCTTCACTGTCACGCTGCACAAGCAAACTTCAATACATTAGCTGTCCTAATACTCCGTTGTTGATATCGATCAAGAACTTCTGCTGGTTATGCGTCTCCAGATCGTGCGTGCTCAGACAACCGTAAAAGCGTTTGAACAGTAGGGATATGAACACAAACAAGTGTTTGATGAAAAGCAAACAAGCATCAGCTCTAAATATGCCGGTCTTTTCTTGTGACATTTGCAGTATTCTGTAATTGTTCCTTCATTTCGTAATTCAATCACGTACACAGGATTTTCAGTTCAAAGGTTTCACACGCATGGCCTGTTCAAACCAGTTTTGATCCAGTTTCATGACAAGGCGTCACGTCATTTCTTAAAATACAGTTCTAAGTGTATTGTGAAACGTTGTCCATTCGTTCCTTTGTATTTACTGACACGGTGTTCTTTGCAAACACTCGAGACATAAGCGGGATGCAGATAATAATTTGACAGTCGATTAGGAAAGCAGGAAAAAAAAGTGTTAACATACATTCCCGACAAGACTCGCGTGTTCAGTTCATACGGGTGGTTTCCGCATTTCTGAGAGAAATATAAAAGAAAATGCTGTCTCACGCCAAGGTCCGGTAAACATTCTCACGTACGAACAGCATCACAGCTTTAAAAAGAAGAGAGATAAAGTGGAAGGGAGGAAGGAAGGAAGTGAGGGGTGGAGGGGAGGATATACTAAACATCTGCTTTGTTTGGTTATGGTATGACATGTTCGATGTTTGAGTCTGTATCCTTGAAAAGCATCTGGAGTGCGACAATAAGGGGATCAAACGTTCTGAAAGTAGCGCTGAAACGCCAACTTCAAGCTGTTATAAATCTTTTATCGCGTCAAATTACATTTGATCTGGTTATCTGTTTTGGTCAAAGCGTCAGTCGAGCCCCAGCTGGTTTCAAGATCTTTAACTTCCTCAACCCTTGCGTTACAGACTCATCCTGCTATTGACGAGATTTGAACCATCTTGCTAGCCTATTCATTTGTTTATTCATTTCCGCTTTTCTTCAGGTCAATCGTATTTAGCCCTTACAAATTTGTGCTCTGCAAGCAAGTCCACTGTGACCGCACTGGACTTGAAGCCTTCCTATGAAAAAGGACAAAGTCGGCGGAAGTCGAGCTCCGAGCAGCGGCTGTTGGATGCGGAAGTTCACCTGGAGGTTCTGTTGTCCAAACCCCTGCAGGTAAGAGAAGGACGGGGCGAGAAAGAGAATGAGGTTGAGTAAAGTCAGCAGAACCGAGCGACGGGTGACGATGGTGATAACGGACTTTGTGTTGTAGTTGTGTTATTTCAATGATTTTTGTTGTTTTGTTTGTTTGTTTCCTTGTGTTGAGTGTTGCTGTTTAAAATACTGTTGTCTTGCATTATGACGTCTTGAAACAAGTGAATGATGAATGCCAGCTGGTCATGTTGTTAAAACTTTATATTATTCAGAGCTTGAATGTCTTCGAAAACTTTATATTATTCAGAGCTTGAATGTCTTCGTTGAGCGTTGCCCTGAAGCGGCCAGACTCCTATCGGACACAACAGGCCGGGTGGCTTTAACGGCTATCTGGGACAAAAGACAGACAGATCAACTGCACTTTTCTGTTGACCTCGATTCCGTGTACGTGACGAGGGAGGGCAAGAAAGTGTACGAGTTGTCGCGCGTGAAGGGAGAAGAGAGGAATCTGTTTCGCCTGGTCGTTATCTTGTTGTACAATGATGGTACTAGCGAAGACTTCTTTTTAAAGCCATTTCAAGTCAAGAGCAAAAAGAAACCAGGTTCGCATATAGACGTGTTTGTACAGCACTCAATCTGTGTGTGTTACATTTTTGTTCGTTTTATCTTTATAGTTCTGTATCAGCTTCTTTTTTTCTTGCTTCTTTTTCTCCGGTTTGTACTGTTTTGTTCTAATCAAGTTTCTTTTCTCGTTGTCATTTTCATCATTCCTCGTCTCTTGTGACGTCACTTCTTTATTCTCTCCTGAAAGAGAATAGACAACTCGGTGTTCTGACGTCACTGGTGTTTTTTTTTTCAGACTTCCGGTCACCTGAAGACTTCGACGAGCGAAGTGACGGCAGTTTAGACGCAGGGTATTGTGGGACACCAGATAGCAACAGGAAGAGAAAGCGAGGTGAGCAGCATGAGTAACTATGATAACACCAGAACAATCTCTTTCCATACAAGAAGGAACTATATATATCTACTATATACTATATTTATCTGTCAATCATGTTAGCTATGCAGGTCGTGCATTTCAACAACAGATCAACAGCTAGGGCTTTGGTATATCTAGCAAATTCCGCACATTTAGTGTCTTGAAACGTTCCTTTCAACGAATTATTTTGCCAAAATTGGTCCTTTTTTGGTAAAGTACGTTCTTGTGTCCAGGTGTTTTTAGGAGAATGGTACCTTTTGGCAGCAATTAGCTCTCAGGAAATTTGCTCTGTCATAACTGTTTCTTGTGTTAACAGAGGACGACGTTGGATTCGATGCAAGTCCTACAGGAAGTTGTGCACTCAGTAAGTGTGTAGCGTTGTAATAATTTAAAAATTCTAGTAAAGTTCTCATTTTTATTCACAAACTTTAAACGAGCTTGCTTCCGTTGTCGGCTGACATCAACCCTTCTACTCTGTCCAATCGATCGTCGTAGAGGGCCACACGTTTATTAGCTCTGCTATTATGTGCTACCCTTGTTAAATAAAGAAATTACCTTACCTAGAATGTTTGACACTTATGAACATGTGTGATTCAGATTTGCTTGTGCGCGGTGGATGACTGTTTGCTTATCTCAATACAGGGCAGAGTTTTGAGGAGGTGCACACGAACTATCTGGAGGCGCGCACTGCAATAATAGACGATCTGCGGCTCACCAAACCCATGCTGACTCAGCGCGGGGACATCGCGTATCACTTCAAACTCAAGAAACACGAGGGCGACGCGACGCTGGAGGAGGGTGATGTCATCGGGTTCTTCGAAGAGAAGGATGGGAAGAGTCACATTGAGAAACTGACTCATTTTAACGCGAAACGCGCGCGGCTCGCGGGTGTGATCAGCCGGTCCGCGTACCTTGAAGCGAAAGCACCAACTGAAGAGGTCGATAAAGGTCAGTTTGCATATTCTAAGCTTGGTTTTGCTCACAAGAGAACGAAGAAATGAAAGAAAGAGAAAAAGGAAGGATGAAAGAAAGTCTGACGTCACACTGGTTCTTTTTTCAGGTACAGATGATATCGTTTGCGTCATTGGTATGGTCGATGTGAAAACTCTCGGCCCAGTGCAAAATGGCGAACGGATTTATGCGTCACTAGAACATCCGGGAGTTGCTGTTCCTGAATCACGTGTGAACAGCTCGGTGTCCACAGAAGCCTTCCTATTGGGCCAATCTGTAGAGCACGTTGAAGTCGAACCTGCGAGTTTGAGTTTGGCACGTTGCTTTGTCTCTGTACTGCTGAGTATTTCCTCTGGTCACGTGATGCAAACTGTGAAGGAGCTCCGGGAGGACGTAAAGGAGGACGTAAAGAGTGAAGTGAAACATATTAAAAGGAAGTGCTTGTCAGGTATGGATTCAGCCCACCCCGGGCAGGAGGACAAATGTCGTACGAGCTAGCTCCTGCTAAGGCGCACACATAGGAGAGACGCCACGTGAAGCAATGCGTTTTGATACATCACATAGTTTACGTCTTGTGATGAAAATTTTGTGTGAATTGGTTCATAAAACAATTGCATCGTTTTGCATCAAAACACGTGTAATACGGTCGCACTCCTACAGGAATGCAATTATACATGTGTCATGTATAATCGATATTGTTGTTGGGATTTTAATTTGCTGCTCATGTTGTTGTAGGACTGCGCCGCTGGGCTATTGTGGGCTTCATCTTGGCTGTTCTACTTGGTGTGCTGTTGTATCAATTGTTTGCCCCTGGTACCGCCCTACGTTACTGGCGCTGTAATCAAGGATCCATCAAAGGCCATGAGATGTATTTCACTTTCGAAACCAGTGATAAGCAGGTAAGTATCGGTCTATAGTCTGGATTTCCATTCCATAAACGATCAGAAAAATTGGACAATACTCAGGCGGGACTAAACCCTCAGACCATACTATTTTATCGAAACCTACATACAATTCTAATCAATCGGCTAAAAATGTGATTAGTTCCACAAAATATTGCTACTACAAACTATGCAGTTGCTAGTATTCCTGTACGCAAGGCTATGAAAATGTTTACAAAGAACAAACTGTTTCATCACTTAAAAACCTGTCGATATTCAAGATCGAGCCTTTTACCTTTTATGTTCGCAGTGGCCTCGTGTTCACGGAATCGAATTTACTTTCGACAAGTTAAAGAAGAAATTGGACCTGAAGTTTGATGCGATGACTAACATAACAGGTGAGTACAGTGGAGTTGAATTATTTCTACTGGAGAACTTTTTCTCGCCATTTTGACCCTGAAAAGCCCACAACTCGACGTTTTCAGCGAGAACAACTTTTTGGTTGATATTTTACAACTCCGTAGTTTGTTGGCCAAGAAATTTGGTTAATCCTGGGTTAGTTTTGGATAATTAAGGTTGAACACATTAGTTGGTATTATACGGCTAGATCTCATTATTCAGCTCAAGTTCTCAAGTGTTAAGCGGCGCTCGTTAACAGCGGCCAATCGTGTTGCAGATGCTCACTACTACTTAAACGTGGATCGATGCGCCCACGGTGGTTTGCGACCAGTGGCGTCCACACTGGATGGCATGCCCATGGTGCGTGGCGCTGAGATAGTTGGAGTTGATGACAACTGTACCACTGTATATTACTACTCAAAAGGCTGGTATCCGTACAAGACGGCTCGCGACATTTATTGCTCATCCCACCCAACAAGCAAAGGCTAGTCTGAAACGAAACAGGCATGCTCGGCAGTGTCCTTGCTGTAAAGTTTGGAGATCTCAAGACAAAGTTGAGAGTTTGTCAGGACAATGTAACCGCATTGACAGTCTTTAAGATTTGAAGCTGAGCTCAAGTACGTTGCATTCCTTAACATAAGACAGTTTTATTAGATGCTTCAGCGCTGTTACGAGTAACTGATACATATAGTGCAAGTGAAAATATTTGGAAACTAGAATCACGTAGTTGTAGCTGGTTAACTTATTTTTTAGAAGAAAAAGAGTCTAAATGAGACGTTTTTATGCGCAGGCTTGCATTTGACTGCAGGCACATGTGCGTCTACATTTATGGACTAAGATGTAAGACGGACAGTGTGTCGCACGTTTTGTATCTTCGGATTTGGCGCATTCTGTTGCTCAGAAGTCGGCCGTAAGTCAACTTTATTTTTGCTTGGAACAAACTGTTTGAATTGAATCAAATCAGCATTTTGTTTTTTCTCTAGAGTAGACCCAGTCGTTTTAGTATATTGCTTTAGCAGCAGTCTCAAGCGGAGAGTTGTTTGGCCAGGTTCGGGCATGCGCTGTCCGTCCACTACACACTGCAATTTGATTGGCTTTGACAAGTAGCGCTGGCTGAGCTCCTTGGTTCTATATTTAGCAGAGTTATATAAACAGACATAAAACATGTTTATTGATGATAGTTTTAAAGAGACAACAGTTTTTGAGGCTGGTCCTTAAACTTATTTTAGTGTTCGTTTCATTTGTATGGAGAGCTTTACCCTTTAGCTGTATATCAGATATATTTTATCCACCCAGCAATTGTAAGATATTATTTCATCACAACCATAACTTTGCGTATAAATTATGGCTTTTCAGTAACTATTACAGAATTGGGCTACAGATCCATTCACGTCCTCACTTTATGAGGATGTCGTCCATATCATCGTTGTCGTTTCTTAGGTTTCCTTGCGATCTTTGTTGGAAATATTTCGAGGTCGTTTTAGAAATGCCTGTTGCTTCTCTAATTGTTGTAGGTAAGTTATTTTTGTAGGCAAAAATAGTCCAGTTAATGTTTACTGCGCCTGGAGAGGTGATTGTTCGCACTTGACTGAACTAATTTTGGGAAATCTGAGAAAACAGTTTCCTCTAAATTAATTTGTCGGCAGCAAAGTGCGTTTTGCGCTTTAAACTTGAAAATGACGTTTCTTACGAAGTTATTTGCGTCCAGTTTCACAAGTGAGAACAGAGCATAAGACACTTAAATATCTTGACGGCCAATAATGGTGCACAGATTTGTGTCAAGAATAATGTTTCTTTTCTGTGAGTCGTAGGGAAGCAACAGCCTTTCAGGCACACTTCTCAGTCCAAAACAAACTCCTAACGGGGGGCTTCTTTTTGTAACTACCATTGATGCTCTTGAGGCAGTTTTGCAAGCTTTAGATTAAATCACTTATTAATAGAATTTCCTGGTAACCCATAGTTGCTACGCATGCGCTGTTGTGCACTTATTGAAATGTATCGCGTCGTATCGACCTATCATTTGTAAAGTGAGTTAGATCCAAATAATGTTTTGATAACTGAAAATTCAGTTGTTTGTCAGGGCCGTTAGTGATTAGCCCTGTGATAGTATATTACTAGTAATTTAACTTTATTGAAATAAAGCTCTTGGTAGCGTGATCCTTACCCAACAACCTTAAGGAACTTCGGTCTACCATTATTTCTGCGGTTCGGTCGCCAGCGCGTGTGCGTGTCTGTCCGCTTCTTGGACTTCCTTGGACTATAAGAAGACTTTTTGCAATACATTTGCTTTATCTATCTTCATCCGTTGCCGAGATATAGCAGCTTAACTCGAAAGGTGTGATGAATTAATTAGTGCATGATTTACTGTAATTTGCTGTAATTTCTCACGACGCGCGCTCTAAAAGTTTACAAAAACTATGCAAACTTTGTCGGCATAGTCCCAGGAACGTTTCCTGAAAGTTTCATGCGATTCTGAGATGGTCGAAAAATCTTGGAATTTTGCAATATAGCACAGGGTTTTTTGCCGATTTTGGCCAAAAATTGAAAACTCTTGAAACTTTCAGGAAACCTTCCTTGGACTATAAGAAGACTTTTTGGAATACATTTGCTTTATCTATCTTCATCCGTTGCCGAGATATAGCAGCTTAACTCGAAAGGTGTGATGAATTAATTAGTGCATGATTTGCTGTAATTTGCTGTAATTTCTCACGACGCGCGCTCTAAAAGTTTACAAAAACTATGCAAACTTTGTCGGCATAGTCCCAGGAACGTTCCCTGAAAGTTTCATGCGATTCTGAGATGGTCGAAAAATCTTGGAATTTTGACAAAATACTAAGGCTATAGCACAGGGTTTTTTGCCGATTTTGGCCAAAAATTGAAAACTCTTGAAACTTTCAGGAAACCTTCCTTGGACTATAAGAAGACTTTTTGCAATACATTTGCTTTATCTATCTTCATCCGTTGCCGAGATATAGCAGCTTAACTCGAAAGGTGTGATGAATTAATTAGTGCATGATTTGCTGTAATTTGCTGTAATTTCTCACGACGCGCGCTCTAAAAGTTTACAAAAACTATGCAAACTTTGTCGGCATAGTCCCAGGAACGTTTCCTGAAAGTTTCATGCGATTCTGAGATGGTCGAAAAATCTTGGAATTTGGACAAAATACTAAGGCTATAGCACAGGGTTTTTTGCCGATTTTGGCCAAAAATTGAAAACTCTTGAAACTTTCAGGAAACCTTCCTTGGACTATAAGAAGAGTTTTTGCAATACATTTGCTTTATCTATCTTCATCCGTTGCCGAGATATAGCAGCTTAACTCGAAAGGTGTGATGAATTAATTAGTGCATGATTTACTGTAATTTGCTGTAATTTCTCACGACGCGCGCTCTAAAAGTTTACAAAAACTATGCAAACTTTGTCGGCATAGTCCCAGGAACGTTTCCTGAAAGTTTCATGCGATTCTGAGATGGTCGAAAAATCTTGGAATTTTGACAAAATACTAAGGCTATAGCACAGGGTTTTTTGCCGATTTTGGCCAAAAATTGAAAACTCTTGAAACTTTCAGGAAACCTTCCTTGGACTATAAGAAGACTTTTTGCAATACATTTGCTTTATCTATCTTCATCCGTTGCCGAGATATAGCAGCTTAACTCGAAAGGTGTGATGAATTAATTAGTGCATGATTTGCTGTAATTTGCTGTAATTTCTCACGACGCGCGCTCTAAAAGTTTGCAAAAACTATGCAAACTTTGTCGGCATAGTCCCAGGAACGTTTCCTGAAAGTTTCATGCGATTCTGAGATGGTCGAAAAATCTTGGAATTTTGACAAAATACTAAGGCTATAGCACAGGGTTTTTTGCCGATTTTGGCCAAAAATTGAAAACTCTTGAAACTTTCAGGAAACCTTCCTTGGACTATAAGAAGAGTTTTTGCAATACATTTGCTTTATCTATCTTCATCCGTTGCCGAGATATAGCAGCTTAACTCGAAAGGTGTGATGAATTAATTAGTGCATGATTTGCTGTAATTTGCTGTAATTTCTCACGACGCGCGCTCTAAAAGTTTACAAAAACTATGCAAACTTTGTCGGCATAGTCCCAGGAACGTTTCCTGAAAGTTTCATGCGATTCTGAGATGGTCGAAAAATCTTGGAATTTTGACAAAATACTAAGGCTATAGCACAGGGTTTTTTGCCGATTTTGGCCAAAAATTGAAAACTCTTGAAACTTTCAGGAAACCTTCCTTGGACTATAAGAAGAGTTTTTGCAATACATTTGCTTTATCTATCTTCATCCGTTGCCGAGATATAGCAGCTTAACTCGAAAGGTGTGATGAATTAATTAGTGCATGATTTGCTGTAATTTGCTGTAATTTCTCACGACGTGCGCTCTAAAAGTTTACAAAAACTATGCAAACTTTGTCGGCATAGTCTCAGGAACGTTTCCTGAAAGTTTCATGCGATTCTGAGATGGTCGAAAAATCTTGGAATTTTGACAAAATACTAAGGCTATAGCACAGGGTTTTTTGCCGATTTTGGCCAAAAATTGAAAACTCTTGAAACTTTCAGGAAACCTTCCTTGGACTATAAGAAGACTTTTTGCAATACATTTGCTTTATCTATCTTCATCCGTTGCCGAGATATAGCAGCTTAACTCGAAAGGTGTGATGAATTAATTAGTGCATGATTTACTGTAATTTGCTGTAATTTCTCACGACGCGCGCTCTAAAAGTTTACAAAAACTATGCAAACTTTGTCGGCATAGTCCCAGGAACGTTTCCTGAAAGTTTCATGCGATTCTGAGATGGTCGAAAGATCTTGGAATTTTGACAAAATACTAAGGCTATAGCACAGGGTTTTTTGCCGATTTTGGCCAAAAATTGAAAACTCTTGAAACTTTCAGGAAACCTTCCTTGGACTATAAGAAGAGTTTTTGCAATACATTTGCTTTATCTATCTTCATCCGTTGCCGAGATATAGCAGCTTAACTCGAAAGGTGTGATGAATTAATTAGTGCATGATTTGCTGTAATTTGCTGTAATTTCTCACGACGCGCGCTCTAAAAGTTTACAAAAACTATGCAAACTTTGTCGGCATAGTCCCAGGAACGTTTCCTGAAAGTTTCATGCGATTCTGAGATGGTCGAAAAATCTTGGAATTTTGACAAAATACTAAGGCTATAGCACAGGGTTTTTTGCCGATTTTGGCCAAAAATTGAAAACTCTTGAAACTTTCAGGAAACCTTCCTTGGACTATAAGAAGAGTTTTTGCAATACATTTGCTTTATCTATCTTCATCCGTTGCCGAGATATAGCAGCTTAACTCGAAAGGTGTGATGAATTAATTAGTGCATGATTTGCTGTAATTTGCTGTAATTTCTCACGACGCGCGCTCTAAAAGTTTACAAAAACTATGCAAACTTTGTCGGCATAGTCCCAGGAACGTTTCCTGAAAGTTTCATGCGATTCTGAGATGGTCGAAAAATCTTGGAATTTTGACAAAATACTAAGGCTATAGCACAGGGTTTTTTGCCGATTTTGGCCAAAAATTGAAAACTCTTGAAACTTTCAGGAAACCTTCCTTGGACTATAAGAAGACTTTTTGCAATACATTTGCTTTATCTATCTTCATCCGTTGCCGAGATATAGCAGCTTAACTCGAAAGGTGTGATGAATTAATTAGTGCATGATTTACTGTAATTTGCTGTAATTTCTCACGACGCGCGCTCTAAAAGTTTACAAAAACTATGCAAACTTTGTCGGCATAGTCCCAGGAACGTTTCCTGAAAGTTTCATGCGATTCTGAGATGGTCGAAAAATCTTGGAATTTTGACAAAATACTAAGGCTATAGCACAGGGTTTTTTGCCGATTTTGGCCAAAAATTGAAAACTCTTGAAACTTTCAGGAAACCTTCCTTGGACTATAAGAAGAGTTTTTGCAATACATTTGCTTTATCTATCTTCATCCGTTGCCGAGATATAGCAGCTTAACTCGAAAGGTGTGATGAATTAATTAGTGCATGATTTGCTGTAATTTGCTGTAATTTCTCACGACGCGCGCTCTAAAAGTTTACAAAAACTATGCAAACTTTGTCGGCATAGTCCCAGGAACGTTTCCTGAAAGTTTCATGCGATTCTGAGATGGTCGAAAAATCTTGGAATTTTGACAAAATACTAAGGCTATAGCACAGGGTTTTTTGCCGATTTTGGCCAAAAATTGAAAACTCTTGAAACTTTCAGGAAACCTTCCTTGGACTATAAGAAGAGTTTTTGCAATACATTTGCTTTATCTATCTTCATCCGTTGCCGAGATATAGCAGCTTAACTCGAAAGGTGTGATGAATTAATTAGTGCATGATTTGCTGTAATTTGCTGTAATTTCTCACGACGTGCGCTCTAAAAGTTTACAAAAACTATGCAAACTTTGTCGGCATAGTCTCAGGAACGTTTCCTGAAAGTTTCATGCGATTCTGAGATGGTCGAAAAATCTTGGAATTTTGACAAAATACTAAGGCTATAGCACAGGGTTTTTTGCCGATTTTGGCCAAAAATTGAAAACTCTTGAAACTTTCAGGAAACCTTCCTTGGACTATAAGAAGAGTTTTTGCAATACATTTGCTTTATCTATCTTCATCCGTTGCCGAGATATAGCAGCTTAACTCGAAAGGTGTGATGAATTAATTAGTGCATGATTTACTGTAATTTGCTGTAATTTCTCACGACGCGCGCTCTAAAAGTTTACAAAAACTATGCAAACTTTGTCGGCATAGTCCCAGGAACGTTTCCTGAAAGTTTCATGCGATTCTGAGATGGTCGAAAGATCTTGGAATTTTGACAAAATACTAAGGCTATAGCACAGGGTTTTTTGCCGATTTTGGCCAAAAATTGAAAACTCTTGAAACTTTCAGGAAACCTTCCTTGGACTATAAGAAGAGTTTTTGCAATACATTTGCTTTATCTATCTTCATCCGTTGCCGAGATATAGCAGCTTAACTCGAAAGGTGTGATGAATTAATTAGTGCATGATTTGCTGTAATTTGCTGTAATTTCTCACGACGCGCGCTCTAAAAGTTTACAAAAACTATGCAAACTTTGTCGGCATAGTCCCAGGAACGTTTCCTGAAAGTTTCATGCGATTCTGAGATGGTCGAAAAATCTTGGAATTTTGACAAAATACTAAGGCTATAGCACAGGGTTTTTTGCCGATTTTGGCCAAAAATTGAAAACTCTTGAAACTTTCAGGAAACCTTCCTTGGACTATAAGAAGAGTTTTTGCAATACATTTGCTTTATCTATCTTCATCCGTTGCCGAGATATAGCAGCTTAACTCGAAAGGTGTGATGAATTAATTAGTGCATGATTTGCTGTAATTTGCTGTAATTTCTCACGACGCGCGCTCTAAAAGTTTACAAAAACTATGCAAACTTTGTCGGCATAGTCCCAGGAACGTTTCCTGAAAGTTTCATGCGATTCTGAGATGGTCGAAAAATCTTGGAATTTTGACAAAATACTAAGGCTATAGCACAGGGTTTTTTGCCGATTTTGGCCAAAAATTGAAAACTCTTGAAACTTTCAGGAAACCTTCCTTGGACTATAAGAAGACTTTTTGCAATACATTTGCTTTATCTATCTTCATCCGTTGCCGAGATATAGCAGCTTAACTCGAAAGGTGTGATGAATTAATTAGTGCATGATTTACTGTAATTTGCTGTAATTTCTCACGACGCGCGCTCTAAAAGTTTACAAAAACTATGCAAACTTTGTCGGCATAGTCCCAGGAACGTTTCCTGAAAGTTTCATGCGATTCTGAGATGGTCGAAAAATCTTGGAATTTTGACAAAATACTAAGGCTATAGCACAGGGTTTTTTGCCGATTTTGGCCAAAAATTGAAAACTCTTGAAACTTTCAGGAAACCTTCCTTGGACTATAAGAAGAGTTTTTGCAATACATTTGCTTTATCTATCTTCATCCGTTGCCGAGATATAGCAGCTTAACTCGAAAGGTGTGATGAATTAATTAGTGCATGATTTACTGTAATTTGCTGTAATTTCTCACGACGCGCGCTCTAAAAGTTTACAAAAACTATGCAAACTTTGTCGGCATAGTCCCAGGAACGTTTCCTGAAAGTTTCATGCGATTCTGAGATGGTCGAAAAATCTTGGAATATTGACAAAATACTAAGGCTATAGCACAGGGTTTTTTGCCGATTTTGGCCAAAAATTGAAAACTCTTGAAACTTTCAGGAAACCTTCCTTGGACTATAAGAAGAGTTTTTGCAATACATTTGCTTTATCTATCTTCATCCGTTGCCGAGATATAGCAGCTTAACTCGAAAGGTGTGATGAATTAATTAGTGCATGATTTGCTGTAATTTGCTGTAATTTCTCACGACGCGCGCTCTAAAAGTTTACAAAAACTATGGAAACTTTGTCGGCATAGTCTCAGGAACGTTTCCTGAAAGTTTCATGCGATTCTGAGATGGTCGAAAAATCTTGGAATTTTGACAAAATACTAAGGCTATAGCACAGGGTTTTTTGCCGATTTTGGCCAAAAATTGAAAACTCTTGAAACTTTCAGGAAACCTTCCTTGGACTATAAGAAGACTTTTTGCAATACATTTGCTTTATCTATCTTCATCCGTTGCCGAGATATAGCAGCTTAACTCGAAAGGTGTGATGAATTAATTAGTGCATGATTTACTGTAATTTGCTGTAATTTCTCACGACGCGCGCTCTAAAAGTTTACAAAAACTATGCAAACTTTGTCGGCATAGTCCCAGGAACGTTTCCTGAAAGTTTCATGCGATTCTGAGATGGTCGAAAAATCTTGGAATTTTGACAAAATACTAAGGCTATAGCACAGGGTTTTTTGCCGATTTTGGCCAAAAATTGAAAACTCTTGAAACTTTCAGGAAACCTTCCTTGGACTATAAGAAGACTTTTTGCAATACATTTGCTTTATCTATCTTCATCCGTTGCCGAGATATAGCAGCTTAACTCGAAAGGTGTGATGAATTAATTAGTGCATGATTTGCTGTAATTTGCTGTAATTTCTCACGACGCGCGCTCTAAAAGTTTACAAAAACTATGCAAACTTTGTCGGCATAGTCCCAGGAACGTTTCCTGAAAGTTTCATGCGATTCTGAGATGGTCGAAAAATCTTGGAATTTTGACAAAATACTAAGGCTATAGCACAGGGTTTTTTGCCGATTTTGGCCAAAAATTGAAAACTCTTGAAACTTTCAGGAAACCTTCCTTGGACTATAAGAAGAGTTTTTGCAATACATTTGCTTTATCTATCTTCATCCGTTGCCGAGATATAGCAGCTTAACTCGAAAGGTGTGATGAATTAATTAGTGCATGATTTGCTGTAATTTGCTGTAATTTCTCACGACGCGCGCTCTAAAAGTTTACAAAAACTATGCAAACTTTGTCGGCATAGTCCCAGGAACGTTTCCTGAAAGTTTCATGCGATTCTGAGATGGTCGAAAAATCTTGGAATTTTGACAAAATACTAAGGCTATAGCACAGGGTTTTTTGCCGATTTTGGCCAAAAATTGAAAACTCTTGAAACTTTCAGGAAACCTTCCTTGGACTATAAGAAGAGTTTTTGCAATACATTTGCTTTATCTATCTTCATCCGTTGCCGAGATATAGCAGCTTAACTCGAAAGGTGTGATGAATTAATTAGTGCATGATTTACTGTAATTTGCTGTAATTTCTCACGACGCGCGCTCTAAAAGTTTACAAAAACTATGCAAACTTTGTCGGCATAGTCCCAGGAACGTTTCCTGAAAGTTTCATGCGATTCTGAGATGGTCGAAAAATCTTGGAATTTTGACAAAATACTAAGGCTATAGCACAGGGTTTTTTGCCGATTTTGGCCAAAAATTGAAAACTCTTGAAACTTTCAGGAAACCTTCCTTGGACTATAAGAAGACTTTTTGCAATACATTTGCTTTATCTATCTTCATCCGTTGCCGAGATATAGCAGCTTAACTCGAAAGGTGTGATGAATTAATTAGTGCATGATTTGCTGTAATTTGCTGTAATTTCTCACGACGCGCGCTCTAAAAGTTTACAAAAACTATGCAAACTTTGTCGGCATAGTCCCAGGAACGTTTCCTGAAAGTTTCATGCGATTCTGAGATGGTCGAAAAATCTTGGAATTTTGACAAAATACTAAGGCTATAGCACAGGGTTTTTTGCCGATTTTGGCCAAAAATTGAAAACTCTTGAAACTTTCAGGAAACCTTCCTTGGACTATAAGAAGACTTTTTGCAATACATTTGCTTTATCTATCTTCATCCGTTGCCGAGATATAGCAGCTTAACTCGAAAGGTGTGATGAATTAATTAGTGCATGATTTGCTGTAATTTGCTGTAATTTCTCACGACGCGCGCTCTTAAAGTTTACCTCCTAATTTTCATGAGTCCTCCAATCACTTGATCAAAATGCTGCAGTTTGTTGACCGCAAAAGTAGACGTTATAGAACGAGCGCTTTGATTGGTTTGTATTGGTTTGTGGAGTATTGAACAACAGGGTCTAGAAGAAACTACACGAAGATTGGAAGTCGGGTTTCATTTCGAATACCAACACACACTTCACTTAACACATCATATTAAGCACTTAACAAAACAAGTATAATGGCTTATACAGTTAACATAATTATAATCTAACTACAATTCGTGTTTGCACACAATCTGGTACAAAGTTATGTAATATACAAGCTAATGCAGGCAACCGAAGCAGTTGAACCAGTGAGCTCATTAAAATTCGTCTTCACTCTCGCGGAGTCTGTCCCTGGTCAGATACCGAAAGCGCTCGACCACTGCGTCCAGGCTCTTCTCGCCGTGCACTTTGTTGTCTCTCGTGCGAACGTTCACTGTGTTCGCCGTTTCTTCTTTCTCTCCGACGACTGAAAAACGAAAAAAGAAAGAAACCGGTTGGTCAGCAAGTTCGATTCATTTGTACTGACTAATACTTCTCTCACTGCTGATTGGTCTCTTCATCAAAAGTAAAACCAATCGCAAATCACGCTGGTTTCTGGTTGGTTGAATATCATTTCTTACTGCTCCGTTTGCGATTGGACTGTAGTTACTTGTATTTTAGTTTTACAAAGTTGTCTGAGAACCGCCCTATTACCAAAGATGAAGTTGTAGTTGGCCAGCTGAGCATTCCTGATCTTCTTATTCAGTGTGGTGCCATGATCCAAATCAACGTCCACCATAAAACCAGCATCCCATACCTGCTGCTTGACCTGTGCACACGAAAACACACAGAAAAGTCACGTGATTGAGTCAGTGGACTTGTTCATACAAGCCACGTGACTGAGGTCAGCGGACGCATTTAGAGTGTAGAAGGAAGACAGCGGAAACTGCGGAAATACGTTCATGACGTAACTTTCGTGGGTCGGCAGTCGAGGTAAAATTTCATATCGTGCAGCGCATTTATCTTGTGCACATAGAAAACGTATTGAACTAATTTATAGTTGAGTATCAAGTTCTAGTGTTGGGTTTCTTGGCTAATTCTAGAGGTTTTAGGAGCGTTACACGAAACTACTAAATCAGCACTTGAATCCAGAGTTTTGTGCTGACTCGCGAGGTGTACTAAACTGATCATCACAGAAACTTAATTCTGTTGAATTCCAAAGTGTAACACAACAGACACCTCACCTTGTTAGCGTATTCATCGTACTTAGGTGCCACAGGGACGACAATGGCTTGTCTTGGTGACAACCAGAAAGGCCTGCAATGCAACAAACAAAGTTCCAGCATTGACTGCAGTGTTGACTCCGAGCTGATTGTCGAGTTGATCCCTTACCATTTTCCGGCAAAATTCTCCGTCAGGATGGCAATCATTCTTTCCACTGAACCCAAGATGGCGCGATGAATGATCACTGGACGCTTTTTCTCGTCTCCTTCACCACTGTAGATAAACAGTTTGAGTGTATTCTGAACAAGTGTGATCACTGGTCCGCTTTGTTTGCCTGTCTGTCTGCTACACTTCTGATCGTTTTGCCCCCGTCCCTTCTCGCTCCGATTCGTCCGTCCGTCTGTCCGTTGCGTTTTCGTCCAACGTGTGTTCGTCCCGTCCCGTTTCGTTGTATTTTGCCCTACCGTCTATCCGTTGCATCGCGCACCGTTGCGTTTTGCATGACCGTCTAACGTTTCCGTTCTGTCCTGTTTCGTTGCGTTTTGTCCGAGAGTCTGCCCGTTCCGTTCCGTTCAACTTGTACCTTACCTGACGTAATGCAGGTTGAATCTTTCCGGCAGCTGAAAGTCCAACTGAATAGTGGCACACTGGTGATTACGACGGAGAGCATCCTGAAGCTGGATATCAATCTGAAACCACCAGAGTAAAAAGAAAAAAAGAACAACTTAAAAAGAACAACAAACAAACAAACAAACAGAACACAAAGAGAGCAATAGTAGTAAACATCTTCGCTGAGTCAGTTGATGCACAATGATAGGGCAAAAGATATCCACTATACCTTGGGGCCGTAGAAAGCTCCATCACCCGGGTTCAAAGTCCAAGGTTTTCCAAACTTGTCCAGAGAATTCTGCAGTTCCTGGAAATGTCCAAACATTTGGTGTTCAGAAAAAACTACGCACTAATCATACTGACCATGACGAATGAATATGTGGACAGTAAGTACACACACACGCGCGTATAACAAAGTCTTATTTTACCAACTGATTGGAAAAAAACAACAACAACAAATACTTCGATATAAGCAATGTTAACTCCACGACTGCTTCTTCTTCGTTCCGTGCTACCAGCAAAGTTTGTTCCCGCTGTTTTAGCTGAATTTAGAACGTAGCCTGAAATGCCAGTCGTCTCCTCGGCGCACAACTAAGTCTCGACCAAGAAGAATGACAGGCATTTCAGGCTATTTTGAAGGGCCTTTATCTTTTCACACAGGGAAAGATTGAAAAAAAAAGAAAAAAAAAAGGGAAATATTTTATGGCATGAATAAAAGCTTGGCCTCAAACTTTGGCGTGAAAATCAGTTCCGTGTGTAGGATGTGAAAATCAGTACTGCACTTCGTAATAATGATGAGTTCTCTCACCTTCTCCGCCGAGTCCCATAATTCCCTGCTGCCCATGAACTTGTCTGGTCGGGTGGACAGGAAGAGTTTGAAGGTGAAACCAAACTTGTTGTAGATGAACTCTAAAAACTCCAGGCAGGAGCGCATCTCTTGGCCGATCTGCCGAGTGAAGCCCGAAACAGAGCCGATGAACAAACGGATATTCTAACGAACTACAACTACTTACTTTTACATGGGTTGTGAATGTTGTACATCAGCGTATGTCGTGCTGTGTTGTCTGTGGTATGGTGTCTTAGTGTGGTGAAAGTGTTAATGCGGTGTGGCGCATGATGTGGTATGGTGTGCTGTTAGTGCAGTGAAGATGATTATGGGGTGTAACGCAAGGGTGTGGTTTAGTGTGTTGTAGTGTTGTAAAGGTGTTAATGCGGTGTGTTGCATGGAGTCGTATGGTGTGCTGTTATGCAGTGAAGAGTTGTTATGTGGTGTGGTGCATGGTGTGGTTTGGTGTTTTGAAATGTAGTGAAGGTGCTATGCGGTGTGGTGTGTTTTTAATGGACAGTACCTGATCAGGCATGCAGAAGATGTGAGCGTCATCTTGTTGGAAGCGACGCACTCGCGTCAGACCTGTTAGCGCACCAGACAACTCGTTACGATGAAGAACACCAAAGTCTGCCATCCGTAACGGCAACTCACGCCAAGAGCGCGGACGATGATCAAACATCACGCTGATGGTAAGAAAAAAGATAAGTTCATGTTCAATAAACAATAAACCGGCCTTCAACCAACCAGTACCCAACTAAGCCACATATTATTGAAACTTTAGATCAGCCAACACAAGGACTCAATATAATTGGGAGACCTATAATTTTACTGAATCGGCGTAGAGAAAGATGTATGATGAGTCGACTAAGGGCTGATGTGTGAAAATTGGACGCCGTTAAGAAGATTGAGCTGCGGCGCTTCGAGTGTTAAGTCTTCATCAAAAAAGACGTAGCTCTGCCCACTCAGTAACGTACAGAGCAAGTCATAGCTCTGAACTAAACGAAGAGCTAACACTCAAAATTTCAGCCCAAGTTTTCAAACATCAAACCTAAATAGATTCATCATATATTTTGTAATACAAGAACAACCTGGAGAGAACTTTAATATATTAATAAACTGTAGCTCGGCAGTTATATGAGGTATGTTGGACTGGTACACAAATGCACATGGTGAACTTACCAATGTCCTGGGCAGTTCATAGGCTTGAGGGCATACTTCTCCTTCTCCACATCAAACGAGAACATGTTCTCCTTCAAGAACAAAATGATAGATAATTGAGCCAATGGTAATTGTTTTCTCACCTTGGAATGTGTGCAACATGTTTTATTATTCTGAATACTGTTGCATGCTTTGAAGGCATTTTGGATGCTCACACAGTAACTATACTTCTGGCAAACAATATCTTTAAGTTGGGATTCTACTACAGAAGGAAAAACTCACAGAGTAATGCTGCCAGTGGCCCGAAGTCTCCCACAACTTGGTGCTGTAGATGTTTGGAGACACAACTTCCTGAAATCCACGTTTTCTGTATTCTTCCTAATTATGGGAATCATAAAATAAAGTTAGTAAGTTATATGTAGTATTATCAAGTGGAATAAAAGACAAGATGTACATTACATTATGTTATTACAGATAAGAGACATGTACCTTGATGAACTCTATTAGCTTGTTGTAGATATGAGCTCCCTTGGGAAGGAAGAAACAACTACCAGGGCTAAGATCGTGGAAGAAGAACAACTCATGTTCCTGAAACAAAAAATATGAAGAGAGTTCACCAAGGCCTGGGGTCATGTTTGATTGTTTTACTTTGAACTTTAGTTTATGGCAGAATGGAAAAAATGTCCACAAAACTAACATCCTCAAACTGTAGCAAGGATCATTAGCTAATCATCCTCACCCTTCCAAGCTTCCTGTGATCTCTCTTGGCTGCTTCTTCTTGGAATTTCTTCCACTCTTTCAACTGAACCAATAAAAACAAAATAAAGACAAACTTAAACAAGTCTCCAGGTTATAATCAGAGTCAGAGTATGTCTCAAGTTGGAATTTCAAGTAACAGATTGAAGTTCAAAATGAGCTTTATTACCTGTTTGTCATTTGGAAAGGAAATGCCGTAAATTCGCTGCAGAGATTCTGCTTCACAATTGCCTTCCCAATAAGTTGCAGAGTTCTGTGAGAAAACAGAAAAATCAAAGTTTGCTCTAAATTCTTAGTTCTACCAAACCGACAGCTTGACATATTAGTCTATCATAAAGTCACACAGATAATAATGATAACTACTGTTACCTTGGTTACAGCCATAGACTTTATCTTGCCAGTGTGCCGCACATGGGGTCCACGGCACAAATCAATAAGTGGACCACACCTGAACAACAGCCAACAAAATAGTAAAAAAATACAGCCAGCAGTCAAATAATTTACAATATTCCCCTGTTAGTGATGTGACAGTGAGGCAGCTGCCTACACTGCTCTCTAGCTGTATCAGCTCACTGTCTAGGACAACACATTCAGACAGCAAAAAAGAAAAATATTACCTGTAAACTGTGGTGGAAGGTGCAGTTATCCTTTCATTGATTATGCGGCATTTAAACTGATTGTACTGCAAGGACAACAAAGAGTATGAACAGATATAACTTTCTATATGTTTTACATACCTTCCCAGAATATTGTTAATCAAAGCAGAATTTGATTGCCAGACAAAAAGAAAAAATGACAGCTTTGAATGTCAGTTTGAATGTCTCAGCAAGGCTAATGAAAAACAAGACCTTCTGCAACTGTCTGAGTACATTATTTTGTTGACATAAGATAACCTGTGTTTGTGTAAATAAGAACAAAGGCTTATCACAGATTCTGAGACCTTGAACATTTCCAGAAGGTCCTCCTTTTTCATTTCCAGTCGGACAAATGGCTGTTTCTCCTTTACAATGGACTTGTTGATGGTCTCCAGTGCAGGATAGTCACTTTCCGTCACAAACCTGCAAGACATGTAAAGTATAAAATAGACTGCTTCATGTTTTGTTGGAGATTGGACTAGACTAAGGTTTTACCTGTCCTGAAGATACATGTCATAGTAATAGCCTTCCTCAATAGGTGGACCATAGCACAGGCATCCGCCGTAATGCCTCTCCATTGCTTCACCCATGATGTGCGCACTAGAGTGCCAGAACACTTGTTTACCTGTCAACAAGTAAACAGCCTTGTAAAGTCATGTGCAACTGATTGTGCAGATTTTCATGAAAAGTCATAAAAAGCAAATCAAAGCTGCAGTTTGCCAACTTGCCCCTCCCCCTTGTCATCCTGCTGAAGGTCTGTTTGATATTAAATAATTATACTACATTCAATTGGCAAACTTCATTTACCTTCAAAATCATCGAAATTCAAAAATTCAATGGAACAGTCTCCTTCCAGAACTCTGTCCAAGTCAAATAATTCACCATTGACCTGCAGTTATAAAAAATCAAAGACATGTGTTAAACTAAACTTGCTTGCTCAGCGCTTTAAACAGGAATGCGTTGTAACACTCACCTTGGCAATAACTGTATTATCAGCAAGTCCTTGGCTGAAACAGATAAGAACAAGATCATAATTTTATAAGAAACATTAATCATCATTGTCATCACCATAATGACCAATTTCCGAGATCCTGAACTTTGTGACACTTAAATACCAACACCTGTCGATGAACATAGTTTGATGGTACTTATGTGTGAAATGGTCCATGACTGGCGATCAAGTTAAACTATTATGTGGCATTCAGAACTTCCTTGCTCCGTCTTCAAGCCTTAGACTATCTAAAGTTTCTAGCCATTACTTTCTGGGAACCCCTACATCTTTCCTAATTTCCACCCCTCTAGGTTTTCTGTCCTCTATTCCTTGCCTATCCATCCCTAAATGACATAATTTATGTATTGACGCACTGATAGAATCAGAGTTAGAAGTAATGCACACCTTATTGAGGCTGCCACTTCATAAGGAGTAGTTTGCCATGCCAGACCATCTACTGCCTTGCCATCACGTAGAGTGATCTTTATAGGAGTTTTGTCTTTTGCTGTAAGCAAGAGATAGCAAACAAAAAGTGAGAAAATCTGAAGACTGTTTTCATTAATGTGTAGAACAAAAGCCACTCACCAGCAATGTCTGCATCATACTGAGCTTTCAGCTTGTCAAACAGTTCAATTCTTGACTGAATATAAGATGGTGGGGGATTCAGCTGCCGGGAGGTACAGAACAACAGGGTTGTCATGATTTCTACCTGAACCACGTACTCACAGTATTTTGTTAGCAAGTTAGCTCGGTTGTATAAAGCATTGTACTGTTATCAGTACACCAGATCTCAAATCAGGGTCTATGGTTGAATATTTAAAGGCCACTTTAAAATATTAATACATTTGCGTTCAGTTCAAAATCTGGATAATCGAATAAGACATTTGAAAGTGTCGATGCTTGATATTTTCTCGCACTGTGTTGCACCTAATCATCGGAGTGAAATCGTATAAATAAATCAGATAAATGCAAATTAATGCACCACGTGTACAAGAGTGATTATCTAATCACGAAATATGAAGGAAAAGCTCTGACAAAGTCTTCTCTTGACTCCTCGGTGAAAATTCTGGTTTGAACGAAAGTTGACCCATTCCTGAGTAAAACAGCCGGAAATTGAACGAATAATGCACTCGGCGCTTGTTCATGCACGACTTACTTCCACGGAATATGCCGACCCTTCCTCTTTTTTCTTGTCTTGCTTCCCTTTGCCTCCTTTCTGTTTTTTCTCTTTCTCCTTTAAGTCCATATTTGCGACCTTCGCTTCCAAATTTTCCGCCATAAGTTTAGGGAAGGGCTATAGATTTTTCTGATGAAATAAACGTCCTCGATTTCGATTACTGGGGAGAACGCTGTGCTAATTGAACGTCGGCTCAAACAAAATGGCCAACCAAAAAGGCTCCAAACATGGCCAACTAAAATGCATGACTTTCTCGGAATAAAAATAAGAAAAAGGACAGAAATTTAAATAAAACGAACGATGGGTAAGATAGATGCCTAAAATAGATGCCTGATAGATGCCTAAAATAGTACGATCGTATTAGAACACACGATACTTTCTTTCGAATTGACTGGTGCAAGTTGCATAAAAATTAGTTGTATGGCATGAGTAAATACTTCTGGCTTTCTGGCTTCTCTATCTGGCGGGAAAGAAAAGAAAATACCGTCCTGAAGACCTCACCTCCAATGGATAATCAATTAACTCGTCGTCTGCGGTTTTGCTGCTGAAGGAACGACTCGCTTGTCTGTGTACATGCCCCCAAAGTTTATTTCGAACTGCGCGATCGTGAGCAACATTCCTTCCCAAAGCACGCGAACACAGCTTCTCCGTAAAATGAAACCTCTTCCCTCTCAAAACACGACCGAGTGTTCTTAACATGTCCTTCTAAACCATCAAAGGATAATGCAGACAACGGCTCGCCTGGAAATACTTTGGCAGGCAAGAAGTTTGCGAGGACAGACAAAACATTAGCTCAATCCGGGTTCCTGCACAGTACGAACAAAGAAGACTCAAGACAGCCAACTGGCTTCTTCCATCTGATCTATGGCATCAATTTCTTAATACTTGGTGTGGCAAATAAGTTCGTCCCTCTGCAGTCCTGTTGTCGTTACCAGTCCTCCGTTCGAGACGTATGCCAGGAGCGTACACGTGGTCTCGGCTCACTCCCACTTAATAATTATTTAGTCTTTTTGACGAAAGAGCCGCACGCATTTAAAAGCATAAGATTGGGAAAATTCAGTTGTTGTAAGCCATTTACCCGGTGCTTGAAATACAGTCAACGCCTCTCTAAGGCGGGACGGCATGCACATTTGGTCCTTGCCGATTTTCACTCGTTTCTCTGTAACTGAACTCTCTAAGGCGGACACTAAATCTAGTCCCGAGGGTGTCCTCCTTAGAGAGAGTTGACTGTATAGCAAACTTATCGTCAGGAGAGGTCAACATTGAGGAGAGATGGGGTGGGGTGGTCAACATTTTGTCCGTTTGGATTGTTGAAATTTGTCACGCGAGGTTGTTGGCCTCACGTTTGAGATAAATGAGCTTTCGCTTCGCGATGTGTTGTTTATTTAGAAGAAGTTCTTGGTCACTCACAGACCATTCTTTTAAAAGTCACATGAAACTTAACGTTCGAGATAATAAATATCAGTTTACAACAACTACAACATATGGTGCGGATTACCGAAAAAGTGCATGCGCGACACGCGCGCAGAGTTTGGACCGCAACAGTGAACAGACACGTTTGTTTTTTTAGACCGCAATTACCATTCATCGTTTTTAAAGACCTAATATGAACACAGATTTCAATGTTCTTTATTCGATTTGTAACTTTGTAACCGTTTGGGAACCGTCTCCCGTAATAAGAAGACGGCGAACGCGCGTATCTCTTAAGTGTTGTAGTATTGGTCTCACCACCGTTATCGTCCTGTGAAAGGCGAGGAACGTAGATTCCTGAATCCACAGGGATTTCTTTTAAAAGTAACGAAGTTATAGTATGGCTGGACAAACGCCGAGTCAATCCTACCCGACACTTTTCTATAAGAAAATTGGGTCCGTTGCCAATAAAAAGTGCATGACTACAATAATTTTACTGATCTAAAAACCTGATTCTGTACTTTCTTGCTAGACGACTTAAAATATAACGACGTGTGTAATTACTGTAAGAATAGATGTCCCTAACAGAAGGGGCGTTTAGGGAGGTGTCCTGGCGGGAAGGGAGGTGGAGGAAGGGAGCGTTTCATGGTCAACTCGTGAGGACGGGCATTTTCGTTCATAAAACGAGGACGCTGATGTTCGGCAGAGTTTCTGTCCGGGAGAAATATTCTCTCCCTAAACGTGTTGTCTGGATTGTTCACTAAGTGTGCGGTACTTCGTGGAGAATTCTCTGAACCATCAAACGAAGTCCATAATGCGGGGTCATCCTCGCAAAAGTCTACTTTCTCTGAGGGCCTGCGCGGGCCTGGGCTCCCAAAAGGACCAGCACTAGGGTCCCGTTGTTCGTGCCCAGTTTGTGAATTTCTCCTTGGCATGCTTCCCGGCATAAAATTCCCTTGGAACCTTCCTCTGCCGGGAGGTCCTGGGAAGGGTCCTCGAAACATAGGGGGCCTATGATGCATTGGGGCAAAATCCGGTCCTCTTGGTGGACCCCTGTCATCGGAGTGCCTTCTGTTTCCTGGGGGTCCTTGTGGTCCGTCTCTCAGGGGATTCGAAAACGTGGGCTCAGTGGGAGGCCCATCCTGTGCGGGCCTCTCGTCGGGGGTACCCATGCTGTTGGGATATCTATCGTGGTTGGAGTGCGGTGGATGAGAGGGTCTTTCCGGTGCCGTGCCAGGAGGTGCTCCCGTTATAGGGCCTGGTGGCTCCCGTTCAGGTGGGGCCCTTCCAAATGGTGGTACTTCCCTGGGAGGTCCTCTCGGAAAACTGCCCTCTCTGTCAAAGGGGGTGTTCTCTCGTGGCCCCCTTTGCTGCCCGTCGGGCCCAAATGGTGGCATCTGACGGAATGGTGGCCCATTTCGTTTGGGACTAGTAAGCCCCATCCCTGATGGTCCATTGCTGGGTGGTCCCTGAAAGGATGGAGCCCTTCCATCGTGGAACATTCCCTCACCAGGAACTCGATGCCTTTGTGGAAAAGGACCATCAATGGATGGGCCTCTGATAGGAGCTCTGCTTGTGAACAGTGCATCTCGTCCGTCTGGAGGAAAAGGCCCTTCCTGACGTGGTCCACTGAATCGCCTGTTGAGGGGTCTTTCAGGAGCCATGTCCAGAGGCCTTTTGTTCTGTGGTCCTGGAAATGGTGACCCAGGCCCTCGTGGAAAAGGTCCCTCTTGAGTGGGTGGCCCATTGCTGTGCGGCCCTGAAAATGGTTCCCCCGGTCTGTCCTGGTATACTTTTTCTTGTGAATCTTCAGACATTTTGTGGACTGGTGCTTTAGGATCCGGGTCCACAGTTACTCCTTTAACAGGGCCCCTATGGTGAGGACCTTCCCCATGCAGCGGTGTTGACCCTATAAGCTTTGGTGCATCAGCCTGTGAGAGATTTCCTTCAGGCGTGGAGGTTTCATTTTGAAGAGGGCTCTTTGAGATAGGACTGCTGCTTCCTTGCTCCTTTTGTTTCAGAGTCTTGATTGAATTGCTCAGTGTTGGAAAGAGAGAATCAATCAAAGTTAGGAGTGGTCTTCCTTGTGTGGGTTCCTTTGTTGGTTCTTCCACTACAGGTATTGTAACTTCCTTCCCTGGACTTTCGTCTGAATGCTTCTTAAGCTGTCGTCCCTTGCTTAACAGCTGAGCCAGAATGTCGACAGCACTAGCTGGCTGACCACTCCCAGAGTTACTTGGAGTGGATGCTGCAGAGGTTCCCAAACCACCATCTGAGGATGCCAAGTCCGTTGAAGAGGCACCTGAAGTCGGCACAGATTTGGGCACCATCTGCACAACATCCATAAAAGATTGACTTCCTGGAAAGTCAAAACTCACATCTCCCATTGGTGCAGGGGTGGTTTCGGGTGTGTCATCCTCATCTAAATTCAGCTCAGGGGAACCTATTGGAGAGGGTGCAGATCCCACAGACCCTGGTGATGAATTGCCAGCCTGAGTTGGACTGTAAAGTTTAGAAGCTGCAGCAGGCACAGCTGAAACAGCGACAGCAGGGGTGGTGACAGCAGAGGTACTTTGCGTTCCGCTTGTAATCAGACTGCTGTTGGCTGGTTGAGTGAGTGAGGATGGTAGATGTGGGAGCGGAGTAAGAGGCTTCTGCTGTTCTTGCATCTGAGCGCCCGATAGAGGGAGCACAGCACTGGATACCACCTGCTGTCCAGGAAGAACTCCGCCCTGTCCTGAAGCTGCTAGGGGCATGATTGTAGGAGGCATTCCAGGAACAATAGGAACAAACTGTTGTGACAGAACTGGAAATGGTGATGGAATGTTCATGTAAGATTGCATTGGCAGTTGGTTGGAAACTGGCTGAGGTGTCAACACTACAGGTGCTATGAAGCCTGAGGGTAAGGCTTGAGTAGGCGTAACTATTGGTGCAGGTGTTACTGCTGTTGTACTGGGTGTAACCTGGCTTGCAGTGGGTGATTTTGTAGCTTCCTCTTTGCTCGATTTGCTGCTCTGTTCATCTCCACCTGAGGCTGCTTCATTGTCAGAGTCTTCTTCAATGTCCATGTCTGCCACTTCGGTGTTATCCACTGTTGGGTCCGCTGGTTTGGCGTCACCGGGTGTCTGCAGGGCCAGACCTTCCTTGGATTGCGGTGGAGTGGACGAGGGAGTTCTGCCGAAATCAGGCAAACCTGAGTTCAGGAAGGATTCAACAGGGGCAGACACGCAGCCTGTCTTGGCTCTCTCTGCTGCCTGAACGGCAATTTTTTTCACTTTGTGGTCAAGCTTCTTCTTCAGAGAATTGAGACGATTGCCAAAGCTCTTGTAAGCCTGGAGTAAGAAGATTGATCAGGATTAGGATCTATAACATGTACACAGATGTACATCCCCAGAAATACCCTCAAAACTCACACACAACCTGCCCCTGCAATGCACTGAGTTTGGAAGTCCAAAGTACATTTAAAAAAATATTTTGAATAAAACAAAGCTGCAAGCTGTGCCTTGTCGCCAAAATAGTTTGAATCCATGTTGACAATGACATGCAAATCAAGATTTCAGTAGAATTCAACAGTTATAAATTACAAGTGATCTTTAGCACAGTCACCATGACATTTTACATAATGTGAGCTCAAATTACGTCGCATGTTTTCCTTTCTTTGAATTTCTTCACGATTCATTGCATAATAAGTCCTTTTTTCTCTCTTTTTCGCTTTCTTTTTCAGCCGCCAATTAGCTACTCAAAGCAATGTTTCTTTCGCTTGCTCCATTTCAACACAACCTTTTTAGCAGCACGGCGTTACCTAATTTGGCACCACAAAACAAGACGCAGCGTTACATGACACCTGAATTCGCGCCAGAAAAACAATGCAAAGTTACATTTCAATTATTTTGCCAATGATGCTGATGCGGATGGAACTGTACATTAGAGACCTTTAGAATGCAATGTTGCAGTTGCAGGAAGATCGTCCATGCAAAAACACAAAGTCAAAGTTGGCTGGGTTATTCTTTCGTGGCATGTTTGTACACTGTGACAACCGAACAGTGCAATGTGGTGGTGACGCGAATACTGCAGGGTTTCTCAGAAGCAGATGAATCGAACTGAGCAAAATTTCCGCTGTTGAATGTTCAGGTTATGAGCATTTGAACTTCATAAGGAAAGTTCAGTCGGACACCGCTTAAGCGAATAGTACAGCAAAGAATGCGTTTGTTTACGTTTGTTTATGCTTACTGTAAATATGATGGGAACGAACTAAACGACCAGTAAACCGATGAACTTGTTGGACTTTCACAGTGATCCTTTCACTGTTGTTTGCTGTGGACATGAGCATTACTTTTGCCATATTTTAAGCACCAAAAAAACACACTAGTCATTTCTTAGGGAATATCAAACATCGGATTCTTTGGTGCGGACAGGAAGTGTTACAGGTTTGTCATGTGTTTTTCCGATAGTGCTCACTGTTTATTTCTTACTTTTTCACTCGTAAGATGTTTACTTTATCCTTATGATTATCCCAGCCAAATATCGATGACCTGCTGTTAAAAATACACAGATCATTTTGCTTTAATGCCTTTTTGCAATGATTTGTGTTACACGTTACATGCGACTTTCATGCTCAAGTTGTGTAATAAAAGAGTAACTTCTCTTTTTCCTTAAATGTACAGATTTATCCAAATGGCCTTGACTGTTTACCAGTATCAAACCTTTTGCTCTGGCAATTTTGTTTGTGTTCCGTTGTACCTAAGTTATATTGTCGAGTAAAATTCTTACCCGCATGACCGCTTTGTCGAAATGTACGTCAGTATCGTGCGACAGATCAAGTCCAGATTTCCAGTACAAAAGTACAACTTGAATCTCACACGGGTGTTTATGGTAGATTACGTATAACTTATACTTCAGTCCTGAACCACAATTTTTCACACAACCACAAGTTGTCAAAACCACTCGTGGGAAAGTGGAACTGCTAAGAATCAGAACACTCACTTGCATCTTTCCTAGCAAAATGGATGTAAAACTCACATGCACAATGACTTTGACTTCTCCATAAGCTGCATCATAGAATGCCTCGCCATCCTCCAGGACCTTGGTCACCTTCTTTCTGTATTCTTTCTCTTTCTTTAGTGTGCCACAGAACTCCTCCAGTTTAGAAGTGGCTTCCCCATGTTCTTCCCAGAACTTTGCTCCTCCGGCACGATCTAAAACAATAAACATTTCCATAATTGTATGATCGTTTGCCACTGGTTAAGAGAAGATAACATTATTTACAATACATGACAACTGGCCATGTTTGCATGCACACAGACTTGATTTGATCTGGTTGTATATTGCATATTATCCATAATAAATATATTTCTTTGTTACTTCAATATCCATAACAAGAATCATATAACTTTAGTGATGATACTGATAACATGCTTACAGCATGAAAAATATAGCTGTGACTAAGGAATGCAATGCAATATAATTAGCTAGGGTTCTATTTTTGCAGCATTACTCTACATGTAAGTCAATGCATTGTAGCACAGTGCTGAACGTGAATCGTATAAACAACAAGGAAATAAATTTGTTTTGTTGGTGCACAGAATTACTACTCAGCTGGTGCATCAAGTTCCAGAGTAAATTGCCCAAAAATAGAACATGGTTTCTAAAACCTTGTCAAAATCCAGTGGTATGTTACCAAGCATGGGCTAGTAGGATGTTAGCATTGTATAGTGAGTCAAAACATAATGATCTCACACCTTTTAGTTGATGAACAGCATCTAAATCAGAGGCATCAATTCTGAGGGAGCTGAGGTGAGACTGCTTGAGTGTTAGCTCTGCTTCAAACTCTCTCAGCGCACTCAATGTGTTGATCAGTTTAGATGGCTGCAAAACAATGTGGGTTTTAGGAACAAGAACAAGAACATAAACAAGAACAAGAACATAAACAAGATCATAAAAAAATAACATGAACATCTTCAAAGCATCATCTAATCAACAAAGTTATGAATTAAACTCGATGACTGCGTGACATGTAAATGGTTCAAACCAGGCCTGCTGTTATTCTAAGCTTTCCTTGCTATTTTTTTTCTATAAAAAGGATACGAGATGACTACAAAGCAACACAACTGAAGTATGAAATTGTTCTGAACATAGTTGATAACAGATCCATTTTTACACACTGTGTATTGAATTGCAATTGCAGACTTCTTACACCCTCAAGGGGTTTGAGTAAGAAAGTTTTAAAATATAATGTAAGCACAATAAAATCGAATCGGATTATAAATATTATTCATGTTCTGATCAAATTTCTTCGTGGCATTGTAGATCACGCAAATACAATGTCAGACTTTGTAAAAACAACACCAACAAATCAAAACAACAAAGGAGCAATAATTATTTAAAGTGTGTCACTTTTACACGCCTACCTTGAAGTCTGCCGGGGGAAGCCTCTTTTCGACCTTGGGTTTATTTTCCACTTGGTCCGGCTTTTTTTGAGGCGGCTTTTCCTTGGGTTTTCGACTTGAGCTGCTCGCAGATCCTGTTGACAAGACAAACTAAATCCATGTTCACGCACAAAGGATTCTCCCGATAATAAACAACAAAACTCACCAAGTTTGGAACGCAAGTTTTCCAGATAGTCTTTATCAAACACTTTACGCTCTGTCCAGATCTTGATAACGCGTTCCACGCTACTCCTGATTTTAGGATCGCTGGGAACGAAAACCAACACAGAGATTAAAATGTGGATCAAAATAAATTAAAGCACGACACAAATTCGTTCGACCTTCATGATGTGGTCGACCAGACGTACCCCAACAAAGGTGCAGCTTCTCTCAATGCCTTGTTGAACGCATGACTCAACTCCTTTCCTTTCTTCCTGCTGTTCTGTAGCACGTCGTTGGCCAAATAAAACAAGACAAGCCGCCGATCACTCTTAACTGCGAAAGGAAGTGACAACTGATGAAATCTGGACGCGTCAAAAACTGTAAGTTCACAAACTGTTCAAATTTGTGAACATGAAAAGTAACGACCTTGGCACACGATTTTTCATTATACCTTTCCTCATTTGATCGAGCCACGTTTTGACCATATCCGCTGCATGTTTCTTGTGGTGTATCATCCACAGAGAGACCGTTTGCACGCTGTCCTGTGTGGAAGACATGTTTTGCAGTTTGCGTTCAAACGCCTTTTGATTGAGCGCCGCCGCCATGTTGGCTCAAGCCGCAGAACTCCTCACCGGTCACGCCGCATGCGCAAACCGGACACCACTGACCAGTTTAACCGCCGTACCGGAACACGATGGCGAGCTCAGCAGCGGGTAGTTTTGATCCGAATGAATATCAACACACACGATATAATCCTTTACGTGGAGACTGGATCCTTGTCTCGCCACATCGGATGAAAAGGCCTTGGAAGGGCCAAGTGGAAAAACCCTCTGAGACGGAGATTCCTCGCTTTGATCCCAAAAACCCACTTTGTCCACGAGCCGTGCGAGCGAATGGCCAGGTTTGGACTATCCCATAAAAATTATTTTTCCGATGTGGAAAATGAAGAATCTCCAGGCTAGGCCCTATGACAGTCACTTGTAACTGATAAATCACGACCCTCCAACCCACCCCCCCCCCCCCCCCCCCCCCCCCCCCCTCCCCCTTTATCCTCCTCCCCAACCCCAGACAGACATCTTTAGTTGGGGAGTCTGCCGACGACCTTGAGATGTCTGCAAGTCAGATTGGGCATTGCCAGCTGTATTTAATTAAGGTTAGGCTACAAGAAAGCTTTGAAAGTGTTCATGGATTCTTTCCAATGTATAACACCCCTATAATGTCTGGAGGAAGGAACATAGACATACTTGGAATAATTACTGGATATTTGTGCATGATTATAACTAAGCTTTGTTCCTCCTGCAGGAAAACCCTGATTATGACAGTACATTTGTGTTTGAGAATGATTTCCCGGCACTGCTTCAACACAAGGCCCCATCTCCAGGTGTGAATCAGAGAGTTAAAGACCAATTAGCACTTACCATGATGCACCACGCTCACTTCGTATTTTCTGGGGCCACGAAAATCACTTTTCTTGTATTCTACAGTTAGTGGTGAAATCTATTGTCATCCGAGCATCTGTCGCATGCTCTGACGTTTATTTAATTGCAAGGGCTTGATTATGTATCTGGCAAGTGTCTTTGTAGTGTTCTTTTTCCAATCGGGGTGACGTGTCATAATAAACAATGTGGGGTGCATCATGGTAAGTGCTAATGGGTCTTTAACTCGGACTTTCCCCTTCTTTGCTTTCCATGTGTGCCTTGTATAGTACATCATAATTTACAGTTTAGCAGACAATGCAGACAGAATGACTGTCACAGTTGTTGACTGTTATAAATATTATTATGTCTCCTCTGCTCATTCTTATGATTGATCCTGTTTCCCAGGTAACCCGGTTCATCCACTCCTCCGCTGTGAACCTGCACAGGGCACTTGGTAAGTTACACATAAACACATTTTAGGTATGCTCCTTTTTGTCATACAAATTTACATTTGGATCAATTGCTGCAGGGGTGGATCCAATCTGTCACTGAGGTTTCTCTTCAGGGGAGGGGTGGGGTGGAAGGCTAGATTGGAGGTGTACCTAACATATTTTTTGTGAAAATTCTCTTTTCTCAGCCGTGTGATGTGCTTCCATCCTTGGTCTGATGTCACTTTACCACTCATGTCATTAAAGGAAATAAAAGATGTCATTAAAGAGTGGACTAAGCAGTTTGTGGAGCTGGCGAAGACATACCGCTGGGTTCAGGTGGTTCAAGTATTAATTAACCCTTTCACTCCCAAATTCAAAATGCAGATTCTCCCAACCATTTAAAAGAAAACTGTATGAGTGATGTAGTGAGAATTGATAGTTTAATCAGTTATCATCTGAGCAAGGTATCAAAAGCCAAGCTCTTCTTACTGTATGACATATTTGTGCTGCCGAAACTGAAGGAGAAAATTAAACATGATCACTCTTGGGAATGAAAGGGTTAAGTTTCTTTTTGTTACTCCAGCCAGTGTTCCTTAAGACCTTCTTTGTTCCTTATGTGTGGGTGTCTCTTCCAGTGGCAACCGACAGGATTATTCTGACAAGGATGAATTTATCAAGTTGAATTTATATCTTTAGCATTCTGACATGCCCATGTCTGACATTAATAATTTTGGTCTGGCTTTCAGATTTTTGAGAACAAAGGTGCTGTGATGGGGTGTTCCAACCCACATCCTCACTGTCAAGTAAGGAATACTGCACACCAGTTCTGTTCCACTTAAGACTGTAATGTCTAACACTTGTCATGTATATCTTTCAATATTTCCAAAGCTGACTCAAACTGCCAACTTCTCAACATCATGACTTTACCCATCGTTTGTTCTCCCTTTGGTCAAGAGAAGACAGTAAGACAGACACGAAGCAGTGAATCATTAGAAACACAATAATATTATCTTCCTATTGGCCAGCTGTGTGTGTTCTTATTACATTTTGATAATCAAACTCATTGCCGACATCTGAAACTTGTGTCCATGTGAACTTTCTGTCCAAACTTGTCCAAATGTTTCTTGTTGTTGGATCTTTTTCTTAGATCTGGGCCAGCTCATTTTTACCCAATGAGGCAGCTGATGAGGTGAGGTCATGTGCTAACATTACAGTTTTTGGAAAGTCGGTAGACATTGCATATCCCTCACATGAAAATGACCCTGGCCACCTCTCTACTTGGCATTAAAGTACAGAGAGATAGAAGCAGTCATGGAAGGGGCAGAGCTAACAGTAGCAAAACTAAACAGCTCTCTTTCCCCTTCTCTTGGTATGGTAGCTCCTCACTCCCTTACAAGTGCCATAGAGATGCCCACACCATCCAGCCCCAAAAATCTTATTGAGGTACAACATTACAGTTTTGGGACATAGAAAATTTTATGATCTAATGGAGCTGTTATTGAAATGCACATTTACAACAGAACCGCACCCAGAAGGATTACCTCAGAGAGCACAAGGTGCCGATGCTTGTGGAATATGCAAGACTAGAGGCAGAACAAAAGGTGATTTGTTACTTTGTATTGAATTTCAGTCAAAAAGCTGACAAAGACCAGCTGATGCTGACTATGTTGTCATCATGACACATTACTCAAATCATTATTATAATGTTAGACTTCAAAAAGGAAAAAAGAAATAAAAAAGGGGAAAAAAATCATCATTTTACAGGGGGTCCTGCTAGTTAGAAATATTCACAGACCATCATAAGTTCCTCCTCCTCCTTATCACCATCATGGTCACCACTATTGTAATTACCAATAAGATGGATAGGATAATACTGTTAAAACTGTACATTATTCACTGTGCAGGTGCGGATTGTGGTAGAAAATGAGCAATGGATTGTTGTAGTCCCATACTGGTGAGTCATCGTCCATGGGAATGCTTGCCGTACCATGACATTAATCAGTCTTTCTCAAACAGGGCGACTTGGCCTTATGAAGTCCTTCTTTTGCCAAAGAGACACGTTTGCCGGCTGCCAGATCTCACACAAGAGGAACAAGATGGTAAAATATTGAAAATGTATAATAAAGTTTATAACTGCACTACAATCAAGCCACAGCAAATATTGTGACCATATCATTCTTTGTCTTTGATCATGCTTCCTGTCTCTTGTCATCAGGTCTTGCTGAGATTATGAAGAGACTGCTGATTAAATATGACAATCTTTTTGAGACTTCCTTTCCCTATTCCATGGGCTGGCATGGTAAGACAATATTATACACTCAGAAAGCTAGAACCTGTGCATCTAGGGGAGGGAGGGGGGGGGGGGGTACTACATATTGACGTTTGACTATCATCTTTATCTACAGGTGCTCCATCAGGATCAGAAGATAAAGACTGCAGGTATGGAAAATCCTAGAGGAGAAGGAACAATGCAGCTGTCGTACTTCAGAGTAAAAAGTATATATCACACAGTCAGTGGAGGTCAAAGCTCCTTGAAGACCTTTTTTGTAAGCAGATACCTAAACGTAGTTCACAGAGGGTGCTTGTTTACCAGTAGTGTAACTATGAACTGGTCATCAGATAGGTATACATTTACTTACTATAGCAACTATATCAAGGCCTCAACAAAAGCAAAGTACACAAAGCTATAAAGGTTTGCTGTTTTTTTTTTTTTTTTTTTTTTTTTTTTTTTTTCAGTCACTGGCAGCTACATGCACATTACTACCCCCCTCTTCTGCGATCAGCAACTGTAAGTAAAAAGATTAAACAAAAATGTAAGTACTGGATCCTGTGTGCTTGGTGAAGTGATTATTTGTCAGATGTTATTATTTTTGTCTCAGGGATTATGTTCAGCCAGTATTCTGTATCCAGTTTTCTTAATGCCCTGCCAATAGTTTTGACTGGTGAAGTGTTGTACAATTTATTTACAGGTGAAGAAGTTTATGGTTGGCTATGAGATGTTAGCACAAGCCCAACGGGACTTGACTGCAGAACAAGTAAGTGTTGCTAGTTTTGGTACTTTTCTTTGAACAGCTGTGTATTATGGAAGGACTGATGGAGGTGTTTGTGTTCAGGCTGCTCAGAAGTTGAGAGATCTGCCAGACATTCACTACAAGGTACACCAGCATCTTCTGAAAAATTACACTGTGCCAGAGTGTTTTTGTAAAAAAAATGTGCAGTGACCGATGTCTTACCTAACAAAATCTATTTTTATTGTAGATGCAAGGAATTGACACAAGCAAGACATCCTAGAAACAGTATTCAAGGAGTCATTAAGTTAGCTTCAGTATGTTTGAATTGTGTACAATGAATAGGTCACAGTAATACATTTAATAATGAACAATTTGCAAGAGTGCTAGCTTTTGCTAATATGCTCTCTTGCAATACTATGGTAGTGACAGATCAAATAGAGTGAAGGCTGGGTTCAAAACCTGTACCAGGGAGTATAGGGTCATTTGAAAGAAGACACTTATACTCTTTTATGTGACAATTTCAATAATTTTAGGTTTTGTGACTAAAGAAATTAAGATAATGTGAAAGCTCATCAGATTTGTACTGTACACATCTAGAAATAGTTAGCTTTATAAACTCTGAATAGATACATTATTGTGTCAATCTTTTGATCTATTCCAGTTTCTAATCGCCAGGAGCTTAGCTATTTCCTAACATACTGCGTTCCGAAATTAATATCTCCCACACCTGGATAGTCTGATCCTCAGCTATGGGTTTCTAAGCACTAAAGTGCTGTTACATTAACTGTTATAGTTATCATGTATTGCAGCATGCACAATGAGTGTGTTGACACTCTTTATGACAGTGAGATTCTATCCACCATACCTTGTGGGATTTTAAATCACTTTATTTTGAAGCAGGTAATGTTGGCAGTTTATTAATATAAGATGTAATAGTAGTGCACATAATAATCTTTGCAGACTCCCCAAGAAAGGTGTTTGGGAGTCCCGGCCAGGGGAAGTAGGAAACACTGAAAGCTAAAGATTCTATAAAGAAGCATTTTTCCCAGGACCAACCTGAAAAAGCCACTAATAATAATTTACTCAACAAAACTGGAATACGTAGTCACATGCACTTGAAATAATATAAAACTATGCCATTAAGTATTTCACTTGAAGTCTGTGTTGTATAAAAACAAAGAGGGACATCTTATAACTGTGTTGCACAAAATTACCCACAGATTTAGAAGATGCAAAATACTTCTGTGTCTGAGAAGCACAGGACGAAGTTCCACACAAGATGTAAGCCCCTACAAGACATATGTTGTAAGGGTTTTTTGCACATCCCATTTACTTGACATTTAAAGAACAGTAACTTACTGTTCTTGTGTTGCATGTTCTATGCAAATGGGCCTTTGTTATTATACAGTCAGTAAAATTTACAGTCAGTGCAACAGTCCAGTTATGATCGTCACGTCTCTTCATTCCCTGAATCTTCACTATACTCCATACAATAATCACTGTCGTCATCGACATCATCTGCATAATCATCATCATAAAAATCTGTAAAATCATCACTATCTGACTTGAGCGGTTTGGATTTGACACAGTAGTCTTGAACACTTGTTGGCACCTTGATTCCATCCTTTTCAGCTTCCAGTTTTGATTTTTGAACTTGTTTCCTGAGAAGTGAACACACAATGTTCAGCAGTTACCCTTGGGAGGTGCAGAGTTTAGTTTAAAATGCCAATACAATGTCAGCAAGACCTGCTGGATCCCTCAGGCTTTTAACCAGGTTGGATACTTTGAAACCTTTACTAAGAAGTCAAAGAAGGGCAACTAGTAATGCCTGCCTCAAACACCAGCTATGGTACTTCATGCTACTTTTTTTCCCCAGGAATCTGAAAAACGGGCATCTGCCATGATATCTCTTGCTAATATTTAGCTTGTGCCATCTTGTCAAAGACATTCTACTTAGTGCACAAGTAGACCAGGCCTTTTCTAAACATTTTCAGTGAAGTATTAGTAGTATCATGGGCAGTTTTATTGATGCTTTTTTCACTATATATTTATTCTGACAAACAGCTGATTATTTTTAGGGAGACTATAAGCAGTCCTGGACAAGTAATGAACTCACTTAATAATTTTTTCATAGTGGTCTTCTTTTCCTTTGGAATCTCTCCACTTGCGAAACATGACTGATGCATCCACATTGGCAGGTGAAAATGTGTTTGGTTCATTTAGCAGTGAGATTACACTTAACAGTATGGTCCTGAAAAGAAATAATAAAATTATGATAGATTATAACCTTTGGAGTACTCTTGACATTTGTTAACAATAAAGTACACAAATATATATCTTGACAAAGCACAAACCTGGATTTAAAAGAATTTTACTATTTTAAAGAAATATAAATACAGAAACGGATATAGTGTATATTTTCCACTTCAAATCAGGCCTGGGTGACTGCTTCTTAACATATTTGCATACATTAGCAAATATCTCTTCCTCAAAGGAAAGGTTTAAATCAGTGAATTGATCTTGGTTCTGGGGAAATATCCTAACTTCAATAAAGCTTGATATTAGTTTGAGGGGAAGCGAAATAGAAAAATTGTGGTTCGATTACCCGACAATTGCCACCAACACCACATTACCGAAGATTCGATGGATAAGGTATGTTCAGAAATAGAGGGCATTCTTGATGGTTATTTGTGGTCCTCAAACACATTTCATACGTCCTTTCCCTCTTGCATTTCACTTCGTCCGACACTCTCACTAAATCAAAAGCCAAACCGACGAAATAAAATGGAGAGCACAGCGGTCCCAGGAAAAACACATGTAACTCGAATATTGGAAATACGATATTCGCAGATGTCCCTTCAGTAGGAAATATGAAGTTCAATGAAAGCAATTTACCTAACGTTCTGTGTAGGGTTCCAGCGTTCTGAAGGTAATTCACCGCTCTGAGGATCATCAACTGGTGGATGGAGAATTGAAATGCATACATCGCCAGACTTTATACCGATGTAAAATAAGAGAAATAGGAATTTAGTTAGTATGAACCGAGGTACCATAAACCGCTCACTTCGTATCAACGTACCTCGTAAATGTTAGGATGCCACATTTTCGTGAGAAAGCGAAATGTCGGCGGTGAGTAAGGATAGTCTTGAGGGAAAGACATGTGCGCCTGTGAGGGACAAAAAAAATTACTTAGCAACTCCCCACAAAGCCATTCAGCACACTGCACACGTCGCCATTTCCTGGTTTAGTCTGCTTACTTTGAAGTATCCTCCCTCGTAGTGAGTACCAGGTGGCCCAAAAATCGCGACGTCCCACTCGAAAAGATTTGAGTCGTCCGGGACATTCACCAGAAACCCTTCCACCGGTTCTTCGGTGAGTTTCTTTAACTCGAGCTGTAACGCTCGAACGGACGATGAATTGGGCGGCGACGCCATTTGAAAAAGATATCCCTCGACTAGTATTTGTCCTCTTTTTCGACCCAAACAGTAAATAAAGTTGGTAAAACTCGGCCACTCTGCGATCACTTCACCTCGTTCTTTGCCAAAAATGAGTTCTGTTGTCTGTTTACTAGACCCAGGCTCTCACGCTAAGTACGTCACAGAAGTTTCCATATTTGGCTGCAAACGGAAGTGCCCCTTGAAAGCGGAGATCCGGTATCCGGAATGTGTGTGGGAGGGAGGGCGAGGGCGAGAGGCGATGGATCGACGCTGTACGCCTCGGGTGGGGTGAGGTGGTGGGGTCGGCTTCGTAGACACGGCAGGCGACAATACTTCTAAAGCGCAAACTAAAGTCAACAGCGGTTATTGGTTGAGTTCCTGTCGTGGCAAACCGTACCGCAGTCCATATCAGTTCCACAAGATCTGTAAAAGTATTTGAAAAAATATTATCCGCCAAAATTCTAGCTATCACTTTCTCGCCAGAGATAAATCATTTAGTTCTGCAAATCTTGGCTTTTTGGCGGATCTGTGCCATTTTGCGCCCACGTATCTGTTGTCTGAGCCAGCGGATTCTCTCATCGAAACCAGGTGTTTTGTCAAGATGGCGGAAGAAGACGGAGTGCTGCTGCAAACAGACGAGGAACAAGAGGTAAAAAACAAAGTAACTTGTCCATTACATACCCAGCCTAACTCAAATTCTCTTCTTCAAGGCTATAAGGAGTTTTCTTCACCAAGTTAATGGAGATCTGACGACGCGAGGTTTGAGTCCAGTTGACACGGCGACCGCCGTCAAGTTCTTGTTTTACAATAACACGTCAGTTTCTCGCTTTGTGATTGGCTAATTTTCATTATCAATAAGAGGACAGACACATAAAATCGAGTGCTGACGACAGTGATTTGGACGAAGAAGGTGAATTCAGCTTCAATTTACCTCAATTCTTGCAAAAGCGACATTCGGCATTTGAAGTAGAGAACCAGAAGTGTTCAGAGGCGAATTTCCTTGAGCTTTGTCTTGAAATTGTCGAGAAAACCGCAGCAGAAAAGCGTCTAGTTTCATTTCTTTCCAACTTCTTTGACAAAATTTTATTTTGCACGCGCGAAATGCTCACGTCAAACTGTCACTTTTTGGCCAATGAAATGTCTTGAATTTTAACCTCGACCAATTAGAAAGCGGGAAAGTTGTTGACAACATTTCGGTCAAATCGAACAAAATCCAGTTTTCTTGCGTGTTTTCCCCGCGTCGTCGCTTGAGTTTTGTTATTGTAAAAAACAAATTGACGTCAGTTTTTTATGTGTCTGTCCTCTTATTGATCATGAAACGCGTCATAACATTGTCAAAAAGTTGCGGATCCACTCGGCGAAGCGCCTCGTGGATCCACAACTTTTTGACAATGTTATGACGCGTTTCATGATCAATAAGAGGACAGACACATAAAAAACTGACGTCAATTTGTTAAATGGCGCGCAAGTTTGACGTTGAGCGAGCAGTCGCTCTCTTCAAACAGAACCAGGTACAGCAGAACACTACGTTCTCCCTTTATTTCCTTGCTTCTAGGACTTTTACAAGAAAGATCAGTGACATATTACCGGCATTTCGTAACCGGAAATGTTCTAAACGACTTTCACGAGCCAAATATACAGATCAGGATATGATGCAAGGACTGTGTTATTTGACAAGCACATATTGTAATGAAAATAATAATGTAAAAAAAAAATAAATAAAAAAAAAAAAATACATACGATGAATTCAACTATGCTCATTTTGTTAAACTTTGTTAAAAAATTTCTGTTGTCCTTTTGGCATTTGCCCGCCTATTTTTATTCTGTTTGATCACTTAAGGTGAAAGACACCATATTTGTGTGTTTGTGTCGATTTGTTTGAATGTTTGAGCTATTAATGTGATGTTTGCTAAGTGGCTTGTTCAAACAGAAACAGTATGGCATACATACACTCATTTGAAGTCTAAGTCTAAGTGCAAAAGTCATATTATGTTGTGGAAATATTTTAAACTTGCTGTTATTTTCAGCTACAACTGAGGGAGCATTGTGTGCTTCCCTTTTACCCGTACGACGAACCTTTGAGAAGTGAACTTCTGAGTGGCAAATTTACAGTTCTTGTAAGTCTTCCAGTTACATCATCATTCTTTGAGTATTTATTGAGTTTGCAGATTTTACCTGACCTCATATCTGCATAATATTGCACTCCATAGTCTTTAACCAAGTGGTAAATATGTACAAAACAGAATCACTCTTGTCATAGTCTGCCAGTTTTTTAGTTGTTTTATTTTGTTTCCTTGCACAGAATGCACGGGATGCAGGAGGTGCTGCAATTGCCGTTTTTCTTGTCAGAGAGCATCACCCTTCTGAAGCTGATCATTCAATTGTTATTCAAGACATTATCTTCCAACTAGACGAGGCTCTAAAAAGGTTTGTCATCATATATAAGCAGCTATTGAGTGGAAAACCTTTATGAGATCGGACAGAGTGTGATAAAATACAAGTGACAAGATTATTGTACAATATGCTAATTTGCCAGAAAGTTGGAGAACGGCACAGCAAAGGATGGTAATACCACAACATGAAATAATGATAATTATTATTATTATCCTTTGTTACCTATTTTCTGGACTTTCTTTGATTTGTAACTGCTTTGTAACTGCAAAAAAATCAATTTCACTGGCATTGTTTTGCCCTTGTTCAGTTGAAGATTCTTGTCTCTTCACAGTCATGCTACTCAAAAGTATGGACTCGTCCTTATCTTGGACATGACAAAATCAAGTTATTGGAACTTTGACTATGAGCTCAGTCGAAAAGTTTTGAGGCTTCTTCAGGTATGGGTGAAAATGTAACACTCTTCAGATTTTATAGACCAGCAAGCCTTTGACAGATAGTTGCAAGAGTGTAAATTAGTTGAATATTTTCCTTCAATCCACAACTGTGAGAGATACAGTATACTGTAAAACTCCTTAGTTTTGATTGTCCATTTCTGGATGAATAGGAGTTATGGTGATCCTATTAAGTATTGCTAACATTGGAAGATATCACATAGGAAAAAGACTGCATTTTATTTTTATAATTTATGCCTTTTATTGAACAGTCTAGAATGAGATAGTTAAAGTTTGAAGTTTGGCGATTTTTTCATATTGACAGAAAGGTTTTTTTTTTTAACTAGGGCTTGTCAAAAGTAAATGACTGTCAGTTCCTAATTGTTTTTGTTTATTTTAGGGTGGCTACCCAGCCAAACTGAAGCATGTTTACGTCCTTTCCCCACCATTTTGGTTTCGGACCATTTTGCTGATCCTGACCAGCTTTGTGCGGGAAAAATTCAGGGAGAGACTTGAAATGGTCTCTCTCACAACACTGAAAGAGCGCTTACCACCAAGTTCTGTGCCATCGTATCTCGGAGGTACACTTGTGGTAGACCATGCAGCCTGGCTTAATCAATGTTTAGCTTCCTACGAAGCACTGGGTGGAACAAGATTTTCCCCAGAACCTATATCTCAAGACAAAAGTGATATGTTTGGGCATTTGTCATGTGAAGTGCCGACTTCAGCCACTCAGCTGCTGCAGAAGAGTGAGAAGGAGTTGGTGAGCGATGGAGGAATGACTTGTGCAGAGTTTGTCAATCATCTAAGACAAAAAGGAAAAAGTGCTCTCAAGTTTGAGTACAACACTTTGCGGAATGAGCCAGATGAAGGCATTTATGAAGCAACAAGGTACACTTGGTCTATTTGATCTCAGATGTAATACTACAAGCCAAGTCTTTATACTAGCTTACTGTTTACAGAGTGCGTTTGTACTACCACTCTATATCTCTCTTGTTGTCAACAAACAATATTTAGCTAATACTGGAAAACCAGCTCTAAAGAGAACTAGATTGACTGCATCGGCATGGAGAAATACATAATTATACAGTAACTTGGATCGGTTAAGGGTTGATGTGTGAAAGCTGGATGCCGTAGAAGAATTTGAAGCTGACATTTCGAGTGCTAGCCCTTCATCAGAGCAAAATGTGCAAAATGATTGTGCTCAGTAGAAGGCTAGCGCTTGAAACGTCAGCTTCAAATTCTTTCACAGTGTCCAGCTTTCACACATTGACCCTTAGTTGATCTTAGCTAATATTAACTTCTTTTCTTATATTTTACATTTTTTCAGTATCCAAGAAAACCTCAGGAAAAACAGGTACTCGGATGTGTGTTGTTATGAACACACAAGAGTCAAGCTGGAGCAAGTCACCAGTGATGTGGTGAGTTTCCATTGGAGGGGTTGCTTGACTTTCCAAATAATCACTATTGTTCCAGGTTGCTGATGGAATGAACTTTATCACATTTCTGTTTTAGAATTCTGATTACATTCATGCCAATTTTTTGGATGGTTACAAACAGGCCAAAGCGTTCATTAGGACCCAAGGTTAGTATATTATGCCTCTTGATCTATTCATCATTAAAACCTGGTATGCTAACTTATTAAATATTAATATCTTGTTATAACCACATCCCTGGGCCTTCTCTTGTGACCCAGGATCCTGTCCAGGATTTCCACCAGGGATGCCCCCCCCCCCCCCCCCCCCCCTTATCACCAAGTCCTTCTCTTTACTACCCCCATAATTTCATCCCACACCCAACCTCATCCCAAAATTTTGAGTTTTGTATCCCATCAAATTTTCATCACCAGGTCCCATGCAGAACACTGTTAATGATTTTTGGCGCATGGTGTGGGAGCAGGAGGTTCTAGTCATTGTCATGACAACAAGGTGAGGAAAGTCCCGGCATGTTCATTGTCCAGTGCTCCTCATGATTTGCTTCAGGTTCCATTTCTTGCTTTCTTCTCTTCTAGCCTGTACCTTATCCTTGCCTTGCATCATTTATCAGTCCAACCTCTGTTTTGTCCATACAGTATTTATTCAGTTCCTGTTCTCTTCATTGTTTATCTGTTATTTTTTGTCTTACTTACTTCATCTTAGGTTTTCTTCCCCTTCATCATGGTGTGGCTCTATGTGTTTTGTAAGCTTTTGCCACTTGTATTTTTTCAGGATCTTTGAGAGAGGACGTGTGAAGTGCATAAAATACTGGCCAGAGAATGATGAAAAATATGAATTTGGAATTGTGGAGGTCACTAACAAAGAAACAAATGAATATGAGGACCACATAGAGAGGACATTTGATGTGAAAAATATCAAAGTAAGTGAAATGTATTTCTCTTTCTTTCAAGGCAGTTAGTAACTGCATTTACAAATAATTATTGACTTTGCCTTTGGAGAAATTTGAGTGCCTCACCAAAGTTTACTATTCTGTTTCTTCTATATTGTATCTATTAAGTTCATCTCAAGTTCTTGTTCTCTCCCAGACTGGACACACACGCAAGATAGTACATTTCCAAATGACATCATGGCCTGACTTTGGTGTTCCGTCATCAGCAGAGTCTTGTTTGAATGTTCTGAAACTTGTGCGCACAGCACAGGCAGATTTGGTCAACAAACTGGGCAGCGCATGGCAGGGCCATGCCCTGGGGCCACCTATTCTGGTGCACTGCAGTGCGGGAGTCGGCCGCACTGGCACATTTTGTACGATTGATATTAATGTGCAGCGCTTGGCAGATGATGCAAAGTGCGAAGTCTACAACACGGTGCGTCACCTGCGACAGCAGCGAGCTCACATGATACAGACACCGGAACAGTATCAGTTTTGTCATGTGGCAATTCTGGAACATGCCTTGACTTTGCCAAACTTGAGTGAAGAAAACAAAGAAAGCATTTGGGGACTTCTGGAAGAATGGAAAATGGGAAAGAGTAGATATTGAAATACTTCTGTATAGTTTTGATATTGCACCCTATTGACCATATTAGTCAAAAAAACTGCCTTGTTACCAATAATTATAATATTGTGAGAAGTACCACAAGGATATTAATAATTAATTAAGGTATGGCTAGCGATGGAGGATCTTTATCTGTAGAGAATGTGTCCTCTTCTAGCTGATGGAAATGTCAGAGGTGATTACATTTTTGAAACAACTTCTCAACTTTTCAATAATTTGTAGTTTGATTTCTTCCTAATTTTCTTATCATTTTATGTACATTTTTATTAGAAAATTCTGTATATTTATTTTTAATAGGTAACTGGGAGTGTCTTAGTATTTATCAGTGTGTAAAAAACAGTAAATTATTTCAGTGATACATACTGTTGGACACTTATTGTGTCTCATCAAGACAGGCAACTTGAAAACTACACATGAAAAATAACTCTTCATTGGTTTCCAACTTTGCAATAATTTGTACAAGATTATTGATACTTAGATATATATTTGGAGCATTGTGACAGATAATATAAATTACTCAAAACAAAACAGAGTTTATATTTAGAAACATTTCTTACAGGATTATTAATAACATTGGCAGATATCAGACACTTTGCTACCCTGGTATATGACACCTTTCACTTCTGTACTAATAATAGACTCACCCAACCACTGAAAAAGAAATGAATGATGCAGTGAAATTCATAGTTCAATAATATTTTATCTGAACAAGGTATTCAAACCCAAGTTTTTATAGTGTATGATGTTTTTAGTGAGAAACTGACAGTCCTGAGAGAAGGGACTGGAACTTCGCAGAGCTTTTTGCCATGTCCAGGAACCATCACAACAGCTGTAGAAAAGAGTGAGATTGAAAATAAACAAAACCTTCCTTGGAATAGTGTTTATTTCAGTGATACAAATAGTACATTGCTCTTTGTCAATAAATACTAAGATGTAAAATTATACTCAACACAGATACAGATACCTCTCTGTATAGTCTAAAATTTATGTATTTCTTTTTAATTATTATTATTAATAATTTCTTATAATCACCATTATAGAAGTTATCAATTCTCGTCATTTCAGGGCAATAAACCCAATCAAAGTTCAATAAATTTATTAGTACAAGCTGCACACCTGCCAGAAGCAATGTCTATAACACATGATTGTTTGACTTGGGTTTAGTAAAAAAAAAATGTAATAGTCAACCTCTTTTGCATGTGAAACATACCGCTCCAAAACCAGCAAGCTGCATTGGACATGCATTGTCAATTTTGCAACATAAATGACAGAAATATTTGCAATATTTGTACTCGTTTGTAGCAGTCTCCGATGCAGACCACGTACTTCACCAAAACATTCAATAAATAATTGTATCCATTTGATATTAAAGAACAAAATTATACCATTAAAAAAGTGGGCTCAAAACAAAGGGTATTCGATACCCATAAGCTGTAAATAAAAATATACTATATTCTTTAGCCATGTGGTATCAATGATAATAAGAATTATTTTTCTCAGACAATATTTTAAATTCCCATTTGCTTTTGAAATCAAGTTTTCTGATATATGTCTATAGCTACCCTAAAACCTGTGAAACCACTATACTACCTAATAATGATGAAACAAAAAACCTAACTATCTAATAACAGACTTCATTAAACATAATTATTGTGCTGAAAAATATCTCCTGAATATAGATATTTTTTATCACTAAACTTTTCTTAGTTTAGTTCCTTTTTGCATCATAAATAGTACAACCCAAAAGGCCCAGCCAGCACATTCTTCTTGGAAGTGAATTTATCATTAATACAAGTTTTACTGAACACATTAGTAAGGACGTCAGAACTGAATCTTTTTATGTCTTTCTTTTTCGAAAGCTCTTGAAACATGATGGCAGCAGCTAGAGTCTCACGACCTTCTTCCATGCTTTCCAAGCCTAATCTCTGTTTTACATCAGACTCTAATTGCACTTCATCCTCACTACTGTCTTCTTTGAAGGAGCTCGATGATTTGAGTGGCTCATCGTTTCCAAGTTCTGTCATTATTTCTTTCAGTGAGAGGATGTGATCCAAGGGTTCTGGAGGCTTCTCTATGACAACTTCTTCAAGAAATGGCTGTTCCTCATCAGGAACTGCAAGACATTCTTCCAAGATCATATCTTTCAACAGGTCCTCTGGGAAGTCATCAACTTCATGCTCAATAAAAAGAGGGCTTGAGCAGATTGGCTCATCTTGTGGAAAAGAGTAATCTCTGAGAAATGGATGTTTCAGGGCTTCTGTGGCTGTTATTCTCTTTTCTGGACTAAACTGCAGCATTTTTTCCAGTAGGTCAAGAGCTAAAGAAAAGAAAAATATTTATTTACTTTTTGTTCAAGAAGGCAACCAGCCCCACCCTATCACCAAATCATCGCACCTCAAAACACAACACCAAAGTTCATATGTATCTTAAATACAATCTGATGAAAACCATTTTCCATCTAAACATGTGAACAAAATACCTAATGAAGATTACAGTGAAAATGAAGACTGCAAGAGAAACTTCTGGACTAAAAGAAGAAATGTCAACCTAATTAATAATGCGCGCAGATGCAAATTATTTTAAAACATTAATACTTGTTTCTGCAGTGCAGAAAATGCTGGATTTGTCACCTGCTGTCCCGAAATAAACAACGCTTCTTTTTTCTACCACAAAAAAGGAACTAATTTGAGTTTTCGGTGTTCAATTTTTTCTGCAAGTAAAGTATGCTGTCGAGAGCTACCAGATCACATTAAACTGCAAAATAAATGTAATGAAATAAGTATGCGACTGATTAGTTTTATGAATTTTTTGCATTGGTTGTGGTTTCGACGTGACAGTCACCGCACAAAAATGCTTTGAACGTCCGCTGGAAATTCCATTATCATTTTCGAGTGAGATATTCCCAATCGCAGAATCGAAAATGATGCGTGCTCTGGAAATAGAAAAACCATCGCAGTCACGAACAATGGTACACGGGTTTCGAACTTTAAATTTTCCCTGGAGGTCGACCCACGGCGTGAAACTAGAATTCAAAACAGACAGATTTCCTGTGTTTCATCTGGACTTGCGGTTTCACACTAACTCAAGCGAGGCCACCCGGTAACGAAGTACAAATTTACTAAAAATAAACATGAGCGTCGCAATTAATATTCACACACACAAAATTTTTCCTAATGTGTTTGGAAAAGTAAAAGCCGATCCCAATATAGAAAACTAAGTATTGAAACACAATTTTTTAAACCCCTCTCACAGACCGGAATATCGAAGACAGCGTCACGTCAGATCTATTTACAGTAATTAATACAAAAAGCGCCCGAATTTTTTTACCTTCAAGGTCAGGTTCAGAGAATTTTTCCCTCAAAGACATTCCAGGGTTGTTGTTCAGGAACTTCTCCGGCATCTGGACTTTCACTTTTTCACAATCTTCCTCTGAAAGTGGGATAGAGTTCAAAATGATCTCCATCTGTTCTAATTCATGTTTTCCTTCAAACAAGGGTTTACCCAGAAGCATCTCGGCCAACACACAACCGGCCGCCCAGATGTCGACAGAACTGTCGTAACTGAAAGGGGTGAAAGATGTTTCAGGGGCTCTGTACCAAAGCGAGGAAGGCTTGTGTGTTAGTTTAGCTGTGTGGTCATAGTCAGTGTCTAAAACCCGGGAGTGACCAAAGTCGCCAATCTTGAGTAGCAAAGTCTGCGAGTCCACAAGAAGATTACTGGGTTTGACATCCCGGTGAATTACATTCGCCGAATGAAGATACTTTAGTCCTCGAAGAAGCTGATACAAAAATAACTTGACGTGGTCTAGTTGAAGTGGTCCATTGCTGTTTATAGCACGATGTAGGTCCGTCTCTACCAGTTCTTGAATCATGAACGCTTCGCTCCCATCCTTAAAATGTCCGTCGGTGAGAGATCTTCCCCGACTGTCGACGACTTTCAAAAACCCGACCACGTTTTCATGCTGCAGGTTTTGTAGAACTCTGACTTGTCGTAGAGCTGCTTTACAGTTCAGTCGATCGCGTAGAACAAGTCTTTTCAAGACGACTCGCGACTCTGTTTCGACATCCACAGCCGAATAAACGGTTCCAGAACCGCCGGCCCCGATCAGTTTCAAATCCTTGAAATACGGCGCTAAAAAGTTTGAATTGTCTTCTTGAGACATTATAGAAATTGATATTCTGCCAAACAGCAACAGAAGGACACTGAACCGTCGTCAAAGACCTAACAACATTTTACCGAACTAGCGCACCGGCTCGAACGCACGACTATTTTCTGGCAACACTGGAGTGTTTTCCCGGTTACGCGCCGGTTACGCAAACAAGACAAAAAAAATTTTTAAGAAGCTCTCTCTGATTGGTTTAGTTTTAACGATGGCGGTTAAACCACTCTGTGATTGGTCCCTCAGTTGAGTCATGTGAATTGCATAAAGTTCTGACGTTATACTCAACGTGACCTCCGGTGTGACTTCGTCTTACGCAAGTTCGCACGGGAAACTGAAATGGTTCCCAAAACATTTCCGCTTGGATGCGTATTTTGTTTTCGTTCTTTGTCTTCTTCCTTTGTCGATTTTTAGGCAGACTATTCAAGGCATAAAATGATGTAGGACATCAGATGCCAAAAATTGTGTTTGTTTTCGTTTGTCGCTTAGCTCCTAAGCTTTTTATTGCCCGCAGAGAGATGCCACCCAAAAGGATAGGACCCCACTGAAGCTGCATCATTGATCAGGTGGACATCTGCTGTCTTTTAGCCGGATTTTAATGATTGATAAGAGCACGCACTGGTCAGAGGAAAACTATAAAAAGCTCTTGATTAAAAAAAGTTTCCGTGCGTCATTCTTCTGTTAATGAGTTCTTTTATCAGTTGACCAAATTTATTCATCTTCATTTTTAGTCTTTTTTGACGTTAGTGTTTATCAATATTTTTTACTGCACGCAACCGCCAGACTCTTTGAGCAGAGCAAAACAAGAACCAAACTTTTTATAGCACTCTGGCAGGGTACGAACGCGTGTATCCGGGATGCCATCCAGTTATCTTTCATGCAAATTTGCCCCCAAGGAATAGAGGGAGGCACGCAACTTGTTTGCACTTGCACGTATGTGTTTTTACTTTGGGTTCAAAGCGTTTGCATCTTCCAGTACACGAAAACTGAGACCGAATTCTGCGATAAAGACGTATTCATCCGAAAACGCACCAAAAAGAGGGCGCCCCAGTTTTTGTTTTCGTGACCTTGGAACCAGGCCTTGTACTCAAGTCCATGCATGTGTGCACGTGTGCACGTGCGCACTCGGAGTCTGAGCAGCACCGTCCACACAAATCCGGATAAATTTGAAAACGGAGTTTTCATCAGGGATAACGCATCGAAAGTTTTCCGTCCACACTATCGTTCTCGCTGTCCATACTAATACGCTGGACTGACCAAAAACGCTAAATGCCCGGATTGAGCATGCGCACAACAATCACATGATCATCATGACGTCATGCGTTTTTGAAAAGCTCCGTTTTCGCCGTCCACACTACAACATGAAACCAGAGTTTTCGAAAATATCCATTCTGGAGAGCGTTTCCAAAAATATCCGTTTTCGGTCACCGAAAAACGCGTCTTAGTGTGGACGGGATGCCAAAGCGGATAACTAATATCCGTTTTCAAATTTATCCGGATTATAGTGTGGACGTGGCCTGGGGTCTCCGCAAAAAGCCCTGATTTCTCAGAAACGCTTCCCACAAGGGATATTTATTTCGAAGGAGTCTATTTCCACGCACTCCAGCGGAGATAGGCCAAGTGATCTCTATATTAATCCGTCTGTACATCCGATGTACGTCGTCATGGTTACGGCAGGTAGGTATTTATATATGAGCTGCAGCTACAATGACTCATTCGATAGTGTCTATTCTGTCAGTTTCCATCCCGCACAGTTGTCATTACATTTTATGATTAAACGTTCTGTATAGTCAGCACGCAATCCATATGCCCCACCAGATGTAAGTAGGCCTAACCACAAAACAAAAAAGTTGCCGGGGCGTAAACAGCCCCAAATATTGTCCAAAAGTTGCTCATTCTTTTGCACTATTGCTGGAGAGTTATTTTTTGAAGCGTCGCATTACCGTTAGCAAATTTTTTAACTAATGTTTGACATTCAGTCGATTGGCACTGGAAGACAGATTCCGCTGAATTCTGTGAACCACATTGGAGGGATACTCATCATAATTTTGGGTGGGAGTGTACCGTCTATACCCTAGTTCAGACCTGATTCCAAATACGTATACCCTTTTTCAGACCTGACCTCAAAATGTGTACCCTATTTCCAGACCCGACCTCAAAATAGAATAGAAAGTAACAGAGTTTATTTATTATACGGTACGCACCCATTACGCTGCACTGTTTCAAAAAAGAATCTTGCAGAGCATGTATGACATCCGCCCGACTGAAAGTGGGATGGAGTTGAGAATAAGCTTCATCTCTTTCAAATAATATTTTCCTTCATACAAAGGTTTACCCAGAAGCATCTCGGCCTTAGAAATAAGCCGCTGACCATAGAACTACAGGCGCACTTGCACTTCCGTGAATGTGGTCGAATTCGAAGAATCTGTTTTCCTGGACAAAAGCTGCAGTCATCCTTTCTGTAGCTTACTTTCACAGTCAGGTAACGTTTAGTTACCATCTTTATTGGAGTTTTAGTGTTCACAGCACCAGTTTCTCTGTGCAATGTGCTGTCAGAAAACCCTGTGATCGTTTGTTTTGTTTGCAACCTGATCGGCCTGTCACTGTACGAAACACGAGAATTTCATGGCTTTATAGACGTTAGTGCGTCAATATGTAAAATTTGCTTATCGTGTTTTCGTTGCATTTGGATCTACAGGTCACGTTTAGAACGTTTGCATGTGCTTCCTCGGTTGTGAATGATGAGAAAATAAAGGGACACATGACAGAATCAAAAAAGAAAAAGATGGGCGGGTGTAAGTATTAATGAAGCATGAATTTATTGATGTAAGGAGGGGTAGGGTGAGGGGATGGTGTAGAAAAGGTTAATTCATCCCATCTCCACTCAGATCCCAGTTTTAATATTTTAGTTTACCACACCATAGAGACCAGCTCCAAGACAGGTGTCCGTCTTAGAGTGAGTTCAGTTAGAGTAAATGATCGAAGAAGAGACAGGGACCACTTCTACCAGAGGTGTCTGTCCTAGAGAGGTGTCCATTGTAGAGGGGTGCTCACTAAGAGGGAGTTGAATATGTCAGAAATATTTTTGATGCAGGGTCACTGTGTGAGCACCTATAATATATATTGAGAAAATGCTCCTAAATATGCTTGTTCACATTTCTTCATAGGTAATGCCAAGCCAGAAAAGTTCCCTGACTCCTTAGAAGGATTTGGATACAAGTTTAATAAAAGTTTGTTTTTTCTTCATCCCCTGTTTGCTTGTTTCAATTCTTCTGTAAGCTAACAGTATGGCTTGCATCTGAAGTAGTAATAATATTACTCATTGTTGTGTGTCTTTATTTTAGGGGGTCAGTTGAGGGATATTGATACTGGCCAGCCTTTCAAGTTTGAAGTAGAACAGGATGACTGGCACTACAATCAGAGACATTATGAAGCACTCGGTGAAGTAAGAGGGCTCACAACATACAGTACTTTATATGAGATGATGATTATTTTACAATATGATCACATTATCACATGATCACATTATTTTTACATACTAATATTCACTGTTTGTCACTATTTGTCACACAACTATTTTTGCATACTAATATATTGCTCCTTAGCACTGTACATATATATATATATATATATATATATATATATATATATATATATATATATATATATATATATATATATATATATATATATATATATATATATATATATATATATATATATATACATATATATATATCAGAATTTAGTGATTGATATTTGAATCTTCAGGTCATCACAAAAAAAGTTTATGAATTACTAGAAAACGATGCAGGTCTGGAGAAGGTCGATGTACCTGTAAGTTGAATATCATATATTTATTAATCTGTGAAGTTTTATTTTGATGTAGCATTTATGTTTGTTTACTTTCATTCATGGGTACCTTATTTACCTTTAGTTGTTCCTTTTCTGTTTACAAGAGAGGACCATCGATCAGCATTTATAAAAAATATTGCTACTGAGAAGTAAAACTAAAGGGAGTTATCAGTAGAAAAGGGAGGGAGGGATGGGTAGGGTAGGGATGCTTCTTACTTTGTGCTGTGTACATAAACACATAGTAGATACGTGTGATTGGATTATTAATCCTCATTCTTATTTGCCAGGTGGATGCAAAAAATAGTGAAGGCAAGGGCTTCTTCTTCAAGAGTCAAGATGCACAGGATAATGATAAACTCATGATCTTGATCCATGGAAGTGGAGTGGTGAGGGCGGGGCAATGGACAAGGAAGTATGTATATTGATGCATGTGCACACATTCCAAACTAATTTTTGGTATTACTGCTAGCTGGGCTCCAGAAAAAGAATTGGACTGTTGTGTTTCAATTTATTGTCTTCTCAGGCTGATAATCAATGACGATCTTGACAGTGGAACAATGTTACCATACATTTCGAGAGCCCAAAAGGTAAGCACAAAAATTAACATGCTAAGTATAGTCAACTCCCATGCCTCTCTAAAACAGACCCTGCCACTTCTTTGAATATTTACTCTAACTCAGACACCAGACATTTGGAGCAAATCTTACGGAGGTGATCAGGTTATTTGCTGTGTTCTGTTCAGTCACATAGTATATGAACCTGTATGTTGGCAATGGAAAAGTGACATCAGTTCTCTTTAATACTGTAGGTCATAATTTATGGTAAGTAAAACATTTTCTACCTTACAGAAAGGGTTTGCAGTGTTAATCCCAAATGGAAATCACAACTTTGATAGCAGCAACGGATCCAGAATCAGAGTAAGTGCTGTCTTAATTATCATCAACATATTGGAAACTCATGTGAGCAAGAGTCAATATTTTTTGAAGTACCTAGTATGCTGCAGACAGACACTAAATGTTAAGACAGACACTAATGCTAAGACAGACAGTAATGTTAAGTGTAATATTGCAGGGAAGTGAGACTCCAGATGAACACTTCAAGTACATCTGGGAAAACTTCATCAAGTCTGCTAAAGCCAAGACTATTGTCATCGTGGCTCACAGTTATGGAGGAGTTGTGACTGTTGAATCTGTAAGTGCACTGATCTTTTGTAATAACCTTACTTTATTCTAACCTGAAGATATGGAATGAAGAAATATAAAATCCACCATCAACAGAACCAACAACACAATATTATTTAAATACCTTTACACCACCACTAGTCAACATCATGATCACAACCATCAGCAGTAGTCATTATATTATTGGTTAAGACTTTTTTATCTTTTACCGTCAGCTAAAAGTAAGCGATGGTTTTATGGACCGTGTGAAGGCTGTGGCTTTCACTGATTCTGTACACAGTCTTGGTCATCAAGGTGTAACTAAAGAACAGAGAGAGTGGATGATAAAGGTAAACCAACTGCTCATGCAAAGTTAAAGATTCAGGATTGTAGTAACTTCATTTTCAACAACTCAGCAGTGCTAAACCTGGAGATTCCTGTGGTTCAGCCAGTAAGAAGTTGCGTTATTATAGTTCTTATACATTTATGTATTATCTTACTATTTACAACTAGTCTGTGATTGCTGTTATGGTCAATGCTTCATCTGCTCAGTAAGCGGCTCTGAAATCCTACACTTTTTGTGTTAACTTTATTCTGGTAATTAAATAAGATTCAGAGCCAATATTAGCTGCTCCTCACAGGCTGCTGTTGTTTGTCAGTGTAATATATTTATGTGGTGATTTGTTTGTCATTTTTAATTTACAGCACTCAAGAAACTGGGTGTCATCTGACCTTCCATTGGATACTCCTCTGGGACCTGGTTATGGCTGTGAGCGAGTCTCAGCTGGTATGTCAGCTATTTTTAAGTATGGAGATCTATGCAGGGTTTGAAATTAACTTTTGTGCTCAAATTGTACTTGGAACGGGAGTAATAAGTCATGTTTTGGTTGTCCCATCCAATCTATTTGTGCCCTGCATCTTATTTGTTTGATTTTCAAGTTGCATCATCATGCCGCACAAACAGCTAAATTTTATGAAAGTCATTGGTTATCTAAGGGACACTATTTGGTTTTCCCAGCATGTTTTCAGTTGCCTGGGACAATTGGACAACTATTAATTTGAGTACAGAAGGACAGTAAATAATTTATGTCACTGGATCTGTGATTATACTTGTCAGGTTTTTTGAGGTCCTAACACACAGAATTAAAAGTAATATTACACCCCTAAGGCTCATTCTTTACATTCATCAAAGGTACACCAAGACATGAAGTTACATCGCATGCAGCTTTTGAGTCAGTTTTCAAGTTCTTTGAAGAGAAACTTGGAGACATCAACGAAACTGGGGAAGGGGGGGAGCCAGTGGATACTGATGAACCCATGGATGTCGAGAACAGTGAGAAAGGTGGGAAAGAAAAACAGATGGGAACTGATGAGGAAGCCATGCAACTAGATGAGAAGAAAGAGGAGACAAGTCAGGCAGAAAAAAAGGACGAAGAGGACAAGGATGCAAAGAAAAAAGATGAAACAACTAAAACAGAGGACGGAAAGACAGGGGACAACAAGGAGTTGGGAAACAAACAAGAAAAAACAGTGAAAGAGGAGGAGGGAGAGAGAAAGGACAAAGAGAGAGTGGGTACTGAAGGAGATGCAAAAACCAAAACAAAGCAACCACACGGCGCCAAGTCTGATCCACTCAAGTCTGATCTGTAATGAATGTACTGTTGTTTCTCTTGCTAAGTTGTATGAAGTTGTGTTACGTTATGACCAATAAATCACTTTAAAACTGGTACTGTATTATTATAGTAATGCATTGTAAAAATCAGGGCATCTAGACAAGACTAGATTTGAACCTCCACATATATGGAAATCTGACTAAGTTTTGCTCAGAATGTTCTTTCACTAAAATGACAATGTTGGTTCAAATATAATTTAAAAGAATAACTTTTCTATGTTTCAAAACTATTAGGGAGGAACTTTTGTCCTATATTTTGTTGAGTGACCTCAGTTGAATTTCCAGTTCAGTCATAAGTAACTTCAGAGATGAGTTTGCCACAGACAAAACTTTGCAGGACGGTACTACCATAATCTTGTATGGATGTGTGCCACCCGGTTCTGAAAACTCTTATCCTATTTTAGACCAAAATGTTATTCTCAAACCTATTTTATACCTGTATCCCAGAATCCCCCTCCCCTTTCAGACTGTGTACCAAAATTGGAACCCTATTTCAGACCAAATACAAAAATAAGAAAAATCAACTACCCTATTCCAGACCAAAGAAAAAATTGATACCTAGCTTATTTCAGACTCAAATTCTTGAAAATGATAGCCTTTGGGGTGGAACCCCACCCTCCCTTACTGGAGCTGGAGAACAGGGGAAAAGGTGCAGACTCACAAAGGGAGATCTGCTAGGGTTGCATCAGAGAAATTTGTCGATGCTGTTGACAACGCTCGAATTAGTCACTTTGGGATTTTTATCAACATGGTGTGTTTTGTGTTCATAAATGTTGGCATAGTACAGTAGTCCTGTCACCACAGAAAAGCCCAGCAACATAAATAGCACTTTCACAAGGCGGTGACCCCTTTCTGAAAGTTCCTTCTGGAAAATCTCAAAAAAAGTTACAAAGAGGAAAGTACCACAAGCGATCCCTTGCAGAATACCAGATGAAAGGCTGCTGGACAGAAGTGATGAAGACTGTAGAACGATGATTCCCAAACCGATCCCAATCGGTCCCATCACAGAAAACAGAAGGACAGATTTCACGACGGTACCAACTGGAAGTTCGTGTTGCACAAGATTCACTCCAAGAGAAAACGAAATTATCGACTTGTGAATGACGATGGCGCCGGCTATCTGTGCTAAACGGTCCATATCTGCTATCAAGCCCAAAGCAAGGCCTTCAAACACAGAATGCATCGACAAGGCGACGATCAATATGTAAGTTCTAAGGCTTGACTGGGTTCGATTGCGGTGTGTTCGCAAACTTCGCGAGACACTGCTGGACGAAGTGCTCGGAGTTTCGAAACTATCTCCTGTGTAGCCTACACTTTCAGTATCACCGTTGGCTCCCTGTAAGAGCGGTGTTTTCGCCTCATGGCTGTGCCCATGTAGAAAATACCCCTCTTGCAAAGTATGAACAATCTGTTCAATGATCAAGATGAAGAAGAAACCCACACACGTTGTAAACTCTGCCACGGGAAAAACTGTAGAAATGTCGCCGAGAGAAAATACTTCGGCGAACTTTTCACGAATCATGGGAAGCAAATCCAGAAGGCAGGTAGCCATGAAAACACCTCCAGCGAAACAGTTCAAGCTACTCAAGATCTTCTGACGTAACACAGAGTTTGAATTTGAACTGCCATGACCGATCTTCAAGGGCAAAAGTCCTGCGATCGTAGTCAGGAAAAACAAGCATGCGATAGCTATACCTTTTAGAACGATGTGATTCATCCTTCTTGGTTTAAAAACTAGAAGTCCCTCTTATCATGGACACAGGAAACACTACAAGCTAGTCAGGCGAAAATCCCGTGAGCAAACATACTGAGGCCTTGTTGTGCTTTTGCAACTCAATTGGGAGGTCACATGAGTGAATTTGACCAATCACCAAATGAGTTGTGACCGGTTGTCGTCAATTTAATCAGTTACAGAGGTGCCAAATGTATTGCACAAGAAACAGAAATTTTCTTTCAATGAAATAGAAAGAAATATAAGAAGGGTTGAGCAAAGAATCTATTTTCTTTTTTTTTTAATGACAGTTTTCAAAGACAGGGAGCGGTTTTTCTGGGCAATCGAGTAATTTCTTCTCCTGAACAAACTGCCCTGTGTTCGATGCAACCTCGTTCCCAGGCTCTTTCATCTCCCGGCCCCCGACCCCGAAGAAAGACCCTCATCAATCTTTATTTCAACACGGTATTTCTCTCATACAAATGCTCTTCTAGAAATCCGTATAACCTATACTAATTGATAATAATAATAAATAATAATAATAATAATAATAATAATAATAATAATAATAATAATAATGATTATAATAATTGCAAATATCTCAAAACGCTAAAAATGTATTACATACAATCATTTAAGTTCTAAAAAATACATATCCTAGTATAAAAGTTCCCCTAGAGTTATTGTCCTATTAAAAACTATGAAGACTAAAATGGTTATAAAAGATTTAAAAAGGATCTTAAATTTGTCTGACCCTGGTTCAGGCTGGTCACGTGTCGGCCAGAATCTGGCCGGTTGCAAAAAAGGAAACCAAGGGAGGGGCCGTTAAGTCGGAAATTTACCTTACTTTGTCTACTGGGGAAGGAAAATTTTGGATATAAAAATTTAATACCTCCAATGTGTGTCGCACTGTGTGACCCCGAAAAAAGTTTACGCAATTGTCAATTGTAGTTCTGTGGGAGACTCACCGCAAAAACGTACAGTATGCGGAAAACTGAGCCAATAGGGCACTTCTCGAAACAGCGGAAGAGTTTTACAGCAGCTCGTTGCCACAGAGCGAAGGTTTGCTGCATTTAATCTGCAGACCATGTGAAAGACGCCTCGACAACTTCAGAGCTTTCAAGAAGGTAATTTCGAGAGACAAGGCTCCTTCGGAAGGGTGAAAAGATGCATTTAAGTTTCACCATCTGCGCCCCGAACGCTGAAATGATCGAAGGCAAGTTACGCAAATGAAGCCGCGGAAGCTCCGGCCGTGCGAAGTGAAACAATAATGCACCAGTCAATTGTAACCCCCCCCCCCCCCCCCCCCCCCCCCCCCCACCTCGGGGAATAGTGGGGACATGGATTTTCTTTGTTGCAATAATCGACTATTCTCCCACCCCATGGGACATAATGTGCTGACAAATCCCCCACATTGTGGGGCCAAAAATTTGGCAAAATCTTACAAGAGGCTTTGCACAGAAACTTCTCTCACGAACGAACCGCATGGTCGAACTGGACGAGGCCGCACTGCATCATATTTTTGGTCAAATCTCCCACCTTGAGCCCCACCTCCGCAGGCCGGGAATCATGAAGAGAAAATCCCCCACCCCTTCGGGCTTAAACACCTTTCAAATACGAAAAAATGCCCCACATTGCCCCACCATTCCCCGAGGTGGGGGGGGGGGGGGGGGGGGGGGGGGGGTTACAATTGACTGGTGCATAAAACTAATCAAAAGAAGACAAAAGAAGCACGTGAATATCTGAAATTGACACGTTCTCGGGGTCGCCGTGCTCTCGCGTGCGACTTCAAATGTTTCTTTTTACGTCGTTGTCAAGGTGGTGTTACACTGGTCGATTTGCAACGACGATTTGCAACGATACGATGTTGCACTAAAAATCGTTCAGGTGTAACACCCCATTGCGAACGATTTTTCGCGATGTTTGCAGTGCTGCAACGCGTTGCAAGTTTTTGAAAGCGATTCAAAAACTTGCAACACCGCTGCTTGAATTTGAAGCGAATCGGCGTTGCAAATCGTCGTTGCAAATCGACCAGTGTAACACCAGCTTCAGGATGTGGACGACAGTTCGATAAAATAACGGCAGTCGTTCTTCTTAGTAGGAAACGATGAAATCAATAGAACCTCGGCAAAACCGGAACAAATTGAGCAACATAAGAATAGGCAAAGTTACAAAGACATAGGGAAAACAGAGACACTATTTTTTGGTTCTTCGCGTTGCCGTCGCCGTCCTAGGTTTCTTAAACTCCCTAAATTAACGATAGCGAAATGAAGCTTGCCAAAAAGCGTGGTTGATTTGTGTCGTTTGTGCCAGCCTCGTTTTGATTTTGACAAACGCACAGCGCGACAAATTTCTTTGACAAGGGGACCCCTCCCAACGGATTATCTTTGTGAGCAAGGCACGTGACCAGCCTGAACCAGGGTCTTTCTTCGGGGTCGGGGGCCGGGAGACGAAAGAGCCTGGGAACGAGGTTGTGTTCGATGCCCTGCGGCCAGAGGGAGGCTACTCCTTTTCATCAATAGCAGGGAAAGCAAGGAAAAGTTTTATTCATTAGGGCCCGAGGGGGGATTCCCTTGGAAATGAACTTGGTAGAAAAGTACCCTTGGTGAACCCTGTTATCTCGAACTATTTTGCGCTTCCCAGGAGAGTTCGAGCAGCGAGGTTCTACTGTAGCATTTTTGAAGGTACCCCCCCCCCCCCCCCTTTCATAAAAAATGTACACAAACACTATGTACCTTTCCGAAAATGGTACCCCTTTCATATACCTTTTCAAAAATGGTCACAAACACTCTATTTCTGTACCCTTAGAATTAACTGAAAATTGACTGCAGACCACCGAGCACGCAGGTAATGTAAGTAATAATTCCTGAAACCGACAATACACAAGTTGTTGATTAACATGCTTGTAGGTCTTCTTTTAGTGCGACTTCGGTGTTTCAGAGATCTAATTTTGTTGTCATTTTGCACATTTTAATGTCCTAATGCATTTTGGGAGGGGGGGTAAGATCATTTTCAACGAACCTACCAAAGTCCTGAAAACGGGTATACCTCCAGCGTAAAAAAAAAGCACCCATTTCTCTATACCTCCTTCCTCAAAAAGGTACCTCTTCCATATAGAGGTACCCCTTTCGGGTGGAGCTTCCCCGCATAGTCCACTATAGGGAGTACCCCCCCACCCCCACCCCCGGGACTCAGGGAAGGGCGCGGAGAAGTTGGCTGAACTGAACAAGTGCCCTGGTGAAGGGAAAGAACATTAACAATCTGTGCTCGAGAGGGGCAAAAATAGTGAAGGTGGAGTGGGGTAAAAGTCTTTTAACCTGTTCAAAGCCACCCTCCCTCACCCACCCACTGTTACCGGACACACGCACGGCCTCTGGCTCTCTCTCTCTAGGTTCAGACTTACATAAAGCCTCAAGGGTTTTAAGTATGTGCCTTGAAAAAATATTTGGATTTGGGACTCCCACGATGTTTTTTTTTTTTGCGCCAAATAAGCGGAGTCATAATTTTTCCATGCAGGAATGGCCTGGAAATTTGAACGTCCAACAATCCGCGTGAAACGTAAACTTAATCAACTCGTCAAGCCGGTGCGAGGGTAGGCAAAGACGCACGAGTTTTTCGCAGCTACTCGTGTTCGGTCGCGCCCACTCGAATGACCCACGGCACGTTTCATACGGGTGGCATGCGCTTCAGCGTACAACCCTGACATGCGCAATACGGTCGCTTTCCGAGAAAACTACGCACAATAACATTTTGTGCTTACTGTTGTTTTTTAAACTCATGCAATGAGAAAACGAAGTGAGAACTGAAAGTGGCCGCCCCATCTCCATTACTGAATTTAGTGAATCTATGTGATCAGTGAGTGCCTGTGATTTCATAACAGAAACAGACTTTGCACCCCAAGTCTCAGCAGGGTAGAAGATACCTTCATGCCAAACTGCTGAATCTACAGCTAAACATAAAATTTAATTTCCTGTCGACTATCGCACTCAATCGTTTGATTTTACCAGAATGCCAAAGTGTTTATACTGGTTTGTAAAAAAATGTTGCTGGAAATTTTCCAAACCTCTAAACAAGCACAACAACTGGTTAGAAGATGCACAACAGGATTCAACATGTTCAATGCCTCTCCACAGGCCATCTGCTCAGATGTGCTGCCCACACTGATTGAGCAAGACATTTCTACTCTTTCACAATCAAGCCTTATTCTCACTAAGATAAAGTCTTAATTTTCTGTCAAAATTGGCTGCATTCCCACGGTCAGGAAAGGAGTGTATGTAAACATGTCAAATAAGTCCCAGCAAGAGTTAAACTGAAAAACAAAAGCTTGTTTGAGTACACAAAGTACAATAGTCCAGCCTCCGTCAGTAGCAAAAAAAGTTTCTCTCAAAGGAGAGTTAAACTACTGTATCTAATGATGCACAAAATGATATTTTACTACAAATAATTCAGAGTCCAGGAACTGTTGTCATTGATTATTTATTTCTTTTGTTCTTTTTGGTAACATTTTAAAAATTATGTCACATAATGTGCATAATTTTTTTACATAATAAATATTATAGCATGTTGTATAATTTGTTATCAAACTTCTTGATATATTTTGGAGCTAAAGCTTTAATCAACTAAACTTAAAACACAACTACAGACACATATGCTAACACAAAATCTATTCAGGCAGAACAGTTTCAGTTCTGCATTCATTGACTGTCTTGATATGTTCTCAAGTTAATTCCTTGCAGTAAAACCACGTTGTCTTCTGCTACATCCAGCAAATTGCACAAGCAACTTTTGTCGACGGCTTTATGTGTATACAGCAAGCTTTCCACTGCGCCCTACTTGATGCTCCAAGCATTTAGGAGTTCTTTTCTTCTCTGAACCTCGTTTCTCCCTGTTGCTTTTAACACCCTAAGCCTCGAGGAGTGTCCTCTCCTGCAATTCTCTCTGTGTTTAAAGAAATCTTGTCAATTTCTTTTAATTTTTTACAATCAGCAATGCAGCAGCTATTGTTCCCAGTCCTAATGTCGTACAAAGGAGGCTGTTCCACCAGAACTTTTCTCTCTCAGCATGAACATCTTTGAATTGTTCATTAAAAGCATCCTGTTAAATAAAATAAAATAGTACCATTTAGTAAGAACATCTCGCAAAGTACTTGGAACTATTTGGATCTCGCACTTACAAAATTGACCATAAGCCAAGTTTCAGAAGTTGTTTACATATTACAGTGGATCAAAACAGGCAGATCACAACAACGCTCCCGCTGGGCGAGACAAGCTCAGACAAGGCGATTCGGATATTTTTCAACGCAGGAGGAAAAAATGTAAGAAAAAACGATATTTCCGCGGACCTGTCCTTTGAAGTTGCTAAACAAAGAAACACCACTGACACTATTTACATATCGAATTATCGTCAAGCAAATTTTTACCTCGAAAACAGATTTTTTGAAACCTCTAAACATTTGTTAACCAACTAAAAGCGACTTCTAATGTTACTTTGCGAGTCCTTGCGTATAATCTTGGCGTTTTGAAAGAAATTTGTCCCAGTACGTGACATCCGCTAGCAAATAAGAGGAATTTGCATAAACCCACACAATACCAGATCATTTCCTATAGCTAACGGGCTGAAATGTGCCAATCACTTCTGCACGAAAGTGAATGTGCAGCCATTTCCTGAATGTTCGATAGTACTTTCGTGAAATATCCCAACAGATGATAGACTAGAGAGATAAAGCTAACTTTGTTTAGTTTAAAAAATCGACCCAATCACTATAAAGTGTTTTCGTATTTGGACCACCTTGAATGCTTGGAATGAATGAATATTGGCCGCAAATGTCAATATCCTTATCTACTCGTATCCTGAAATTTTACGTGGCCAATGTACAGGAAAACCACGACGAGATGAATTTTGAAAATAGAATAAATTCCTGCAATTAATCCCTCGGGTTCGACAGGAGAAATATCGGGTGAATTTTTTAGAAGTGCGTCGGTGTAAAAACGATAAAGTCTGAAACACAAGGTAATAAATTGGTATCTTTTTGTGATGTTTCTCAATCGTAACTAACTAAAACATCTGGGCTACCTCATGAATAATTAAAAACATTCATTCAAACAGCCACAGGAAGCCGTGGGAAAAGCAACGAGATGTTTAATACGAATGTAAAAAATTATTTACGGCAAAACCGAGCAAATAGAAGCGTACTTTGCAACGGTAGAGTGTTGTCTGTTCGACCCAATAGCGAACCGCAGACAAACAGCGAACCTACGTATCGTTGCGACCCCACGAAGTCTACAGACATAATGACTAAAAACAAAAAAAGAAAACATCACTCACCCATCCGCCTTCTTTGCAAATCCAGTCAGAAAGGCTAGTCACATAGTCACCAACCCAAGTTACAATTCTGTCCGCCAAGTCGAGATGATGTTCACTCGAGAATACCGCCATTTTCCCAGCGAATGTGTAAAGAACCACAATGCGTCCCCAGTTAACTCCCGTCGCAAACGTTTCGTCTGCTATCTCTTTGAATGTACGCTCCGCAGATTCTTCGTTGATGTCGAGTCTTTCACACATGTGTTTGAGAAGAAGTTCATGCCGGACCTCGATTTCTTGTCCGAGCCTTCGAAGAAGCATGGCTTCTTTGCAGTTCGAGTGCCATTCCTTGCTTAACTTGAAGTAAACATAGTCTTTTGCCAACTCATGAGCCTTGCTCTCCAGTCTCTGTCTTTTTTCTTGCGCAGAGTTCGCAATGTCGTGCCGAATATAAGGAGACATTTTCTTATTGCGCACCGTCCGCTCTCTCGAATCACGGGATTACTCAAGGATTTCACAACCAATTTATCACTGACGCTTCGGCCTGATTGGTCGATAAAAATATATCTTCGTAAAGTTGCCATGGGAAACGAAAAGACCGTGACGTCAGAGAAAGCGCGCGACTGTCGGAGCAGCACGTACGAACTCCGCCCACGAAAGTGCTCGACTTCCTTTGTTCAAATTTGATTTCAGAGTTTACGGACCGGATGGACTATGAGCTCTAAAAGTTTCTCTTTCGAAACAGCGCAGTGTAATGAGCGTAACGTATCACGAATAAACTGGGCCACTTTCTATTCCCAAGGGAGTTTCCGGATAATTAGTTATCGGGGGTGCCGAAGGAGGTTTTTCGCTTTCGATTAAAAATTTATGCTAAAAATGTATTTTGTAAAATGAAGCATTTTTGTCGAATGAAAGATGTAAAGTGAGTCTGGCCAGACGCCCACTCTCATCGTCAAACCGTGCATCCGGAAAAATGATTGTCGGAATGAGTGTCGGGAATATAACTTAATCGAGTAAATATGTGTTAGCTCAGTTTTCAGTTATTGATGTGCATATCGCTCCCAGGCTCTTCCGGCTTGTGCTACACTTGTCCAAGTGGCTCAAGAAAGTAGATTTGACTTAATAGAGGACTTTGATATACATAAGGCCGATTTTTATTGGCAACCTTAGCACCGGCTCTTCAAAAAGCAGTTTTCCTGTTAGGCAAAAGGTCGTAACTATGACGGCTATCAATCAATATTTTAGAAAAAGGCGCAATCTGAGACGTGCTGTGACAGGACTGAAGCCAATCCACAAGCTGTGGCGGCTAATTTCAATGAAGCGGGATCAAGTTACCGGAGCTTGAGTCGTGAACAGTTGTGCACATCTAACGGTTCAGTTCCCTGAATTTACACACGCGCAACCGGTGGTTCATCCGTGCGACGTCCCCACAAAAAAATTGGCAAAATTTCCCCAGAATACGACAACGTTAATGATTTTGCTGGTTATGTCCCCAAAATTTCCCCAGAATACGTTAATGATTCTGCTGGTTATGTCATTATTTTATAACCAGCAGAATTTTAGTGATCGCCGGGGAAACTATGTAGAGCGGAACAACTAGTTACAGTATTCCGGTAAAGTGCGGCATTTAAAATTAGTGCTCTTCACTATTTAGTGTATTTTTTAGTTCTATAAATAGAACTTGATTGATTCTCATCATTTTACGACTCCTATAAGAAAAGAACAAAGGTACGTAGGCAGAGGTCAGTAGTGTGGTCCGCAGCGAAAGTGTGCAATTTTATATTTTAATCAGTACAATTCAGTGCAGCTTGCATGTGCGAAATAAAAATATCACTGAGACAAAGAGTCGGAGTCAGTTGTTCCACTCCACGGAACAATCACTCAAGTTCATCTTACCTTAGTACAGACGACCAAGTGCATAAAAATCTGATCAGAACTAAACAACCAAATTATATACTACGAAATAAACCAAAACGTGAAATTGAGTACATGATGAATAATCTAGTTCTCTTAAGAGCTGGTATCACACTGAGTATATGTTAGATTGACAAATTCCACAAAGTTCAAGCACCAGTAGTCGGTGTGTTCGGAGGCGTAATTCGTCAGTGAAGCCGAGCTGAAAAGTTCGTTTTACTTGCCAAACAACTTTATCAGCAGTAGTAGGATAGCTCCTGCCAGGGCCACTAAACCTGCCTTATCGCCGTCAGTTAGCTTCTTTGATTTTCCCAAACCAATGGATTCTAGGAACATGTTGCAAAAATCCTGGCAGTTGTTACAGTACTTGAAGTACTTGCCGAACTTCTGCATGGTTGCCACTGCCCTTGTGATCAAGTCTTGACCGGACATGTTGACTGTGCCATGGAACTCCAACTTGTCTATGAGGTTTGAAGCAAGTGCTCTAGTTACCGGGTAAATGTGACGCTGGCCGTCAACAGTTAAGAAGCCCAGCTCCACTGTAACAAAATGCTTCTTATCAGACGAGAGAACAATCGACTTATGAGCACCAAAATCACTTCCACGAATCGAGTAAACGTTGTATGTCAACGTCTTTTTCAAATCAGGAAGCTGTCCCTGTTTCTGCAGATCCTGAAGTTGTTTGGCGTACTTCTTCAGGTTTTCCTCGCCTTCAAGCATCGGCTCAGCGAAAACAGCATCACAGAAATCCGTCATCTCAACAAACTGAATTTCACTAACTAAAATGTGATATCAGTTTTACACGTTTCGCGGAAGCTGAAGATTATCCCACAATTCAATGTGGGTTTAAGCTATGCAAAAACGTGTTGCTTAGCAACAAGAGGTGTATCAAACAGAAAAAGCCGTGCAACGGATAAAGGCACGGCATCTGACTGATTCAAACCGCAGTAGTCGGTAGTAACTCTCTTTTTACGGCAAATTTTGGCGTGAATGCGACACTACTTTACCCAACTATAATTTTCCCCTTTTCAATGAAGTTTTTACTTTCATTGCCTCAGTGAGGCCTTGCGTTGACTTTGCACTCAAGACTGAACTTTGTCATTGCAGCCGCAAAGCAGTCACAGGTCCCACTTAGAATCTTTATTCTGACGCGATAAAGTGTACATTTTACAGTATATATGAGACAGTTCTAAACTTATTCCCTCAATGAGGCCTTGCGTTGACTTTTACAGTTGGACTGAGCCTTGTCATTGCAACCACTAAGCAGTCACATGTCTTACGTGCATTTCTATGCTGACGCGGTAAAGTGTACATGTTACAGTATATACAAGACAGTTCTAAACTTTGGTTGATTGACAGTAAATTGTGTGGTTTATTCTGACACAGGCCACTTCCACGTTTCACCAATTGCTGGGATGACATAATACTTTTTTGGTGGCGGAAGTGTCGTCGTAGCTCGTAGTTCAGCGAGAGCTCGTTTACCGGAACTTGAGATGAGCGAGTGGTCGATTGGTGGCAGGCCCAGACTGGGAAAACATCCAGGAGGAAGGGTCGGTATACCGACTTCTGATACTCGACTGAGTCTCCGCTCTGACTCAAACTGCGGTGTTTCCCGCCACGACTGCTGCGCAAGCGAACTCGAGGAGTCTGGGGACAGGCATCGCTCCACGCTGGAATCGAAGCTGAATTCAGCTGACGTAGAAGAGAATGGGCTGGAGGTTACGTCTGCTGTCCTCAAATGTTCAGGGCTCTTCACACGTGTAGAATCGGTGTGTGGAATGGTCAGCGGTGGTTGAGCCTGCGATGAAGTGTGTCGAGGCCAAACTAAAGGGAATAAAATATTTGGACTCAAACATCTATCCGACCAATCAGAAGCGATGATTCCCAGTCAGATCAACAGCAAAAGCAAGCTAATTTCCGCGAATTTCTTATCGAACTAGAATGCAAAGTTTTCGCTTCCTTTTCAGCCTCCGATAACAGAATCAGCGTACGACTTTTCCAAGAACAAGCCGTGTTATCGTGGCCATATCGATCCCGAAACACAGACCACTCACGAGTGCAAGCAAACAAAAGCTAAATCAATAAAAGCTATACCTGGAGTACGACGAAGTTGTTCACGGCTTGTCTTATCCTGCTGCTCCATTTCGGCATCCCGTTTATTTAAGTCTCGTCTGTTACCAGGGCACTGCCGTTGGTTTTTTCTCTCGTTGACTTTTGTCGTTAGTTTTAAAACGTCCAGGTACTCTGCAGACATTGATATTTCCTGTCCACTGCGGTAGTCCTCCATCAATTCAAAACAACTTGTGCAGCAAATAAAGTAATGACCGACTGGTTTGGCTACTTCATAAAATATTATGATTTATTTTTCAGTTTTATCGGCAAAACAAAACTATAACGGGTTTCTTTTCGACAAGCTAATTAATTACATTAGAAATTCATAAACTAATTGCCGGGTAAACATATTTTAATGAGACACTCACAAAACATTATATAGTGTTGGAGTAGGAAGGAAAATTGATCGGGCCAAGATACAAGGTCGTGTACTGACTGCATACTGAATGAATCCACGAGAACTGCAAGCAGCGGTAATGAGCGTGCTGCTGTAAAACAAAACAACAAGAGCTGCTAGCTATTACAATAGCAACAACAACAACAACAACAACAACAACAATCACTACTATAGCAACAACGAGTAAGAGTGACACACGCGTTATTAAACACGGCAAACTCTTCTGTTAGAAATTCTCCCTATATTGCGCAAAGAGGTGCAAAACAATATACCGGTGGGAGTAACAAACTGTCCAAGCAAACACACAATCAAGAAAAACAATAATATATTGTATATACAATTTATCCCTAATTGGATAGTTTGAAAAATTAAGAAGTAAACAGTGGTTAATTGCTTGATGCATGGGATTTCTCCGTGTACAGTATAATTAGTACAGTAATTATGCCGTGGTCACTGCATTTATACCGTTAATTGACATTTCACTGGTTTGCCAACACAAGGTTATCCATTAATTGCAATTAATGGATGTGTTGGCAAACCGAGGTCAATTAACGGTATACATGCAGTGACCGCGGCAGTATTCGGCGCGCAGAACGAACAGAGAAAATTAAAACTTAGCCAATACGCCGTGAACCGAAGATGCGGAATCTTTAATCTTTATAGCAAGCCGCGGCTTATTGAGCATGCGCTGTCGTTTGGTGCCGAACCGGCCTAACAAACCAGTAGACTGTGTCAGTCCCTTATTTTCTGGCCAAAGATTGTATGTACGAGTGAAAAATAAACTCCGAGGTCTGTACACTTTAATTCTCAAACTCGTTCAATTTTCACTCACGGGCACGATCCGTTTGGTCAGGAAAGGAGGGACTGAAACAGTTTAACAAATTAGCAATTGTCACTGCACATGCGCGCAGTTAAATGTCGTTTATTTGTCCAAAGATATGGATGATCGGAAAAGCCGGCATAAAACAGTATATTTTTTGCCACTGTCTGCACCTGTTCACAACGGATTACTGAGCAGAATGAACTGTTATGATTTTCAGATTTTGGCTTACACAATGCGCATAGCTGTCAGGGAGGTTTGGTAGCCATGGAAACCACGCGCGCAAATCAATTTTCAGCCAGTTTTGCATAATCCACGTTAGTATTAAACATGGATACATCGCTTGTATCATGATTCGTAAAGGCAGATACGTGCACAATATTGACGTATTGCTGCCAAGTCGCTCGTATCTCGCAAAAATGCAGCGGCAACATTGGAAAAGCCGTTTGCCACTTGTGTTGTCCTTTTTCCTTGGAAGTCTCCTCACTCGATGGATTTTTTATCATTCAGCTCAAATTGAACATTATAATGAACAAGCGGAATGGTCTTCGCCGATGGGAGTTTCTCAGAGTCTTCAAGACGAGTTCAGATACGCTACAGAGAGCATGGACGCGAGAGGTACTACAGGTCCATTTATGGCAACTCAGACAGGGCCAGAACTACCACCGTATCCAGAATTCGTAGGAAACCAACAATCAATTCTTACGCCTGACAGCTGCGGTAATGATTTGTTCCTTCTTATTGTTGTTATTTCTCCAAGCGGAGATTTTGAAGCTCGGGAGGCGATTCGCTCGTCATGGGGACGAAGTTTAAAAAGCCAGAGTAGCCACAAAGTCATTTTCTCTGTCGGATGTGAAGATGCTACAGACGAAAGAGTCGAGAGGGAGGCAAACAAGAATGGGGACATATTACGCGGAAACTTCCGCGATGTTTATCGACAGAATGAGTATCATACTATGAAGGCCCTTGCAGCTCTTAAATGGGCTTCTTCGTTGTGTTCCTCCACTAAGTACGTCCTAATTGTGCCCTCCACGTCTTTTGTGAATGTCCTCCCAACAGTTACCTGGTTGAGATCCCTAAGTCAGGACTCAGGTCAGCCATATAAGGCAGACTTCTACGCGGGCTTGTGTCAGGGAGCCAACAATAAGGGCCCTGCCCCAATAAGGGACCCTCAGAGCTTGTGGTACATCCCAGTGTCTTACTGGCCTGACCAGTATCTGCCGGTATACGCGTCTAGTGTTGGTATAGTTGTCTCTGTAGATGTAGCAGGATGGATAACATCGATATCAACAGAGGTAAGAACTACGCACCGCAGGCTCAACTTCCCTCTAAGTTCCTGGCACATCGTATGCAAGGCTCCCGCGCATTTGAGTACCACCAAAATGTGCTTTTCTTTCTTTCTCTTTGTTAGGTTGCACCGATTCACATCGAGGACATATATATTGGAATTCTAGCCCGGCGCCTGGGAATTATTTGTGCAGACGAACGGCCGCGGTTCGACTCGTCATACGCGACGATGTTAACGGAGTGCGAGCACCTTCAGTTGTGCGTTATTGGCAGCGTACCCGCCAAGGATTTAAATTATTTGTCCCAGAATGAAGCTAACTTGAGGGAAATGTGCAAGCCTGATCAGCAGAATTGAGCCCTCGTGATACGAAGCGTGAAAAACAGGCAAACTTGGTTTTAAATCCGGAAAACAAAGTATGCTCTGATCAACTCCTTGAACCGAAACGAATGGCTTTGGCCAAGAGGCGCTTTGGCTCGCGGAGCAGGAATATGCTGCTGATACCGCAAAGAAAGGAACTCTGTACAGCATACCCTGTCTATGACGAAGTATTTAAAATTATGTTGTAACCATGTTTAAGACATTTTCACTGTTCAAAACGCTAACACGTGCAATTGCCGTATAACTTCACACCACTAGCATGCCGGCCACTGGCATATGCTGACCGATTATGTGTTAGTCATACGACCTGTATAATAATAAATATTCTCACTGAACCAGATCAGTTGCTTTGCATCAACCTCTTACCACAGAGCACAAGCCACTGAAGACGCTTCGACAATTTATTTCAGACCCACGAATGGAAACTGGCGGCTTTCCCGCCTTGCGCCCAGACTCGCTCCGCCGCTCGCGGTTGAATCGCGCTCATTTTTCACTTGCGTGTTATTGCGGAAAATAAAAAGAGAAAAGCAACCACTGATCCCGAGAATATCTTCAGACCACAAAAAGTATAAAAACTAAATAGAAACGGCCAGTGAAGGGACTTCAAGAGGGTGAGGCCGTACCCCTAGGGCCCAGGCCCAGGGCCGTACACGTGAAATCTTAAACAGTACTGGGAACGAGTTGTTGTGTAGGCCCGCTGGCCAGTGGGAACGCTGTAAAGCAACAAACAAGGAATCATTTGCTCGTGAAGATTCGGGAGTCTGGCTGTTACGCACTCGCTTTTATTGAGCTTGAATTCAGTCGGTGACGCATACCGGGAACGATGACTCGTGAGTATTATGTGCTTTAATCATAATTTGCTAAAAGCGTTGTAACTTTCGCCATTCAATACGCATATTCTCAGATAATTTGTGGTATGTCAGCCTGATTGCTAATTCACGGCATAAAACAGCTAAATACATAAAAGGTAGTGATGCATTTAGACTAGAACAGATTTCCTTAACTGAACGATTCGTTTTTGTGTTAAAATGATCGATAAACTGCTTTCAGCTAATGGTATTTGTGTTCGTTTTTTCAAACGACTGGTACATTTCGACTGGACGTTTCTAAAGGCCAGTTTTATGTTGCCGTTTTTGATAAGGTGGTACATAGCCAGGGATTTCAGCAGAAATTGCAGTTTTTATCCGGCAGCTCCATAAGTGTTCATATAAATATGAAATTTCAATAGTTATGAATAATTGAGACCTTCACATGTACCGGTGTTATAAGCGAAACTTGAGTGTCAAGTGTTGTGGCTTAAGAAAAATTTAGGTTAAACCTGTGAGAATAGAGAAATGATACAGATCTCAGGGCTGTAATTCAAGTATACTTGTACTGAAGTAATCTTTCAGGCATAAGGGATTGTGTTTATCCTTTTTGTCATATAATTATCTTCAGTGTTTTAGTCATTCAAGTTCACATCTCGTGTCAGGTGGAAATCAACGTGAACTTGCCAGAGCTAAAAACCAAAAGAAACAGCAAGAATTGGCCAAGAGGAAACCTCATGAAAGTGCACAAGGCCTCAAAACCAGACAGGAGAGGTGAGACAACTCAAGCAATGCAAGAACCATTGTGTTTGTTTGGGAATGGATGGATGTAAAATTAGAAATCAAGCAACATTCCCCCTATAGGATTTAGTTAGACCACTTTTTCACTCACTTGACGTTTTGACCATCAAGGTATTACATGTGACCACAAGACCACTATGCTTTTCTGTTGCAGAGATGCCGATGCAATGAGACTAAAGCAAAAGAAAGCAGAAGAAAAAAAAGCAGCTGAAGGAGCTGCTAAGAAATAGCAGAGAGAAGACAAATGATGCACAGGAGCTACAATGCAGATTTTTTTATTTCATGTAACAAAACGGTCATTATATAACTAGTGTCACAAACAGTATATCTCAAGGAAGGTGCATGCTTGGTCAGTGTTGCTGCAGTGCACAAATGTATACCTAAGTGACAATTAAAGGTTATATGTTCCCTATTTTAGCAAAAAAAAGTAGTTAAAAATGCAACTGCAAATATATTTAGTGCCAGATTATTCTGTACTTCTCAGTAGATTATTGTAGTATCACACATACTTTGCTTTTGTTCAAAGAAATAAAGGGGACAAGAAAATTTTGTCATTTCAACCTTTTTATACACTTTTCATTGCACAAAAACAAAAGAGCAATCACGCTGTGGCACTGGGAGCGAGTTGTACAGAAGACTCGCGGGCTCATTTGTCGCCATCTTGCATCTTGCGGTCCTTTGCCGTCCGTTCGTCTTGCGCGTGATGTGCTCTGTTCCTTTTTACTGAGACGGATAATAGAATAAGGAAAGTGTAGAAATGCCATCCATTCCTTGGAAACCCTTTGGGCTCGGCAGTCCTGCACCGCGGCGTTTCCCTCGTATTCGACGTGGGAATAAGCGGCAGCCGGTCGTTCCACTCAAGGAGTGGAAAATTGTACGCGGAGACACGGTGAGCGAATAGTCGGAGACCAGTTGTCAGTATAATAGAATAAAGTTAATAGATAAAGATTTATGTGTGTGTGTTAGTCCACGTGCCCACGTTAGCCCACGTAAATATTTACTGCAATGTTAGCCTATCCGCACACAATATTGGCAGTGGATGTATATTATTATGAGTGATGTTTTGTACACATGTGTTTATCCGCAGCATTTTCTTCTTCGTGAAATTTTTATATATTTATAATTACAATCAGGTGATGCTCTTAAATGGGAAGGATAAGGGAAAAATCGGAGAGATCTCTGAAGTGGTCAGGTCCAAAAACTGGGTGTTTGTGCAAGGGTTGAATTGTGTAAGTATGCATCGATAAAATAAACAAATAAGGAATGGGTAAACATACTGTATATGCCGAGTCATAGGAAGCATATGGAGAGACCATGCTGCTTATCTTTTAGAGCAGTATACCCCTGGTATCTTGCATGCAATTCATTAAGAATTAACTCCACAAGCAAATATTTAAGGTACCAAATGTGAAACTCTAGGGAGTGGGAATGACTACACTAAGAAAAGGTGATCCTCCCCTCCCTAATCTGCATATTTTACACATAGTGATAATTATAATGTATCAGGTCAATGTGGATATGTTTAATACTGTAAGGGGCTTGAGCTGATGTTTCAAGCATTAGCTCTTCATCCACTTGCTTCTACAAAGCATCGGCTGAACCACCTATACAGCATTATGTGAGGATTTACATGAAGCACAGTTCTGAGGGTGGGGTGTGGGAGTAGGAGATGGAGAACCAACTTGAGTTTAACATTGATAAATTACCAAATGAATATATGGATCACCCAGCATAAGCTATGTTTAGGGGAAGTTAGGTTTAAGCATGTGGATGACCTTTGTTAAAACTTCTTTGTTTTATACAGCACCAGAGGTTTATGAAGCCAAGAGGAGAGTTTGGTGGAGGTTTCTTCCCCAGTGAAGCTCCCCTGCAAGTCAGTGAAGTATCCCTTATCGACCCTACAGACAAGTGAGTGTTGAAGTTGGTTGCTGGCATGGTGCAAGAGATCTCCTCTTACCAACATAGAATGTTCGGTGTCTGTGCAGGATGACTGGGGGTTGAACTTGTTTTCATTTTGTTCAAGGAAACCAACTGATGTTGTATATCGGTACACTGAAAAAGGAGAGAAAGTACGCGTGTCTGAACGTACTGGTCGCATTATCTCCAAACCAGAGTGGGAAAGGAGAGACTGGAAATCAAGAACTTCAGTGAAAGGTGAACTAAAATTGGGCAAATATTCCAGTGAATAGTAGATACATTTTGCATGCATCAGTAAAGTTAGTAATAATTTGTGAACTGATCTGTCCTTATAATATTACAGACGGTGATTTCGACACACCCTCAGAAGCTGTCGCCAAACGGACATATATTCCCTCACTGCTTTACTTTCATGAGGAAATAATGCATGCTCTCAATGTCAAGCCCACGGTAGCCAAAAGTGAACCTGAACGGAGAGACTTGATGATGCAAGAAATTGAGAAAGCAGCAGGATGGAATGTAGATGGAGGAAACATCCAAACAGAAGAACTCAGCCTGTACAACAAGGCTTACTTTACTATTCTTACTCTTGTACACAGGATAACAAATCCAAGGGGATAGTTTTAGGAATATTACAAAACTTCAAAAAGGTTGAACCAACTAAAAGTGACATTGTGAAGAGCGATGTAGTGAGAATTCAATCAGCTTCCATTTAAGATATCAAAAGACAAGTTCTTATTACTGTATAATATACTTGTATCTCTGGTGAGAAACTGAAGGAGAAAATTGAGCTCGATCACTGTTGGGAAGGTGTGTACTGAGTATATTTGAGTTTTTTAGAGTTCACTTTGTTGGTCAAGAGTAGCCCTGTGTGATGGCTCTCCTGGGGAAGGGGTCTGGTCTGAGTGTGAGGATGGGGAATGGGAAGGAGGAGGAGGACAAGACCCTTACTCTTCCCCAGGAGAGTCACTACCAAGATGAGTTTGCTGATGTCATCAACACCCAGGCTAGATCAAGAGTGGAGGCTATATTTTGTGCATCTTTAATTTGTTCACAGATGCTTGGTGGTGAAAATGTGCAGACTGATTTTTCTCATATTGTCTTTATTCCAAGACAGACACACATTATGAATACAGAGCATTGCTTTGTGTGAGCACTTACTGTCAAACACTTCCAACTGTCATCATCCCCAATAATGGGCTATACATACACAATATGTATAAGTTGTACGTGCGTGAGGTTGTATTGTCATTCTTGTTTTGTTTACATCCAGTTGTGTCTGTCAGTAAAAAAAAAAAAAAAAAAAAAAAACTAACAAAAAAAGCAACAGAAGAAATGCTGCTTGTTTTTCTTGCTTCATTCATACAGGAAGTACATGGCAGAATTCAATAGTATGGTCTTCTGGGGTTATTCTGCACAAAAAAGAAAAAGAAGAGAAGACTGCATGAATGAAACAGTATTAGATATACTGTACAGTTGTCCTGCGAAATAATGAACTATATTAGTATTGTCCTTTGGAGGATTAGTAACTGAAAACACAATTGAGGAGGCACAAACAAGACTTGCACATGTCTGACCACAACTCAAGATGTGATGCACATGTGCTGTATCTCACCAGTGGATTAGGTCTGAATTTGTAGGCCAGCATCATTCTTTTGCGGTACAAATCAAACTCATCATCTTCCTGTTCAATCTCTTGAGGTTTCCCTTCACCCAAACCACCAATCTCCTCAGGTGCACGGCCCCTGTCAATGAAAAAAGCAATTTATTATTATACACATCTACACACATTTTTGAGTGTTATTAGATCTTCATCATTTTCCTGTTTTACTTCTGGTTGTTCAATAATTATAATCAATGAATTATAATCAATAAAAATAAATTATTGTTCTAAACATTTTATTGTATGAATGACTCCTTGACCTGTAGAGAGTTCAGTGAAGATACAGACACAACACTTTGTTAATAATTCATACTTGTTCACTGGTGCTGTAATTCCTTGTCCCTCGGCACCCAGGCCTGTCCCCTCTTGCCATCCTGCTTTTTTGAGCATTTGATACCCAATGTTGTCTTCAGTGAGCTTGAAGTCGGCATAGTCAGACAGGTCAATATCTGCGAATGTCCCATCCTCCTTGATAGCTTTTACTTTTTCAAAAAACTTCTCGAGTTCCTCTGGAGGAAGGAAGTCCCCAATGTGATGCTTTCCCTTGTTCATTTTGGTCAGCTCTTCTGCTTTCTCTGAGATAAACCATAAAGCAGCAATATTGACTTCAGTGGATAACACATGACAATACAGTGGGGTATTTGCAGCATGTAACAGTTGAAGCAATCTGGGATATACGTTGGTACAATGCACTGAGGCTCAGTTGCCTTACCATAAGTTTTTTCCATTTCATGTTTGCGTTTTTTGTGCTCCCACGTCCCTCCTTCAGTATCTTCGTCTGAGTCATATTCATATTTAGGTTTGTTGTTCTTGCGGCCTCCTGTCTGCACTGCTGCCTGCTGAGCCATGATGCGCATGTACATCTGTTGCATCTGGAAGAAAAGGAAAGGGAGAACCTGCCATGCAAGATTTGCAAATACAGCAAGCCAAAGCATGATTTGAACATGATGTGGGCAGATGCTTGAGGGTAAACATTGTGTGAACTCTTTTAGATGTTGATTTTGTCAGCTCATTGTTGATGTAGGCCAGCCAACTTACCAACTGCTGCTCCCTTATTTGCTTCTCCCTTTTTTCATCTTCCTGTTTACTTGTCCCTGCCTGTCCCAGTGCTGCTGCTGCCGCTGCTGAAGCAGCCGCCTTTGCAGCCTGGAATGCTTGCTCCACATCAGACTGCGATGTTGTCAATGTTTCAGGTCCTGACTGACCCCAGCGACTTTTTCTCTTCCGCCTCTCGCTGCTCCGGTTCTCCCTGGCCTCGCTTGTTGCCAGCTGCTCTGTCTTCAGCTGCTCAAGTCGCTGCTTGTAGTATTTATACTCCTGGCTCCCTTTGTTTGCAAGAAAACTAAAATAACAAATGCACACAACAAGAAAAGAACATTGTGAGTACACTCTTCTATATTTTACTGTGAAGAGTGTTTGTTCAATAAGATACAGAAGCTTTGTGATTATAAGTCTGCTCAGTGGACACAATACATTATAGTCCATGGTTACCTAGATCAGATTAGGCATTCTGAGTTTTTCGTATAAAGTCAGAACACATACCTGTAAGCTGGGTTGTTCTTGTTTCTTAGCATCTCAGCTTGTTCTATTATCTCTCCCCCTCTGGTGACCTTCTGGGCCAATTGCTCTATAACTTGGAGCAGTGCTTGGTCTTCTGGTGGGGAAACTTAATTACACCGCCCATCAGAAATCATATCTAGCCCTCAGATCAAACCAAACCTCTACAGCCAATGCAAAACACCGACCAAGCTTAAACATTTCTGACCATAAGACTGACAAATCGGGCGTAAAGTGGTGCAAAAATTACCATAGTCTTCCTCTGGGTTGTCGAAAACGTCAAGTCGAGTCTGTACTGGTTTGGGTGGCGTTGCCTTTTTAACTGCGGTCAGCTTCATGCTCACAGTTTGACGAGATGTTGTCGACGTTACAGGTGACTTTTGCATTGCCTGAAACCGGGCCAAGAAATTGCCATCGTTTGTGAACATTCTGTTTGTCTGTGGAGCTGTAGAGCTTGATGCAGATGGCGAGGGGGTAGTACTTGAGTGTGTTTCACTGGTCCGAGCTTTCTTTTTTTCAGCGATACGGCGTAGAAGCTCGTTCTTTTTCTCTTCAATGCTTGACGAAGACGCCATCTTGGCGGTTGTGTGGCCTTTTCCCACAATGCAAAGCAAGCGCGCGTCACGAACAGCCGAGCGCGCACCGACACGCACTCGGCCAGGAACGGAATTGCCGAGAAAGTTCCGTAGATTGCGCAAAGTTAGAACATTTCTTCAAAGAAACCATTTTCTTATATCTCAGAAGGCTCCATCAACCCTCCATTTATTTTGTAACCCCACTATTGTCTATGATATATATTTGCGTGTCTGACATCGAACATATCAATAAAATCTCAGGTCTTTTACAGATAGCCTGATGGACATTTCACGAAGTTTTTTTGACAAGTTTGTAACCAATCTATAACTTTGTTCTGTATAACTGATAGTCCACATTAAAGGTCGTCAGCACTGCGCCAGTGAGGTCCAGTACAGCGGTGTGGCGGGGTTGTGATGTACACATTTCTGGAGTAATCTTCTCTTGGTGACTGATGACGCATTTGGATCACGTGACAGCTGATAGTACAGCAGATCCACTCGATTGTCTGCAGCGCGCATGGCACCAGACAGCAGCAGCTGACGAAAATAAAATGATAAGCAGACTCAGTTTTAAAAGTGTTTACCGCGCGTCTTTATCGTCTTTCTTTGTCCCTGTTCGCCGTGTGAGTAAGTGAATAAGTGAGTGAGTGAATGAATGAATGAATGAATGAATGAATGAATGAATAATTGAGTAGGATGTGCATGTGGTTGGCTGGCTGTTCGTTTGTGCGCCTGCAACTGGGTGTCCGATAAACTAACCTTAATGGCCGCTTGATCGTTTTTCTTGATGTAAAACAACAGCAGCCAATACCGCGCGAGGCTGGCCGCACTGCTATTCGTTTCAGCCACTTGATGTAAGATGCGTTTAGCAGACCTGCCAAACAAAATATAGATCAACACAAGAAGATAAACAAACAAACAAACAAACAAATTTACAGATAACACACAGGGGATTTGCTTTGTGCAATATGTCTACATACGGGGATTTGCCTTGTGTGAAATGACTAAATTATTCGCTCGTTCATTTATCGATAAAAAGCAAAGCAAGAGTTTTCTGCTGGTTGTATTACGTGTACAATAGACAACTCTGTAGTCCCTGTCGGGGAGTTGCTATGGTAACACAACGCAAGTCTCCTTGAGGCTCCTTAAAGCGCCGGTACCTGGAATTGTCTTGTAGAAAATGTGCGACTCCCTGAATCAACAAAGCAGGCGCACAGCCAGGGCTGAGTTTGAGGACCTGAAAGATCGAGAAAGCGTGGCAGGGTTCAGGTCTGGTTCTTGCAGATAGAGATGCTAAATAAACATAAAGCTTTTTACTCCCAAGCTAAAAGTACAGATTCTACCAACCTCTTAAGGAAAGAATGTGAGTGATGTAGTGAGAATTATTAGTTTAATCAGTATCGTCTGACCAAGGTATCAAAAGCAGAGTTCTCCTCGCTGAATGATATAAACCTGGTATCAATATCGTCTGACTAGGGTTTTGTCAATGATCAATGTCCAATCACGGCAGCGCTCTCCAGGTAACTAATGTTCGTGGCGTGACGTAACAACATGGCGGACCGACAATTCGTGAGAAGTTTTTACTGACCTCCGCAGCGGCTTCATGACAGAGAGAAATCCAACGATCCTGCTCTTTAGTTTCGTTCTGTGAGAGAACACAAAACAAGAGTTACTCTCACACGCGCTGATGCGAACAGAAACCATTCAATCTTTATGATAAATGTACAATCAAATGAAGTAACCTGCGCCATGGAAAACGCTAAGAACGCTAAACGTATCAGTGGAACCAGACGACCAGCTCTTGATCTGAAAACGGGGAGTAAAATTCGAGAAATGTTAGTGACGCATAACTGTTAGACAGATAGAAACACGCGGGATGTTGTGAGAACACTCGAAAAAGTTCAAAATCACTCGCCGCCTACTACTAACACTACTCATGGGGGATTACGACCTTGAGGTTGGGGATAAAAAGGGTCAGGACATTGTCAAACCAAGTGTCTTGTGGTGTGATCAGGGGTTCAAGAATAAATCATCAACTAAACGCCATACTTGTCAGTTCCCGCCGCTTGGAGACATTGTCGGTAGCACAGCTCTGCAGCCATCGGCGAAGCTTGCAAGTTTGCCTGAACTTGGGCGAGAACCTGTGAACACAAGCAGACGTGAGTGGAGTGGGTCCAAGGATCACCGAGATAACAATGGAGTTCACGAACATTACAAGAAAAGATAAGCACGAACATATCACAAGAAAGAAGACAAACCAGGTATTCTCACCTGCCAGGCCTGTGCAGACTGGTAAGGACTGGATAACACTGTCGCCTGTATCGCATTCATACCGACTTCAACAGCTTCTCCACTGTGAAGGGATATCTGGGCCTTCAGTAACTGAAGGCCAGCGGTCGCCTGAGGGGAGCTGCTACAAACTGAGAGAGCCTGGAGAAGAAAGTGTGCACGTGAGAAACACAAATTCAAGCTGCTCTAGCCCTCACACGTTCATTTTTTAACTATTAACCTTTACCTCCTCCGTATGGGCGCTCGCTTCCTTTATAAGGCCAGAGTAGAACGTGGAATATCCCGTATGTAGTAGGGCCCAGGCCTGCACGGCCTCAAGGAGCGCATTTTGTGCGACCAGCAGAACGGGAAGTTGAGCCTGCGATTGAAGCTGTAGCGCTGCACGTTCCTCCAAAACTGCCGAGATGAAACGCTTGTTAATTGACTGTGAAAATACAAACAGACTGATTATAAACAAGAACCTTGTCACAATTTTGATTTGCTGCTACAGGGAATTAAGAACACAGCGCAGATTCATCGCCTGTTTGCATAAAGTCAGGTGGTTTCCTCACAGAACAGTTGATAGCGCAGGTTGCATGGTTGGTTGCTAATCTATCAGTTCCAAAAACTTCTTCGGCGAACACGTGATCAGTACGACACATACTCTTGAAGCCCTCGTTATGACTTCGGAAAACACTCTCGGAACACGACCCTCTGGTTACTTACCTTTGTCCGTAAGAAACTGTGACAGCCTGGTACCCAGCGCGTTCGGGAACCTGGTAGCGTTGTTTACTTTCTGTGCGATGCCTTGAGCTGTTACTGCAGCCGACAAAACTGCCCAGTTGGTCACGTGTTCAGGGTGGGCGTGCACTGCCTTTTGGGAAGCTCTCAGCGCCGCACGAGTTCGGTGCGTTGCTGTGACAACAGATGGCATGTTGGCATGACGACAGAAGAAAGCGCCAGAACCAAGCAGCCCTGCAGGTTGGAGACTTGAATTCGAGTGGGCCTGGGGAGGGTGACAAACAGCTTGTGTGTTTCACTGCTTCAAAATCCTAATGGATGAGCTAACTAAGACTGACAAATACCAGAGAGAAGGCGAGAATGTAAAAGTGAACCAATCGTTCAAAACTACGCAGATGATTCTTACCGTCGAAACACTGCTCACTCTGGTAGCAGCCTCGGCACAACACGCTGCCGCCTGCAAAAAAAAATTAAAAAATAGAAAACACATTTCAACTGCCACGCTCAAACACGTGCCTGCACACTGACACATGCGCGCTAGGGTCGGACAGTCCGCTGACCAGAGATGACAGCAAACAAGCAGAACGTGCTATGAATGTGGATTTGATAGGTTAGGTGGAAGCTGACCATCAATGCTGGCATATGTATGGAGTCATAAACAGAAGGCTTGGTTACCTGGAGATCGTCCGGACATGCCTGAATGACGTAAGCAGCTAAATGAGTCCACAGTAAGTCACTGTCTGGGTATCTGTAAATAAGGAGCGAGGAATGTATATATATGGCATATGAAAAGAACACGAGAGAGTACAGAACGCGGTGTCACTTATGTTCTGCATTCGTGACCTCGTGTAGGCCTCGTGTAACCTTCGAGTAAGACTTGTGTAGACCTCGTGTAAGACTCGTGTAATCTTCGTGAAAGCCTTGTGTAAGCTAAGTTGACCTGTACAAACCTGTGGATAGCTTTCACAATATGACTGCGACCAATCTTTTGATTTCCCTGCAAAATCAGATAAAATATTGTCATTTGTCAGCAAAATGAAACAAGAAACAAGTCCCATTTATAATTATTGATTAAACCTTACAAATAATAATGAGTAATGCGTTGAACTGCGATTCCTATTCAACAGGCACCTAAAAATGGCGACTAAGTGCGCAAAGCATGATAGTTAGGAGCTCCCTGTCTTACCTGTAGAGCATAAAACCGCGAAAAAAAGTAACAGATATCCGCAGTTAATTGCTTGTTTCCTGTTGAAAGTAGAGAATAAATATTAAACACAGTGGCTTGATAATAAATCATGTGATAGAGCTGTCATAATCTGCTCTGCTTACCGCGCTCCTCAAGTTTCATCAACTCGCTCAGCGCCGCACCGGCTAACGTGACGTCACTGGTCACCAGTCCTAGCGCACACAAGGCCATAAGGCCGCGCTCACAGGGAGGGGTCAGTTGGGAACTGCGGGGGAAATCACATAAAACTACGTTAAAAACGAGTTCACAAGAACTATTCCCGTTTAGCGTTGATCAGCTGGGAACGGGTCCTAGATCCGGGTCCTCACCTCTCAAAGAGTTTCCCTTTCGCTCCCGCTTTGTCAGTCAACGCGTAGCCGATCATCCCCATCGCTGCCAAGACACAGGATTTGTCGGCACCAGACTCCGTCAGCTGTAAAGCTTGCTCGTACGCTTGGGAGAATGATCAAGACTCATTACAAACCCAACCAATTCCATGAATATAATAAGCTACGAAAGAACTGACAAGCTGCTATTGTCGATAAACTTACACTGACTACAACAGAATACAAATCCTTACCCTGGTAACTTTCCTTCACTTGTCCTGACATAAAAAGAGCAAGCGCTAGCCCGCACACATCATGAAAACGGACCAGTGGTTTTACGCTCTGATATCGCACAATGGCGTCCTTATAGCGACCTTGCAAACTGACCATCAGATAAAAACAGAGAGAAGACGTTAGAAACGGAGCTGAGTGATGCTTTGTAAGCCAAGTATTGACATGACCAACACTTCAGACAAATCAGACCGAGTTGTTGTTGGTTACGTTTGGTTGCCATTGCAACTCACCACAGAACTCGAGCGTGATTGACGTAGACCGCATTGAGGAGCTCTGGATTAACGTCTCCCTCCTGCAAGAGCTTTATTGCACTGTTAAAATATCAATCGATTGATTAATCATCAATAACTCAGTCAACCTATTAGTACCTCAGTCACTTACTTAATCGATTGATTTATGAAATCACACAGTCAATAAGTGAATGCGTCAATCAAAAAATCGTAACCTTGCTGGTCAAAATAATTGGCACTAAAACTCAAGTAACACAAAGAAGTTCAGTCTATCTGACGGCGTCATTGAAGAAGTGACACACTCTACTGCATATGAAGGTCAAAGTCACCTTGAGTAAGCCTTGTCGGCTTGAATGAAGAGTTTCTGGTGTTCCATTAGCAAACCATACATGTTATATGCACCAGCGTTGTGTCTGATGCGGTCTGAAGAGCATCAAGGGAACGACACAGAGATTACAATAAATACGTAACACGAGAAAAGAGCAATAGACACGAGGAAAAGAATGGAAGAGAACACAACGAGCGAGGAAGAGAAAACGGGAGAAACAAAGAAGGGAAGGAGAACGGTAAAACGAAAGAAATGAAAAAAGAAAGGAGGTAGAACAAAAACGAGCGGGAGTAAAGAACAAGAGAACAAAACGACCAAGGAAGGGAAAACAGGAAAAATAAAGAAAGGAAGGAAAACGGTAAAATGGAAGAAATGAAAAAAGAAAGGTGGAACAAAAACGAGTGGGAGTAAAGAACAAGAGAACAAAACGACCAAGGAAGGGAAAACAGGAAAAATAAAGAAAGGAAGGAAAACGGTAAAATGGAAGAAATGAAAAAAGAAAGGTGGGACAAAAACGAGTGGGAGTAAAGAACAAGAGAACAAAACGACCAAGGAAGGGAAAACAGGAAAAATAAAGAAAGGAAGGAAAACGGTAAAATGGAAGAAATGAAAAAAGAAAGGTGGGACAAAAACGAGTGGGAGTAAAGAACAAGAGAACAAAACGACCAAGGAAGGGAAAACAGGAAAAATAAAGAAAGGAAGGAAAACGGTAAAACGGAAGAAATGAAAAAAGAAAGGTGGGACAAAAACGAGCGGGATAATAGAACAAGAGAAAAGTACTTGGTTTTCACAGAAAGTTCGTACCAATGGTGATATAGCCTTCTGATTTCAAATAATTGTTCATTTCCATTACCCAGTGTCAAAAACAGAAACGAGAAATCAAAACAAGGAAGAGAACAAAGCTTGCCTGTGTATTTGCTTAAAGCGACCGACGCCTGCACCACAGCTCGCCTGTAATCCACAGGTAAGTGAGAGAGACTGGGTGCTGGCTGGCCTTCTATGGTCACGTGACGGACATCCGGTTTGTCGGGGATAAGACACGTGCATAACCAGTGCGCGTAACCAAGGCTACCCTCCACCTGTGCACAAAAGATATGACGTAAGAACGCAACCAGACTGTGAGATACGTGGAAGGTCTTTCTGTGTACCTGAGATGGTGGTCTATTTTTGAAGGAAACTAAAACAATATAAAGAAAGAAAAGAAAAGCAAGGTGACGTTAAGCGTGGAAAGCTGAAATAAAAGGAACACGAAACGAGAGACACACACGGCACAACTTACATGCGAGCCTAGCTCTGTTGTGTGTCTAAACAGATCCATGGCTTCCTCACTACCGATGATTTCTGCGATGGACGCCTGAAAAACAATCAAAAGACAAATTAGATGAATTGGTGGATAGACACACAAGGAGGTAGACAACTGTACTGTACTGATTTACTCTGGAGACCCAACAAGACACGTGACATGAATACCTGACCAATCCACGCTGCAGTATAGGAAGGCTCGAGTGCTTGTGCGTTCTTGAATGCTTCGTGAGCAAGCTGCGTGCCGAAAAAAACAAACAAACTCAGGCGTATTCCGCCTGCAGATGTGAACACAAAGCAACACACGTGACACAAACCAACCTCAATCTTGTGGTGCTTCAGATAAAGAACTGCCAGGTTTGTCCACGCCACCACATTCTGTTGGCAAGACGCAACGCATATGACGTAAAAAGGACTCAAAGCAATGTAAACAGGAGGCCGATAAACAAACAGTGTCAGCGTCACATGACCGAATACTCATACAGACAGACAAAGACCAATGGGAAAAAAGCAGCCACACAGAAATAGAGAGCTGGATAGATACATTGAGGTCAGACAAGCACAGAGGCAGATAGACAGACAGACTAACAGGTACTGCCAGACAGCAACAGAAAGACAGAGAGATCCACAGGCACAGCTGGAAAGACAGACTGCCGGGTTGATGGACATGACTTACATTGGGTTCAGTCTTGATGGACATGATGAATGAGTGCTGGCTTAGTTCGGGATTGTTGATCTCTAGACGGAGAATAAACAGTTTGAATGTGAGTATCACGGCCTTGTCGTTCTCTTTCTACGACTACCTTTGCTATTCCCAAAGTTGCTTTCTAAGTCATAACTACAAAGTCAGATTTCACTAAGAAAAATCTATATCCGCATTCCTTAGTATCAGTTTTGTGAACCATCTCACATTCTGGAGAGCTGGTGACGAGGCTGAACATGCTGAAGTGTGACGTAGTAGTCCGTGTTGTTCTATTGCGCACGCGCAGTGGTAAACTTACCAGGCGAGGCGGTCATCACACCGAGAGTGTTCCACAGCTTGTGATTGGACGGCTGCATGCCGAGCCCTTTCTTTAACGCCTAATAAAAACAGAACTGTCAGCACCAGGACAATCTGATGTGGACAATAAACCAAAACACAAACAAACAAACCAAACACATAAACAAGAAACAGATACTAGATTTTCATACAAACATGCACACGGCAACTTGACTAGGATACCTGAACAGCTCTTTGTGCGAGTTTCTCTCTTTCGCTTCCATCAGCCACCTGTTAAAATAAGAAAACAATCAGACAAAATAACAACACAACAAAAAGTGTGGCAGAGTGAAAGAATGGCAAGAGTCGGCCTGGATCTGTGGGTCTGGGTCTGGTCTGGCAGAGTAGGGAGAGTGGGGAGTAAATTGACATACGCTGAACTGTCAACCCCACCCCACCCCCACTCCAGTAAACTGCTGCTCACCTTCAACTGAAGAAAGTAGCTGTAACCCAGGTCATTCCAGAGACTTGCGCAGTGTGGCTGGACCTTCAGAGCTCTGCCATAAGAACTGAAAACCAAGCAATAGTGAAAGAGGAATTCACGTGAGGTCGAGAGCTGTTGTGCTTTGTGATTATATCTGTAGCTTCTCTTACCTTGTTGCGAGCGCCAGCAACTCTCTTTTGTTATAAACGGCTTCTGTGTGTTCACCAGGGATAATCCTTTTGAGATTTTCAGGCAAAGCGACCCTGTCAAAAAGCTTCAATTCAGTCAACTTTCGGACTGTCTTCGGACAGTCTTCGGACAGTCTTCGGACAGTCTCCGGACTGTCTTCCGACGGTCTCCGGACCAGTTCGTACTTTTGTTATAATAACTGCTGATTTCTGGAACGTTTACTAAGTCGAGTTTCGCAAACAACTCTTATGTTAAAAATTGCGGCCCGTCAAAACATGCGAGGCTCATAGGCCGTTGAATGCGTGACACAACTCACCTCACGCAACATTCGGCCACGGGACAAACCACAGAACAACAGTCCCCGATCAGCTTCCATAAACATGACAGACCTGGTCGAGACTCCACTGCCCTGCAAGGAATAAGAAAGACCGCCTTGCTGAGTCCACACACGCGAAACAATAACGAGGTCTCACAATCACGTGACGTACCTTGCCAAGGCACGGAGGCCTTCAGTCACGTGATCCACAGCTCGTCCATTGAGATCCTGCTGCAGAGAAGAGCGGGCGAGGCAGAGGTTTGTCTCCCCGAGTCCTGACAAAACAACACAAAATGACTCAAGTAGGCCTCCCCAAATCCTGACAAACACGAACATTTCATTCACAAGTCAGAATCGCATGCGTTAACGTTAGAAACGTCCTTTTCACTTGTGACAAGCGTCACTTATACAACTCTGAAAAAATGGTGTTCTTTCTATTGCTAAAAAGCTCGGGATTTCATTATTCTACAGTACAACTGATTTCCCAAGCGAAAAAATGTTTGCACATTTTAAAGTTTGATTTTACTGTAACAAATGTGAATATTGTGTGTACATTTTCACCTTTCAATGCTGGAACATAGTCAGGCTGTTTTTCCATTATTAGCTGGTACTCCCTGATGGCCTCGTTGTACACACCCAGTGTCTGCTTGATGGCAGCCATTCTACAAAAACAAGGAACATAACGCTGTCAGGTCGGTGAGGGAATTAAGCAAACGCGTACAATGATAACACGTCTGAAAAAACGTTCCACCAATACTCACTGAAACAAGCAGTAGATTGATGACGAGTCCAACTATGGAGCAAAGAAAAGGACAGAGTACTCACGATAACAGTTGCTGCATAGCTTTGAGTTCATCTTGTAACAGCTTCTTGTGTCTTTTGACTAGTTTTGCACAGAACACATCTAAAGCCCGTTTCAAACGTTGCGCAACTGCCGCGCCGAACTCAATGCAAATAAGCAAAATTTATTGTTCTTAGCTAGTTTGCATTGAGTTCGGCACGGGAGTGGCGCGACATTTGAAACGGGGCTAAACCTCTCGAAATAGCGGGAAAGTGGACACAGTTGGTCCCACGAAATTTCACGCATATAGCAAATTTAGCACGTGATTAAGAAAGTAAGGGACGGGGAGCAATTATCTATTCATTACTAAGCGTTTTAGCTAGAGTACATACGATACTTGATACCTGGGAAGCCTTGGTGAAGGCTTTTAACGCTGCTGTGTAGCTTCCTCTACTGAGATAAGCCTCACCCAAACATTCCCAGCAGTGCCTGAAATCGAACCCACAATTTTGCAACATTGACATAGACAAAGTAACAAGAGATAAAAAAGAGTGTTCAAAGTATAATGTCTCATAATTCGAAGAACCCCCCTCCCCTCTCCCAACCATTTTCGCCAGTGAATGGTCATCTTACTTGTCAGAAAGATCCGCTCGCAACGCACTTTGGAAGCTGGAAAATAAAAAACAAAAAAAGGGAAACGATTATTGGCGGCAGCAATAGTTCGACTTCGGTGTTTAGGATTTGATTTCGTGTCAGTATTTTGACAGACTATAGGAGATACGACTGCGGGGAGGCTGTTGGACGTCTTACCAGGATATGGCTTCAGTACTCTCATCATTCTTGAGCCGAACGAGTCCAAGCCTCAACCATGCCCACTTAGCTCTGACAAAGAAAACAAGCGGAGAATGTTAAACAACAGCAGCACCTATAACAGAGAGGTTGCCAAATCTCCAATGCCACTTCAACCAACTTACAACAATCACTTACTACTGCTGTACGTACACCGATAATTGACAGATATCATAAAATAGCTCTTTTCTCGTTGTCGATGCGGTCACAAACAAAATCTCAAACAATACCTTCCGGGTGCAGACACTGACGTCACACTGGTGCACAGCGCCAGGGCGGCTTCCTGTGAGTTCACACTGAGTATTAGTGACTCTTTGACTCGTTAGAACAGCGCACACAAGTCGTGTGAGTCGCGTGACAAGTCGTGTGAGTCGCGTGACTAGTCGTGTGGCGCGTGTGATTTGAGTGGCTTGTGTGATTCGTGTTAGTCGCACAGCAGCCTAGATTCATTTACCTCTTGTCCCGTCTCGATGAGTAGATCCCCTAAAGCGATACCGGCCGCTTCACTGCCGGGGTCCAAATCAAAAGCCTTCTGGAAACAGCGACACGCCTTACTAAAGTGAAAAATACGAGAATATAAGACAGTATACATAATTAACAAAACTGTAAACAGACAGGGCACTGTTTCAGAAAAGGCACAGCCAACAGTCAGTGTAGAAATGTTACCTCGTGTCCTTGGCAACTTTTTGGTAATAGTGTCCCAGATAAAGAAATGTGGGGGAGTAGTATGGGTCCAGTTTCGCTGCCTGCAAATAAAAAGAACGGTTATCAAACAAATCCACACTTGTTACTGTTGTATCAACAGATCATCGACACGTGCACAGACCACACCTTCAACACATGCACAAACCGCACCTTTAGAAACTGAGCTGCGCACTTGGATTTGTCTGCTCGCAAGTTTCCATTCATCTCCCAGTAGAGTTTGCCCAACAGAAAATAGTAATACGCACAGTCCTTTTTTTGATCGATTGCCTCCAAGATTCTGAAAACAGAAAGCAAGATAACAACCATGGAGCAATTTCTGTTGGTGAATCTCATGCTCCATCCTTCCTTTCATCCATCAACCCCACCCCTACCTGCCCACCTACATACACATCACTAACCTCAGCTCGGCATCATCAAAGAGTCCTTCTTGAAAACTGACTTGACCCTGAACAAATGCAACACGCGTTAATAACAGACGTAAAGAATGGACAGCTTAATGACTGTGGCTTTTATTGAAAAAGGGAATCACTGGCTAGAAAGCAATATGAGATGCTTCTGTTTGATAATGCAAGAGCCAAATTACAAGTATCTAACAAGCATGTAAGCAAGCACAACAAACAAACAAATAGTAACAAACAGTCTTACCTGAAGAGCGAGAGCATCAGCGCAGCACTTGTCAATATCCAAGGCCTTTTTGCAAAACTATAAGGGAGAAAACAAAGAAAACTGTCAGAAAAAAAAACATTTAACAGCGAAATGATCCTTCTTTCTTATTTACTGACCTCAGTTGCTTGAGAGATCTCTCCGAGAGCCAAATGTGCATTGCCTAAGCCAGTGAGGACCTGGAGAACATGTTGACTGGTCTCAAGAAGCTGAAAATAACACAGGTCGTAATGTAAGACATGGAATATACTTGTAATGTTCTGAAACTGCCTAGTGTAACCATGCCATTGGTAAAAAAAAAACAACCATTACTGTTCGTGTATCTTGACTTGTACCTGTTGATAAATCTTCACGCCCTCCTGGTAACGGCCTTGTTTCACCAGTGAGTCAGCTTCCAGTAATCTAATGTAATAATATAGCAGAGAAATAAAAGTTTTTGAAAAGTTAATATTGAAAAATGCCATTCCCACAATCCTACAATGTTGGAGTATGTAAGGTCTGGGTGCACATCCCTCTGTCTGTGTGTAAAGCGAAATTGTGTGGATCAACAAAGACATCAAAAGTCACCTCAGAAGTGTGTGTAAAATATTTCTCCTGCTCCTGCCACTGAATTTTGTAATGCATTCTAAACCTGAAGAGCAAAAAAAAGGAGAGTTCTGCCAGTGCATAGGCCCAGGTTTCTATAAAATACTTTAAGACAGGGCCAGAAGAGACTGACAAAATGTGTGACAAACCTTTCTTTGCATTCTTTTCAGCAGAACTGTAATCATGCAGACGGACTTGTAGCTGTGACAAGTACAGCCAGCCCACAGGAAGGTGTGCATAGGATTGCAATCCTGCGACAGAGAAAGGCACACTTAGAGTGGGGCAGATCCACATGCATGGTCATATATATGTAATATATATGTGGAGTTGCACTTCTACAAGAAAATATCTCACATCTTGCATAAGTCTCCAAATCTTCTGAATACTGGAGGCTTTTGTAAAAGTAGTCTGATTTCAAGAGATATTTACAGTACCATACACAAAATAATTCCTGAGATGTTGGTTAATCACACCATATGAACCAATATTCTGGACTCCTTTGAATCAACACACTAACTCTCTCTACTAATATGTATTTACAAACACTCTGTCAGCCTTCATATAGGTGAGTTCCTACCTCTCTTCAACAGATCCCTAGCCATGATGTGATCTTTCTGGCACAACAGTGTATATCCCAACCCAATAGTTCCAATGCCTGATGAAGGCTCAAGGTCACAGAGCCTCTGAAAAACATCTGCAACTTCTGGAGCTGCCAAAAGAAAGTAACAGATAGAAGTGGTTTATTAGGAATCTAACACAACAATAATATTGAAGTTATCAGCTTTTTGCTTTCACTGCTAGTTGAATTTGGACACTACTGTAGCAAGTGGCAATCAAAACAATCAACCTACATAAACACTCTTCTATAACAGGCTGATCCTCCAAAAAAATCTTTCCTTGGACTTCCAAAGGAAACACTGCACTTGAGTAGGTCCGGGTCATGACTCTTGCTTCCTCTATGATCGTTTCATGAATATCTTGTCTCAACTCACCCTCTTCATCCACCTGTACAGAAAACAAGATGACGACCATTTGTCCCATTTCATTATCTGGCATGACAGCTTGTTTCTAGTTCACTCACAGAACAGTATTCATAATCTGTGCCATGGAGAGTAGTGGCCTCTTATTGTAATAAATTAACAAACCTCTATCCTCAAGAGAAATCTGATGTAGTTGCCATGGTAAAGCTCAATCTGACTGCAATCTACATGCTGCCACTCAGTGTGTACCAGACTCCTGTATGCCTCCTGCAGCTGTATCAGATAACAAAATGTCATTCTGATCAACTTCAAATTTCTCCTTCAGTTTCCCACCAAGTATTCATCATGCAGTATGGAGAATTTGGACTTAAATACCTTGCTTAGCTGAAAGGTGAATTTAAACTTCTACTTCTGACTAGTGGGAGAATCTATAATTTGCGCTTCTGAGTGAAAGGCTTAAAATTACCAATACTCTCTGAACAAGCCCAGTGTGTGGTTTACCTCTATTTGCTCCTCTGAGAAGGGTTGCACCTGGAAAACACAACATTGTTTTTATGATGACTTCATAAGATACAAATACATACTCCATGTATATCAGTGCAAGTGAACATTTTACCTTTTTCTCCAGAGTGTCAATAATCTGACACCAGATGTGGAAGTCTCCATCTTGTTCCTCTGCAGATCCCAAAAGTGTTTTTAGTTTGTTGACTGCCTGGAGTAAAAAAAGGTGATGAAAAAGAAAATAAAAGTGTCTACATCTACACACAATGGACAAAGTTGATAATATTTGCATTTAGAATCATGCATAATAACTCCACCGTAGAGGACTGCCTCCAAATCATCTTATGTTTGCTTCCTAAATGGTGTCAGTTGCAAATACTGTGCTCCACAAGTTGTTTTCTTACCTTATGAAGTTCCCCTTGATTCTTGTATAAGTCTGACAGTTTCCCAACAGTTTCCTTCCATTTGTTTTTGGCTGAGCTGAGAAGATAACACCACACTTTACTGACATGGCTTCCAGAATTTGTTTTAAAATTTGCAAAAGGTTTGTGATAAAAATCTTAAAATAGGTACTGTAATGTGTGCTATATCCTATTGCATTCTAACATTCTTTGAGATAATCATGACAGGTTACTACAGAGACAGGTGTACTATTTACAACTCTGGACATGTCAACATGCAGCACACTGTACCTTTCATACAACAACACAAGCTTTTCATACACGTGGGCCAGTTCATCTTTTGCTTCTGCAGTGCCCAGTTTTTCACACAGATTAGAAAGTCCCTACAACAGACAAACCAACATTTGAGAAATAAGGCTACATGGCCAAATCACTGCTGCAAAAAAAAAAAAAAAAAAAAAAATCTCACGCGAATCTGACATTCTTGGCCATGCCCAGTTATGTTGGAAACTCTCAAATTACCTCTAACTCCCACCACCACTCCCCCCCCCCCTCCCCGCCCCCCCCCCCCCCCCCCTCAGGAACAAGAAATCTGAAATCCTGAGTACCATGTGTGAGGGGGAGGGGAGGGAAGGGGAACCACCTGTACTGTTGTTTACTATGGTAGGTCTGTGGGTGTAATTGCTGACCTGCCAAGCGAGTAGCTGAGTTGGATCAACGTCTATAGCTTTCTTGTAAGCCATCTTTGCCTGTTCCACTTGCTCCATCTCCGAGGCACAGAGTCCAATAAATACCAAAGCATTGTAGTTGTTCTTGTCTACCTTCAGGACAGCCTGAAAACATGAGAGGCAGCGAATAAATATTTAGATATTCACTGACGTTCGTTTTAAGCATTATAATAGGTCTAAAAGCCGAATTTGACCTCTTTGAGGAAAAAACAGAATTTAATAACATGGCTTAAAATACCGTCACTTGTGTTGCCCGGGTATAAATCACCCCTGCACCCGCGTTAGCTTCTGTGGGAAGCCAACACTTATGAATTTACAGAGGGAATGTACACGCACATATTTTTCCGCAGCAGGGAACCGACAACTCAGGCGACGCTTTAGCATTATAACTCAGGTAAAAAAACTGTCCGTTTCTCTGTGTACCTTGCAGTGTTTCAGCGCTTCCTTGAATTCCTTGTTTCTAATAGCTTCCCGTGCACTCTTCAGAGAACTCTTCACTTCCTTGGAAGCCATCTTGGATCAGCGGCTACACTGACATCACGGGCTCAATACTGGTACCAGTCCTTTGAATGGACACGCGGCCAGAATCCCGCCCTTCATCACTTTTGCAAGCAGATTCTTTTTAACTCGCTCTTTATTTTGTTTGGGAACTTCAGACAAGAGTTTCATTGTCATTTTTATTTTTCATCTAAATTTGAGATTGACCTTACCGTCACATGAAAGCAGCATTACGCGTGGTTACTTCTTGTTGTTTGCCGTTTCACTCCCAACTGCGACTAACTTTAGTATTTTCCTTCAGTTTCTCGCTAGTAAGGATAACTTGGCTTTTTATACCTTGTTCAGATGAAAGCTGATTAAACAATCAATTCTCACTAAGTCACTCATATATTTTTTTCTTAAAAGGTTGGGAGAATTTGTGTTTTGAGCTTGGGAGTGAAAGGGTTAATCTGGCGTTGCTCGCAATTACGTCACTTCCTCTGGAAACACGAGAACTTCGATCAGCTAAACCATTGCCCACTTCAGACTCCTGGTCTATTCCTGTCACTTCTTTTAGAGTTTTCACAACTGTTCTTTATACAAACTTTAAAATAGTTATTGTTCTGACTGAGTAGTGTTTCATTACCAATGAGGATATCGTCAAGACTGTCTGGTTTACTCTCAGTCACCTCATCCTATTTGAGCATTTCGTTTGGTCCTTAAAAAATAGAGAATGTTGCAGGATGGCGCGAAATGTTGCAGAATATTACAGGATGGCACATCTCATAGCGTAACGGAACAAGTCTTCCAATAAATTTCTTGCACTGCAAGGAGCACAGCAGGCGTGACTAGTTGGCGTGACTAGTTGGCGTGACGAGTTGGCGTGACTAGTTGGCGTGACGAGTTGGCGCCGCACATGAGCTCTAGTCATCGCTATCTGAGTCGACGCCGGATCGAGTCTTTCTTCTTCTTTTTGCCCTCTGGGGCTTCACTGGCTCTTCCTCCTATAAAAGCAAAATCAAACCAACAAAATAAAAAGGACTTGCAACTTCTTTTGGTAGCCGATACAGCTTCTCTTGTACGAGTTCGGGACCAAACTATACTTTTTAAATATTTTAGATTCGTCCGTGAACGTTGGAATATCTGAGGGTTAAAACCAAGCCCGTCTCTTGATGTCATCCAGACCCTGAACCATTCTCATTTCCCAGGAATTTTGCTATTTTTATAGGATAGGCTGTTCTGTTAGCTTAACTCAATATACTTCAGTCTGCTCGGGAGGGTAAGTCTTCACAGAAACTTAGCCTTGCAACGAGAAAAGCAGAATGAGGACGATTTGTTACCTCTTCGCCTTCAGAAGATGAAGGGGACGGGGGCCTGTTGATCGCCATCCGCGAACCCCGAGTCGTTCTTTTCCTGGATTCACTTTCCTCGCACACAGCAAACAACATCTTAAACCTGACAGAAACAATTTTAAAACAGGAAATCTTAGACAAAAGGAAGTACAAGACGGACAGGACAAACCAGTGCATCAGCCACAAGCGACAGAAATCAACATATTGAACCTGACACAATAATGTCAACTTTTTAAAAAGAACGCAGAAGTTTGGGAGGACAACTAGCACAACACCAGCAACAAAAACATCTTGAACCTGACAGAGACAGGAATAGCAACACGGAGAAACTTAAGAAAGGGACTAGAACCCAGGCCCCTTGGTGGTTCGCCACAATCTACCAACTGAGCTGTGAAGCCTCGAGTACTAATAAACAAGTTGTTGTTGTTGTTCTATTGTGTTTCATAACATGCCATATACCTCGTCTTTCTCGTGTCTGGAGAAGATTGTTTGACTTGGTCCAAAGCAGCTTTAAATCCTTCGTGTTTAAAAACTAGAAAGACAAAAACCACAATGATTACCACGCAAGCCGGCGACAATGAACTCCCATAGAATAAAATCCTCTATGTAGAGACGTGAGCTGGGTAACTGGAGATTTTCAGGTATAAACTTAGGAAGTGACTGAGTTGTGCGACATTATATTTTGCACTTACAAGAGACGTCTTCTTGCTCCTGGCAGATCCTGTACAGCCAGTCCAGATGAGAGAGGATTTGCTCCAAGGTCGGCATGTTCTTCACCGTCCTAATCAGTTACACAGAAGAAATGTTGCTTTGTGAGACAGAACACACACAATCAGTTCATCAGTTCAAGGCCATTTCAGTCAGTCAGTCAGTCACTTATTTAAATGAAAGCTGGTACTTGCGTTAGACCTAGTTTTTAGACTGCGTCAGCGTGGAAATGAAGCCTATAATAGATCGACTAAAAATAAATGTGGGAAAGCTAAACGCGCCGTTTAAAGAAGATTTAGCTGAGGTTTCGTTCGTCCTTAGCAGGAGAAAGTCACTTAGTCAGTCAGTCAAGAAGTCATCGTGTAAAGGCTAATTAAAACACTTGATAACTGATAGCACGTTACTTGCGCTTCTTCCCGCCGGCTAAGATTTTCAGCATCTGCTGTCCCAGTAGCTGCGCAAGTTCTCTTGGGTATTCGTGCGTCCAACATCTCAACAAGGCGATACTGAACTGGTTCCCAGGCCTCTTGTCCGAGCACTTCATGCACAGCACGGGGATCAGAAGGTCCACAGAAGGACTGTGCAGAATCCAGAAAGATTATTAACGACAGAACAAGATGATGGTAGTACATCGAACAACTTCATAATCTGACGATGCTTCGAGTGTCAGCATTTTGTGTGTAAGACTCGGAGCAAACTTAAACTTCATGTGCGCAGAAATTTAATGAGACGACAAAACAACATCGTATAACTTCATATATGCACGAATTCAACGAAAAGACGAAACAATTTCGTACTTTATAATCGCGGGAATTCAGTGACAAGGCAAAACAACCTGTTACTTCATGTACGCTGGATTTAGTGGTTGTTTACTTACGGAACACTTTTGGTGAGGATAAGCAAGTTCGCCAGAGCCTCGGAATGGTGTTCAGCTTGCAAGAGAGGCAATATTCCCACAATGGACTCTAGCAGGACGTCTTCTGCTTGCACTAGTTGCCACACACAGTATTGCTCAAACGACTCCCACTCCAACGTACTCTCTAAACACAAAACAAAACCGACCACATTATTAAACCTTTAATTCCTGAACAGCCTCCATCTCTCAACCATACTCGTTCCCAGGCTCTTTTCCGGGGTGGGGTAGGGAAAAGGGCCTGGGAACGAGGATGTCTCTCAACAGGCATACAGCACATCGATAATACATGATACAGTACGCATAATATAAATTACAAAATGTGAAAACAGTCAAACGCACATTGAAACAAAAAACTGAACTTATACCGAGTTCTACTCACCCAGTAGTGAATCCAAGTTCTCTTCCTCTCCAAAAATGACCAGTTCACCAAGCGAGATCTCGCTGATGAAGTTGTTCAGCTGTTGGATAAAGAGTGCCGGAATGTAAGCCATTCTTGTAGGCTCAGCTCTTGTGCAGTGCCTTCCCCCGAGTTGTTTTTTGTTGTTAGGCATGCGTATGTTTGCCTTGTATCTTTGTCTTTGTGTGTGTTTGTGTTTGTCTGAATCTGTTTTCAGTCTATCACATTTACCAATTCGAAATCAACAAAGCTAAGCTTTGCTTGGTAACCTCACCTGTCTCGGTTCCATGTTGCCTACCAACATGTGCAAAATCTCAGTGTTACCAACCACGTATTCTGAAAACTAACCAATAAAAAGGAGTCAATTCAAGTTTCCTCCGTCAAGTTTTCTTATCGCAAAAGCCAGCCTGCTCTTCAAGTCGCAGACTGTTTAAAAATGTAGCCTTGTCGTTACGCTGTTTACAGCAGTTTTCGGATGATTTTGATTGGTTGAAGGTGTATTCTTCTAGCCTCTGTGATTGGCGGTGTTATTACTCTAGTTTTGATTGGTTATTAGTGTGTTCTTCTAGCCTCTGTGATTGGCGGTGTTATTACTCTAGTTTTGATTGGTTATTAGTGTGTTCTTCTAGCCTCTGTGATTGGCGGTGTAATTACTTTAGTTCTCATTGGTTGAAAGTGTTTTCTTACAGCCTCTGTGACTGGCGGTGTAATTGTTTGGGTCGCTCTAGTTGTCGCTGAACTCAAAACTTGTCGTTTCCGTTCATTCAGTTGGGGCCCTGGGGCCCACTTAGTTTCGTTTCCGGTTTGTTTATCATCCCCAGACCCCGCTCCTGGGGAGACCTCGTGGTCGAAGTTTACATTTAGTTCTAGTTCCATTAGTCTCTTCATTCTCTGGTTATTTGTTCGCTTCTAGTTTCGCCTCATGGGGATTTTCGACGTAAGTTTTTCCTTCGTCGCTTCGTTCTCAGTTCTAGCCTTGTTTCGTGGTTACATTTTGTTTTAGCTATTTGTTTTGTATTATTTCTCTCGTTTTAGTTTTCACCATATTAAACACACCATCATCCACGTGTTTTGAGGTGAACACTGCGCTGTGAACGCGACAGTGAAAAGTCGAAAGGGACAGTTAACCCTACTGCAGTCAAGGAGTAATTTGGAGCGAGCATGAAACCGTGAAACAGCCACAGATATTCACGAAATTCGCCGATGGCGGAATCTTCTGAAACACAAACAATCCCGGCGCTCGCCCTGCCAGCGAACTCAAACGGACTTGGCGAAAAACGTCAAAGAAAACCCTCGAGGAAAGCCCTCCAAAATGCAATCCAGCTCACCACCGCCGAATTATCAAGACAGGCGAAGGCACTCCGAACAGCCGCCGACAACGTTTTTGCATCCTTACGCGAAAAATCTTCGGCAGACGAAACGAAGCTGCACTCGCCTACAAAGAAGTACGAGGAGATTCTGAACGAATTGGAAAGTCTCTACGCACAAGACAAATGGGGAGACACTCTCGACGACGCAGAGACAATCCTACAATCTGGAAGAGCCGATTTAGAATACGCCCGCGCTGCCTTAAACAAGGCAAGAGACATACAGTTCAAAGAACCGGTAAGAGAAGGTCACATCCCACGAATTTCCCGCTGCTCGTCCCGTGTCTCCCGTGGCTCTTCGCACTCATCATCCAGTTCAATCAGGACCAAGGCACTAGCTGAGGCTGCCGTCGCCAAGAAGCAAGCAGAATACGACCGACTCATGGCAGAAAAAGAACACGAACGAAGACAACGCGAGGCTGAAGAAAATCGGCTCCGCGAACAGCGACGCGCCCAACATGACCGAGACATGGCAATACTCGCCGCAGACAAGGTAGCAGCAATTGCCGACGCCAAACTTGCCGCGATCGAGATGTCACTCGACGAAGAGGAGAACTCTTCCACCTCCTGCAGAGACGCTGTGTCAGAAGATGCAAGCCACAGAACTCAACAATGGATTAACGCCCAAGAGATCGCGAACAGAACAAAAGAGAACACTATCGCTTATATGCAATACGTGACGCCGCAAGAAGTGACAGACACTTCGAACCCCGGGAAAGCATTGAGCGGAGCTTATAAAACGCCGCTCGATACCCCGACACCGTTACGCACTGTACAGCAAGAAACACCCACCCGCAGCCAGGACAGGTCGTTTCCACAAGCAATCAAAGTTCAAACGGAGGACTATACAGAAGCTATTCTAGCGACAAACAAGCAGCTGATAACCAGCTTAGCAAGACAGAGCTTACCAAAGTGTCACCCGGACACTTTCGGTGGGGATGCCACACTGTTTTATCCGTGGAAAAGTGCGTTTAAGGCCATGATACAGAACGCGGACATCCCCCCTGACCAGGAAACGAACTATCTCCGCCAGTACACAAAAGGAGACGCCCAGAGGCTAGTAGACAGTTACCGTAAGAGGCAGCACAGAGACCCCTCTTCTCTCCTAAAGGAAGTCTGGACCGAACTAGAGAAACGATTTGGAAACACAGCGGTCATCACCAACGCACTTCTGAACAAACTGAGTAGCGCAGCAAAGTTCAACGAGAAAGAAAGAGAGAAACTTCAGATGTTTGCTGACGTATGCGCTGACGTAGACAGTCAACTTGAAATCCTCCCGAGTCTGGCCTGCCTGAATTACCCCAACACCATCAAACCTATCGTGGAAAAGATGCCTCGCTTTCTACAGTCTAAGTGGGAGAAACAAGTCGCCGAGTACGCTGAAAAGAACCACGACGCCTATCCCAGGTTTCATGACTTCACTGTCATGATTGGAAAGCAAGCGACACTGAAGAACCATCCAAACATCATTGCAATTGGAACCCCCTCACCAAAAGAAACCAAACCCACGGGATTTCTGAACGGCAGGTCAGCACTGAGACCGGACGCGAGGACCTTTGTTTCGAGCGCTAAACCCCTACTCGGAGAAACCACCAACAAGGTGAACGAGAAGAGACACTGTCCATTTCACGATACAAAAGGCCACGACCTAGCAAACTGCAAGGCCTTTGAGCGAAAACCACTAACCACAAAGACGGACTGGATCTTGAGGGCGGGACTCTGTTTCCGGTGCCTATCATCAGAACACCAAGCCAATGCCTGTACTACAACCATCAATTGCGAGAAATGTGGAAGCAGTCTGCACAACACATTGCTACACAGAGAGAAAAAGAAACCTGATACCGAAGACGATGGCGAGGAGCTGGAGACAACACCCGACACTGGGGACAACGGCGAGGAGCTGAGATCAGCCTGCACTGCCATCTGCCGCAACAGGAGTGGAGGACTATCGTGCAGTAAGATTGTTCTTCTAGACGTCTTCCAGAAGGACCGGCCAGATCTAATTCTCAGAGTTTACGCCATTATTGACGACCAGAGCAATGCGTCTATGATCTCACCCCTGCTAGCAGACAGGCTAGGAGCAGACGGTCCCAGAGAGAAGTTCCTGCTATCCACCTGCAGCGTCGAGAAGGAAGTAAAGTATGGTCGCCGCGTCACCGGCCTAGTAGTGAGGTCCGTTGAGGGAGAAGAGACTAAACTACCGACGCTAATAGAATGCGACCACATCCCCCGTGACAAGAACGAGATCCCAACCCCAGCGATTGCCAGTGAGTTCTCTCATTTGAAGGAGATCGCCCACCAGATCCCGCCTTTGGACCCAAACGCAAACGTTGAAATCCTCATTGGTCGTGACGCACCAGAATTGTTGAAAGTCAGGGCATTCAAAAACGGACCACCGGGAGCTCCGTGGGCGCAAAAGCTCAAGCTTGGATGGACGGTGTCAGGCCAAGTATGCCTAAATAGAGTTGGTGGACCCGTGCATATTTCGACCCACAGAACCGCAGTCGATATCCCAACCCCACGCTGGCTCTGCCCCGACCGAGGCAACGGACAGCCTACCGCTATCCGGGAAGGTCCCTCACCTCATGGGATCGCCCCATGCCCGAATCACTTTGTGATCAAGGAGGAGTATGTTGGAGGGGGGCAAATTGCACCCAACGTCTACCGCACAACCGAGGATGACAACGAAGCCAGTCTGTCCCAGGAAGACCGCCGCTTCTTAGACGTCATGAAACATACCGCCCACAAGAACAAGCAGGGGAATTGGGAGATGCCCTTACCCTTCCGCTCAGATGACATCAGAATGCCCAACAATCGGAGCCAAGCCGCAAACCGCCTGAACAACTTGTTACGATCTTTCAAGAGGAAACCACAACTGGAGAAAGACTATTTTGCCTTCATGGGAAAGATCCTCGATCGAGGACACGCCGCCCAAGTACCACCTGACGAGCTGTCAGTCGAAGAAGAAAAGGATGGTGGGAAGTCAGCAAACACCGATAGACATGGCCGAATCTGGTACTTACCCCACTTCGGAGTTTACCATCCAAAAAAACCCGACCAGATTCGTGTGGTTTTCGACTCCTCAGCAGAATTCCGAGGCGTGTCGCTAAACAAGGAGCTCCTACCAGGCCCCGACCAGATGAACAACCTACTCGGCGTACTCGTCCGCTTCAGGCAAGAGGATGTTGCCCTGATGTGCGATGTGGAACAGATGTTCCATTCATTCTACGTGAATCCGGAACATAGGGATTTCATAAGATTCCTCTGGTTCAAAGACAACAACCCCTCAGAAGAAATCGTGGAGTATCGTATGCTCGTACACCTGTTCGGGAACGTCTCAAGTCCAGCCATAGCCACCTACGGCATGAGGAAAACGGCGGAAGACGGCGAGGAGGAGTTCGGCTCTGCAGCCAAAGAGTTCGTTTACAACGACTTCTACGTCGACGACGGACTAACTTCGCTGCCAACAGATCAGGAGGCAATAGAACTACTGAAGAACACGCAAACCATGTTGGCCACCGCCAGACTCAGACTTCACAAAGCAGTGTCAAACTCCGTTCCTGTTATGGAAGCCATACCCATAGAAGATCGGGGGAGAAACGTCCGCGACTTAGATCTCCGCCACGACAGCCTCCCAACACAGCGTTCCTTAGGAGTTCAATGGGACCTGGAGAGAGATACCTTTACCTTCCATGTTATTCTACCAGAGAAACCGTACACACGTAGAGGCGTGCTATCCGTTATCAACTCGATATATGACCCGTTAGGCCTAGCTGCGCCAGTCACCCTAAATGGAAAGCTGTTACTCCGGCAGTTGGTCGTCATGGGAAAGAAAAGCAGCGACTCCCCATTAGGATGGGACGACCCACTACCCGAAAGGTTGATGAGCCAATGGAAATCCTGGAGAGACACGCTCGTGGACCTGGAAAACATCCATGTCCCCAGATGCTACCACCCCAAAGACTTCGGCCCCGTAGTACGATCCGAGATCCACTCATTCTCAGACGCCAGCAAGGACGGTATTGGAGTCGTCACTTATCTCAGACAAGTCAACGAATCGGGAGAGGTGAACGTTGCATTCCTGTTTGGACAAGCGAGGATGGCTCCTCTGCAGCCAACGACAATTCCCCGGCTCGAGCTCTGTGGCGCCGTCTTATCCTCTGAGGCTGTGAGGAAACTTCTAAAGGAGTTACGTCTACCCATCCACGAAATCGTGTTCTACACAGATTCCAAAGTTACCCTCGGCTATATCCAGAATGATAGTCGAAGGTTCCATGTATATGTCGCCAATCGCGTCCAGGTCATCAGGAACATATCCGATCCATCTCAGTGGAGATATGTCAACACTGCTTCAAACCCAGCAGATCTCGCAACACGAGGAGTAGCTGCCGAAAACCTGAAAGACTCCAAATGGCTAAACGGCCCAGAGTTCTTAAAAGAGACCTCTAGCAGCGTGCCCGTTCCTGAAGTGGTCGGCTTAGATACACAAGACCCCGAAGTCAGAAGCCAAGTCGTTGTCCACGCCACGGAAGTCAACGAAGCCCTGGGACTAGGCTCTGAACGATTCACCCGCTTCTCCAGATTCACATCTCTACGACGAGCCTTAGCCATTCTCATAACCAAGATAAAGGCGTTTAAGTCAGAACGTGACAATCACAGGTCGAGAAACCCAGGCGAACACGTCAACAACCACAACTCAAAGCACCAATCTTCACACAAAGAGCCTGAACGAGTTCCACGTGGCCCGTCGGTAGAGGAGTTAAGCCAAGCAGAAATTGTCATGATCACGACCGTGCAAAGTGAGTGTTTCGCAGATGAAATCGGATCAGTGGAAGTGAAGAGTGACTCTCGTGATACCGAGGATCATACCCACACCCGCCAGAAGAAAATCACACTGAAGAAGTCAGACCTCCGCCCTCTAGACCCGTTCTTGGATGACCAGGGAGTTCTCAGAGTAGGTGGTCGTCTACGCCGCTCCAACCTCGACTTCCCAGAGAAACATCCAGCCGTTCTGCCGAAAGGACATCACCTATCTCGTCTCATAGTCCGCCATCAACACGAGAAAGTACATCATCAAGGTAGACAGATCACCCACGGAGCCGTCCGAGCAGCTGGCTACTGGATCGTAGGCGGTCATGGAGTGGTGTCGAAAGTAGTCAGCTCATGCGTAACTTGCAAAAGATTGAGAGGAGCGAGTCTCACGCAACATATGGCCGACCTACCCTCCGACAGGACAGAAACCCCACCACCGTTCACCAATGTTGGATGCGACGTGTTCGGACCTTGGACAATCCAGACAAGAAAGCTCAGGGGAGGTGCTGCCAACTCAAAACGTTGGGGACTGGTTCTGACCTGTTTAAACAGTCGAGCCATCCACATTGAGGTCCTGGAGTCTATGGACACGAGCGCATTTCTCTGTGCGCTTCGCAGGTTTCTCTCACTTCGCGGTCCTGCCGCTATAATAAGGTGTGACCGTGGCTCGAACTTCATAGGAGGTAAATCCGAGCTGGATCAAGCTCTACAGGAGATGGATGAAGGGGCGCTTAAGACCTATCTCGCCGACCAAGGTTGCAAATGGCTATTCAACCCACCCCATGCGTCCCATTTTGGAGGTATCTGGGAGCGGCAGATTGGGACTATCCGCCGAGTCTTGGATGCCATGCTTTTAGAGTTGGGAGGACCTCAACTCACGCATGAACTACTCACCACGCTCCTGGCCGAGGTGACAGCAATAGTGAACGCTCGTCCTATCGCCACTATCCCATCCGATGCAGAGGAACCCCAGCCCCTTTCACCAGCCATGCTGCTCACCTTAAAGACTCGTCCACTTCTTCCCCTTCCCGGTAACTTCACCTCACAAGACTTGTACGCACGCCGTCGGTGGAGAAGAGTGCAATACCTATCGGATCAGTTTTGGGTCCGCTGGCGCAGGGAATATCTTCAGTCCTTACAGAAACGGCCAAAATGGAACGAGCATAAGCGCAACCTTGTTGCTGGAGACGTGGTTCTAATAAAAGACGAACAGGCCCACCGTAACAACTGGCAACTTGGTAAAGTGGTCAAATCATTCACCAGCGACGATGGAAAGGTCAGAAAGGCGAACATCTTGGTTTGCGAAGAAGGAGTCCGGAAGATATATCTACGCCCAATCAGCAAACTGGTTCTTATTGTAGAGTCACAGGACTCGCGCTCTCTCTAGCTAGGAACGTTCAAAGAGCAAGGACGTTGTCCTTGGGCGAGGAGTGTCGCTGAACTCAAAACTTGTCGTTTCCGTTCATTCAGTTGGGGCCCTGGGGCCCACTTAGTTTCGTTTCCGGTTTGTTTATCATCCCCAGACCCCGCTCCTGGGGAGACCTCGTGGTCGAAGTTTACATTTAGTTCTAGTTCCATTAGTCTCTTCATTCTCTGGTTATTTGTTCGCTTCTAGTTTCGCCTCATGGGGATTTTCGACGTAAGTTTTTCCTTCGTCGCTTCGTTCTCAGTTCTAGCCTTGTTTCGTGGTTACATTTTGTTTTAGCTATTTGTTTTGTATTATTTCTCTCGTTTTAGTTTTCACCATATTAAACACACCATCATCCACGTGTTTTGAGGTGAACACTGCGCTGTGAACGCGACACTAGTGACGGCGCTGAACGACGTAAAGCGTCACGACAATCTCACCTTTCTGTAAATAGAAGGAATCAAGTAGCGGAATGCCTTGGAATCGTATTCTTGACAAACCTGTCAGTTGGAGCAACAGAACAAGAAAGCGATGTCCAGAAAAGATACCAGACAAATCAAACACAGCGAGATTTGCTAGCTACAGCAACAACAACTTTACTCAGCTCTCTCAGAGAACTATGGATATATGTTCACAGTTGTTGAAGATTTTAAAAGCTGCTGTGTTGTTTAGAATCGCGAGGCTTTTACAGAGACACAAAAATAGGCTTTGTCACATTTATGTGGCGCATTCGCAAGAAAACTGCAGGGATTTAGTAAGTGGTTTAAAAAAGTAAAGTGTGATGCAGTAAACCAAAACAAGTTTAGACGACTAGTTACCAGTACCTTCAGGTCCTCAGCCAGACAGGTCTGCAGGGGCCTCTCCCCACGGGAAGTTTTGGCAAAGTCTTCGTACATAGTGAGGCGCTCATCATCTGACACACTTAAAAGAGAGAGCAATGGTAACGAGGTTACATGTTTCATTTGTACAAGGAAACCTGGTAATGGAAGGACTCATAAGTTGAGGTCCAACACGGAGCCTAGAAACATGAATCACATTTGTATCTAGACACGCGTTGTACCTAGCTTTCAGGTAAAACAGAAATCTGTAGCCAAACTTGTCTTCTACGTCATGTAGGGCACACAGAAGGGTGAGGAAACGCTCCCGCGTGACGTCATGAGTCGGTAAAGCGCAGATGTTTCTGTAACAAACAAGCGACGAAAATATAAAAACCCAGAGTTGAAGTTATTAGAATTCTTTTAATAAAACAAAGCATTAATCTGAGTCTAAAAGCAGAGTAACTGCACCTTACTGAACAACTCCATAACCTGATAAATTCTGGCGCCATTTCTGGCTCCATTTTATCGAGTTTTAACTCGCTAAACTGCCAGGAGAAGCCAGACGTTTGAGGAGCAGAAGTAGCAGTGGACGGCAGCAGTTGGTTTGAAGGTTCTTACCTGCAAATGACGTAGAATGGCCCCTCTATGCAATCCTCTAAAGGCTTGTCCTTGGTAATACACGGGCTCATTAAGTCCTCCGCCATGCAGAAGTTCAGACAAACCGCTAACGATTTGGCGTCTTCGCCCTCAAACGCAGTCTACATGGGTAACAAAAATAAACATGAAACAGAGACTAAGTAGTGTTTCTGAGAGACAGAGCAAAAAAAAAAAAAAAAAAAAAAAAAAAAAAACTGAAGGAAAGCACACAAACAGAGAGGTAAACAATCAAACACAAAATAAACAAACAAACAAACAAACAATCACAGACAGACAAATACACAAATAGACCAACACAAAAGGTCAGAACAAGAAGGGATATTTATTTACTTACTAAAGTTGTAACACTCGTCAGAATGCTCTCCATCAATTCACACTTTCCTGTTGTGTCGCTGAAGTAAAAATACAAATCAAATGAAAGGTATGAAAAATAGCTCATTACATTTGACGTAAAACAAACTTTGTAGAACAAACAGAAGTGGATCCAAGAGAAACTCCGGCCGGTTTCCAAATGTCCGATAGCGCAAGCTTTTTGAGGGGTTAGGGAGCACGCTCCCCCACTCCCTCCCCATCCGGAAAAGTTTGGCTCTCCAAATGCCACTTCTCGCCCTTTTCTGGAGACTGAGAACTAAATTTCCAAACTGTGACCGGTTTCCGTAAACCGGTGTAAACCGGTCTGGATCCGGCTCTGACTGTTCTCGTTTGAGTGCGCAATCGCATGAACCTGCTGAACAGTTTACTCACCTCTCCTGATAAAACTTGATAACCAGGTCTTTGAGTTCCTCGCCTAAACTGTCCAACTCTTCCAACTCCATGATGTCGTCATTGCTGCTGTCGCCTTCCTCGTCTCCATCTTCAATGGCTTCCTTGTCAATCGGTTTAAACGAGTAATCTCTCTCCTTCTCATCCTCCTCCTCCGGGTCAGAAAACACCGCTTCCTCTTCCACGATGTCCAACTCGTCATCCACGCCACTGTCTCCTGTCTCACTGATTCTGTTGTTACTGTCTGTCCCGCTCAGCTCACTGTCTGTGCCGCCAGGCAGCATAGGTAAGGAGGCCGAGGAACTTTCCACTTTATTGAAGGCCGATGTTGAAGATTCTTCGAGTTTCGTCCCTTGAAAAACAAATCACATGCAGTGATGAGCAATGAAGAAGTTTTTTGGCTTCTGCTTGTCGACAACAGCGGGTAAACTTGTCGTGGAGTAATGCATGGTGGAAAAGCAAACGAGACTAAGAAACACACAAAGAACAATAACTGAAGTGGGACCAACGAACATACTGTTGGTTGATACTGTGTGATAATGCTCTAAGACAACAAGACGTTTGCCGTGTGTCATTCTAATTTCAACTTTTTTTTCTTTTTTTTTTTGGGGGGGGGGGGGGGGGGGGGGGGTGGGGTGTGGGTGGTACTTGTGTTACCTGAGGTGCAGAACTCTGGTAAAGTGTTCCTGATCAAAATTTTTAAGTTGCGGCCCATCTTGGGATTTTCCAGTAAAGGAGACAAGGACCTTCAGGTAAAAACACAAGCGTTAAAGGAGTATTGTGGAAACAGTCTGAAGTTCAAGTTGTAACTTGTTCTTATCAGAAATTCATTTAGCATCACCAAATCGTCGTCATCATCTTTTACGGCGACTTTGTCACTGTCGTGTTGCCGTCATCGTCATCATCATCATCATCACAATCGCCACGTCAGCGTCATCACCACCATCGTCATTATAATCAATGTCAGCGTCATCGTCATCATCATCATTGTCAACGTCATCATCGTCATTATAATCAATGTCAGCGTCATCGTCATCATCATCATTGTCAACGTCATCATCGTCATTATAATCAATGTCAGCGTCATCGTCATCATTGTCAGCGTCATCATCGTCACCATCGTCATCAATGTCAGCGTCATCATCGTCACCATCGTCATCATTGTCAGCGTCATCATCGTCACCATCGTCATCGTCATCAATGTCAGCGTCACTGTCGTCGTCACCATCGTCATCATCATCAATGTCAGCGTCACTGTCGTCATCGTCCTTATCATTATGATCACAGTTATTTATTAGACATTGTCTGGAACAGACAGGACGGATTCTTGACACGTACATGATGACCTTCTTGTCGGTGATGCTCTTGAACGCGTTACTCACACCTTTCCTGATTTCAGCTTTGAGAGGAACGCAGTAATTTGGAATTATCTATAGAAAGAAAGAAAACAAGAAGGCGGGAGAATGTAGTGCGAACTCAAGTCGTTTCGTTGGTATGATGGCAGGATGCAGTTTTTCTGGCGAGACGCTCTCTGAGGGTGCGGGATTCAAAGATTCGATTAGTGAATGTGTGGAATGCCTGTGTGCCTATGACCCTGAAACAGCGGGTCACGTGCCTCGTGCCACGCGCGCGTGTCAGTTTACTGTTTAGAACAGTGGGTCTCGTGCCTCGTGCCACGCGCGCGTGTCAGTTTACTCTTTAGAACAGCGGGTCTCGTGCCTCGTGCCACGCGCGCGTGTCAGTTTACTCTTTAGAACAGCGGGTCGCGTGCCTCATGCTGCGTGCGCACGTGAGTTCACTTACTCTGCACAGGAAGTCCAGTAAGGAATGCGTGATGGCGGCGTGACTTCTAATAGAATGGTACATCAGTAACACGGCCGGCTCTGTCAAGAAAACGAGTTATCTGATCACGCGTCTATTTCACCTTCCAGTAGAAAATGATTCCCAGCCCTCCACCCGCCCCCTCCCCTCCCCGTCGCGGTGTCAGTGCATTTGCAATGCTCACCTATGTTCATGATGTTGTCTTTGTCAGATTGGTAAAGCAGCCAATCAAAGAAGAGCGCCAACTTGGAGTTGACAGTTACTGCGGGCATCTGAAAAGACAGGAATAAATATAAATAAACAACTAAAATAAAACCACAAAATATCCTTTTTCACAAATTTATCTTACACACATTCTTACAACTACAGTGAACTCTCTCTAAGGCAGATACCCTTGGGACTAGATTTAGTGTCCGTCTTAGAGAGGTGTCTGCCTTAGAAAGAGTTCAGTTACAGAGAAACAAGTAAAAATCGGCAAGGACCAAATCTGCATGCTGTCCGCCTTAGCGAGGTGTCCACTTCAGAGAGAGTTGACTGTATACACCATATACACATGTACAAAAACTTTCCACACTACGTCATTTCACGTTTATTCCTTGCATTTTCACAAAGCAAGTCTTCACCTGAGCAGATGTTAAGAGCCAACCAATAATCGCCCATCTTGGAATGATGTCGGAGCACAGGACCTCATTGGATGGATGGACAACACCAACAATATATCGAATAAGATCTGGTATTAAGGTCTGACTCTCAGGGTTGGACAAGTACTGCGTGAGACAAATACAAGAGAGATGTGAACAACCCAGTGTCTGTGGTATTACCTGCCAATTATTAAAGTTTGCACTTACATGACGGTAAAACCACTCCTGGTATCTCCTCTGTTGACCAAACTTCACCTACAAAAAACAAAGTAAACATTTTATGTACTTGGATTCTACCAAGAAAACCTCTATGGTTCTTTTTAATGCTGTAAGCAACATCTATACACAATACAGAATTAACATGAAGAAATTATGCAAGTTTCAAGAGCACAACTTTTCTTTGACTCATGTCTCAAATGACCACACCTGTCCCTTACTGTGATATACAAAACACACAGCAGGTCCATTATACAGCAGCTGCTTACATATCTTACCTTAGATGTTAAAAACAGGATTCTGTTTTCCATTTCTGGGGTAAGCCGGCAAGCAAGAAACTTTCGTGATGTCCTTAAATGAAGCAGCTGGGAAATACCTGCACAAGAAAGCAAAAGACACTCAGAGATGTTTTACCGTTTGGTCACATGATAATGAAGCTACTATAAACTTAAATGCAATGTCATGCTGTTGTGTTGTGTTGTGTGGTAAGTATATCTCAAGCTGTTTTCGTATCTTCAACTCACCATTAAATTGTGGGCACAGAGATTGAGGTTTATGTAGCATGTCCTTCCAAAGAGCTGAGAATTCAGGAATCCTGAGGACAATGACAAAATGTAACAAACAGAAATTATTGCTGTTGAGGGAAACAAGACAAGGACCGGCCTTCATGTTTGAAGTACAATTCCCAGTCCAGGCCAACTAACTGGCTTCATCTGCACAGAATTTTGAACAGCACAACAGGAAATACCTTGCTACATTGTGAAGCATTCTGACTAAATCTCTGCCAATCTGCATGCAATCTGAAAACTGTAAAGGTAAACAAAAAAGCAACATATTAATTTGTGAACACTACCACAAAGCAACAACTACATGTACAAACCAGAACAAGAACCACCTGTGAAACCTGTAGCAAGGGGCAAAGAAAGAAGAAACAAACTATTGCAGATGCACATTGTAATGTGTAGACATCACCTAAAGACATCGGTGGTATGGAAACCTGTGGTTTTAATAAACTGTATTGGGCTGAAGGAAGACAAACCCTTTCTTTCAGTAAAGAACAGCAAAAGTCAATCTCCATCTGTCTCAGGTTTTTTAGTGCTGGACTGTCATGGTCTTCTATGAGCCGCAGGTAAGTATAAACAGCAGTGGCCAGCAGAACAGGGTTCTTCTCCAGCCAAGACCTGCAAGGTGAGTTTCATAAAGCACTTAAATGTTAGTATTGTAAGTACCAACAAATATGTAGACAACATGCAAACATTTTTACATTAATTACACAGTACATCCTCCTCCTCCCATTCAAGAAGCTAATGACAGACTAGAATTTCAGATCTAAATCCTACAAATAGCATGAGTGGGGTTGGTGGTGCAATCAGGACCAACCTGTTGTTACTAAAGATGGCCAGTAAATTCTCTGCCAGCCAGAGGTTTGATGCGGAAGTGTCACCTCCTGCCACCTGCCTTATAAGGGCATGACACAAACCATCTGTACTCATGACGGAACTCTTGGCCAGTTCAGTGGTCAACCACAGAATCTAAAGAAAACATACATAAAATAAGTTGGTATTTTAATTTAGTCTTTTCTGAAACTGCAGGCACTGCATTAGGAGGTTGAGTTAAAAATGTGGATTAACTTACCTGGGTTCTTGTTGATTCTAACAATTTGGAGAACTTGTCTGACACAATTCCAATCACCCGGCCGGCCACAAGACTGAGTCCATCGCGAGCAATGTAAGTTAAGTCTCTGTAAGCCTGAGAAACAATATTGTGAAGCAGCAGATTAAAGGATGAATAAGAGCCATGGAAAACATGGAGAACAAGAAAGAAATGAATCCAAGACTTGGAGAAAGAAAACACTGAAACAGTGCAGGGACCAGACACCTGGGTCATGTAGGATTTTATGACATATATAGTGTAAATATAAATATTATTCAGTTACTTTTGCCGCTGTAGGTGGATCAATTAAAATGGTGTATAGCAGGCCAAGGGATACTTCTTCCAATTGCTGAGATCCTTGGCAAACCTGAGAAATTAAAAAATTCACAAAAAAAAAACAAAACATTACACTATACCCAATAGTCACCAAGATGAAGCCAGCAACTGCTACTGATCCTCTCCATCCCCCCCTCCTTCCGCATCTACACCTAATAGGTCACTTCCGAGATGCCAGTTGACTTGGTTTCAAAACAAGGCCAAACTCAATCTGTCTGATGAAGATTAGCTTGATTTGCAACTAAATAAGACATAAAATTAATTTTCATAACAAAGGTTTCTCACAAGGCCTGAAGTTTTGAAAAAGCCAACATCCATCTTGGGAATGGCGAGGGTGATAAACTTACAATTTTATTCAAAGCATCATGAGCCTCATTCTCTGACATCTGTGCTGTTGCTCCAGTGACAATTCCATAACACTTCTCTAGTTTCTAAAGCAGAAAATAGCGACAAACAAAACATGTACAGGATCATTTATGAGAGGGAAAATACATTCATTGACTGGCTAAATAATATTGTACGCGAGAGTTTATAACTGCAGTTTTGATGACTTCAGGTTTATTGACTAACCCTCGTGTTCTCTCAACTTGCAAAGTGGTGATTATACGAGGTTATATGAAATGTGTTATATAGTATATAATTTCTAAAAAATGCCATGATATTTTGTGAATGAAGTAGGCAATGCTGAACCTACCTCCTCCAGCTCATCCTTTGGCTGCAGGACGCTTGTAACAAACATCCGGGATTTGGCGGCTTTGCTAGCGCCCTCCATGGTGTTCAGGAAACCTCTTATATTCGGAATATGAAAGACCCAACCAAACTTCTACACAGCCGCCATTTGTATTTTCGCATGTGAAAGAGAGACTGGGTCTACTGAAGAGTCTGGGGCGTACTACTTCATGTAAGACTCCATGAAACATCTGAAAAAAAAAAGATGGCGACGGACTTTCACAAGGTCGAAATTCAAAAGTTTCCAAAAATCGCCAAACGACAGACAGCAGATACAAGATACTGGAAGAAATTTGGCGTAAGTAAAGCATTCTTTATCCCAGGTTTCGTTCATAGCTGGCGTTCTCAGTTCTAGTTCAAATCTGCAGTTTCCAATCGTTGTGAAAGAATTTGGTGCTGTTAACCACGTGGATTTCTGCGCCAAGGAATCGCACGATTTTGCTGTAACAAGCGGGTCCAGGGTAAGTTCAAGACTCTTGGTAGTTTACAGTAGAAGCTTCTCAATTACTGAATCGATCGATAAGTGACCAAGCGAGCACATAATCTTCAATAAAGATCTGACCAGAACCGGTCCAGCACTGGTCAGCTCGCCATGTAAATATCTACATCTGTTGATTTGCAAAATTATGCGACAGTAAGGCAATCTCTCAAAAATTTATCACCAAAGTTTTGCCTTTCTCAGCTCAATTTTTAATCATTTTCACTCGTTTCCGAAGCTAATGCTACGTGTATACTATTTTACAGGTCAAAATTTTTGATGCCAATACCCATCAAGCCAAGAAAGTCTTATCAAGATTCAAGGAGGTGGCATACTGTGGGACCTTTCGGCATGATGGGAAGCTGCTGGTTGCCGGGGGAGAAGACGGATTAATGCAGGTAACTTTAAATGGAGAGTTTGTTCATAAAACCAATAATAGATAACAGTAGTTTTACTGTACAGGTTAAACATCCACAGTATGGGTGTTGCACATTACCTCTCAAGAGCAATATATGAACATCTGTGTGATTGTTTTTTCTTTTACCATATAGTTGTTTGACCTCAACAGTCGTGCCATTTTGCGTCAATTCAAAGGCCATGCAAGGTACGTGTAGAACAAAGAATTAACATGGTCAGCTGAAATTATCATTGATCATCTGCTGTCCTTGTGTTGGTTGTCAGTGAGTCCTCTTCACTAGTGGCTTGTTCACTGATGGTCTTCTGTACATGAAAATTTGTACAATCATACACAGCACCTATTGTTTAATATTCTTCTTTGCAGTGCTGTTCATGTTACAAAGTTTCTCTTGGATGACCTCCACATCATCTCAGGCTCAGACGACAAGACAGTAAGGACTTGGGACATTGCCACAGAACAGGAGACAGTTTCATTCAAGGAACATCAGGTTTGATAAGTCATAATTTATTATAAACTTATACTTATTTGAGTCTACAAGGGATTCGAGGACCTCAGACACTCGTGTAAGCATTTGTACTGTAATGACAAATTTATTCATTTCTCTGAACTTTGTGCAGTGCTGTTATTATAAAACTAACATTCATAACCTTGACTTGTTGGTGTTGAACAGGACTATGTCAGATGTGGTGTTGTTAGCAAAGCAAGCAAGGACATATTCATCACTGGTCAGTACAAGGCCTCTGTACAATAACTGTAAATTATTTACTTTGTAGTATGTTTTTACGTGAGTCTGTATGTACCATAAGTGACCTTCATTTCTTATATTTTATATTTCCTGTTAAGGTTCCTATGATCACACAGTCAAACTGTGGGACAGTCGGTGTGAGAGTAGCGTCCTTACCCTGGATCATGGTTCCCCTGTGGAGTGTCTCCAGTTATTTCCTGCTGGAGGGCTCTGCATATCTGCTGGTATGTTCATTTTTTGCTGAAACCTTGAAGGGGCAGTGAAAGAATACAGGTTTACCATATCATGTGCTGTGTAAGTTTTCTGAAGGGCATGACTCTTTAATATGGTGTGTTTGTCCCGTGTCAGAGGGTAACATAATAAAAGTTGGGGGGCAGGATATGATGCTAACTTGGAGTGTGTTTCTAATGTGTTACAGGAAGTAACATATTAAAATTAGTGGGGGCAGGGTGTGACTCTAACATGGAGTGTTCGTCATATGTTACAGGAAGTAACATTATAAAAGTGTGGGACATTCTTGGTGGAGGCAGGCTTCTGGCTGGATTCTCAAATCATCAAAAAACTATCACATCCCTCTGTTTTGATGGACAGCATCGGAGGTTGCTGTCTGGTTCTGCAGACAGGTAAGGAAACAAACAAACAAACAAGGGAAAAGGAGCTGAGACTGGAACAACACTGTCGGTGTATGATTATAAAAGAAATAAAGTGGTTTGTTGAGCTGAGTTAAAGAAGCACACAGGAATATGCAGTTGCAAAATGAGCCCTGAAAATCATTTCCACTGGAACTGCCAGGTTGAGACATTCAGTGTAAATAATACATTTGCCCTGATTTCAGACATGTGAAGATCTATGACATCCAGGATTACAGTGTTGTACACAGCATTGACTACCCATCACCCATACTAAGTGTAGCTGTGTCGGTGAGTTTTTCATTTGACAGTATCGCACATAGTCAACTCCCAAGCTTCCCTTTATGTTTGATTCATCCTGTCCCATTATTTTGTCTTCTATCTGTTTTGTTTATCAATCTCTGTCCCTTTTGTTCTCTTTTCTTGTTCTTCTTTTTTTCTTTGTAAGTTTTCTTGCTGTTGTTGTTTAATCTGTCTCCCTAATGTCCTGTTCTGTTTCTCGTGTTCCAATGTTTGCATGAGTTGTTCCATGCTTTCTCCCTAGCCTGATGACACCCATCTTGTAGTGGGGATGTCCAGTGGTTTACTGTCGATCAAATATCACATGAAACACACAGAAGACAAGCAGGACACTCAGGAAGCACGACAGAGAACTGCGCAGCCCCGTGGTGGAACCTACCGCTATTTTGTGCGAGGAAAGAACTTTGCATCTCAACAGGTGTGTTGTGAGCTGAAGGATCAACTTCAATTTTCTCTTTCAATCTCTTACCAGACATATATCACAGAGTATGGAGAAATTGACTTTTGACAACTGATTAACTGATTAAACTATCAAGTCTTGCTACATATCACTCATACATTTTATTCTAAAAAGGTTAAGAGAATTTGTATTTAGGGCTTGGGAGTGAAAGGGTTAAAGGATATCTTGTGTTGTGTACATTGCTGACATTATACATGTACACATTTCATTCCACATTTTGCTGTACTGTGCTTGTGCTATGTGATGCTGCAGTGTGGTATTTCCTACTGTAAGATGAGTACTAGTTGTTTTATTATCTGTGATATTTATTAAAACCTATCCTACATTTGTCCACTTCAGAATGATTTTGTGGTGTCAGAGAAACGCAAGCCTCGCTTTAAAGCGTACGACAAGCACTTGAGAAAGTTCAACTATGCAGCAGCTCTGGACGCCGTGCTAACGGTAAGGAAACAAACTATCTGACAAACAAACTAGCTAACAAACAAACTAGCTAACAAACAAACTAGCTAACAAACAAACTAGCTAACGGTAAGGAAACAAACAAACTAGCTAACAAACAAACTAGCTAACGGTAAGGAAACAAACAAACTAGCTAACGGTAAGGAAACAAACAAACTAGCTAACGGTAAGGAAACAAACTAACTAGCTAACGGTAAGGAAACAAACTAACTAGCTAACAAACTAACTAGCTAACGGTAAGGAAACAAACAAACTAGCTAACAAACAAACTAGCTAACGGTAAGGAAACAAACTATCTAACAAACAAACTAGCTAACGGTAAGGAAAAAAGCGCCTGATAAAATATGTCAGTTCCAAAGCGAGGAACGTTACAAAAAAGTAACGCTCGAAATCTCAGCCAATGCATTTTCTTCCGCGTTCAGCATAGTTACGGTACATCGACCTTATGTTTTTACATTGTACGTTTTGCCGCTGCTCCGCGCTCTCCCAGGGACCAGCATATCATTGCAAGCGAGGAATGCCATAGAATCAAAACTGTATGCATCGCATCCCGACCCCTCCCCCCCCCCCACCCTCCTCATCTCACATCTCGCTTTTTTTGCTAGAGGAAAAGAAATATTAAAAGCCGTAAGACACACGTATAGACTTTTAGATTTGTTTGTTGCGTTTTACTGTGCGCAGCCGACTGTCAGTCAACCTGCAGTTGTGCTGTCAGTCGTCAACGAACTGTCAAGAAGAGGAGGCCTAAGGAGAGCACTGGCAGGAAGGGACGAGGAAGGCCTGGTACCCATCTTGAATTTCCTTATAAGGTAAGTAAGTAACGCTGTCATCTTATTTGTCCAGTTTCAGCTCTCTAACAGCTTAAAACACATCTTTTCTTTTCAGAAATATCTCGAACCCACGTTACTCAGCTTCTCTCATCGATTTGTCCAGCGAGATGTTGGGTAAGGAGTCAGTAAATGCTTCACGTCATTTCCTGCTCTGTGTTGCGTTGTTTTATGTTGCTTCAGGCTGTTTGTTCCTGAGATGTTCTGTGCTGTACTTTGATGTGTGAGCTTTGTTCTCGGTTCTTTCACAGATATATACACGCCCGTGCTGGGACAGTCTCAAAGAGTTGATGGACTCTTCTCCCGCTTAAAGAACAAAATTGATACAGAACTTCAGTTTCAACAGAAAGCTTTTGAATTGTTGGGCGCGTTGGATTCGTTATTTGCTGCTGCTGCTGCTGCTGTTCCAGCGCCAGAAACTGCAGAAACGACAAGCAATGGCTCCTAAAGGAGGTGGCAGAAATGAAGCAAAGACGGAGAGAAGAATTCGTTAACAGCACGGAGTGTGCTGCATTTGTGATGCTTGACGATGCGGCGATAAGATTTGAGACAAAGATGGAAACTGTGCAAGCTGTTATGGAGAATATGGAGTTTTTCTCATCGTGTCACGTGTCACGATGCTGTCGAACTGAAAATGAGAACTGCCCCTCGGACAGGGCGCCCGTGATTGTAAGTACAAACTTGTACAATCTGGTACAAACCGGTACAATCTCGTACAAACTGGTGCAATCGGGTAATGCGGAATGCGTCAGAGAAGAATCGAACAGGATCATGTTAGTGCCTTAACAGGCGAACTCAAACAAAGTAAAACTGCTCCAACTGGCCAAGTGAAAAGAAAAACGTTCAGACTTTCAAACATTGAAGTGAATGGTAAACTAAGGTTGTAAAGGCTGCGTCCTTTACTGGTTTAAGTGGCAGTGAAGTTAACTGTTGATTTATTGCGTAATATAAGGATGATTACACTGTAATGCTGTTAAGTATCAGAATCTCGGTCCAAACTGGAAAGGTCCGTCAAGATCCAGCGCTGCTGCACTGTTTGCCGTCCGATGTCTTCTTTGAGTGACTCTAAACCTGTGAAAAAACAAACAACAACAACAACAAACAAACAAACAAACAGCTGTGAGAACAGTAAAATTTGCTTGAAGGTGCATTTTTAAAAATATTGGACGAGAAACATGTAGATAATAATAATAATAAAAATGATATGTAGACAGATTCATGTGTGCATGCTGGAACGCATGTCCTCAGGCGTGACTGTGACATTTTCTGAGTCAAGATTAAAAATCAATGGTTGGTGAAGACATACTTGACTTCAAGGCTTCAGTTTGTACACAAAGTTTACTCCCTGGAAGCCAACGCCGACGTCAAACCAACAATTGTCTGACGCTCCGTGTCTGTCGTACGTCTTCCCGGCATCCTCTGCGCCCCAGCATTCGCCGAAATACTGCAAGGCAAACCACGTGAATCCCGCATATTGAGCGTGCTGGCCACACTTATACACTGTCTCGTTCATGTTATGCCAATTGATGCCATTCCCATTTCGCATATTTATCACGAGCGTCGGAAAAGCCTTCGGTTTGCCGTCCTTGTAGCAGCCAAGTCTGTCAAAGTGAACTGGGGAAACAAAAGAGAATCAAGCTACCTCGATGGTGACCGTGCACGTGTTTTTCTTACGATTTGGAGTTTTTCCGACTCTTAATGTTGTTGTTGTTGTTGTTTTTTTTTGTTTTTTTGTTTTTTTGTTGTTGTTTTTTTGTTTTGTTTAAGAACTATGTGTGACTAAACGATGAACGGCTCTAAAGCTAGATTATTTTACACGATTCCCAATCCAGGTGAAGGATAACTAAGTATGAATACTCCACCTTACTCTACGCATTTTCAGTTATTGCAATGCAAACGGAATTGGTGGTCAGAATTGCCACACTGGATGTGATTCTGAGCTTGTATCTCCTTTGATCAAGACTCAGTTGGAAGACAAAAAGGATCAAATGATCCGCTTGAAATAAATGTCACCCTTACCGACACAGGCTGAGCTGTTACAGGGACGAGTTTCTTCAGATGGCTGGCTGCAGTTTCCGCCACAGAGCAGACAGGTTCTGTTGCGTATCTGAGTGCCGTTACATATCTGACTGCACTGGCTCCACTGAGACCACGGACTCACCACACTTTCTATTATCAGTAATAATAATAATAATAATAATAATAATAATAATAATAATAATAATAATAATAATAATAATAACAACGATAGTAAATATAGAGAATAATATTTATACAGGGCGCTTCCATCACCAGAATTAAGGTGCTTTTCAGAGATGTTCTAAAACGTGGAATAACAAAAAAACTAGATGAATCGGAATGTGGACGTCTCCTTTTGACTGACATGCAGACATTTGGCGACAGAACTGGACGGTCACATTTCACTAATCCGTGCGATGCAAACTGAATAGGCAGTCGAGAGAAAAACTTCTACATGTTGGAGAATCACACCTGAACAATCGAGCAAGCTACAGCGTGTTGTTTGCTCTGATGACCCGTTGCATTTCCGGCCGTTTGCAGACGGAGGGGGCTTGGTACAGAAGCGTTGTCTCTGCTGAAATCCCTGCCCACACGTCACACTACATCTGCCCCAGGCTCCCCACGACGTCCACCCACCGTCTATTTCTGGAAATAAGACGAAAAAAGAATGCTTTCGGTCATTTACTCTAACGAAACTATTTTTGACAGACACCTCTCTAAAACGGACAGTTGGAGATGGTGTCCGTCCACTATACTCCATTCCATCTCGCATTTCTGGTCCAGTAAAAATCCAAACTTATTTTCGTCGGATCCGCAGGAGCATCAAGTGCTATGTCGCTTACCTGGACACGACACATTGTTGCACTTCCTTGCTTCATCGTTTTCTCCTTTGCAGAAATCGCCACCGTTTGATGGAGCGGGATTGGTACAGTTACGCATGCGTCGTTGAGTTCCACCTCCGCAGGTTTTATCGCATGGTGTCCAGTCCCCCCACGGAGTCCAGCCACCTTGTACTGAAGAAGACGCGGGCAAAACGATAAGGTTGAGAATAATAACGAAAAGAGGAAATGTACGAGAGAAGAAAAAAATTCTACTCTAGTCGTGTTTAAAGTCGGACGCCGTTAAGTGCGGAATTGGAACTTTTCCGGGTTGGAATCTCATTTAGGACAGAAATACAAGAAAGACATTGACTGGTATTCTTCGAAACTGAGTATGAAAAGCGTATATAAGCAAAAATCAGAGGCAAGATAAACATTTGAAGTAATGATAATTTGGATGTAATGAAAAATGACAGAAAGCTGACCTGGGCACTGCATTGTGTTGCATTCTTTCGCCTCCATACTGTTTCCAGGACACGTTTTACCTCCATTGGACGGTGGAGGGCTGGTACAGTTGCGCACTCGCAACTGTTTACCTCCCCCACAGGTTTTGTCGCATTGGCCCCAGGCTTCCCAGGGACTCCATCCACCATTCACTGACAAAACAACGTAAAATGAACAAATTTATAAAACACCCCTTGAGCGTGTGGAAATGCCACGACACTTCAACCTTGACACTCGGTTGACTGCGTCGGCGTGGCGGAAGACAAACTGGTGTATCAACTAAGTGTTGATGAGGGTAATGGAACGCCGTAGGGTATTGTCTCTTTGACGGCGCGTTCCATTACCCTCATCAACACTTAGTTGATACACCAAATATATGAACAACCGACAAACGAAGGACTATAGCTTAATATTTGATGAACGAACCTGGACAAGCTTGTTTGTTGCATTTCTCCATCTGGATTACGTCACCTTTGCAACACGCCCCGCCATTGGACGGAGGGGGACTGGTGCAGTTACGCAGGCGCCATTTTGTCCCACCAGCGCACGATTTACTACACTCGACCCAGTCTCCCCAGGAGCTCCAGCCTCCATCGACTACGAAAAAAAAGCGCAATGGAAAAAACATGGAATAAAAATATAATTTTGAAGGCTAGTCTACCAATCAGACAACGGAGTGAGAGTCGAGTATAAGATATACTACACTTACCTGGGCACAACTGTCGGTTGCAGTCCCTTGTATCTTTGCTCGTCCCAGAACACAGGCTTCCTCCATTGGACGGCGGGGGGCTGGTGCAGGCACGTGTTCGTGTTTGGTTTCCTCCTCCACATGTTTTGCTGCAGTCGCTCCAGGCCTCCCACGGACTCCACGCGCCATTTACTGCAAGGACCGGAATGATATTTGCAGAAGATTAATTTACATAAAACAGTCGGTAATAATCACGTGACGAGCACTTGGTCGACGACTGTACCACCAGCGGATAAATATATGAATAACGCTTGAAACAAGGAAGAGAACCTGGGCCCGTTTGTTCAAAACTCGATTAAGCAAATCCAGATTCTTTCCATTGTTCTCTTGGCCAACAAACAGCAGAGTTTTGTTCAAAGACCAACTTCAAGCTTCTTTTAGCTCAAAACTTATCAAGAACGCTGAACTCTGAATGAAATCTCCCCGTTTAAGATGGCAAAACACTTGGACCTTATCCAGGATTAGCCTGATCGTGCTTTGAACGGCGAGGACCAGGACAACTGACTTAAAACACGGATCTTGGATATCCAGCAATAGTTTACCAGGGCACAATTGTGAGTTGCAGTTCTTTTCTTCTTTGTCCGCCCCGCAGCAAGTCTTTCCTCCGTTGGACGGCGGAGGACTGGTACAATTTCGCCTCCGCACCGTACTTCCGCCACCACAAGTCTTTGAACACTGATCCCAGGCTCCCCACGGGCTCCACTGACCGTCCACTGCAAGATAACTTGGTAATTAATCAAGTAGGAGTTGTATTTGGAGACGAAAATTGGTAAATTATACTTTCTTTTGACAAGCCATTGAATTTTATGACATATTTGAATACGGAGACAATATTAATTTAATGGAGCGAAGTGAATAATTTATCCCAAGAATATCGGACAGAAAGAAACCTTTCCCAAATTTAAAGAAACCTCAAACATTGATAAACAACGTAACCTGAACTCCTGCACTTCAAACTACTCAGTCCTTTCCGCTTTAGCGATCACAAATAAATGCTAAAGCTAAGTTTAACCAAAACCGACGGAAGCACCAAAGCATGTTTTATAAAAAAGTATCTCATTACCTTTACACGGTTTTAGTGCACAGGCCCTATTCTCCTTACGTTTTCCCTGACACTTTTTACCGCCGTTTAACGGTGGAGGACTGGTACAGGATCGCCTTCGAGATTGTGTCCCAGTTTTACATTTTCCGATGCAGCTGCCCCAGACCCCCCATTTTGACCAACCACCGTCCACTGAAACAGAAATAAAGGAGTGTTTACTGGTGACGTAAGAGATAGGCATATGAACTCTGTAGGAACCACACTAACCTACACAAGGCTTGTTCAACAAGCAGCTCCTAAACTGTGCAGCAGGCCCAAAACAATCCGCGCCACCATTCGACGGGGAAGGACTGGTACAGGTTCGTTTCCTGGACTGCTTTCCAGTGCCACACTTGCCAGTGCATGTTCCCCATCTACCCCAGGTCGACCAACCGCCATTCACTAAAAATAAATATCATTTCACACTCTGTTTTACTTCTTGCACTTATATAATCATTGTTTGTAGTCATGTAGGATAAGTCCAGACGTCAAATGTCATTGCTTACTCGCTAAAAACTGTATAGGGAGAATATTTTGTTTCGTGGATTCATTCGCAAGTGACCACAAGAAGATAATGAGCCTCGATATTGTGAGGAGATGACGCAAACTTGTCACCAGGTTTCCGACTTGTGAGATATCTACAGCTGTGCATAACCCTTCTCAAGGTACAAAGAAATCTGAAGTGTTTTTATAATCTCTTTACGTCACTACGCTGACGCTAACTGACAAATTAACAACTAGTTCATCTGTGATTTCCGTTTGTGATAAAGTGTGTATTTTTCATTTTTACGAAGTAAATGTCACAAGAGTTTGATTATCGACTAATAACTACTGATTGAAATACGGATGAAAGTCTATCAATATGAAGTCCGTGAACATAACGTAGTTGTTAATAACTGTTCACGAATAGAAACGAGTTTCTTCTCGCTCAGAATTCATGAACGAAAAAATAGCGTCTTTCTTAGACCACTCATACAAGCGACATATTTTCTCCATAACGAACTCAACTCAAACGAGCCCTAGCTATATAATAAAAATGATTTGGTCTCAATTCGACACGACAAGAACAAAGTTTGTGAAGAGTTTGTAAAGAGCCTTGCAGAGAACTTAGTACGCGAAGTAAGTGGAGAAAAGCGAGCGATAAAAGCTTGCCTACCCTTTTGCTTTTGGCAACATACGCCACTATATCCTGGCTTACACACACAAACGTTTCCACCGAGGGCGCCTCCGTTGTAGCAGAATCGGTTGCAGGAAATTTGTTGTCGTAAACTAAACGGACAGTTTGCCGCGCAACTGGACTGCCGTACCACGCGTCGTTGGCGCCATTTTACACCTTGAGGTCCACAGGAAGCAGAACAGGCGCTCCAGTGCGACCACACACTCACAAAACATGGACGACATTGATTCCGTGAAGACCGGGCATTGAAAGAGTCAGCAAAGCACGAAAGAAATATCAACACTAAACTAAACTGTATGGCGAACGTCATTCTCACAACGGCTGACCTCACAGTCAGCAGTAACTGAAAATAGTCGACCAGAGATTTAAAGTCTGGATTGTTAGAAAGGACGGATGTTAAATCGATATCAAGTCATTAGTCTGACATTTAACTTTGACATTGTAGGTTTACTTGCTTTCTTGTACTTTACATTAAGTGTTATGGATATATTTTATTGCCTTTAACACAAACAGATTAAACTAATAATACTCCTACGACTGAATTATAACAATAATTATTATGACAAAATCACCATAAAGCAGATGGAATTGAAATAGTAATCACTAGTAATTTTAGGAACATACAAGCAAGGCAAGCATATGGACCAAATGAAGTTGCCAAACGTCCAATTTACAGAATTATTATGAAGTGATTTCTAACGCTGTAGTGAAATATTTTAAGTCTGAAAGAAACAATGCCTTTTGCCCAGCTTTATTGGTACATTTATCTTTTCATTAAAATGGCGCAACGACCAACGTTCAAGTTTTGATACAAAAACTACTTATTAAAAGTTTTTTTTATGCATTTCCCATCGAAGTTTATAGTGAAAAGGCAACAGAAAGCCAGGAATCAAAAGATTTCTCCAGGAATTACTATAATATATGAAATACATCGATATATGGCACTCGCAAACGTCAATAAGCAATTAAAAGTCTTGTGTTAATGCAGTGGAGATACGTCACAAGACGTCAGGAAGTAATGTAAGTATATTAAAACTGTTATGAATAATCTAAAATCAATTCTTGCAACTGAAATTGACGTTAATGTCATCATCACTATGATGGACAAAGTTATTACATTGAACTAACAAGAAAAGAAAAAGAAGGAGGAAGTCAAACGCACTGGAGCTGTGTCACTGTTTTATTCACTTTTTATTTTATTACTTTTCATGCAACTATCTTAGGTTCAAATGGTATCCTCCTCAGTTACATCGATTAGTAGTTCTCGTCACCTGAAAAAGCAGAAGCGAAAACAGATTTGCAAGTAGATTTTAGTGCCAAAAAAGCAGCGACAATGGAGATGCTAACTAGATATGCTTATTACACGTCAGAACAAGCCCGTTTGAACTAATTTCAATCGCCTGTTTGGGTCAGGAATAAATTTGCGCTCTATTACCGATGATTTAATTACACACCAATACAAGAGTCTTGTCTTCTGCTATTTCGAACGATGGCGATAACGACTACAATTAGAAAACAAAAAGCAACAACGAAACCAAGAAAGATACCTTGACCGTGCTCGCAACATCTGCCCCAGGAATTGGCGGTGCAGTAACAGAAGCCGACTGATGAAGGCGTTCCCCCGTTATGACATATTTGGTTGCAGGGTTTCTGATGATGGAGCTTGTGAACGCATGGTCTGGCACACGTAGGATACGATTCGATTTGCCTGTGACGCTTGTTAACGCCAAAACAGGACGAGCTGCAAGGCGACCACTCAGACCACTCACTCACCACACACTCCCGGCAGGGCTCTGGTGTCCAGTTTCCAGGCCACCAGGGCCATATTCTGCCTTGCTCAGCTGCGTCACAACGAGGCCAACACAAGGCACAGGTCAAAGGAAGGAAAATCACCACGAATCTCATTTTTTTTTCGACCGAGCGAATGCTCTCTGGAACTGCAGACCTATTCGTTGAAGAAGAGGTATGGCCACTTTGGATGCAGTGCACGACTTTGAACGGCTTGTGGAAGCCTGTTGAGTTCACAATATCAGGAAATGAAAATTTGTCCTGATGTTCAGTGAGACATTCATATCCGTTAGTCTTGTCAGGTTTTGTAATTATCAAAATAGGTTCAACATTTCGTAGAACTAATATGACAGTAAACGTGATTTAATATGTCAAACTGTGATTCGGCTGAACTGGAGTTTAATATTCAGTTCAATTTATACAGTGGGTGGAGAGCGCAAACACTTCTGGACACCCGTGGGTTTCTATGGGAGACCAGAACGTCTAGAATTGAGGAGAACGAGGAAGGAAGTGAAATTTCAAACAATCATTTTGATAATTTCTGCTTTGTCTCATGACAAATCAACAGTTATTTATTCGACTTTTGTTCCCATCAAGGGCCTGCAGCCGGTCTTCATAAATGTCCAAGGCAGCTTTTCATTAGAAAGAAAATCAAGAGAGTCGCTTATTTTATGATTTTATTTATAATAAGTCACTACAGAATAAACGTATGTCCTAACTAAAGTGGATGTTAGCAGTGTAACGCTGTAAGAGAACTTTAAGTTGACGGTTTGAGTGTTAGCTGGTTGTCGGAGCAAAGAAGTTGCCACTACTGCAGAAAGAGTTTGATTTTTCTGAAGGTTGAAAAGGCTACAAAGCTATGTTCTATTCCATTACAGCTTCTAATAAAACTAACAAGGAACTAGAAACAAGTCGACTACTGATAAAGACAGCGGCAGATGGTTTGGATGTCTTGGTTCTAATGAATCAGGTTTCGCCTTCATCTGTGGACGAATTGAAACGAACGAGAAGGTCAGTACAACATGGTGTCAAACACGCTTCATCTTCCAGCCAATAACAGTCTCAACGAAGTTTACTTTATTCCTACCCGAGTGGCGGAAGTCTGGGTCCAGGGCAGGAGTGGCAGTTACATTTACGAGACTCTTCCCCTCCCCCCTGACATTGCGCATGGCCCCCTTTCCCACAGTTGCAGTAGCGAGCGCGTAACTGGGTCCCACAACCGCAGCCCCTGCTACATTGGTTCCATTCAGACCAGGAACTCCAAAGGCAATCTGAGGCGAAACAGAACACGTGGAGTGGTGCTTCAGAAAAGACGTGTTGAATATGTGCATATGTTTAGAGAAAGTTCAAAGGAATGTGCAATGTACGTATAGAGGTTGTCTGTCTGCATGGCAGAACAGAAAGAAACGCTTTGTGACGGAAATAAGTAGACGAATATAGGGGTGATGGACTGAATGAGTGAGTTTTATTGGGACAAAAACGACAGTGGCGCTATATCAGCTCCTCTTCCACAATGCCTAAACTAGACGCTGGAGAAAATACGACTGATAAATGATTACATTTTGTAACGCGATGTTGTCCTACTGAGAGCTTGCGTGGCAACAAGAAGAGAAAGTCCCCAGAAAGGCTGCTCAGTGCAAGCAACATGGAACTTTCAACAAGGAATCTTGATGTCTGTTTTGATATAAAGACACAGAAGCGCGAACCGTACCGTAATTCTTTCCGGGACAAGCTTGTTCAGTGCACTTTTGACGTTCAACACCAAGGCCTGAACAGAACTTTCCCCCAGGCCCCGGCGGTGGTTTGTTGCACTGACGTGCACGTAGCTTGTCTCCAGTCCCACAGCTGACGCTGCACCCGCTCCAAGCGCTCCAGGATCCCCACCCACCGTTAATAATGGCTGCAAAGTAGGACACGTGATCTTAACTTGCTGTTCAGGTCTAATGGGATCAGTCAGACACAAGTTTTAGACGTTTAACAGTTCCGTAATAAAACAACACGTGAAGTGGAAAGATAGGATCGTAAAATCGATCCTTTTTTTATGCAATGAATTATGATCTGTACTGTGCAATCAATTCTGGCTGTTCTTTCAAAGAACTAGTGTTCTCATGTATAACAGCTAAGTCGTTGCTGCAGTTAGTCTGTGCAATAGAAGTCGCTCTACCTTGACAGGGCTTTGTGTTGCAGTTCCTGGTCTCTTTGTCTATCCCGATGCATTGTTTGCCGCCATTGCTCGGTGGAGGCTTGGTGCATGTTCTCTGGCGATGCTGCTGACCAGTTCCACAAGTCTTGGAGCAGGAAAGCCACGTGCCCCAAGTCGACCAACCACCATGAACTACAAATTATACGTCAGAGATTAATTCTTGCTCCTAGCAACGGCAACAATCTACAATAGCTTATCTGTTTACAACACAAGAAATCTGTCACAAGCTAAACCAGCCAGTATTTTTATCATTAGCTAATTTTCTCGACTGAGAGATGGATGACAGAATACTAACCGGAGCACGAATGCTGGTTGCATGGTCGTGTTTCTTTCTTAATTCCGATGCACGGTTTGCCGCCATTGCTCGGTGGAGGCTTGGTGCAAGTCCTCACGCGGTAATGCTCACCAGTTCCACAAGTCTTGGAGCAGGAATGCCACGCGCCCCAAGTCGACCAACCACCGTGAACTACAAATTACACGACAGATATTAAGGAGAAAAGGACGTGAAAAATGCGGGAGTGAACGCAGCCTTTACCACGATACACCACTGATTTCTGAGGAGAGAAGTTTACACACACCTTGGCATGAATGCGTGTTGCATTTCCTGTACTCCGTGCCCAGTCCACTGCATTTTTTCCCGCCAACACCAGGACGGGGGTTGTTGCAGTATCTCTTTCGGTGCTGCTCCCCAGTCCCACACGTCTTTGTACAAGGCCACCAGTTTCCCCAAGGGGACCACCCACCGTCGGCTGAAAGCAAATCGAAATTTATTTAACAACTTTCGCCCTTCCCAAGATCTGTAGCTATCAAGACATCACAGTCGAAGTTAATCATTAACCAATTCAGATGTTTATCTCGACGCACAGACTACTAATAATTATATAGGAGCCAATTGCGAACCTATAAGCAGCTAAACGTCTGATTTTCCAGGAGTACAGTCCTTTCCTGTTGCACGAAAGAGACAGACGTCGACTGGTGATCGAATTTAACTCTACCGACCTGGACAAGACTGTGTCTTGCATTTCCGATACTGCGTGCTTTTCCCGCTGCACGGTTTCCCGCCAACACTCGGCGCAGGGTTATCGCAAGACCTTTTGCGGTTTTGTTCTCCCGTGCCACAACTCTTGGAGCATGGGCACCATTTACCCCAGGGTGACCAGCCACCATCCACTGTATAAACAAGTATTTTAGTTCACGTGATTGAATATCGGAAAATAGTCCAGTATATTGGGATTTTTTAACAAAACCAACAAAAATTGTTCCCCGTCTCCGAAACATTCAATTTTCACTATACACCTAAATCACATTCTACCCTTAAAATGCATGAAGAAGATAACATCACATTTTTATAACGAGATATATAGTGCGTGCATGTACTCTTAAATATCAACGCTACAATCACCTTTTTCCGAAGGCGCGAGGGAACTTATGTTGAGACCTTAATAAATTTAGATGTTGATTTTTAAAAATACACTGTGAAATAGAGTTGAGTGTACAAGTGGGTGGGGATGTTCTGTGAATGTATGAAGGTTAAAGTGTAAATCACGGGTGTGAGTAAGTGATGTGAAAAAATTATGACAGACCCGAACATGAGTGTATGTTACACTTCCTGGTCTCGATGCCATCCCCACTGCACTGTTTTCCACCATTACTCGGCCTAGGTTTAACGCAATATCTCTTGCGGAATTGTTGTCCACCACCACATGTCTTCGAGCAAGGCCACCATTTTCCCCAAGTTGCCCAGCCACCGTCCACCGCTGCCAGATCAAATGGTTTTAATTACTGAAGAGAAGTGACTCTTTTCGATATGAGAACGACGTTCCGGGAACTGCATACTGTTAGTTATCTTGATGCAACGACCTAACCCGCCTTATAATGGGTCAATACGTGATATCTTTGTTATGACGGCAGACATGAACACTTTGGAAGAACACTATGGGTACGTAGATACATGGATGGATGTATTTTCAGATAGACAGGCGAGTAAACTGAAAAGCAGATAGACCTAGTATGGCAGAGAAATAAATACTAGACGGACAGAGAGATGTAGACTGGGCACACACGGCCACATTGATGAACAGACAGACAGCAGACAGCCTTCCAAACGTCTCACAGGAATTATTAGAGCAAAAACGGAGAACAAAAGCTGAGACAGACCCGAACAAGAGCGCGTGTTGCATATTCTGGTTTCTGTGCCATCTCCACTGCACGATTTTCCACCGTTACTTGGGCGAGGTTTAACGCAATATCTCTTGCGGTATTGTTGTCCACCGCCGCATGTTTGTGAACATGGCCACCATTTCCCCCAAGTTGCCCAGCCACCATCCACTGCTGCCAGAATGAACGTATAGAGATCCGTTTTAAACTGACTTATTGATAAAAAAAATAACTGAAGGTTCCGATGTGAGAAATGAACTGCAGCTAGGCTAGTTTTCACGACATGAAGACAACTAAATTCTGATGTCAATACATAATGTTTTCTTTTGACATAGGACCGGAAGATAGATATATATAAACACACAGACAAACAAGAATAGGCAGAAACAAGAGAAATAGATGTATAACTGAGACTCAAAGGACAAACAGAGAGCTGCGTAGGTACATAGACAGCTAAAGTGACATTCAAATAAGCAGACAGACAAACATATGACATATAAAGTTACTATGGTATGGTCAGACAGAAAAACATGAAGCAGAAGATGTATAAGACGCCACGGATACTTTGACACTGTATAAAACAGGCGTTGGACTGAGACAGAAGCTATGTATTCCAAGTGTTCCCCAGTACTTAGTCGGTAGAAGAACAAATATTCAGCAGAGTAGAAAAGCTGTGACAGACCCGAACAAGAGCGCGTGTTGCATATTCTTGTTTCTATGCCATCTCCACTGCACTGTTTTCCACCGTTACTTGGGCGAGGTTTGACGCAATATCTCTTGCGGTATTGTTGTCCACCGCCGCATGTTTGTGAACATGGCCACCATTTTCCCCAAGTTGCCCAGCCACCATCCACTGTAGTCAGAATGAATTAAGGCGAAGATTGCGATTATCATGGACGATGGACCAATGTCACAAATAGATGGGTTGATGGGTTAATGAATGGCTGAACTGGTGGGTGGGTGGGTGATTGGGATAAATGGAACTATGACTAAGTATGTGCATGTATTAGCAAGAAAATACTCAAAGAAATTGCCAACTTATCTAGTAGCCGCGCTTCTAATGCTTTCTTACAGTCCGTGAATTTGTATTCATCGAGACAATCTTATTGGAGAGTTTAAATCATACTCCTAAACAAAACTAATTCACGAACAACGTCCGTAAATATTGTTTTACGTGAACAGCTTTGTGACTAAATGGAGCCCTAATTGAAACCTTATCATAAATGACGTTTCACACCTCCACATGATTGGATGTTGCATTTCCTGTACTGGTTGCTCCTTCCCGCGCATTTTTTCCCGCCGTTACTCGGTGGGGGACTGGTGCAAGACCTCGTGCGACGTTTTTTCCCCGATCCACAGCTCTTGGAACATCGGCCCCAACCTCCCCAGGCTGACCAATGACCATCCACTAAAACAAACAAAGGAGCCGTGTTGACCCATCACGTGACCTACTCTGATAAGATCAAACTGCACAATTTCATTTAAATGCAAGAGAATTCTCTTTATGTTGAGAGGCTGCATGACAGCTCTTGTCTAAAAGGAATGCATCACCTCAGCGCAAAAAAAAAAAAAAAAAAAGCCCAAGGAAACTTCAAGCAAAATAACATTGCAAGGTAATTAAAGGAAGTATCGACTCGGATTATCAAGCTTTCAAGACATTTACCTATACAAGGTTTCAACAGACAGCTCCTGAACTGTTCATTGGATCCGTGACACGAGGCGCCACCACTTGATGGCGGGGGATTGGTACAAGTTCGTTTTCTGGACTGTTTTCCGGTGCCACAGTTTCCAAGACAACCACCCCACGTGCTCCAACTCGACCAACCACCGTTTACTGAACAAAGAAAAGAGTTAAGTGCACATAAATCAGCTAGCTCTCGGAACAAGGATAGAAGCTCACTATAGCTCCAAACTGTGTCTTAAAGATAGCTGTTAAGCAAAAAGAAATATCTTGTATAGCGTTAACATCGCCAACATATCCGCATCAACCTTACGTGGATGCATAGTTCTACGTTTTATCGGACACAGAAAATCTTTGCCGAGTCTCACAGGAACGAAAAAAAGATGTTGTTCGACTTGACAGCCTCTTCATTTTCTTATCATTCTGGCTGTATTTCCTCCTGTATATCCGCATATCTTATCCATAACTATAGCTTATTTTACCTTATGACATGCGATTATAGCTTATTTCACTTTATTTATACCACCGTGTGACATACGTGCTGTTAGACTCACAAGTTGAAAGAAAAACCACTGACCGCTGCAGGACTGCATGGTGCAAGGCTTGTACTCCTTATTCATTCCATGACACATCGCTCCCCCGTTGGATGGCGGGGGGTTGGTACAGGAACGGGAGCGGCCCTGCATTCCTCTTCCACAAGTGACAGAACACTTCCCCCAACCAGACCAACCCGACCAACCTCCTGCAACTGAGTTACACGCAGTAAATTATAATCATCTTAATCATCATCATCATCATTATCATCTGCTGTATGTTGTGTCCCCACCCCCCCCCCCCCCCAAAAAAGTGAAATCACTCACCAGGGCAGGACCGCATGGTACAAGCCTTGTACTCCTTATTCATTCCATGACACATCGCTCCCCCGTTGGATGGCGGGGGGTTGGTACAGGAACGGGAGCGGCCCTGCATTCCTCTTCCACAAGTGACAGAACACTTACCCCAACCAGACCAACCCGACCAACCTCCTGCAACTGAGTTACACGCAGTAAATTATAATCATCTTAATCATCATCATCATCATTATCATCTGCTGTATGTTGTGTCCCCACCCCCCCCCCCCCCCCCCTCCCCAAAAAAAGTGAAATCACTCACCAGGGCAGGACCGCATGGTACAAGCCTTGTACTCCTTATTCATTCCATGACACATCGCTCCCCCGTTGGATGGCGGGGGGTTGGTACAGGAACGGGAGCGGCCCTGCATTCCTCTTCCACAAGTGACAGAACACTTCCCCCAACCAGACCAACCCGACCAACCTCCTGCAACTGAGTTATACACAGTGAATTATAATCATCATCATTATCATCATTATCATCTGCTGTATGCTGTGTTTGCCCCCAAAAAAGTGAATCACTCACCAGGGCAGGACCGCATGGTGCAAGCCTTGTACTCCTTACTTGTTCCATGACACATCGCTCCCCCGTTGGATGGCGGCGGGTTGGTACAGGAACGGGAGCGACCCTGCATTCCTCTTCCACAAGTGACAGAACACTTACCCCAACCAGACCAACCCGACCAACCTCCTGAAACTGAATTACAAGTATAACTAGTCAGTGTCTTATTTACTTCAAAATAGCGACATGACATATGGAACATAGAATTGGTTTCTATTTGTAAGGGGGTCATGTGACTTAGGATATACAACAAAACGTATTGTTAATGAAATTGGAAAATCATTTTAATCCATGATCAGTTTTCGCTGATTTCTCTTGTTGACGTAGGCTGATTGAAGGCAAAGATTCAATTTCCATTTCTACAACAATTAGACCTTGAAAAAGCTCTCTCTCTCTCTCTCTCTCTGTCTCAAAGAAGAAGATAAGAAGAAAAACAAACAAACAAACAAACAAAAGTTGAAACCCAACTCGTATTTCTGAAAAACAATTTGGGTGAACTTGTTTCTGATAATAGACTTACCTCCTTCCGCACAGAATCTCAAGCGACACAGAGGAGACTTTTTCAGATAATACACGTAGTAAGATCCACAGTTGGTGACATAAATTTGACTTTTCCATTTGCACGTGTGGTCTCCCCAGTGATAGCAAACAGCGCGAGATACTTTCCCATCATGCACTGTGGGGTGTCCACCTCGGAGCCAGCCGGGCGCATGCGTGCCACAGCGGTACCGTGCAGGCGCCGTGTCCGGCATTTTAACTCCGGCTGCTCCGCTGAAACGGTACCAACCAGTCCTTAGGTGGTTGTCGCATTTAGCAGTGGCATGACTAGCTATAGAGTTTACTGAACGATCCGCTTCACTCAAGTAGCTGTAGCGCTTGCACTCTGATATTACAGGCGCTGAGGAAAGAAGTGCTTACTGAAGTTAGGCACTCCCATAAATGACCAGCTCACCCAAGAAACATCACTGCCATTATCGTTGCAAAACTTAAACTAAAAATGCGATACTAAAACAAAACAAAACGAAGCGAACAATTGTGAACACATAAACTCTGTCAGAGTACGGTCATTGAGAAGTTTTATTTGAGTGGTCACACGTTTAGATTCATTAAGGAACTGGAAGTGAACAACACCAGAGTGTACTTATCACAAATACCACCGAGGCACACTATGTGCACTGTTGAAAAGGGATTCACAGCATCAACAAACTATGATGTACTCATTCTCACATTCTGTCACATTTTATCACCAAGAGCTTACCAGTATACTGAATCTTTGGTCTAATCATTCATTTCCCTCTCATTGATTAGTCACACCTTTGAATAGCTTTAACAGTTCATTTGGCAGTGTAAGGGTCACTCTAAGTGCATTTCGTGACGGTAGAGCCACAAAGTTAAGGTAGACTATAAGTTATCCTAAAGGCTCACCATAGAAGCAGCCCTTCACATATAAAAGAAGTATATATTATTCAACCGGCTCACATTAAAAAAGCAGTAATAAAGATATGCGGTAGTTGACATGTTTGGCTTTCGTGGGCGGAATGCAAACCACTTTTTGGGCTTAATGACGTCACAAAGTCGCTAGCGAAAAAAATTAAAGTAAACATTCGATGCGCTTTAAACCCAGTTTGATGCTTGTCAAAAATGTGTTTTTTTTTCAATTTAATTCTTCATTGCTAGTATATCAATCTTTTATCAACAAAAGGAACAAAATTTCAATATAAGTGAAGGCTATATTTTTCAGCACTCCTTGTTTTCAGACATCAAACTGATATTGTTCTTGTTTTATGGCAACCAAAGAATTTAAAGTATGCGATAATAGAAAATACTAGATCTATTAGAAATATTCCATTGCCTTTTCCTTGAACTGTGGGCTTCATTAAGTAGCGCAAGTAAAGCTTCGTGCAGTAGGATTTTTGTTATAATTTATTTGAAGTTCCATCCTGCGGTTTTGTAGTTGTTATTTGCCCGGAGAGAAAGCAAAGATCAACAAGATTTTTTAAAGGTCAGCAGTGGTTTAACTATTAAAAACTGAGGGATGCAGGTCATTTCTCTAGGTTCGGTTGTTCCAAAACAAAACTAACTGCAAACGAGACAATGCGAAAATGTTGCGTGACTGTGCATTATTTCGGAAGAATTCGCAAACATCAGAGCAATTCGCAGATGAGCGTCGAGTCTTCCTCACGCTCAACAAATTGAGTTTTGTTTGTTTACATTGATAACCCCAGCTATGCTAACTATAGCTATGCCAACATTCCGAGCAAAAGCAAAAAACGCAACGGCGAATTGCTTTTTTTCTTTTTGTTTGTTTGAAATTTACTCCTTTGACTTAAGTTAATTCTGTCGATGAAATGTTTGAGGCACTGTTTTTATTTCTAACTATCTTTACTTCATGTTACTTGTATTTCTCTGACATTTTTTGGTCAATGGAGTAGAGACCTTAAGTAAAAGAGACTACAAAAAAGAAAAGAAAAGAAAAAAAGAAAAGAAAAGAAAGAAAAAGAAAAAAGAAAAGAAGGAAAAAGAAAAGAAATAGTCTTACGTGCTCTGGTTTGACAACAGGTTCCACTGTAACCAGGTCGACACTGGCAGCTGTTGTATCTCAAGGTCCCGCCATTCAGACAAAAGCGATTACACGGCCGCCCCTCGTGAAGTGGGACGCATTTCCCGCCACATTTGGCCGGACGCACCACTCGTCTTGTGCGCGTCTGCACACCGTTCGCGCCACAAGTGTGCGAACAGTAGTCCCAGCGAGACCAGTGAGAGACCACGCAGTTTGTTGGCTTGTGGTGGTGGTGGTGATGCTTGTGTCCATTTCCCTCCTTCAGACAGAAAACCAAAAACACAGCCGCAACTAAGGCGATGTGGAATTTGCTCCCCATGACGTCTGTGTCAGTCTGTTATGTAGGCCTACTCAGCAGGAAGACAGCAGTTTGGTTGAAAGGAGATAAAAGGTCTTTCTCCTTGTTATTCGAGGAAAGCAAAGCTTTAATCGAGCTCTTGCTTGCTTACTGAACTATTCAGGAATGCAAATTTTGCCCTTAGTATTAATATAAAAAACTCCGTCCTTTTAAACTGTGCAATTATTTACTCGAGCATCAGTGTGTACACAAGTAGGTAGAGTTTTAAACTAATTCAAAAAGCTTCTGTATTGAGTCAGTGAGGCTTCCAGTTCACGCTAGGTGCTTAAAACTCAATTCGACTGACTGTACTTTTGAGTGACCACATTAATACCTCAAACTACATTAGGTCGCGTATGAACATAGTGATTAGATAATTCATTTGTGGGCGAAACGAAAAGCATTCGGATTGGACAGCCGCCCTCTTCAACTTGACCCCAAAATTCGACTCGGTTATTACTCTGCCTCAAGGGATTAAAACATTAAAGATATATATAAATATATATATATATATATATATATATATATATATATATATATATATATATATATATATATATATATATATATATATATATATATATATATATATATATATATATATATATATATATATATATATATATATATATATATATATATCCCACGTGCTTTCAAAAATTTGTTAACCTGGGGCAAGCGCAAAAGCGAGCCCCCAGTATTGGCGGTCTGCGGTTTACAAAATCAACATGGCTGCCAAGCTTCGATGTCTTGGCGTTCTCCGAAACTTCAGTTGTTCTCCGTTGATATTCTCACCATATTTCCCATATGAAAAATCAGGAAATAGGCTCGCACTTTCAAGATTATTCTCGTCTGAGTTTCCTCAAAGAGCGAAAACCACACGACAGGAAAACACTGCAAAACGTCGAGTTGCAAACGTGACAGACGAATCAGCTGTAGAAGAAGCAAGAGCAAGGAGACCCCGCTTTGAGTTTAGTACGAGGGGGAAGACGACAGAGGCGTATCTAGAAGAATGGGGAGTTACCGTGAAAAAGCTCAAGGGTCAGGCAGACGTTACGAAGCTTGCCGCAGAGCAGTGCAAGAGCGTGTTCTACATCCTGCGCAATCTTGGTTTAGAGCGAAGTGAAGTCGGTAAGATAATTAACAGAAGACCAGGAATCTTGCTCATGAAGGAAGAGTTGTTGAAGACTCGTTTGGACGCCATGAGGAAGAGCGGCATTCAATCGGATGCTCTAGTGCACGTGATCAAGAAAGCTCCGGGAGTTTTGACGGTGAAGACCGAGCACTGGCTGTCACAGAAGGTACTCGAGAGAATATAGGGCCAGCGAATTTTTATTTTTATTTTTTGTGGGTTGGGGGGGGAGGGGGGGAGGGAGAGTTAGGGCTAGAGGGGTGGGGAGGGGACGAAAGCGGAGGGGGGATTACTTCACTAGGACAGGACGTAGGGTAAGTTTCAGGGTATACAATTTACACTATTAGTGATGTCTTAGTCTTGAATAGGGAACCTACTGTTTTTGGAGTTAGGTGAGAAGTTCAACTCTGTTTAATGAATTCGTAGCTGTTGCTACCGTAGATGTTATACTCTCATTACCATGTCGGCATCACTGTTTTGTTTTTCTTTCAGATTAAATTTTTTCAAGACTTGAAAAATGTGAAGCCCAAGTTGACCACTGGAGAAATTTTGCACATGCTGACAAAATGTCCTGATCTCATCGCAACCTGCAGCCTCTCTTCTTTGGAAGAGAAGTTTGCTCTTTTGGAAAATGAGCTGAAATTTAATCGACATCAATTGAGGAACATTCTTCTCAAACAGCCATCAACTCTGACGTTTAGTGTAAAATCTCTCCAGGAAAAGTATCGCTACTGCTTTGATGAGATGAATGTGAGTCCCTCTAGCATTGCACGCTGTCCAAGAGTATTTCAATGTTCATTGAAAAGGATCAAGGAAAGGCATTTATTTTTGAAGGAACATGGCAGAATAGTGGATGGAATGGTCATTGATGACTTTGGTTTGGGTGTTATAGTAACGCCATCAGACAAGCACTTTGCTGAAAAAGTTGCTAAGAGTTCTCTGCAAGAGCTGGAACAATATTTCGTGAGACACTAACACTTTAGATCAGTTCATAAGTCTCACTTTTTTAAATTGATCAGTGCAGATATAAAATTGTTGAGAGTAAAACAATTATTATATTGTTGACTGATGGAAATGTAGCATGACTTACCTAGAAAGGTATTGAGATTGAGGTACTATATACTGTTGTACATAATGTATAGTTTTTGAAGTTTGGGAACAGCCTGCTGCCTCAATTTTAAAACGAGGCCCAGTGCAATGGCCCCCTCAACCATATTTTTGCACTTGCCATAATTTTCGTGCGATTTCTTTGTATGCTCTGGAACTTGTGCAACGTAGGCTAACTTATCGCTCTCTTGAATTGGGTAATTTTTGGTCCAGTCTTGAACAGGGTCATAAATTAGAGCACTTTGTCTTAGACAGGTTAGCAAAATTTACATCTCTGTGTCTTGAATAGGCTCAGGGTTTTATACAGTCAGCGGAACCCCCTACACAAATTGCCCATTGAGTACCCCCACCCCCCTCCCCTTCCCGGGCATCAGGACGGACAAAAAAAAGAGTCCACGCCTCCCCTCTCCCCGTAATGTTTGTTTTGTCACCGTGTCTTGTGACGTGCGCTCAGCAACATGGCCGGTCTTTTGTCTGTTGCGCTTCTCTTTTCTCCTCTTTTTATGCTTCTCCCTGGAGGTTCCTGCAGCGTTTGTGCACCGCTTGAGTTTAAAATCGACACCTTAAGGAGGTACGTTACTAATTATGTTGCTGTCGTGTTGTTGAATTTGTTTCGCTTTTAACCTGTACTTTCGTGAAGTCGATCAAGCGTTCTAAACACATGTACTTTAAGACAGCTACTGTGCATTTACATATTGCAAGCTTAACATACGTGGTGTTTATTAGAGTAAAATAGCAGCTTTCATTTCAACGTGTCTGTGTGATGTGCTTTTGACAGTTTACCCATGAAAACCGATACAATGTTAGTTAAGCCTGTTCCAGTTACAGGCGTGTAACTGGCCATGAAAACCGATACAATGTTAGTTAAGCCTGTTCCAGTTACAGGCGTGTAACTGGCCATGAAAACCGATACAATGTTAGTTAAGCCTGTTCCAGTTACAGGCGTGTCGATTAATATTGTTTTTACGTTGGCACATTATCAGTCACGTATAGCAGCCCTAAATTTGCAACTGTTGACTGTTGTTTCACATGTAATATTGCCAACAATTTGCTTTTATCAAGCAACTTTGTTATGGCAAATGGTTTGAACCCATGACAACTCAGTCACCAACAACAGTCTTTCTGGAGACTACCCTAACCCGGACGATCACAACCAACCTACAACTTTGTTATATCCAACTGTGAGTCAATATGTTTTTTAACTGAGCCTTTTCAGTTTACAAGTTTCACATTTACTTTATACCATGGGAGTACCTTTCGTAGCTGGATTTCCACTGTTCTTCTAGAATCCGGTCTTGTGTGGGCTCACTTTCTCCAGGCAGGGGCTGGTAATTGAGCCTGGCGGCAAGACTACACATACCATAATGCGTCAATCAAAGTAATTACCCCCATCCCTAACCACAATGAATTCACAGTAACTATAAACATTTTATAGGAGAAGAGTTGAACATAAAGCTTAAATTACCAGATTTTCTTTGCACAGGGTTGGAAATCTGTAGTGTAGCCTGATAGCAGCTGGAGTTGATTGATGCATGACAGCAGCATGTCTTCCACTACAAAAGAAGTTAATAATTAAAACCATTTTTTGTTTTTATTATTGCAGTGCCAACTTTTGGTGGTTCGAAACCGATCCCGAATATTGCTACAAGAAACCTAGTCACCTTGCAAATTCAACAAAGTGTGTATTTGTATTTGCTGTGTGCAAGCCGGTTCCACAAATGTGCCCAGAAGGATCTGGCATCTGCCAGGCTGTTGAGTTGAATATAGACAGTAATAAATTCTACACCATTTTCATAGATCAAGGTGACCATGATAAATTCAAATTTAAGACAGGTTGGTAACACTTTTGATTACACTTCTTTTTGTTTGTTTGTTTGTTTGTTTGTTTGTTTACATGTTTTGTTTGTGTACATGTACTAGAAGACTTGTTACGAAGCTTAAGCAGCCACAAATTGTTTGTTGAGAACAGGGCTAAAAAGAATCTGCTAGCCTAGTACCCACAAAGCAAGCGAAGTTAATTGACGTTGGGCTACTGTAGCACGAAACATTCATTCAGTGAGCTACTGTATGTAGACATTACCATTTCTAGACAAGGTATACAATATTTTGCATGAAACTTATAAAGAGCAGCATGCATCTGTAGTTAGAAGAACAGCAGCTATTAACACACTTGTGCAAAATTGTACCTGCAAGCCCCAGGCTAGTGTGGCAAAAGAAAATATTAATTTCAAGCCCTGGATGAAACACTATGGTTTCAAAATGAATTGACTAAGGGTCGATGTATGAAACCTTGAAGCTGTAAAAGAGTTGGAAGCTGAAGTTTTAAGCTCTTGCCCTTCATCAAAGCAAACAGTGATTATTGATTCTTTTATGGCATCTAGGTTTCATACATTGACCAGACGTAGTTGATTCATTTTATACATATCAATGTCAGGCTCTGATCATTGTATTGTGAGTCAGTTAAGAGCCTAAAAGAGAAACCTCAAGATGTCGATCATTTCTGACAGCAGGGGAAATTTTACAAACTAAGGATATCTCTATTTTTCAGGGGATAATAGCTTCAGTGTGTTATATAGCTCTGTTTCGGAGCTGTTTGTTGATGGGCTTCGTAGTATTGACAGCACTATTGTGTTTAAATGCAACCGCGAGAGCAAATGGAATACCTCTTGGAGTTTAGACGCTCTGAAAAACCCCCCAGGACCAAAGGCTCCTTCACCAGTAGAAGTAACCATGCACAATGGGACATCTTTTTTGGAAGTAAGTTAGGACTGGCAGAGAAGTGTATATTTTATGGAGTACCAGTGAAGGAAGTCAATGGAAAGGCACAAGTGATGTTCAAGATTTTTTCTGAATTTACAAAAATATATTTTGGATCTGAAACAAAATGATGGTTATAAAGCCGGCATGTCTAAACAACCCTAACCCTAACCCTAATCTTAACCCTAACCTAACACTAACTCTAACCCTAATGTTAACCCTAATCCTAACTCTAACACTAGCTCTGGTTTGGGATTTAGGGTTAGGGTTCTGTGGATTCTGTCAGTTGAACTGTGGATTATACAATTTAATGGGCTTACAAAACTGACTCCATAAATCTTCACTTGTCAGTGATGTTAAAAAAATATTACAGTACTTATTATCCAACTTGTAGAACTTTGTTTATGTGAGCAGTGCTGTTTGTTGAGGTTTTTTCTGTAGTTCTTGGGAAAAATGAAATGTGGACATATTGCAACTAAGATATTTTTTTCCTGTTACATAGTCCAGTTCCCACAACTGCTCCAAATTAGTCTACCCTGATCTTTAGTCAGGTCCATTTAGTCAGCAGTCTGAAGTTGACTTTCCTCTTTGTCTCCTGTTAGTACACATTTGTTTTCAACTCTTCTGAGGGTTGTCGGTTTGGTGGACCAGGACCAGGACCAAGTGGAGACAAAAATGGCCACCTCAGTGTTGGTTCCATTCTCCTTATACTGTGAGTGTACAAGATAATAGAGCTCTGCAAATTGCTATATTGTGTTGTTAACTTCTCAAACACTCAAAACATTTAAAGTTTACTTGTACCTCACTGACACACAAAGAAATATTGTACTAATTTATTATGATATTGTAACACTTGCTGAGGGTATGAATGCAACAAACTCACTGGTCATTTTGTTGAACAATTTATAGATATATATAGTATTACTGAATGAACCAGGATTAAGCTCTTATTGTGTGAAGTGTGGATAGTTATATAGTTGGAGAGAATGCACAGATCGTAGAAAAAGGCTAAACTCAGCAAATAACCATGTAAATGCTGAGTATATAAATCTAAGTTGAGCTTTGAACATATTGGCATTTATAAGATAAGGTGGATAGCACGCACAATCTGATTGGTAAATGCGTGTGCATTATTACTCAACATACGCACGTGCGTGTCAATTTGACGTCAGCTTGCGTCAAATTCACTTTTTCCTTTGTTGTTTTTACAAAATTCGTTTGCCTTATCTTATAAAAGAAATAAAGCACACATCAGCGTACGTATATTGAGTTATAGATGCACTTGGGAATTTGAACGGACACGAGAGAAGTTTGGAGAAGCACTTCGGTGGCCTTGTGCTTCTCCAAACTTCTCTCATGTTCGTTCAAATTCCCGCATGCATCTATAACTCAATAATGCATGCTGACATGTGCTTTATTTCTTTAGTAACCACTAATTAGTATGCAACACAATTATCAGAGTTCGTTACAGTACTTCTGCCATTTTTCTTGTCCAAAGCTTTGGTGCACTGGACGGGACATTTAAGTCAGTGCACACTTAATAAATACTATTTTCCTTTACTAACATTTGGTCTTTTCTTTGTAGCTTTTTCCCTACAGTATTCTTGTACTGCTTTATTGGTGCACTGATCAACTGTGGATCAGGAAAAACAGGAAAAGACATAATCCCTCATTCAGCCTTTTGGAGCGATCTGCCAAATTTGATAATGGTGAGTATGCAACAAAAGCAGGTACAGAAGAAAAAAAGCAAAAACAAAAACAAAAACAAAAACAAAAGCAGATACAGACTGGTGAGAGCAGGGAGATTTTGTATTCCTGTGTTTTCAAAAAGCTTTTGAAGGTGTGGGCATAATGTGGGGTGGGGGTGGGGCTGAGGATGCAAGGTGACTTAGTTTTGGGTGAACAAAGCATTATGTTCCCATTAGCTTTAGCTAGAAACTTAGAAGACTGGCTTCTTTCCACGGAACGGATATTTCTACTTAAACTTTCATCTCTTTTTCTTTGCTCTTCAGGATGGGTTTGGATTTTGTTTTGCAAAGTTGACATGTCAGGAGATGACAACGTCTAGAGAAACCTATGATCGAATGTAGGATGACAAAGCAGCTGAGTGCAGTCTTGTTGTTTGTAGAAAATCTAATGTTACATGTAATGTAGGTTAATTTGTGCAGGATGGCAAAGCTTTGACAGGCTTCCCTATGGTGTATGTACAGTAGGTTTGTGCAGGAATGCAAAGCCTTGTCAGACTTTCATACGGTGATATTGTAAAGGACAGTAGTTTGTGCAGGATGACAAACAGCCTTGTCAGCCTTCTCCATGTTGTATTCCATTTTAGTGTTGGCATTATTTTTTAGTTAAAAGATTCTAAGTGTGGGGAAGATACTAACTAGATTGTGCACAGTTCCTCTTTTTCACTGGACAATTGTGCACGAGCATGGAAGTGTACAGCATAGCCAACACTTCTGCCCTCGTTACACAATATTTGAGGGCAAATGAGGGACTGTTTGCAGTTTCGAGAAAAAACGTGAAGAGAGATGGGTAGTGTGTGTGTGTGTGTGTGTGTGTGTGTGTGTGTGTGTGTGTGTGAGGTTAGACAGACAGACAAAGGTAACAGATGATAGACAGACATGATTATGAAATAATTCAGTCTTACTACTTTTATTGGCCGTACTTTGTTTGAAAGGACTCAAAGGACAAACTGGGTATAGAACAAAGAACAAATTAAACAACACAGGGCATAGCTCAATATTGCATTATAAAATCAGTATCCAGTATAATTTGATGTTACTTGTTATTAAGATATCTATTATCCTTATCTATTGTGTTCACGCAATTTTAGTCCCCTATTAATATTAATGTTTGAATATTCATAATTAAGTGACTTACTGTAAGTAACGCAGGGAAACGATGATTAGAACTTGATTTTATACCTTTGGCTAATTTTCGTGAGTGACACAAGCACAAGCGCAAAACAAAAGATGTGCATCAACGAGCAGCACAACATAAACACGAGTTAATTCATCTGTTGACCCCAAGCCATTTAAGCCACTGGCTTTGGCCTTACTTCTTTATGTAAATCTTTGTGTGTCATCAAATGAATAAAATGTAAATAAGCGTGAGCACTAAGAAACATTTTGATTCTTGTCATTGCGCTTATGTCGAGCCTGTTTCTTTTCTCTTGTACTACGGTACTAGCACCTATACTTTTGCTTGTGTCGCCCCAGGCTTTTAGTTTACATTTGTAGAAGAACTGAAGTGTGTGAGCTTAAGTGCGCTAGAGCATTTTAGGTTTAGGTATTCGTAGAGTTCTGTGAGCTGGTACAGTTGTATAAAATCTATGCTAAGTTGGAGTAAATTTTACTGCGTTTTATTTCACAACGCGCGGTTATTACAATAAACGAAGCGAAAGGAAGATAAAAGAATTCGGGATATAACTCCATGCATGTGTACCAAGTTAAAAACGTTTATTACTACGAGCTACGTTCAACTAACTTGCAAGCCTAACAAAACGTCCTATACTGAAGTGTGACTACAGAAATATTACCTTTGTATATCAAGCAGGCTATTGAGTCAGTAATGCTAATAAGTAACTGGAAGCACGACTAATCAGTAACTAAAGCAGTAGACCTGCAGACTAGAACAGTAATGGCCTCATGTGCAAATGGTGACAAAAAAAAAAAAACAAAAAAAACACCTGAAGTGACACTACTAAGAAAGCACACGGTAATGGAGTGCACAAGCTACAAAACCTACAGATAGAACAAAAAAACTTGCGAACCAGAAGCTGTTGGTATAGCATGAGTGCTGAACACTAGATAATACTTCTGCAACTTGTTTTTAAATGTTCACACAGTAAAAGTCTCCTTCATCAAGATATTCGTCTTTACCGGCGGAGACCAACCTTGTGGGAGGAGAGGAACTGGTACTAGTCAAACCAGCCGGATTGCGTGACTCAACTGTCACGTAAAGTATGTCACCCGTAAAAAGCCCCTGCACATCGCTCAAGTCTAACACGGTGGTAGTCACGATTCCAACTTCTCTGAACGGTAATACGTCACTCGCATTTGGTTGCCTACCAACAGCTACTCGGAAACCGGTTATTCCGGTTTCGTTGTCGTGAAATCCGGACCAGTGAGCCCGTAAGGTTTTGTTGAAGAGGTGACAGTTGGAGTGTACACCATATATGTCATGCGTGCGGTCTGGACTGACGATCACTGAACCCTGGAGAGAAAGGAGAACAGAAGCAAAGGTCACTGAATAACGAGAAGAAACTGTGACATACCCTCGTGATCCCTCTCGTGTGAAATTATGGAAAGAAATCATCACAAATAAACAATGTTCGGTACCTTGGTCGGCGGAGTACTGTCCACCAGCACTGATGCAGTGGATACTTTCTTCGTCACCAGTCCCACGTTGTTCTCACACCGCACGACTGTCCAGTACTTCTGACCGGGAACTAACTCAACACCAGAGGCCTGGATCGTATTCTTCAGGGCGTTGTCCACGAATGACGTTACGTGACGCGTGGAATTCGTTATCGCGTAGCTGCAAGATTTCAGACCGCTCTCGTCGTCTGTGAAGACAGTAATGTTGGAAGTAAGCGAGCAGTTGGTCGTACATGAAGTAAACTCCGTCTCCACGAGGACGTCTCCAATAAACGGAGGTGTGGCATCCACGTGTACGCTGTCTGTGGTAGCAACTGTTGCTAGGTCGGCACCATTCCACACGCGGACACTGACGTAGTAAGTCTGCAGGTGTTCGAGACGGCAGTCATGACACGTGACCGCTGTAGCGTTTGCTGACAGCTCTGTCATTGGTTGGATTTGACAGCCGACTGGCACCGTGCCAACACAGTACTCAGTCTTGACTATTCCGCTTATGAGGTCCGCTGATGACCACGTGGCTACAAGCTTTTCCTCTGGACTCAACCACGCTCGAGAACCACGTGACAGCTGCGAAACCAAAGAGTCCTCCCTGAATTATACGGCTTACTTACACCTCCCATATTCCGTTTACCCATGCGGTCAATACTGCTCCTGCAGTACCTTTTTCAATGTCTAAATCTATAGTTTGCATGTACTACAATTATTTGTTCTTAGCATAAAATTTCAGAAGATAGCATTCATCGTCAAGCGTTTTCAATTTGAAGGGAAGAAAGAGCGCTTGTCAAAAAATAGATGTAGACAAAGGGAATTTATCCTTTTTCTACGTTGCTATACATAGCTGCGAGTTGTTTTAACATTTGAAAAATGACCCCAAAATAGCTACGAACTAAACTTTACAACCTGTTTCTCACTTGACCAACTACCTTAAGTGTATTATGGCCTGCGTTCTATAAATCACTTTCACAGTCTTGCGCAGTTTGCGAAGTTCAGATATTCTGACGATAGCTGATGATAAAACTGGGTGGGCAGAGTGGAGAATTGCTTTTTTGGTCACAATGCAATTGTGTAGAAATAGAACCAAACTCAGCCGTAGATAGATTTACTTGACAGGAACTCATGCAAACGGGCAGTGAAAAGTTTAATTTGTTACTGCGCATGACTGTGAAAGTTAAAACTTAAACGATTCCCACAATAACTACAGAGTTTCAGCACACACCTGTTTAATTTCTGGAGGAGAAGGATCGACACTAGAGCAATCAGACCAAGCACTCGATGTCATCCCTGCGCCATTTGTGGCTTCAACAGTGACATAGTATCTGGCTCCTGCATTAAGAGAGACATTCTGTGCTCTCCCTGAGACATTTTTGCCGACAGCAGTAAAAGCGAGAACGTCAACATCACCAGGAGATGTCCCAAGGCCCCAGCGGTATCCCACAATGCCACTCTCAAGATCCATAAAATACTTCCAAGTCGTCTCTACTGAGTCTGATGACGCCTGAAAAGTAATGTTGAGCGAGGCTGAACTTCCGTCATAAACTCGTCCTGGTAGTGGGGTAGTGACGTCTGCAATGACGCCATCAGAAGTAGAAGTGACGTTGAACCCGTCGCCATTAGAGCACGTGATCTTGTTGACGTAACGAGCACCAGGCAGCAGACTGAGTCCCTGGCGTGTCATGTGACCAATAGCTGAAACCACTTCTTCAAAAATAACGAGTGCGTTCCCAAGAGCTGAATCATTATGCGATGCAGAATGTTGAACAAGCGTCCAGGTGCAGTTCACCACACCGGATTCCTGGTCTTCAAAGCCGCTCCACTGAGTTGACATAGAATCAGTAGAGTTCATGAAGTCAGCATCTGTTACGAACCCGTCAATGACCTGACCACGTGACGGGGGCGTGGTGTCATACGTGAGCTTCTCTGACGTCATCACTCTGGTAAGTCCAGCTCCATTCTGTATTGCCATGGTTACATAATACGGAACCTGTGGTTTGGGGTGGAATGAATATATCGTGACGGAATTTGCGTTGACGACTGTTTTAGTGCCGTTGAGACATGTAGAGGGAGTAGTTCCTATGCAGTACTTAACGCTACTTATACCACTTTCGTCGTCTTTAACTCCATTCCAAGAGACTAAGACATCGACGGCCGGAGTCTGTTGTACCAAGGCACTGTGTGTGACACGGATCTCAGCGTCTTCAGCTGGAGGACTGGAGTCGACTACAAATCCATCAGAACTTGAGTTACTGCTAAGTCCGCTCAGTGACGTGGCTCGTACAGTGACGTAGTACCTATTACCGGATGTCAAGACGTCCAGTTCAGGGACGTCGGGCCTGAGGAACTGGTCCACGTGAGTAGCAAGACCAATGCTCGTAAAAGGATGGATATCTGCCTGACCAGCGGTACTACCAACTGAATATGCGTACTCAAACACTGGATCCATTGCGTCTGCTTCAAACGGATCCCAATTAGCAGTGACGCGGTTTGAAGATGTGGCGTATTCGATGTCTTTCCCTTGTATAGGGCCATCTCGTACAGGAGCTGGAGTTGGCCAAATTGGAACGACTCTGAAGCCATCCGAGCGTGCAGTTGATGATAACCCTGCTTTGTTCGTACAGATAATGGCGTTATAGTAGATGACAGTGTGGTTAAATGGCAGTGCTTCGTATTTTTGTGGAGAAGACAAAGCAATCCACTGTTCTGAAATCTCTGCGGTATGGATTTCTTGACTTAAAACTATATCACCATTCTTGCTTTTGACAGTCCAGCGACAAATTTCAATGCCACTCTCATCATCCTCTGACCCAAACCATGAGAAAGAAACATTCCAGTTCAGAAGTGCGGTGTCCATGTCGTACCCATTCGCATCACTTCCGTCGATGATACCACCGATGGTCGGGGGACTGTCGTCAAGTAACATGCCATTTGAAATTCGTACCATGGAAAGCCCCGCGCCATTTGTGACTTGAACACCTACAAACACACGTACTCCTGGATTCACTTTGCAGTTTTTGCAAACAAAGGATTGATTGTGTCCGATGTCAGTCATTCCACGGATTTGACAGCCTAATGGGCTGGTTCCAATACAGTACTGGTTGCGGGTGATTCCACTCTCTGGATCTTTAATGTCCTCCCAGTGAGCAGCGATGTCAGTGGCTGAAGAGATAAAATCTCGATCATCACCCTGGTAGCCGTCTTTGACGCTATCATTGGCAGCAAGCGGTGGAGTTGTATCAATTAGAAGCCCTTGTGCTGAGACGGTAGTGGTTAGACCAGCTGCGTTGGTGGCCCGGACTGTGATGTAGTAAACCCTGTGGTCTTCCAGAGATAAACCAGACTTCATCACCCATGTTTCTGTGTTTAGGTTTTCAAAAGAGACAACATCGTCCTGCCGTGGTCGTGTTCCGACAGCAAAGTCGTATCTGATCACAGGGCTCTCGAGATCTCTAAAGGGGGGCCAAGTCACGTGAAGATTGTTGCGGGCGGCCTGGTACTGCCACTGTTGGTCACGTGACGTACCCACTAACACGTGACCATTTTGGATTGGTGGTGTGTTGTCGATAATAAATACTGGCGATGAAATGTTAATGGAGAGGCCTGCTTTGTTTTTACACTCTACCCTGGCGTGGTATTGAGCACCTTGAGATAGAGTGATATTTGATGGAACAGAAACATTCCCCTCGGATCCATTTTGAGTAGTGGTGAATAAGACTGAATCGAGTTCGTTAAGTAGTGTCATACGACATGCGGTGATGTCAGTCTCGCGATCAAAGAAACCACTCCAGGAGACCAGGATAGTGTCATTAGATTTGTATTTTTGGTGTTCTTCTGATTCTTTAGTGGAGATTTTTATCGTACCAGGGCGCGGTGGGGACTTGTCGAAAACAAATGCATCGGAGCATGCTCGTGACAGTAACCCAGCCCTGTTTTGCGCCAACACTGTGACGTAATATTTGACTCCAGGCTCCAGTTGTAAATCTTCCATACTGGTGTTAGCGTTGTTGGTCCGTCCGATGTTTATCAGCGCTTGAACTTGAGTGGCACATTTAGTTACTCCTATGGACCATTTGTAATACCAAATCTCGCTCTCATTCTCACCGAAGTTGTCCCAGAGGACCGACAGAAGATTGCTACGAGAGGTGTAGAAAGTTTTATCATCGGAAAAATAACGCCATCCACTCGCTGCTGGATAAATGTTACTTGGTTTTGGTGGAGTGTTATCGATGATAACTCCGTCCGATGAAATCTGTCCGACAGCACCCACCTGGTTGGTAATACGCAAGTGAACAAAATATTTGTGCCCACTTGACAAGTTTAGAAGGACCTCGCTTTGCACGTGTGTTGACAGACCGACATCTGTGTAAGGCATGACACTGGAGTTATCGCTTGAGTTAGTGCCAATTGCCCACTCGAATTTCTCGATGCCGCTCTGCAAGTCCCAGACTCCTTCCCAGTTTGCGGCCATAGATGTCGTGGAGGACTGGTACTTTAGGTCTGGTTCCAGTATCCCATCATGCACCACGCCTTGACTCGGAGGAGAATGATCAATGAGCACGCCATCAGAACTGATGCACTTGCGCAGTCCAGCAAAGTTCACGGCGCAAACGAGAAAGTAGAACACGTCTTCCTGAAGAGACAGGCCAAGTGCAGTCGCTTTGGTTTGAAGTCCGACATTTTGGAACGGCTTTACATCCGGGACTCCAGCTCGATTCCTGCTGATAGCGAACTCGTAAAACTTGATGCCAGACTCGAGATCCTTAAATCCCTCCCACTCGGCTGACATTACTGTTATGTTGGCTTGGTAATCAATATCTACACCAGTGTCCCCATCCCGCACTTGAGCTTTGCGTACATTGGGCGGCGTGACATCAACTTTGAAGCCGTTCGATGTCACCTCAGCACTGAAGAGTCCAGCTCTATTTTGGGCTTTCACCTTAGTACAGTATTTCTGGCCACTTACCAATGTTAAGTTGCTTATTTTGAAGAATGTAGCTGTTGGGGGACTGACCGGTATAAAGTGGTTGTCAGTCAAGTGATAATTCCCTTGTGTACAGCTGCCAGCAGCAAAGTAATACTGCTTCACGCTTGTATGAGGTTCGTCAAATGGTGTCCACGTGGCAGATACCTGACGGGCGTCTGTCTGAAAGTCAATATCGATTTTAGGAGACGGACCATCCGATACGAATCCTTGGAGGGGTGGGGTGATATCGGGAATAATAACGGCTGATGTTGCGTCAGTGTACAAGCCTACGCGATTATACGCCCTGATGATGATGCGGTAACTGTTCCCTTCAGTCAGGGACAAATTACCGAAACTCGTTTTTATCAACAAACCTCCTCCTGGGATGGTTTGAAAGTCAGAACTATTCGGCTGTTGTGTGGAAAGGACGATTGCCCACTTGTAGGAACTGATACCGCCGTGAGCGTCCGAGAATCCTGGCCATCCGACAGTAAGAGACGATAAGCTCGTTACGTAGACGCAAGACGTCTCATTGATGAAGTCAGACACTCCGTCAATGGTGATTTTACCGGTGAAGACTGGACGTGTAGTGTCAACTGTTACTCCGTTAGTGGTTGCTTCAGTCATCCAGCCGACGCCATCCACTGCAGCAACAGTCACTTGGTATGTCTCTCCATTGGTCAGTGCGAGTGAAGAATGTGTAATGTTTGTCTTATTACCAGCCGAAGTCCAGTTTACAATCAGACGTCCTCTGCTGTCTTCGATCTTGTATCTATATTCCACTATACCACTTCCCTTAGCACCGTCACTAAATCCTTCCCAGTTTGCCGACATCTGAGAGCCGCTCGACTGATGACTGATATCAACCGACGTCCCATCGTTTACGTGACCAGGGCGCGGAGCATCATGGTCTATCAGCACACAGTTCGACGTGGCTTGGGTGAAGAGTCCAGCTTCATTGTATCCTCGTACAACGGCACAGTAGCTCTCACCGGATACCAAGTTAAGATCCGCCATCGTTGAAGACCTGTTTAGTGCAGAAGATTTAAAAGCTGTCAGCAGTCCAGCACCTGAACGTTTCACGGCCCACGTGTATTGAACAACTGGACTGTGTAAATCTGTGAATCGCTCCCAGTTGGCGCTGAACGTGTTCGTCCACTTGGTGAAGTTCGCGTCAACTCCGGCTTGACTTCCGTCAAAGACATTTCCCGCCACAGATGGAGAAGTGTCGACTACGACTCCGTCACTGGTGAGGTCTGAGTACAAGCCTGCTTTGGTGTATGATCTGACGGTAACCTGAATTTTAGATCCATCTCGTAAGAAGCCTAGTTCGTCCTTTGCCTTTGTATTTAAGTTGACATTTGTAAGCGGCAACAGTTCTGACATCTGACTGCTTTTGAATGGTGTATAAAGCACCTTCCATTCGTAGTGATGGATGCCATGTCTCGCCTGGATTCCGCCCCAGTTCACTTGGATGACTTTAGAGGTTTGGTAATTGACATCAGCGGCAGCCCCGTCGTTAATCCAACCTCCTTGTGGAGCGGATGTGTCGATGGTCACAGCATTAGAACACACTAACTGACTTGTGCCATTCCTTGTGTTCAGTAGTGAGATTGCGAGTTTGTAGCTTTTGGCGTCTTTTAGGTTTAGTCCTGTTAATGTTTGCTTATTACTTGTATCTTGAAGCGTTCCACTGATGCTCGAGTTTAACGCGGAGCAGGCAGAAGAACCCTTTATCAGATACCAGTTGTACTTCATCTTACCACAACTCGTTGAGAAACCCTGGATTTCGAGATTCACCTTACTAGTGTCGTACTGATAGGAAGTGGTTACTTTGAAGTTGGAATCTTTGATGATCAGGGTCCCTGTTGTCATTGAAATTGCATCTGTTGTCGCAGCAGGACACGTGAGAAGACTGCCGTCGCATCTGACAAAACAAAATAATGGCAGTTGTCCCACAATATTCAACTCTCCTTGGCCTTGAAAAGAATGCATTGCAACCAAAACAACCTCACATGAGTCTCAAGTTGGCAGAGAATTAAAGAACAAAATATAACATGAAGCGAGACAACAAAACTAAGCAAATGCGGCAGGAGTAAGACAGAATATACCTTTCTGATTTGTCACAGTTGTCTGTTGCAGCTCGACAGATCGTTCCTTTTGGCTTCATGACAGATCTGCATGTTCCATCTCCTACGCACTCCGAAGTCTTGACACAACTGGTAACAGGATACGATGATTGACAGGAGTACGCCACGCCCACACACTTGCCAGCGCTGCACGTGTCTCTCTTGGTGCACTGATTTTTATCATCGCAAGGCACGGCGGGACGGTTCGTCCACTCGCCGCTGGACTTCGCTGAGCCATCATTCAAGTCACACCACTGGCACTCGCTGAGGGGATTGAGCTCCTGATGATTATAGTCACGACCTGCAGAAGACAAAACGTAGCATTTTAGAATGAACTGGTTGTAGGTTTGGGGGGCAATATGTTAATATTAAGTCAGGATCGATCATCGATATCGTACAACCCAGGGTGTTTATGTAGTGCTTTCATATGGAAGACGAGCACAAAGTTTGGAGTTGGTTTACACTCATGTAAAGAAGTTGTATATACGGCAGATACTAAGGATCCCTACTAGGAGCACGTTGCATTTATTTCAGTGCTGTTGTGTTTATTTGCTGTGTAATTCAGGAGTGTACGCGTTTTTTTAGGTTTCTAACTCCTCATGAACAAACTTTGATAAACTGTATCCTCTGTTCAAAATGCGTTTTATTTGGTTACATGTTAACAATACTTACCTTCTATTCTGCAAGCACATTTGCCATTAACAAAACCAAAGCCAGGCTTTAGCCCGCAGCTGTTGCCGTTACAGAACTGACATAAACTGTTGCAGTTGAGGGGCGTGCCAGAACATTGACTATTGCGACACGTGTCTGCACGTGTACACTTATTTCCGTCGTCACAAGCCCCACCCTCACGGCTGGTCCACGTGCTTGAGCTTAAAGCCGGATTACACCACTAAAATGAGGTAAAGATCACATGGTACATTGCTATCAAACCAAATAGTTGATACACATTTAGACTGCAAAACAGTTTATTTTGTTGCGCGAAAAATGCACGTGCGTGGTCTGGGGAGAGGGAGCGGGGACCCATTCTTCTCGCGTGACGCTTGCTCTGCCTAGACCGCGCGCATTTGCTTTGCACATGCGGATTATCCTGCGCAAAGAAGGAACTGTTTTGTATTCTAATGCCTACTGGACATTCATGGAAATTGGATAAAAATCTTCGTCTCTGTCTCTGTCCGTCTGCTTGTGTCTGCCTTTAGGTGTCCGTCTGCCTGTTGATTTATTATGCTTCTCTCCTCTTACGACTGTCTGCCGATACTCTGTGTCTTGTGTCTACCTGTCGCTCTTTAATGCCTGTCTGTCCTCGTCTTTCAGTTACAATTGATCCGGCAGTATACGTTCCTGTGATGAATTCCCTTACTTACTTGACATGGATTTCCAGGCTTTATCTGTTGCTTTATGTAACACGTCCTCTGCCCTTTCTGTTGTATAATGCAGTAGTCGGGTCTCAAAGGGCAGCCTTTACCGTCCTGGTTCTCGCACGGCAGACAGGAGTAAAACGTCCCCGGAATGCACGCACCGTTCACGCATCGGTCATCCTTGGTTTTCACGTTGTTGTCACTGCATGGTAAGTTGTTGTTGTTCGTCCATGAGTGTTGTTTGTTGCTGTCACATTGCTATGGTGACAAGATGATTCAATCAGATTAAGGGAATTAAGACTGGACATCAGATGATAAGTTACTTAACCATTACATTTAAAAATGACGAAAGAAGGACAGCCACAACATGCGAAGACATGGCGGACAAAACGAAATTAGTGTAAAAGTGGGTATCCTTTTTTGAAGGAAAAAAAATTGAGAATCAATCAGTGTCAGACGACTGTCGGAAGTAATCGTGGGATTGCTTTGGTTTTGCGTTCGCTACTGGCGCTTTCGTATTGATTCAAACAAGTTTGGCAGAATTCTCGACCAGTCACGAAGGACTGTTAACCTGATTGCGATCTTGTCACGCCAGCAAGTAAGTGGCGATGCATGGCGTTTCCCCGCACTGTTTATTGGTTTCGCCTTCCAACCAAACGTAAATCACTTCAGATCTGATTGGTTGAAAGTGTTTTCCTACAGCCTCTGTGATTGACAGCTGGTGATTAATTCCTACAGCCTCTGTGATTGTGTATTTACTTTAGTTTTGGTTGAAGATCATCCGAAAACGGCTTTAACCAGTGTAGGTGATCATGTAAAACCAATTAAAATCTGATGCACTCACCTGACATTGATAGCCAGGCCTCAGGTCGCCATGCTTAAAACAAGTCTTCACTCCGTTCACCATGATTGTGCAGTATCCAACCTTCACTTGACAAGTGTCGCTAAAGCAACGCTCGCATGGCAGACAGGCAAACGGAGTCCCCACACACCTACCATTACTACAATGGTCATTTCTTGTGCAGGCAATTCCATCATTACAACTCAAGGCGTTGTCATTTGTCCAGGCCATTTTGTTACCTCTGTTACAGTTCTGCAACACAGAAATCATTTGTATCAAAGATTTTTCATAACAGGCACGCGTGGGAGTAGGTAGATTACGACGACATGCTCTTTTATCTATTTTAGATTTTTGTTTACCTCAGTTTCCCAGCAAACATTCCAAATATTTCAATCATTGTGCGTGCTGAAAAAAGCGAATTTGTCCTTTGCTTAAGTTGATCGATCCTACCTGTGGTTTACACATTATTCACTATGAATTTAAAAAGCGACAAACTTCCGGGATAACTAAAAATATAGTTGTTTACTTAACAACACAAATTTTGCCATTGGTTGTGTTACCTGACATTGGTTGTTTGGGTTGACTGTGCCATATCGGTAGCAGGCGCTGTTAATCCTGCACTGCCTCAGTTCACATCTCGTTCCCAGTTTGGTGTAGCATGAGTTGCACTGGCATGTGTAACTACCATCTGTGTTTGTACAGATCTGCTGGCAGGGTCTTATAGTAGCACATTCATCGATGTCTGAGAATAAATAAATAAATAAATAAATAAATAAAAAGGAAGGTCATATATTTGCGGTGTTACATAAAGGAGTTTTGAGAGACAACTGGGCCCGGTTTTTCAAAGCACAGTTATAGGCTAATCCTGGAATAGGTCTAAACTTTCTTGTCATTTATAAGCCTCAAAATGTGAAGGTTTCGTCCTGCAACGACTTCCTTTACGTCTTAAGCTACAACAAGCTTTTTAATCCATCTTCGAACGAAACCTTGCTGTTTATTAGCAGAGAGGTCAAGAGAAAGAATTTCGTTAATCCTGGATTAGCTTAATCGGCTTTCGAACAACCGGGCCCTGAGAATTGAGGGGTTAAGAATTGCAAGGTCATGCCGCTGACAGCTTAAACAGTGCTTTCCGGTCGCTTTTGCTTGAATCGCTGAAACGGAAATATTTGTCCTCAGTCGCTTTGTGTGCTGTCACTAAGTATATATTCTAAGTTTCTAAATTCTGTCTGTTGTACCAAAATGTGAAGGTTTTGTCCTGCAACGACTTCCTTCATACGTCTTAAGCTACAACAAGCTTTTTAATCCATCTTCGAACGAAACCTTGCTGTGCTGATGTTTTGAGCGTTGAGCCTTACTTGCTCCGACGAAGGGCTAACAATCGAAAGGTTACATTAATGTGGCTATAAGCTCAAACTGCAGATTCTCACAACCTTTTATAAAAAGAATCTATGGATAGTGTAGTGAGAATTGTTAAATAGTTTAAATCAGCATTCATCTGACCAAGCTATCAAAAGCCAATTTGTTCTTTGCTGAAGAAGAAAATTGAAGTTGATCTCTTTAATCAGATGACAATGACGGGATTTTGTGGTCTCAAAGGAAATAAAATCATGATCAACGTCAAAAATGGAAAAGGCCAAAAATTTTCCAAACGAAATATTCAAAAAGTTGCTAAAACGCCATCTACTCACCCTGTCCACAGCACGTTCCTGTATGACCAGGTCGGCAATCACAGTAGCCATTCTGTGGAACACTGTTATGTTGACACTTGTTACGATTGCACGGCTGCGTCTCGGTTCTCAGCATACAGCTACCTCCACAATACGCCGAAGAAACTTCAATTTCTCTTCGAGTTATTACTCCGCTGTTCCCGCACAAATGATTGCAGCCAGACCAGGATGACCACCGCTTTCTGCAGTTTACGGGCCGACACGATCTCCGCCGCGGCGGCGGGGAGCTATCTCGTCTCCGTCGCCAGAGAACGCATTCTTGCGCCAACAGGAGGAGACACAGGACGCCCAACAAAACGTTTACGACGCGCATCGTGCAGCGCTCTTCTCAAAACAGTTGCAGATCGAGCAAATCTATTTACCCAGCTTGTCAGCCGTTCTTGTAGATTCAGTATAATTTAGCTTCGGGTCATGACCAAATGGAACGTTTCAGTTTTGTCGGTTTACTAATTAATTCGGATGCCTGTTTTGTTTTTGTGTGTGTGTGTGTTTTGTTTTGTTTTGTTTTGTTTTTACGATAATAGCTCCCCCATCGCAACACTATAAAACTACCGGGAACGCTGAAGCGCGTATAGTGATATTGACATCTGTGCTGAAATGCAATTTGGAACTCAAACACGGAAATAACTGCGTACACATCTGAAATCAGAAAACATACAGTGCGCAATCTAATTTTGTGTAGCATTGAAACTAGCCATGGCCAGGCACTGCACCTGGTTGCTGTTTCTGTGGCTATATTTCGGAGTTCTGGCATTATCCAAGAGTAAGTTTGCCACACGCCTCACATTTGACCCTCATCGGACCTGCACATACTCGTACGAGCTCATGGTGAATACGGTGCGGGGATCCAAGTCAATGGAAAGCGAGGGAATTCAGATTCATGCGCTGGTGAGAACATCTGAAACATTTTTGCATAGACTTTTTTACACAAAGTCGCTAGGCCGATTTTTGATGTATATATTTTGTGTCGCATCTACAGGTTGATGTGACGCTTGTTACAAGTGACTACCACAACCATCGCGCCCTGAACCTTCTGCAACTGGACATTCGCGAACCTCGACTAAGGCGCGTTCGTGGGGAACGTGTCCTTATCAATCATCCTGTCAATGAAGAATTTGAGGAACAGTTGTCCAGGCCTTTCTACTTTCGACAACACGAACATGGCCCTGTGGCTGATGTAATGGTCCCTAAAGACGAATCACCAGAAGTGGCTGCTTTCAAGAAAGGTAAGGGAATCTAAAATTTTGTAAACCGAATTCTGTGAGTTCAGTCAACTTCTTCAGAGGTAAAATGGCCACAACTATGACTGTTCCAGAACCCCATGCCAGAACCACTCTTTCCTCTGCCCCAGAATCTGCGGTTACCGAGGGTGTTGAAAACCTGTCACGGCTTGTTCAGTTTGACGAAATCCCAAGGAACACTGTTTGGTCTTTCTGATAAATTCCTTGGCTATCCTCTAAAAATTGAATTTTGATTTTAAATTTTAATGTCAAAATACCTGATTTTTTCACAACTTTGAGTAATTTGCGAAAGTTTGGAATTTCAGGGATTTCTGGATAAAAAATGATATTAAGTTTACACTGTTTAAAACAAACATTTTGTGTAAACCTGAGTCAACAAAATAAACAGGCTTTTTAATTTTTCGTGCAGCAGTGTATAAACAAGAGTGGTTGCCAGTGAGCTTGTGGCGTCGAGACCAGTATAAGATAAAAGGGAAAATAGGAAGAAGAGCGAGACTGTCAAGAGAGACTTTCTGTCTCATCAGATTTTTTTTTTTTTTTTTTTTTTTACTGAATGCGCTTCTTTTATCAGCCTTTTGAGTATTTGCGCTTTGTAACAAAGCGAGGAATGTAACACGATCCTTGTTTGCGGCTAAAGTTCATCATAGCTTTGATATCCGTTTTCGGTTTAGTATCTTTCTAAAAGTATTTCGTGTCGCCACATAAAGTTTCGTCGGATCTAAATAACTCGCGGCGATAGAGTTGTTTGCAATCCCGTAGCGATATCCAACAAACATTTGTTTACGGCTTCCGACGGTGAAAGAACGTGAGGGTTAATATATAAGGGAAACAAAGGAAATATTTTGCTTTATTTTATAGCTTTCAGTAAAATCCCGTACCGAAAACAAGCCCTCTAAACTGCGCTGCGGTGATTTTCCCCTGCCAAATATAAGCCTATAGGCTTATAATAAGGTCAGCATTTGAGCATCTCATACTGTTTGTAAACCAAATTAAAACCTGAGAAAGCAAAATTCCTCCTAATGATAAAGTCTCATCAGCAGCAGCATCTCAGCTTTTGGTCGACTGCCAAACTCAAATACGGGATTATTAAAACTGAAACTTTGTTTCCGTGTACATTTCCTTGTTGTTGTGGCGATTTCATTCTTTACTCTCCCTCCTTGTAAAAGAAGAGAACAATTACGCATTCTCTCGTTCCGAACGGACGCCTTTTCAGCGTTCTCTCAAATTGCTACTTCAAACACGAAATCCACCGCAAAAAAACGGGAATGAGTTGCTCAGAGGACCCAATACATCAATACATCGAGTTCAACAGTAAAAAGGTTCATTTTGTCTGGCACGGCGACTTCGAAACCTTGAAGAAATTTATTGGTACTGTAACGAACACTGATCATTGTGTTGCGTTTAGTTAGTGATTATATTATAGTACGTGTCTGAGTCTATTGAGTCACAACTCAGATATCTTTGGAATATTCGTTCAGCACAATACTTGATTACTACTGTGAATTAGCCTTTCTTTATTGTTTCGCCTTTTTCTATAGCCTTTGTTCTACTGTATAACTATACGTGTACTTTAGACTTGCGACAGAGATTGCTGAGTCGCTTGTAGCGTCCAGACCGTTTGTTATTAAAGTGTTATGTTTAAATGTCCTGTGAGTTCATTCTACTCCGTGCCCTCGACAAGCGTTACATTGATTGCAGCTGGGTGGATCTTAGTAAGGCCAACAAGCGACGTATAGGTAAATTGTATAATTAAGTCCTGAATTTGTACGCGAAGAAGATGGCCGAGCACAAGGTCCAATTCGAACCCAACACGTTCTCGGAGAGAACTCACGAGGAAGAACATGAGAAGGGAGAAATACCTTCATGATGGACGCTTTCGACGCCAGTAGAAACTGGTTATGGCTCGTCTAGCTCCAACGAAGAAACGGCGTGGAGAACACTTAGCGACACCTTGCTGCGGCTTAAACATGGCCTTTGGGTCGACAGAAGAGCGCTTACAACAGCAAAACAACAAACTCTTTCAGACAGTCGACGAAATCGGTACGAAATTCAAGGGAATCGAAGCAAAGCAAGACAGGAATGGCCAAGAGCTTTCCCGAGTTTGGCGAGAAATAGAAACTTCATCGGCACAAGAAAGATCTCGTGTTGTCACAAGAGAATCGCGTGACCGTGACGGCAGAGATGAAGTAGTGCCCAGACCCTCAAAACCTGCACCTCGTCGTGGAACCCGGGAAGGAGGGGGGGGGGGGGGAAGGGAGGGGCACTCCCTTAAATAAAGTATAGGGGTGTGCCGCTGAGTCCCTGCGACCCTGGCCCTGTTCCAGAGTAAAGAAAGGCAATTGTGCTACCCTGTTCCAGACAAAATGGTGAACATTGATACCCTGTTAAAAAAATAAAATAAATAAATAAAATATCGTTTATTTAAAGTCGAACCATTAGGGAGTGGTTGCCCATTCTCCCGAGCCAGAGGCTCATGTTTCAAATGTCCGACCGGTGGAATACCTGTACAAAGAAGACAGGTTCAGAAGGGGAAAACCATTGGAGAAATGAAAAACCTTCTTACTACTGTCGGCCGTGGGAATTGAACCCACGACCTCCTGGCTTGGAGCTTCATTACGGATTCAGGTTCACCACCCCCAAACCGCTCGGCCACCAAGTCAGTCGCAATGTTCCAGACTAGAGGCGACTCCACAAATCGGAAATGGTGTACTTGAATAAACACGCGGCGTTGCGTGATTTAAAGCAACAGTTCAGAGCTGTTTGCAGCGCCAGACTCGACTATAAATCATCAAGAATTTTGTCAGAAAGAAATATTGACCCTGTTTCAGAGCCAGACTGAACAAAAACAAACCCTGTCCCAGAGAGAAACGGTTATTTGTGTATTTGTATACCCTGTTCCAGAGACGGAGAGGCGAAAAGTATACCCTGTTGAGCGGCGCATCCCCCCCCCCCCCCCCGGCGTCGGACACAGAGAATCCACCTAACAATTGGAGAAGTGGCAGCACAAAAGATTCCCCACGACACCAGAGAGGGGCAGATGTAGCGTGACTCCTTTTTTGGAAGCCGCGGAGGAGGAAGAAGACGCACTGATGCGGGCCCTCACTAAACTAGAGGAAATGGTGGAGGGTAAACACGACACCAGCCACGCCACTTCCCACCACCCGGGAAAGCCAAACATCAAGCCCACAGCGTGCGACGGGTCGAGCTCTTGAGAAGATTACAAAGCGATTGCAAAGATTAACCTAATAGCCGAACTTAACACCTGGGATCGGAGGACGAAGGCAATATCTCTGGCAGCCAGCCTCAAAGGCCCAGCACAAGCAATCCTCGGAGACCTGTACCTGGCCCAGATGACCGACCTGAGTGCTTTGGTTGGAGCCTTGAACTGCCGATTTGGCTCGGGGAACCAAACAGAGATGTACCGGGCACAGCTGCGAAGCCGGAAAAGAAAGAGAGAGGATACTCTCCCCAAATAATGACCCAAGCAGTTAGGCGCTTGACCAGACAGGCCTATCCGGACGCTTCTGCCAGTTTGAGAGACCCTGGGAAGGGATCACCTTCTGGGTGCCTGCTAGAAAGTGATGTGAGATGGCGAATCTACCAAGCAAGACAAAAGTCCCTAAGAGAGGCTCTTACTGTGGCAGTAGAGCTGGAAGCCTTCCAAGCAGCAGACAGACAGAGGTGAGGCGCCCGAGCAGTTCTCCCGCAGAAGAAGGAAGATCTCGTGTCGAACACGCACCTACAAGGTCACATCAGAAGCTTTTAGGAGGAACTGAAAGACCTGAAAGGTCTCGTGAGCCAATTCTTCGCTGACACTAAGAATAGGACTAATGCCGTGCGACCACGTGAGAGATCACGGGACAGGAGACCGCCTCCTGGCTACACAGGCTGCCACGCTTGCGGAGCTCTTGATCACTTCCGACGTGACTGCCCAGTGGGAAATTAACAGCCGCAAGGAAACGAGGCATAGTCGGGCTTCTGAGCCGAACCCGGCTGTCTCCCCAGATGCAAAGCGGCTCGTACAACCGTCAGTAAAAGCTCACACTCTTGGTAACGACAGCAACGGACCACTGATTACCGCCTGGGTACAGGGTTTGGAAGTAACGTTTTTCGTGGACACAAGAGCCAGTGTGACCATCCTAAAACCAAGCGTGCTTCAGAGGACCCTTCAGAGCAACCGCCCTTGGACCCTGTAAAAACGGACATGCCTTTAGCTGACGGAAGATCTTTGCCATTCCTTGGGCGAGGACAGTTTTATCACAGTGGGAGGAATAACAGTGTAACATCAGACCTGGATCGCTGATATAGAACCAGACGGGATCCTCAGCATGGATTTTATCCAGAGACATGACTACAAATTGACTGTTGATAAGGATAGCTTTGAGTTAACGCTGGGCAACAAGATTCCTGGAAAAGAGAAATCAAATAACCCGCCGCGATATGCAAGAATTGCCGTCGGTGCGACCACCGTTATTTCCCCCAAGAGTGAAGCCCTGGTTCCTGCAAGACTGGTCGGGCCATGTGGTGGTGCGGAACTGGGAGTGACTCAAGGTCAGCCGCGGTTCATGACGAAGAGTTAACTGTAGTAAATACACAGGAAGGGGTCATACCGCTGCGCTTGCTGAATTCAGCAGACAAGCCACGTACCATCCATTATAAGACACAGCAGCCAAGTGTGAACCGGTTGATGAAGTAGTCCAGCCCCAAGCGACTGAGCCGAGCATGGCGACGCAAGTTGTCGATCCGGCGTTAAAGCATCAAGTGCAAGTCCTAAGTCGGATGCTACTGTACCTGGTTACCTCGTGGATCTGTGTTCAAGTTACTCGGAGGGCCTCGACCAAGCTCAGAAAGAACTTGCAGCCCTCCTGCGCGAGTTTGCTGACGTGTTCACCAGCTATTCTGATGACTTGGGCCGGTCCAATGTTGTGAAACACCGCATTTCACAACGCATTTCAAGACGGAAAACACGAAGCCAATCCGTCCACAGCGGCCGAAGCCAATCCTACCAGTCAGCCAGAGACCAGTAGCGGAGGAAGAAATGGAAAAGATGCTTAAACAAGGCATAATCGAGCCGTCAGCTAGCCCGTGGGCATCTCCAGTCGTTCTAGTGAAGAAGAAGGATGGATCTACTCGCTTCTGTGTAAACTACCGAATACTAAATGATGCTACAGCGGAGGACTCTTGTTTCAGAGACGAGTCGCATTCCTTGGACACGTTGTGAGTGGTGGAGGAGTTTCAACGGACCAGGAGATGGTTGCGTCTGTCCATGATTGGCCTGTACCCCACACGCCTACTGCTGTGTAAAGTTTACTTGGCCTATGTTCGTACTACCGCCGGTTCGTCCATGGATTTGCCAGCATTGCCTCACCTCTGTACCATCTAATAGAGAAAGTCGGGACATTCGAATGGACAGAGGAGTGCGATGACGCTTTTCAACATCCTAAGCAGGCACTCACGGAAGCCCCCGTCTTAGCGTACCCGACTGTTGACGACCCCTTCATCCTGGACACTGATACCAGTAATTATGGTGTTGGTACCGTCCTGCCGCAGGTGCAGCAAGGAGAGGAAAAAGTTATCGCATACTACAGTAGAGCCCTGACGAAACCAGAAATGCGCTACTGCGTGACACGAAAGAAGCTGCCGGCTGTAGTTGCGGCCGTCAAACACTTTAACTATTACTTGTACAGGGAACCCTTTACCGTGAGGACAGACCATGGGGCGCAATCGCTTATTTTGAACAAATCGATCTTTAAACATTTCTTAGATATATGACTAAAAAATATACGTCTGAGACATAATGGCAGCTTATTCCAGAGTTTTGGTGCAGCAATGGAGAAAGCCCTGTCTCCAGATGTTTAAGTCTTGACTTCGATATAACTAGAAATTTCTGATCGGTAGAGCGCAATGAACGTGCTCATGTGCGATAACTAAGTAAGTCGCTGATACATAATGGCACCGTGCCATTCAGTACTTTATAGAATAAAATTAATCCGAAAGTGGACAGGTAGCCAATGAAGCTGAATCAATACAGGAGTGATATGGTCAAATTTCCTGGTTAATGTAACAATACGGGAAGCCGTGTTTTGCACAAATTGAAAACTACTTATCATATGCATAGGAAGACCTTGTAGTCTCCTTATTTAGGTATTTCCTGATTTTCGAAATGTCTCTTCGCTGGTATGGGACGTTTTGCAGAGTTTTCGCATGTTTCACCATATTGCATAGCATTGATCCAACGTGGCACCAAGATTTCGAGCAGAGGGTTTGTGGAGTATTTGCATTGTTCATTACTAATTGACACATACTCATCATTTAGTCTCGCGAGTTTATGCGTGTGAAGTCAGCCAGTTTGACATTTAACGAATGATGTATCAGCCAAAAGGTATATGTGGGTCAGCTTACGCCGCAAAAGTAAACCCCCAACGGCTAAGGATCTTAAAAGTAGGTAAAATCTTGTCAACTCTCTTTGGCTTGAAATGTACTTGATACAAATTTGAACGTGATTGTAGGCGTGGCTGGCGCATTCCAACTGGACCTTAAGAACGCTAGAAAGCTAAAAACGTACAAAGTGAAAGAGCACGACGATTCTGGATCCTACTACTCTAAGTACACGGTCACCGCAGCGAACGACAGTCACATTCTGCTAAAAAAGACCTGGACCAATTTTGATTATGAAGAATTCGCAGATGGAGCACCTGTGCGTGGAGAGCACAGGGTACAGTCACAGCACAGCGTTCATGTTCATGTCAAAGACGGACGGATAAACGTCGTTCACAGAAAAAATGAAGCTCATCTCCGACCATCCAAAGGTCATCCCCGGGCGGAGAACTTGGACACATTTCCTGATCAAGACGTTGAGTTACTCACCAGAGGATACAGCAGGCTAACCCTACTATCGTGCGATGGAGCAAATAATCGTCGGACCCGACGATCACTGACCGAAGACAATGAGCAAGTGGGGCATATGAAAACTCTTCGAAGCGAAAGTTTGGTCTTCAGAGACGTTCACAGAATCAAGTGGAATGAGACCGGAGAAAACTCGCAAGAAAAGACTAGACCATTGTACGAACTCATCCGTTGCTTTTCAGATAAATCAGTAAAGGAGCTAGAGATTGCTGACTGTTCTCGGCAATTAATGTTTCTTATTCGAAACGACAAATCGGCGTTATCAAAAGTTTGTGACATTGTTACCAAACGTACGCACCAAAACAGTACTACTTGGAGAGTACTGGTCAGCAGTCTTGCCTGGCATGGCACGCGCGAGGTACAGGACGTCTTAGCAAATGCCTTGAAGTCAGGTGATCCTCGCACTCTGTCGAAAGCAGAATACGTGGCTTTGCTGGGAGGGATATTTAACTTGCCGAAGGGTCCACTTCACTGCAATCTTTTTGATGCATTATTCGAACAAGCTGTTAAAGGACACAGACACAAGGAGGTGTCTGCCATGGCGATGTTGGTACTGTCCGGTCTGGTAAAACGAGCTCAACTGGCTGGGTTCAACGAAACTCTTCATCACAGAGTCGCCGAACTGATTCACACCAGCTATCAAAACAAGTCCAAGTTGTACCAGCCTGACACAGTGGAACACGAGTCGTATCTGCGAAACCACATCTGGGCTTTTGGAAACCTTGGTCACGTATCTGGATTGTCCGTACTTCTGGAGCATGTAGACCACGATAGCTCAGGTATCCGGTCAGCGGTGATGTCTGCAATGCGTAAACTCCCGCAAGAGCACACTGATTATCACTTGATAAAAGCTTTGTATGAAGACGAACATAACGATGTCAAGGCCGCAGTGGTAGATGTCTTCATAGAGCGTCATCAGGACTTAGAAGAGTCAATGGTCACTGCACTTGAACACGCACTCTGGTATGTAGAAGACGGGGACTCCCTTGATGCGTCCATTCAAGAATTGCTAGAAAACCACGGAAAGAATCATCCTAAGGTCATGCGTGTTAGAAAGAAGCGAAGTACTATCCGGCGACAGAAACGAGCCCTCCTACCTGAACTTCGCCCGAGAGAATATAGACTTGGTAAATCAAAGATATGGGGAAAGACATATGGTGGAAAATGGATTGGTGCTGAAACGGGTATACGCTTAGTTAACCAAGCTCGGCTAAGATTAGGTATATTTGGAGGCAGTTTTGACATAAATGTGGATAACAATGCACTGGTCAGGGCCCACTTGTTGATGTTTGGATTTGATGTTGCTCTCGGGAAGGCAGCTTTTAAGGCATCAGCAAGTTTTAAAAACGACATTCCCAAGGACCTGATTCACAGCATCGCAGACGCTGGTGATGACATACTAAAATATGCTGACGGTTTCACGAATATTCTCGTTGATCAAATAGACAAGATAAAGGAGAAGCTACGAGGAAATTTGCCGCTGACCACCGTCGACTATGCCAAGTTCGTCAACACCTTGGTTAGGTTTGTCGAGAACTTGAGCAAACCCATGAAGCCTATCAAGCTTATTAGCAAAGTCATGGGCTATGCAAAGTATGTTCAAAGGCGGCAAAAAAGTTGGGCGTGGATGATGGACAAAGCAAGGAAGATACAGTTCAGCCTCAACAAATTAACTTTCCTTGACAAAGTTTTTCTGAAGGCCATAGCAGTTCTAGATGGAGAATTACAAACATTACTAAACATCACAGAATACCTCCCGCATAAGGTACCTGACAGCTTTCGAATTGAGGATTTATTTAGACAGTTGGAAGGATCGTTCGTAAGCTCATTTCACAGATTTAATGTGCCGGGCATGTATCATCTTCAGCCTCTAATAAAATCGTCTGTTCGTTTAACGTCTTCTCTGGAGAAGTTTGAAATTGCAGTTACAAGGCTCTCTAACTTTGCGAACATGTTTTTGGATTTATCGTCCTTCTTAGAAACATTCAAAAGCATCAACCTTCCAAAATTAAGTCTCCCGAAGCTAGAAGTACGGTATCCGACAACGGCGCGGGACAGTGGATTTGGGTTTGGCCTTGAATTCGACTGGAAGAGTGTGCTAAGGTTCGATATAGACCTGGAGTCCCATGACTTCCAACAGTTCATAGCAATCCTCCAAAAACTGGATCATTTCTTCGACATGTTTAAATCTCGGGAGTTTAACCTTGAAACGTTTTTTGAGGATATTCTGCCTGGAAGGAAGCTCGATATTCAGTCCTCTTTCCCAGAATTACTCCAGCAAGAATCTTCAAGAAAGACGACAAATCCCGCTTCCCTGTTCGTGAAGTTCATAGAAGGACTTCTTGCGACTATGGACCAGAGCCTACCTAATGTAACTGCCATCAGTGATATGGCCGACTTCTTTGGCGAGCTTGGCCCTGTGTCGTTGGCCTTTGAGCACACAAGTGTACATAAACTGTGCAACGTTTACAAATTGGGTTTTGAATTCTCGCACCAGTTCGAGTTCGGAAAAAACGTCGAGAAAGAAGGCATCCAGGTTTTAGAAGAGTTCGAAAATATGACACAAACTTCACTGAAAGAAATGTTAAAATTTACCGCTGTTATTGATTCACTTGTTATTGAGGTTGAACAGAACTTTACGAGAGTTACAAAAGAATTTGTATCCAACTCCCTGCAAGAACTCAGATCTAAACTTCAGGAGATACAGAACTTAGTGGCACAGACGGTGGACTTTACTAACAGTACGACTTCAGAAGTAACGGGAGTCTGTTCTAAAGCTGCAGATGTTTCGGCCAAGATAATTGATAATATTAAAGATGCCGCTCGCAAAACTCTGACGGAACTCGATGCATTCATTGGACCTCTGGCCACAGACACAAAAAAAATTGCACAGGAGCTCTCGACTGCGGTCATAAAGGTGGAGACGTGGCTTAATGAGAACGTGGCACGTCGAACTGGTAAAGTCTCTCGCATTGCTCGTATACTCTCAGAATTTTTAAGTGTAATAGACGCGAAGAAAGGATTTCTGGGAACTGTTCGTAAAGTTGCTGTTGAGATCACCGAGGCTCTACAGCGTGCATCAAAGTTACACGATTATGCCAATGAAGCTCGCCAAGTCTCCAGTGACATAACTGACTTTTCTCAACATGTCAAACTCTTTAAGAAGGAAATTAGAAAACTGGATTTACCTAATGCACTTGGTGCCGACTTTGACCAGAAGATACAACAGTTGTGTGACAATTTAAAGGGGTTTTCTGCAGGTACGGTAAAGAAGTATGCAAGCGTAGACGTAGTAGAGGATGTCAGCGCTTTCTTCACCAAAGAATCCGAAGAATTCATTTCAAAAGCTCTTGAAAAATTTGGACAAATCCGAAAGCCTATTCACGAACTCCACGCAGAACTTCAAGATTTCTCAATTTCTACTCGTGAAGTCCGAACAGTGCTCGAGAGCCTTAGACCCTTGATGCACAACTTCTCGTCAATTCTTGTGTCGATTGCGAAGTTACCGAACTGTCGACATATGAAGACTGTCTTTACAGAAAGCATCAAGTCTTGCGTCAGTAGAGCATTATCTATCGGAAAAGACACCCTGGAACATTACACAGAATTGAAGAAAGAAGCGATTGTCCTTCTGAAGATGATTCCTGAAACATGGAGGAATTTTAAGATGCAAAAATGCGTCAAAGGGGGAGAGTGTATTTCAAAAGATTTCATCAATCAAGCAAGAGGTTTGAAAGACAAAATAGATAAGCTGAGGAAACAGTTACAAGCATCAACTGGGTTATCTGATATACTGGGCACTTGCAAAGAAGGAATAGAGAATATTACTGCAATTGTGGAAACCGTGATTGACCTTAGAGAGAAAGCGAGTCTGTTCTCGTCTAGAGACGATGTTCGACATGTCAAGAAACTTTTAGCAAGAGTTACAGGACTAAGTGAGGAAAGTCGACTTCAAAGACGATCTATTGGCGATGGTAAGGAAAATGCTCAGAGGATCGTGGATTACGTAGAAAAGTCAAAGGAAATGAAGCAGCGGATTAAACTGTTAGTGACATCCACTTTTAAGGGAATGAAAAGTGTTTACGAAGACGCAATCAGCGGCCACACGCAGAAAATCAACGAGGCGCGAAATAACTTACAATCGTCATTCAAGAGGTATAAGAAGATAAAAAATGTCGACGTCGAGCTTCTGGCGGTGAATACCCTTTCTAAAGCAGCATATGACTATGTGGAGAATTTCAAAGTAGTCACTTCATCCTTTCCCAGTCCAGTTTGGGATCTCCAATCATCGACAGAGAAGCTCACTAATATCATAAAACCCCATTTAGAGCAATACGATACGGTTCTAACGAATACCCAAACCCAGATAAACACTTTCCTGGATGAAATTACTGACTTTCTCAACAAGCTACAACTACGTCAACGAAGCCTCGATCCAAGGGACTACAAACCGTGGGATCAGTACCCGTACTGCTCAGAACGTGCCTGTGTGAGATCCATCAGGCGCTCTTCAGGACTGTACTATTCTACTATTTTCCCGTGGAAGTTCCCTCATTTGGATGACCTTTCTTCTATGAACGGTGCTGGTCGCTGGTTGACCCCAGGCTTGTTTGACGATTACAAAGTCGAGGGTATTGCTCAACTTTCTGAGGACGAGATGCTTTTGGGCATGTATGGTGTTGCACGCAATAAGGACAAGGCGTCCCTGCTAGTTGTGACGGATCTGAAGAGTTCTAACAGAGTTAAGAAAATCATTGAACTTGGTAGCTCTGGCGACCCCTTTAGTGTTGTATTGGGCGGAATTGCTATTGCCAGAAGTGTAATCTGGATCAGCGACAGCAGAGCTTCGAAGATCTACAGTGTATCCAAGAGTGCAGTAACCAGCAGTTTATCGTCAGTGCACCCTTCATGGGTCAGTGTCTCAAATGGCGTATCAGTGGAAGGCGTGGCCAGTTCAGTGTCATATGACGAAGAGAAAAACTTCTTGTGGGTAACAGATGGAAATTCAGGAAAGTCCTACGGATATCGACTGTCCGCAGGTGGATACTTAGTTGGCAATGGCCTTGCACCCAATAGAGTGATATATGTCGGCATGGATGCTCAGGGTATGGCACTAGTCAATCAGTTTGGGGTCGAATACGTTTGTGTGTCAAGGTGCAAGGCAGTAGCTGGATTTCAGTGCAGATTGGAATTCCACGACCTGACGTTTGGAGACCAAACGGGTCCTAAGACTTTAGCGAGAGTTGTTCGAGTTCCCTCTGGCTTGGAGTCAATTCAGGCTGTAAAAGATAGTCGTCTAGCTGTGACATTTTCAAGTGGTACCTTTACTGACAAAGAAAAGATTGATCTTATTAGAGGAGAAGTCGAGGATCGGTATTTTAGAATACTCATGCCCATTCTTAAGACAACATTTGGGATTAGTGAAAACTGTCTAATGTTTCGAGTAATGGGTGACGACATCTTTGATCCACGACCATTATTTCCAGTGGGTGATTTGCAATGTGGATCGAGAAGAACGCGCAGTTTAGAACAGCGACTCCTGGATTCAGATGTTTACTCTGCAGACCTTGAACTCATTCACAAGGGGAAGAAGCGCGTACGACGGGATAGTTTTGATGCGGGATCTTGTATGAGGTTACTAGATGGAGAAATGGATCCGATGTTATTTGAAATTATGCCAGAGTACTCAATAATTATCGTAGTCTACGGAATTCCAGTTAGATTTTTTTACGGTGTAAACGGATACTTCTCTATGGGCTGGACGGGACAAGTTTGTATGAAACAGAGGACTCTCCGGTTTGGGCTGGTTCCTGGAGCGTGGATCACTGCCTACGCAGGGGCAAGTGTCTTTTTATACGTCGTAGAAGCCGGAGTCACACTTGAGGCAACTATTCTTCAGACTTACCTCATTCCAGAATTGCGAGTCAAGCTCGACAGATGGCCACTACAGGCATGCATTGAGCTGAAACTGCTAATGACACCCCTCAGAATAACGGTCTACCTATGGTATCGTCTTCACCGGTGTATCTCAGTGGACTGTTGGAGGTTTGGTTGCAGGGTAAATATCGAATGGTGCGAGAGAAATATAATATGGCAGTGGGGATGGTCGGCTCGTACGATTGAAAGGACACTGTTTACAAACTGTAAGGCCGATGTGGATCGTACGAAACCCTTTGGTGGAACATGTAGTGCGCGACAAGTCTCCGACACCAGTTACTTCATACAATGGAATGGATTCCAAGAAGATACACGGATAACGGATTACCGCGTCTTAATTGGCTCTGTCGAAGGATCTGGAGATGATTTTGGAATTTGGGCAGGCAATTCTCTCAGCCTGGTCGCCTCGAATCTTAAAATTATGCACGGGAGAGACGTGTATGTTAGCGTATTTGCCACCAATGCCGCGGGTTTGGACAGCAGATTTGTTAAGTGTCCCCAACTAATTGCTAAGCGTCGTAACTCTGAGCTTGCCTTCGTTCACGACGGGCCTGAACCAGGAGTCGATTTGGATTACCAGTCAAATAACAACACACTGGGGATGAACTATGCCATCAAGAGCAATCACCAAGAAGTCATTAGTGTCAAATGGGGTGTCTCGTCTCTTTTGGCCTGTACAAGAAATGACAGCGAAGCAGACATTTTCCCAATGACATCTCTTGGGGACTCAACCGTTATTCAGACGTATGGTTTAAAACTCAATCACGGAAGTAAATATTACACAAGAGTTCTGGTTATAAATAACATTGGACTAAAAACTATTATGTGTAGTGATGGAATTGTAATCGACACAACACCACCAATCTCTGGGTACCTCTGGGACGGTGCTGGAGAGGACGATCGTGACTTTATACCTTCCTTGAAGAGAGTCCGTGCAAGATTCTCTCCATTCCATGACCCAGAGAGCCCAATAATAAAATACGAATGGAAAATTGTGATGAAATCTACAGAAACTGATTATACGTCTTTTGTCGGTATTCCTTTGAGTCAGGCAACTCCTATGATGAATAATTTGTCTCTTGATCCTGGATCCATCTACTACATCATTTTGAGAGGGACGAATGCGGCTGGACTCCAAACAACTATTGCTTCAAATGGTTTTGTGCCTGATGTAACAGTACCCTATTGCCCCATTCAGATATTCGATGTTACCAGTCAGAGTGATGAAGATGATGCAGACTTTGTCAGAGAGCTCAAAAGTATTCAGGCAAAATGGAAATGCATAGATAACGAAAGCGGGATTCAAATTCAACTCGCCTGTGTGGGAACATATCCAGGGGGTGCTGACATCGTACCCTTTTCTAACTTGAACATCTCTCAAGAAAACGATGTTTATTCCGTCCGCTTCAACAACTTCACCATTCGTCCTGAGGTGCGTTACCATGTGACGGTAAAAGTTTTTAACGGTGCAAAACTGAAAAGAACCATCACATCAGACGGGATTTTAATCGACACCACGCCCCCAGCCGTTGCTGCTGAGTACATAAGAGATGGATCTCATGGAAGAGACAAGAACTTTACAAGTGAACGTTTCTCATTCAGTGCGCATTGGGAGCAAGCTTTCACTGATGCCGAGAGTGGTTTAGTTGAATACCGCGTCGCCCTTGGTACAAAGCCAGGTCTTGATAATACGAAAGAATTTACGAGCGTTGGCTCAAATACGAGCGTTACAATAACACGGCTGTTATTAGAAAGTGGAAGACGGTACTATGTGACCGTAACCGGATGCAACGCAGTTGGTATGTGCATTAACGGCAGCAGCAATGGCGCTGTGGTGGACTTTGTTCCTCCTCATACTGGTGACGTCATAACTGGATACCAGGGCCCTCCACAGTATTATCAGTGGTTGACTAAGTCTGCCTGGGCGAGATGGGACTGGTGCCCGGCGGATGAGAACAGGGGTTTGAAACAAACTGATTACCATCAGTGTAACAACGACAGCTTTTATGACGTCCACTCAGGGATTGCAGCATTCGGTATCTCAGTGGTTTCGCTGAAGACAGACCTCTTGCTGGCTCCACTGATGGAAGTTGGGCGGGCCAAATTTAGTGGTCGCAGTATCAGTATGGAAGACGGAATTTATTCAGTTGTCATAGAAGCTCGCGATCGCGCCGGAGTGAGAAGTCGTGGTCTCTCCAACACGTTCATCGTGGACAGCAGCCCTCCGGTGATTGCTCATGTCCAGCATGGTGTCTCAGGTGACCCCGTGCAGTACACAAACGCTCGTTCTCTCACATTCACAGCTTCCTTTGAAATAGAAGATGATCTGTCCAAGATAACTGAGTACAGGGTTGGAATTGGGAGCTATACAGGAGTTGCTGACGTCATTGAATACCAGTCATTTCACTTGCCAGTCCCTGTCTCCTTCCTTCGTGCCAACTGGACAGCAGAGCTTGTTACTCAACTAGAAAACAGAAGAAAGTACTACGTCACAGTCTGGGCAATTAACAGAGCTGGACTAGTGAGCATCAGATCATCAGCGCCTCTACAAGCAGACTTTGAGCCCCCGCGTGATGGCGTCGTAATGGATGGCTGGGGTTTCTCCGATGCACAGTTCCACAGCTATTCCAGCATTTATCGTGTTCACTGGAAGGGGTTTACAGACATTTCGGGCATTAAAGCCGTTGCTGTCGGACTTTCCACTCGATACGACTGCCACATACGTGACGTAAAATCCTTTGCAGAGGTTCAAGGTAGCTCAGAGTATTTTCTAATGTCTGGTCTAAACCTAACTTCTGGAATTAAACATTACGCTTGCCTAAAACTCGTAGACAAAGCTGGTAATGAAGCCGTATTTTCGTCAAACGGGGTTCTGGTAGACACAACTCCTCCTCTGCCTGGAACAGTTACGGATGGCATTCCTGGTGAAGATCGAGCAATTCAAACGGAAGGGTCCGTTCTCCGTGCATCATGGGCAAAGTTTTTAGAAAACGAAACACAGATTGTAACCTATAAGCTTGCATTTGGTACCGCACCTGGTTCAGTCGATGTTCAGGAGTTTACAGACGTTGGCTTAGTAACTTCTTCAGCAAGCTCCAGGCTCAAAGTGTCCGAGTTAATCAGTGGTCAGCGGTACTATGCCAGTGTTGTTGCCTATAATTTATTAGGCGTGCCGAGTTTTGTAACATCATCGAATGGAGTTCTCGTGGACGTTACCCCTCCCGCATTTAACTCATCTGCTCGTGATGGTTTGGATGCCGAAGTGGATTTACAATCAACATCAAAGAACTTTCTTTCTGTCACATGGAGGTGTCAGGATCCGGAAACATCGGTTAATTTTATACAGGTCGCATTTGGATTACAACCAGGGGAAAGTGACGTCGTTAACTTTACAACTGTTACATCCCAACAAAATTCATTCTCAATGAGTAAAGACTTACGCCAGGGATATCGGTACTTCGCCACAGTAAGATGCGTCAATCAAGTGGGTTTGAAATCCCTATCAATATCTGATGGTATCATTTACGACAATACCGCACCCAAGGGGATCTTTATTGAAGATAAAGATTACCAACGCTCCAGTTCGAACGTATCTTTGAAATGGAAATTTCTGGACCTCGAAAGCAGAATTGTGAAGACCATAATTCAGGTGTACAGAAAGGATTCTCAAGGTAACATTACAAGCATGCAAGGTCCATTCATCTTCAACCAAAGTGTAACGTTTGCGACTGTTGAGCCTGGGCGTCCCCTGTCCGAAGGAGTGCGATATTACGCGAATGTGACAGCTATCAATCAAGCTGGATTACAAGGTAATCTTGAATCAGATGGGTTCGTGGTGGACACTTCTTCCCCTGTCTGTATTCAGGTCTGGGATGGAGACGGCGAACCTCAAAACGATGTCCAGTTCGTACCCAAAACTACCAAGTTGACAATCTCTTGGAATTGCTACGACCAAGAATCTCCTCTCGTTCGATATAGATATGCGGTTAAGAATACCTTTACTGGAGAAATACTTTTGCCGTTCCATACTCTAAAGAACCAAGGCAACTCGTCAGGAACGGCTCTCATCACTGGCGGTGGACAATTGAATACACGTTATGAAGAAGGGAACACTTATAGCGTGGGCATCGAAGTAACCAATGCAGTGTTAATGAAATCAGTGTACTGGACAAATGGAGTTGTTGTGGACGGCACACCTCCAGTTCTGAAAGATCTCAAGTCAACATTTGACCCCAAGACAAACTCACTGAGTGTAATGTGGAAGGCAGAGGACCAGCAAAGTGGTTTGAAGGGCTTATACTGGCATTTAGGTACTGCACCCGACTCAAGTCATGTTACAAACTTTACAGAGGTGCCGATATCGAAGACAAACGTTTCAATCACTGGGACGTCCCTTGTGCAAGGTAAGACGTACTTTCTGTCTCTCTTTGCGGTAAACAAGGCCGGTCTCTCCAGCAGAACAACTTCGACTGGAATCATCATTGACCGAACAGCACCAAACACTGGAATAGTCACTGCTCATTACGTTTTTCCAAAGAGTTACAACCGCAGCAAGAACTATGTATCCGGTGCTTCGTTCGTGGCTGCTTGGACCGGCTTCATTGACTCTGAGAGTGGAGTTGATCAGTATAGTTGGGCAGTCGGAACAAACCTCCGGGACATCAAACAAAAGGACGACAGTTTGTATACTGTGATAACTGATGAAGACTCAGTTGGTGGTACTGTGATTGAGAATCAAACGCTATCAAGCAATACGACGTACTTCGTTTGCATACGAGTGACAAATGGAGCTGGATTACAAAGGACCGACTGTTCACTGGGCATGTTAGTAATCCTTGGCAAGTTCTCGCCTGGTACAGTCAACGACGGTCCACTGACAAATATCACAGATATCGACTTTCAGATGGACGACAAAGCGATCTGGGCACACTGGGACGGCTTCAAGGATCCTGTCTTTGGCATCTCCCAGTACGATTGGTGTATAGGAGATCAACCTCCTGGAATGTCGAACGTTTGTCAATGGCCTTACATGGAAATTCATCACCTTAAAACGTCGGCCCATCGATTTCACAATCTGACCCTTTCCCATGGAACTAAGTATTACGTCACAGTCAAAGCTGAGAACACCAGAGGTGAAACAGTTAGTTCTACTTCAGATGGCGTGACTGTTGACCGAACTCCTCCCATTGGCAAGGCTATTCACGTTTCCCCGGCAACAGGAAAAGAGACTCTCTACGTCACTTCTCCATCCGCCCCAGTTGTCACGTGGTCCATGGAAGACCCTGAAAGTGGAATTAAGTATTTTCTGGTTGGAGTTGGAAGTTTTCCGCGGCAGGATGACATCACATCTTTTATTTTCATCAGTGGATTAAGACGTTCAGTTGATCTGGATACACTAAACCTAACGTTGTCTGAAGGTTTGAGCTTTTACGTTACCGTGAGGGGTGTGAACATGCTAGGACTGGAAACGACATTGACGTCACAGGAGGTCGTGGTAGACTGGAGCCCACCCGTGGGAGGCAGGGTTTTGGATGGGAACGTGACCAGCTCTAAGATTAACGAATTTGTCGATACTGACTATCAGGGGGAGAGAGGGGTGCTGTCAAGTCACTGGGACACGTTTGAAGACCGTGAGAGCGGAATCATGGAGTATCACTGGTGTGTGGGGACAACTCGGGGTAAATATCTGTTTATTTGTTTACTTTCCTTTATCATTTATATGTTGCAATGCGGACGTGAATCTACGGCGTGAAATTAACATAGAAGTCCAAGAAATCGATAACAGAATAGGCGGTTTTAATTGAAAAATGAATACATGTGGGGTCGTATTTTTAGTGAATACTTTAGTGAATATTGATTCCATGCTATATGTCCTTTTCAGGATCATGCGAAACGCTGGAATTAATGTTCGTGGGCTTGGAAACCAGCATACACTACCCCATTATTCTGCAGGAGGGTGTGCAGTACTACGTCACAGTTGAGGCGACCAATCGTGCCGGGCTTAAGGAAAGAGCGTTTTCAGATGGCATAACAGTAGACACAACTCCCCCCGAGCTAGGTGATATTCAGTTTGAGACAATCTCAAAGGATGGTACGTCTACAGACGGCATAAACGATGCCATGCAAAGTAATGGGCGAATAATCAGATTCTCATGGACGAGATTTGAAGATCGCGGAAGCACAGTTTCCCAATTAGAGTGGTGTGCTGGATCGAAACCGAAAACATGTAACCTAGTTCCATGGTTGGAAACTGACCCTCAAAAACTCTCCACTTCGTATTCTTTCTTCGATGAATTGAAACCTGGAACATCTCTCTACGTTACCCTTGCAGCAGCGAATGGTGCGGGTGTGACGTCATATGCTACATCAAAAGAACTTCTGATCGATACGACTGCACCTTTAAAGGGACGTATTTTTGTTGGAAACACACGTGACCTCAAATATCTCAGAGAGGGTAATCTCTTTAACGCTGATTGGATTGGCTTCGAAGATACCGAAAGTGGTTTGAGTCATTATGAGTGGGCGGTATGTCAAACACTCTTAAACGTTAGGTGCATCACGCCGTTTACGATTATTGGACAAAAAACGTCTTTAGCAAGTGAAGCTCTCGACCTTAAGCCTCATGTCTCCTACGTGTTTGTAGTACGTGCGTACAACAAGGTTGGTCTGTTTACAGAGGCTACGTCTAATCCTTTTATCATTGAGAAGAACGCGGCAACGCCTAGCCAGATATTTGACGGAAACCAGATTGGGATGGATAAATCAATCCAAACTTCATTATCATTGATGTCAGCGAACTGGAAACCTTTCAAAGGGAGTGTTTTGAGCTATGCAATGTGCATAGGCAGTGCACCTGGACTCTGTGACGTGAATGAGTATGTAAATGTAGGTGATGCCCTGCAAGGAACCATCTCCGGACTTTACCTCAACCAAAGCGGGTACTACTTTGTGAATGTCCGAGCTCAGAATAATGCTGGCTACTATACACACTCGAGTTCCAATGGTGTCCACATTGACAGCACTCCACCAGTAGAGAAGGAGGTACGAGATGGACAGATGCTTGTTGATATTGACCTGCAGCCCGAGGACAACTTCATCTCAGCGAACTGGGACGAGTTTGAGGATCCAGAGTCCGGCATCGCAAAATACGAATGGTGCGCTGGTACAAAGCAAGGCTCTTGTGACGTCATAGCGCAGACTGACGTGGGTGAAAGCACAACAACTATAAGCCAGCATGTTTCGCCGCTTCTCACAACAGGAATGCAGTTTTATGTGACCTTGACGGTTCATAACGGAGCAGGTGCGATTACAAGAGTGTTCACAGACGGTGTGATGGTGGACAACACTGGACCTATCATCAGTAAGGTATGGACAATTAGATAAGTTTCAGATCAATAGCTTGTTCAAGAAGTTTACGTATTCACCTTGAGGATGGCTACATTTTCACCTGTTTTTGTTTACTGTTTATTTTCACTTGTTTATTGTCGTTTGAACAGAACTTTGTTGGTCTTTTCACGTATCTGAGTCTACCTTATTAGTCTACCTACTCAGTCTATCGCTAAATGGTGAACATGGCTAGTAAAAGAACACCATCCTAACGAAATTGTAAATTACAGTAGAATTCCGCTAAATCTCAAGGGAAGCGAGAAACCGTCCACTCGTGATTAAATTGCTATTAAAGTCTGCTCTCCAAGGCGTAAAGTACATATCGATATATTCCATCTGGTTTTGCTAAAAGTGCTCCTTTTCCGTTAACTAGGTGGTCGACTTACAGATCAACAAGACTGAACGAGACCTCGACTTTATCACAGCCAGAGATCAATACTGTTTGTCGTGGGACACAGCAGATCCAGAAAGTGGTGTAGTCACAAGTAAAGTGTCAATTTGCACCACAGTTAACCCTGAAGATTGCTTGGTCCGGAATGCAGATGCCGAAAATCGTTCGTCAATTTGTATGGCCGATCTAGAGTTTGTGGAAGGAATAGAGTATGCCGCAACTGTGAGGGTGATAAATAACCTGGGGATATCATTGGAGATGTCCTCGGACGGCTTCGTGATTGACTCGACGGCGCCAAACGTCGGAGAAATTGTCCATGTCGAGAACTCGGCGGTGGAAGATGAACACTTTACTCATTCTCTGATTTCTGTTGAATGGGACGGCTTCTGGGATAAAGAAAGCGGAATTTCAAAGTACTTTGTGTGCATTGGAACACGACCAGGAGAGTGTGATGTGAGGAACTTCACAGAGGCGACCAACAAGACGCACTTTGCTACTGAAGACTCTAGTCTCTTGCACGGGAAAACGTACTTTGTCTCAGTCGTAGCCGAGAATCGTGCTGGTTTTAAAAGTACTATCAAGTCCTCTCATGGCGTAACAGTTGATACAACAGGTAATCCACCCCCCGTTTTTTGTCAGCTTTTCTGATTCAGTTAGACTGCCATAGAAAACTTTTTTTAAATAATGTTTCAGTATTCGTTTATTAATTTCTTAGTTTCACCCACATTACCTGGTCCTGACATTTAGCTAGGGTGTTTGCAAATATAGTCCCAGGAAAAGTAAATCTTAAGTCTGGTAGAATTTTTTTTTCATCGTGAATCTGTACTATAATTTAGTACGTTAACGCATCCGTAAACATGTGTTTATTATCAGGACCTGTTGGTGGTAAACGAGTGTATGATGGGAAGGAGAGTACCGATATCGATGCTCAACAGAGTACAGTGGACATCGTTGCACACTGGCATGCCTTTGATGACCTAGAGAGTGACGTAATAGAAGTCACGTACTGTGCAGGAACATCGCCTGGCAAATGTGACATTATCACTCAAACTAAAGTCCAACCCGACGAATATTCCTTTTATTTGGTGCTAAATGAGCCCATGAACAATGGACAGCGGTATTACACCACCGTTCAAGCAACAAACGGTGCCGGATTGATGACGTCAATGACGTCAGATGGTGTTACTGTAGACGCTATCCCCCCCTTTCAGGGTGAAGTCATCGATGGTGACGTCACAGATGTGGACTTCCTTTATGGAGACGATGACGTCACAGCTCGTTGGTTCAACTTCAGTGATCCTGAGAGTGGTGTCCAGTCCTATGAAGTTGCCGTCTGTGACGCGCGAAATATTTCCGATTGCCCGCAGGCATTTGTGAACGTTGGACAAGCAGAAAATATTACACTCAGAGGTATTTTACTTTGGTAGTTATGTTATTGTTAGTGGAAGTTAAGCAAATACACGGAAAAAGTTTCTGGCTAGCAAGGTCATGTCGTCGGAGCTATATCACCAGCAGCTTCCCTGACCACAATCGAGTTATATTTCTCCACCGTTCGTATGCATTATCCAGCCTATTTGAGCAAAAACTGAACCTAAACCTATGTTCTGTTGCAAGGACTCGACCTGGAGCCTGGGGCCCGCTACGTAATCAAGGTCAGAGCTACAAACCCTGTGAGACTTCAAACCGAGGCTTCTTCAGACGGTTTCACAGTCGACTTCAGTCCTCCCTTTGTCAATAACGCACAGCAAGGGCATGAAACCAAAGATGTCAAGTACCAGTCTGACGCAACACAGCTACTTGTCAGGTACTTTCCGAGTCTTTGCCTTTTGTGTCTGACACGCTTCTGTACCTTATGCCTCCAGCTGTAGGTTATTAGACATCATGTAAACTAAAATCGTATTAAGCTGTTTTGACTTTTCGCGCCTCATTTTGATTGCTCAGCAGTTGCATCACAATCACAGGGCTCGACCGTTTGTTTGCTCTCTGTTTCTTGTAATTGAAGTTCTTGCTGCTTAGATGTGTTAGATGTGTTGGAGGAGCTTGCCGATAAGGTTTAAGTTTATTCATATCGTCAACTAACAGAACTATACTCGACTGAAATGCAAAATCACGAATTGAGATATTTAAAAGATGATATTCGGTCTATCAATTATAAAGCTCTATTGTTTATTTAGTACTCTATGTGAATGGTAGATGTTAAAATGGTACCATTTTCCCTCAGCTGGCTACCCTTTGTGGACACCGAGAGTGGAATACTCATGTATGAAGTCTGCATTGGCCTCAACCCTCGCAACTGCGACGCCGTGGATTTTATAGCTGTGGGCTTAAGACTTAACCATTCATTCTCTGGCCTAACCCTGAAACAAGGAAGTACGTATTACGCGACCGTAAGGGGAACAAATGCCATTGGACTGTCATCTGTTGTAGCTACTAATGGCGTTCTGATTGATTTGACGCCACCACAGTTGATGGACGGCAGCGGTAAAGTTGTGAACAAGACAGATCTTCCGAACAACAATAGTTCTTTTCTCCGAGAAGATTCATGGCTGTATACCGACGAAAATCATAGAGATCTCTCTCGTGTCCAGTTCAGATGTACTGAAGATCTCTTAAACGCCCAGTGGCCAGAATTTAAAGATCCAGAGAGCGAGCTGCAGGGATACGAGTGGTGCGTTGGAACAACAGCTGCAGAGTGCGACGTCTGGCCGCTGAGCTTCACGGGAACTCATCACCAAGCTGCTGCTATAGTCGAGAAGATTTCCACTGGTACTGAGCTGTTCGCAACAGTAAACGCTGTCAACAGAGCGGGACTGAAGACTCGTCTAATATCCGACAAGTGCACAGTTATCTCGGTTTCTCCCAGGCTTATGCAAGTGATTGATCTTTCAAATGCCAGTGAAAGTAACATTTCTGATATCGACTGGAAAGCAGCAATGAAAAGTCTTTCGTTAGGATGGGATATCACTCCAAGAGTCTATGAAGGTGGACTGAGCATGCGCATACAATTGGCCTTCACTCGACTTGCCATAAACATATCAGTTCCCAGGCTCCTGACCTCGCGGTCGTGGTATGGCGAGCGGCTCGTTCATGACTTTATGGATGTGTTGCCCCAGCAACGTAACGCGACAGTAAGAACTGTTCCATTAGAAGCTTGGCAAAGCTACAGAGGGATCGTGCGAGTATCAAATGGCGGCGACATATTTGCTGAAAAAGGAAGTGATGGAGTCAGAATCGAACCAAGTCCCCCTCCGCGACGTAAACTTGTGATTAGAGACGAAGCAGCCGAAAAAGAGCACTTACGTTGGTGGCCACTTTTACGTCTACCTCCTGTCAATCATAGTGCGATAGACCCAGATGTCATGTACATCTCATCCCCACAAGACCTCGTGCTGATGGTAAGCGAAGACAAGGGAGACACTAATTCCTCAAGTTCCAATGAAAGTTCTATTGTTTCTGAATCTAATCTTTTCAGTCCAACTAAAGACTTTAAAATATCTGTTGTAAGAGTCACTTCAGGGACTAACGAAACCAACACAACAGAGGAAACGCAGGCCATGAAATCCCTTCAAGCTCGCGCTAATCCGGGCAGTCCCTGCTGTGTCAACGTATCAAACAATCCCCTAGAAACGTTTACCGAGATGCATTTGAAGCCCACGCTAACAAGACAACACTTTGGTTCATCTGTGGCCTTTGTTTCAGACGGTTATCTTGCTATAACCTCAGCTGGGAAAGGCCACCTGTTCTCAATTCACAAAAGGTCCGAATCTCATCCAGGGTTCACATTTGAGTCACTTGGGTCTTCGGCACCAGCTAAAGTGGCTGCATATGGAAACATAACTGCTTTCCTGTTTAGCAAGGAATTGCACGTATATGAAACCAAAGGCAGTGCGAACAGGTCTCCATATGTCAGAAAAGTTGTTATGATCAGCATATGTAAAGCCGTATCCACTTCAAAGTGCGGCATCGGAGGCACCTGGGCCGACTCTTTGGAGAACAGAGTGTCCATTCATAATCATATAATAGCGATTAGAGGCAGACTGACAGCAACAAACAACACTGTTGTCGGTGTGTTCCTGAGAGACAATGGCGTCTGGAAATTTGCTAAAGTTATTGGACAAAATGAGGGAGACAGTAGTTTTGGACACTCCATGTCACTCAACCAACGTTTGATTGCTGTTTCGTCGGCCAGAAGACAAAGCACTTGTGCCTTGGTTTATTCAAAAGTGTCTTGGAATTTCATAGAAGTCTGTATAAACGACGCTTCCAAAGTAGCGACACTCTCTTCGTTGCACGTGACACAGTCTGACGCACTCATAATGGTGTCAAGGAATGGAACGGTGAGTGTGGTCCAGCTGATCATGGATCAAAAGACTCACTCTGGTATTTGTAACTTTACAATAAGGAACAACAACTATGTCAATGACGCCCTGGATGCGGATGTGATAAATGATGGCATAGTCGTTGCACTTGCCATTCAAACACCACAAGGTCGACACGGAGTTCAATTATTTGGTTTTAATGGACCTTATGCCCCCCAGCCGTCCTCAAATGGAGATGATTTATGCGTTGATCTTGGTAGAGTTGTCTCTCCTCAAGCCGACCTCAGAGTTTACCATGCAGATCCCACCGCCTCTATTGCCTTGAGAGGTAGCAAGATAATGTTGGGAATCCCTGGAGTTTTCACCTGGCCAGACCTGAATAAAAATGCTGGCACTGGACAGGTCTATATCACCACATACTGCCCTCGGGATCATTTTCGAGAGAAGACGTCGAGGCTTGGTGGAATAGACACTTTCACGTGCACTCCTTGCCCAGAAGGACAGCGGTCTTTCGGAGGCTTTACCACGTCATGCTCCGTCTGTTTGGGCCGAACCTGTCCACCTCCGGGAGACGATCCTTCTACCTTCAATACGAGCATATGTGACGTAACCACATGCCCTTCCGTAGCCTTATTTGACAACAAGACATGGGGAGTCACTACAACTTTGGCAAATGAGTCATTTTTCTTGTCTGGAGCCCTAAATGTTTATACTGTAAAAGTTTTGGAGACCACAAGAGTGGACGTGTCTACAACATCCTATTCAGAGTCTTTTATTATCGACTGTACACCTCCAACCCCTGGAGTTGTGTACGATGGACCTGGCAGCGACCAAAACCATAACTGCTCACAGAACGAGACGTTCGGCGAAGACAGCCAGTGCTCAAGTCGAGACTTCCAGGACACAGATGTAGACTACACTAACAATACGGCAGAAATCCACGCGAGGTGGATCGACTTTCTTGACAACCAAAGTGACATCATTGAGTACTTCTGGTGCGTCGGTTCTCGACCAATGAGAGACGACATCCTGGAATGTGAGAGCACAGGTCTTCGTCCAAACGGAAGTCATTATGGACTCAGTCTACAGAATAATGAGACTTATTATGTGACCGTAGTGGCTTGTAACGGTGCTCGCAGATGTTCCGCAGCTCACAGCGATGGAGTTACCATAGATACCACCCCTCCCATAGTAGAATATGTACGAGACGGCATCATGGGACCGGACATGGATTTTCAGGTGAACAAAGGTTCTTTGTCTTTAGAGTGTTTCTCTTCGTCTCCTTAGGTCTATTAAATCAGTTTTTATTACCCACTAGAAAATTGTTTTTAATGATTCTCTCGCTGTGATTTTTCTGACTTTTCACTCGTGTTCTTTCCTTTTCATAGATTTCCTTACTTGCCTTACTCTTCAAGAATCTATGTGCACTAAATGGTATTACTTTACCTTGCAGGCCTTCCTGGACTTGATTTTTGCCTACTATTACGCCAGTGATCCTGACAGCGGAATAAAATCGTATGAGGTGGGCTGGGGAACAGCACCAAATCTGACAGACATTAGAATGTTCGAAGAAGTTGGTAACACGACGATATGGTTTGCAAAGCTCAAGGATGGTGCTCTGAAGAAAGGCATAAAATACTACGCTTCAGTCAGAGCAACAAATGGCGCTGGGTTACTATCTGATCGCTTGTCATCTAATGGTATTGTCGTTGGAAAATCAGAGTACATATTTGACAATGAAACCTCAGCCTCATTCTTTTTTGATACCGTTGATGTAAATGTTGATGGGACGCGAGAGGACGGAGGCGTTGGCAAGACGTACGGAACGTTGGATGTACCCGAGGGCGCCGTCCAAGGAAAAACGAAGCTTCGATGTTACAGTTTGGACGAACAGGCACAGGCAAAGAATATGTCAGACGAAGGGCCGATATCGAATCCAAAGAAAACACTCCCGAAGGTAAGATCCTATGGATATTAATAAAAATGCACATAGGGGAAAAGTAACGTGTTAGTAACTTCACACATTTTAACGTACTTTTATGTCTTTAGAGCGATTTTCGGATGACTGTCGAAAACCAAAACCAAAGCAATCATAGAGCCAAACAATGAGGCGAGCAAAAATACATTCGACCAATTAGAAGTACGAGCAAAACCAAACCAAAACCAAGTAATTGCGCTTGGTTTTACAAACCAATCAGCAGCGCGAGAACACACCATCGCGACTTGCTTTCTTGTGTGAGAATATTGCAACCAGGTTTTGCTTTTGCTCTTGATTGGCCAAGAATGTTGTTGAAATTGTTAGAACCAGTCGGAAAGCGTAGCAAACGCAAAACCAAAGCATTTACACGATTACTTTCGACAGTCATCCGAAAACGGCTCTATATTAAGTTATGAATAAGAGTTTGCATTACAGTTCTTGGTTAAGCCTCGTTTTCACGAGCGACGCAACACAAGCACAAGCATGCGCACAAGGACAAGGTTCCTTATTTCACAGTAAAAACAGCTAGAGAAGCAGATTAAATATTTTGATTCTTGTGCTTGTACTTGCATCGAGCCTGTTTTCACTGTGAAATAAGGACCTTGTGCATGCGTCGCTCGTGAAAACGAGGCTTTAGACTTCACAGCTGTTGTAATCAATATTTATCTTCTTCCCAATTTTCTTTACATAGCAATTTAAGCTTGGGAACTACAGTTTCCAGATAAAAGCTTTGGATCCTGAAACTAACACTGTACAAGAAGGTTACCGCTTTGAAAAACCCATTACCCTCTCCATGTTCTACGATGTGGACAACTTGGTCAAGGCCAACAAAGACGTTGTCAGTAACGAAGTCGAGAAAGAAGATATTGATCCTGTACTGTACCTGTGGGATCCAAAGAACGAAAGCTGGTGAGTACGTTTGCGATGACACACAAAACATTTTCAGAAATATTTATCCAGACTATGTTCCTTGTTTTGAGTGATCGTCACTGAATATTGTTTGTGTTGACAGGCTTTACGCTTCCATCGCGTGTTGTTTGTGTTTATTTGTTCATTTGTTTGTGTTGACAGGTTTGACGCGTCCCTCGCGTGTTGTTTGTGTTTATTTGTTTATTTGTTTGTGTTACAGGTTTGACGCGTCTCTCACGTGCCCAGAGCCGTGGAGTCACGTGAATCGCTCTATAAAACTGTTGACCGTCCATGTTTGTCACCTGACCCAGTTCGCTTTCTTCTGGTCGTTCCGTGCACAGAATGGACTTGTACTCTTCAACAAGAACAACTCGGGTAAGCCTAGTCACAGTTCAATAGTTATTAAAGGCGTACCTTCCGAGGACTTCTCTTTATTTCCATTTTACTTGGCTTTCAAGTCCCGACCCAGGGTTTGATTTTGCTGTGCTGAATCAAGCTTAATATTTTGTCATCATTGCGACCACTCCCACGTGGCAACGTAACAATTGAAATATTTCTTACTAGTGTATTTTGTTTCCACGTTTTTGTTATTTTCTTTACATTCTCTTGTGTACTCTTTTCTTTTCCAATAGTTTATGATAACTTTGGACACGTGAATATCACTCGTGTGGAAACCGTTACTGAGGTAGAACTGCCAATCAAACGAGCCAAAGGCGCGAGTGGGAACATAACTGTCAAATGGTCTCTGTTCTGTAACACGACTGAAGACTGCCGAGTAGTTTGGCCATACAATGGACTGATCAACATGAAGGAGGGCCAGTGGAACTCAAGCATTGTTCTCAACGTGGATAATGATGAGCAGGAATTGCCCGAGCAGGTTGTTTGGGTTCAACTGGTGAACATATCGGGTGGTGCAGTGCTCGCGTCGGGTAATCTCATAAAGACGAAAATGCTGGTTGCGTCAAATATGAAGGATGTGGCGTCCAGAAGTAAACTGTGGCCCTTTATTGGAGTAGGTGTCGGCATGATCCTTCTTGTGGCGCTAATCGTTGTTGTTTGGTTTTGCGTCAGGAAAAGAAGGTATAGATCAGAGAGGTTAGTTTCTCGTGGACTTAAGTGAGTTCCGAGTCCATCTTTTTCTGTGCGTTTGAGCATTTCTTTTTTGATTCTGTGTGCATGCAATCAGTTTTATGTGACTAAGGTGTACACTTTGATGTATTTTCTATCACTTTTCAACGAATGTGCTGTAGTAGAAACTCTGAAAAATAACTTTACTACTTTCCCTGTTTTTTGGCCTATTGATCAGAAAAGGACTTTCAATGTTTACCTTCTGCTCCTACACTTTTTGAAACAGGATCACGAGTAAAGAAAAAAAGGAAGATTCCCTGCATCCAACTATTGAACTGACGAACCCCGTGGACAGCCAACAAGTGTTGGATGCGATGAATCCGATCTATGATGGTGCGATCACAAACCAGTACGGTGAAGAGGAAATGGAAACCACTTTCTCCGGCCCCAGTGGCTTGGTTAGTGAGCGTAAGACCAAGGAGCGTCCGCTAAGCCAGGATAATCCTATTTATGACGCAGGCCCCCAGCGTGAGACTGAGGAGTGGCCGCTAAGCCAAACAAATCCTATCTATGACGTAGGTCCCGAGAGTGAGGAGAGAACGAGCATTTCCATGTAAGTGTTAAATATGTTCGGTGCTATATGTACGTTTACATGTGGTGCCTGAATTGCTTACGTCAGTTTACATTTGCTATGCAACAGGAGCGTCAGCGACGAGAAACTTGAAGAGAACGTTTCCCCACAGATGAAGACAAAAAGTGACAAAGACACCAAGGTTGGGTCACTAGCAAGCAACAAAGGACACGATAACCCGGTGTTTCATGACGAACATTCTGATGGTGACGTACGGCTGTGAACCAAGTTCTGCCAACTTAGGTTCAACTGACAAGACGGACGGACAGATATACGTGAAGGCTAGGGGGAATGGGGAATGAGAGCAAAGAAGCAGACAGAATCACGTCTCGTTAGGTTTAGTGCTAAGTTTAAGGTTAGGAGTTAGTTAGTTTTTTTGGTGTCTAACCATGAACCTAGCCCCAAACCAAGCTTACGAGCTTTAACTTTGTCGGTTTTGTTGATTTTATTCCCATTCTTCGTTTCACTAACATCCGATGGACTCCAGACCAAAAAACAAAGATGAGCAACAGACAGAAAAAAACAAAAAAAATATATATATAAAGAACTGGAAAAAGGGACAGACAGAGACACAAACAGACAACGGAACCATGAATCAGTAAACTGCCACTCAGATGAAGTGAGTTAGATGAAAGTCTGACTTCACGTGACATCGACACAAAGCAATATTTTTATGATTTAAAAAACAGAAATCACAAATCAAAGCATCAAATAGGAACCAAATGTTATAAAGCCGTGCGCATGATTATAAGGAAACCTCGAAGAATTGTAAACACTACATAGCTTATCGTGATGACTGCAACAATATATGGGCAAATGTTTCATAGCGACGATGATTTTAAACAACATTTACTATCAATTCTCTTTTTATGTGACACACGTGTACCTTGCAAACAATTAGGAGGTGCTTAGGAGTTTAGAGGCTAATTAAGTAACCCATTCTGGCAAAAGTCCTTATAACATTATAGTGTCTGGTACGTAGAAAGCAAGAATCCGTTGAGGGGGATTAAGAACGTTGTCTGTTTTAGGTTTGTGATTGGTATGTGAGATGTGTTCTTCACATCAGTAGCTGTTTTTTGTTGGCTGGGTTGTAGTTGGCGGAATTCTAGATTCTCATTGAATAGTCAGCGTAAATCAGGCGTGATCTGTTGATATCACGTTTATGTGATTTGTACGATTGTAAAATTTGATAAGTCTAATCTATGATTATTATTCTTAGCCGGACACCTTGTAGATTTGTATAGTTAGCTATACAGATGGCCAGGTTTAGTGATTTGTTACAAATGATGATATGGGATCAATTGATAACAATATAAGTAGAACGAACAATTCTTTTTGTTGGTATTAAACAAGGTTCACATTTACGTTTCAACTCTGCCAGTTTGTGCTGCGAATTACACTGGAAAGAACCAAGCAGACAAACGCAGCATGTTGGCAGAACTTCGCCCAACAATGTTACCCAAAATTTCTTGCGAAACCTTGCATTGTTGTTGGAGTCTGCAATTATGAGCCGGTTGAAAATAGACGAAGAAAAACGCGAAAATGCATCGCAATTGCTGCTCTTACCTTTGCATGAAGCATTCAGTGCACATTGTTGTGCCAACATGATGCGTTCGTTTACACGGGCCCCAAGAGAAGAGCTAAAACAAATTTGATCCGACATGCCATCGTTACTTTGCACGGTCCAAAGGACTAAGGCGAGTCTGAGCATGACGTCATTTTGCGGAAGGGACTGGGCCTAAGAGAAATCGCGCTTCTCCTTGAAATGATGTTTACCCGGGACGTGGTCACTTAGTTGCGTGCTTATATCCTTCCCTTTTGCGCCGGTGTATCAGTACAGAGTAGCTGTGTTATTCAGGGGTTTGCTTACACGAAGGCGTGAAGCAAAAACACCACTTTGTTTATCTGGACTAGCTACATTTCTACAAGAAACACGCGAGGAAAAGAAAATGGCGGGCGATGGCAGCATCGATGAATTCCTACGTCCACTACTTCAAGGTAACTGCTTTCAGTTTATGAAATAATCATCATTCTTTGTATATCGGGTAAATATATTGTTTTGCACAAGTTAAATGACCAATTAAATGTCCTTGGGGGTGGGGGGAGGGGGGGGGGGGGGGAGGAGAGGGAGAGATTATCATACAATGTATCTACCCCGTTTCAACTCATGTAAATAATTACAGAGAATAGTTTCTTTCGTCAAACTGAGTAATAATATAATTTGCAAAACACTGCTTTAATTTTAGATCTGCTTGTCAATGTACAGGAACAGTCCTGATTTATTATTCAGACTTCTGGTGCATGATCTGCCAAATTTGAATTTTGTGAGTGTTCCAGTGTACAAAAAAGAGATGGAGGGGGCAATTTTGTAACCTGCTTTTTTTTTTACATTCATTGTAGTTGTAAATAGCTATTGGAAACTTGAACATACAGTGGGGTTGGGAGGCTCAGACCGCAGCTGTCAGTGAATAGTAACTGCAAGACAAAGGTGGGAGAATGTAAAAACACCAATGGTTGGGGAGTGAGCCAAGGAGATGAGGGGATCAGGCTTTGGGTGAAATTAGAAACAACTTGTTCTCTAGTGGATTTAAGTAGAAACTTAAGCAGTGTAGCAACAGTTGAATATAGTGCCCTAAAAGCTGAGTATAACCACTATGTACTAGGTACATCACTGGCAATTAAATGTTTTAAGGTAGTCAATAATAATTTTTTCCTGTAGTTTTGAAACTGCTAATAGTACTGAGATTGATTGGTAGTTATTAGGGTCAGTCTTGAGTTCTTCCTTGTATATTGGACACTGCAATTTGGCTTATTTTAGTTTGGTACTCAGGAAGATGCCTTTTGTCATAGATAAGTTGATGATTAAGTACTGTATGGTTAAGCTAGCAAGTTTGAGATTATTCAAGCAGCTTGTTTTAGAAGTCTGTGAGGCACAAAAAACTATAAAGTCTATATGCTTCAAAAAGTTAGAGCAAACGACACTCAAATTGATACTAAATGACACTCAATTGTTTTATTTCAAATCATATGATTACAATAAACAAATTAAAGGAGATAACAGAATGTGGGGTATAATTAAATGATGATTGAATGTGCAGCAACTAAAAAACCAACTTACATAATACTATGATTTACACTGAACTAACTTGCAAGCCAAACAGAACATTTAAAGTTGACCTGTGACTGTAAAGAAAAATTGCATCAAGCAAGCTGTTGAATACTTTTGACTTAACATAGGTCTTTAGTGCCAATCAGTTTGTTTACAATAAAAAAATAGTAATAGATCTGCAGACTTGAACAGTAATGACCCATGCAATTGGCTGAAGCTTACAACAAGCAATATTGAACTGCTGCACTACCCAAAAAGCACATGGTTAATGAGGTGTGCAAGCTTTTAAGCTAATGGCAAATGGTTTGAACCCAGGAGTGTGAACAGTGGGTTGGTTGTGATCGTCTGGGTTAGAGTAGTCTCCAGAAAGACTGTTGTTGGTTCACCAACAACAGTCTTTCTGGAGACTACTCTAACCCGGACGATCACAACCAACCTACTTTTAAGCTAACTAAACAACAACAACAACAAAAAAAACAGAACTTGCAAACCAGCACCCAGTTGCATATAAAACACCAATGACCAGGACTGGCAATGATAACAATGGAATTACTAAGATATTCCTATTATGTAATAACATGCATGCAAAAATTTCTGCATTCTGATTGGCTGAGAGCATGTGCAAAACAGTGCATAAATTTAAAATTAAGAGTGCAGAGATTTGAAATTGAAAATAATTGACAGCTGGCATGCATACTAAGTTGCAAAGCCAAACAAAACAAATTTCATGTACAAATGATCAGATGGGAGCTTTGTCATTTTCAGCCAGCAAAGTTATTGTAAAAAGGACAAAATTGTAACAAAATTAAAATAATAAAGCTTGTGTAATCACATGGTTTCTTGTGTATAATTTTGGAATAAATGAACATGAGTAAGTTTTTCAAAGACCCTAACTTGTGGACTTTGAAAATTTACTTAAGCTCATTTATTTCAAATTGCACTGACAGGGTCTGTACAGTCTTGAAGTCCTTGAAATGAGACAGTAGTCCTTGAAAAGGTCATTTTAAAGTAATAGTCGACCAGAAGGGCTTGAATAAAACCAGAAATTTGTGGACTAGCAGTTTGACCACGAAGTCAAACACTTTTTGAAGAACAGTACAGCAGACTGTTCAGATTTACTCAGTTGAGGAGACGATTATGAGAAACTGAAAATCTTTAAAAAGTGCCAACTTATTTTTCCAGGCAACAGGTAATTTCCAGCCCTTAAAAAATGAAAGTTGTCATTGAAAAGTCCTTGAAAAGTCCTTGAGTTTTAATTTGAATATGTTGTACGAAGCCTGCTCGAAACTATGTGATTACCTACAGGTATACGTAGTAAAGACTGGTCTTTATATATGCAACCGGGCTTAGAAGCTATCAGTTCACACTAGATGGTACTTCTGCTTCTTGCTACACGTCAATGTTCAAACAGTAAAAGTCTCCTTCATCAAGATATTCGTCTTTATCGGCAGATACCAACCTTGTGGGAGGAGAGGAACTGGTACTAGTCAAGCCAGCGGGATTGCGTGACTCAACTGTCACGTAAAGGATGTCACCTGTAAACAGCCCCTGTACATCACTTAGGTTTAACGTGACATTAGTTGTGATACCGACATCTCGAAAAGCCATTACGTCAGAGGCGTTGAGTTGTTTACCAACAGCTACTCGGAAACCGGTTATTCCGGTTTCGTTGTCGTGAAATCCGGACCAGTGAGCCCGCAGGGTTTTGTTGAAGAGGTGACAGCTGGAGTGTACACCATATATGTCATGCGTGCGGTCTGGACTGACGATCACTGAACCCTGGAGAGAAAGGAGGACAGAAGCAAAGGTCAGGAAATTATGGAAAGACATAATCTTCAATAAACAATGTTCGGTACCTTGGTCGGCGGAGTACTGTCCACCAGCACTGATGCAGTGGATACTTTCTTCGTCACCAGTCCCACGTTGTTCTCACACCGCACGACTGTCCAGTACTCCTGACCGGGAACTAAATCAACACCAGAGGCCTGGACCCTATTCTTAAGGGCGTTATCCACGAATGACGTTACGTGACGCGTGGAATTCGTTATTGCGTAGCTGCAAGATTTCAGACCGCTCTCGTCGTCTGTGAAGACAGTAATGTTGGAAGTAAGCGAGCAGTTGGTCGTACATGAAGTAAACTCCGTCTCCACAAGGACTTCTTCAATGAACGGAGGCGTGGCATCCACGTGTACGCTGTCTGTGGTAGCAACTGTTGCTAAGTCGGCACCATTCCACACGCGGACACTGACGTAGTAAGTCTGGAGGTGTTCGAGACGGCAGTCATGACACGTGACCGCTGTAGCGTTTGCTGACAGCTCTGTCATAGGTTGGATTTGACAGCCGACTGGCATTGTGCCAACACAGTACTCAGTCTTGACTATTCCGCTTTCTCCGTCAATTGATGACCACGTGGCTGTGAGTTTGCTGTCTGGACCCAGCCACTCCAGAACACCACGTGACAGCTGAGACAAAAAGCTTTATGTAAGTACCAATTTAGAGCTGCTACTTTTACTGGTTGATCATTTATCACTTGTGTGTTTTAGTTTCGCTAAAGAAGAGAGAGGTTCATAAACGTGACCCACCTCTCTCAACTCCGGAGGTGACGTATGCACGATGAATCCATCGGACCAGGCTTCTGACTTCATGCCAGCACCATTTGTAGCCTCGACAGTGACGTAATAGTCGGAACCGTGAGCAAGAGAGACGTTTTCTGCCCTGCCTGAGATATGTTTATCCACAGACGTCAGTTGTATGACGTCATCAGTACCAGGAGAGGTCCCCAGACCCCAGCGGTAACCCATAATGCCACTCTCGTGATCTGTGAAAGGAGACCACGTGGTTTGTACAGTTGTAACAGATGACTGAAATATAATATCAGCTGCGGACGAACTCCCATCGTGAATTCTTCCCGGTAGAGGGGCAGTGATATCGACGATGATGCCATCAGAACTTGAAGTGACCTCGAATCCATCGCCATTAGAGCACGTGATTTTGTTGACGTAACGAGCGCCAGGCAGCAGACTGAGTCCCTGGCGTGTCATGTGACCAATAGGGGAGACTTCTTCTTCAAAAATGTTGGAGTCGTTTCCGTAATATGAGCCGTCGTGCGATGCAGACTGTTGAACCAGCGTCCAGGTGCAGTTCACCACACGGGATTCCTGGTCCTCAAAGCCGCTCCACTGAGTTGACATGGAGTCCGTAGAGTTCAAGAAGTCAGCATCTTGTACGAGCCCGTCAATCACCTGACCACGTGACGGGGGCGTGGTGTCATACGTAAGCTTCTCTGACGTCATCACTCTGGTAAGTCCAGCGCCATTTGTAATTATAATGGTGACGTAATAAGTCATCTGTGCTTGTGGGTGGAAGGAATGTAATATCACAGAACTGGCGTTGTTTACGTCGTTTGTGCCATGAACACAAGTTGAAGGCGTGGTTCCTATGCAGTACTCCGTTTTAGCGACGCCACTTTCTTGATCTTTTACATCGTCCCATGAAACTAAGATATCTACTGCTTGATTCTCCTGATCTGTGACTGTGTGGACAACACGTATCTCTGATTCATCAGGAAGACTCGAATCAACCACAAATCCATCAGAACTCAGAGTGCTGCTGAGACCACTTGATGACGTCGCTTTAACGGTGACGTAATACTTCTGACCGGAAGCTAAGACATCCAGCTCAGGAACATCCGGTCTGAGGAGAGCGTCAACACGTGTAGACAGACCAATACTTGTAAAGCGACGGATGTCCTCCTGACCAGCGGTACTACCCACTGCGTATGCGTACTCGACTACTGGGTCCATTGCGTCATCTGTGAAGAGGTCCCAGTTCGCACTGACACGTTTTGTGGATATAACGTAGTCCAGATCTTTTCCTTGTACAGGGCCATCTCTAACGGGGGCTGGCACAGGCCAAGTAGCAACAACTCGGAAGCCATTGGAGCGGACAACTGACGAGAGTCCTGCTTTGTTTACGCATGCAATGACGTTATAATAGATAACAGTGCTGTTGAATGGCAGTTCGTGATATACTTGTGATTTCTTAAGCAAACTCTTTGTGCCATAATTAATGTTGGCAATTTTATCACTCAGAACTGCATGACCGTTTTCTGTTGTGACATTCCACTGACAGCTTTCAATACCACTCTCTCTGTCCTCAGCTCCAAACCAAGTGGCTGTCACATTCCAAGTATAAAGAGCAGTGCTGATATCCTTTCCGGTGGGGTCGTTTCCATCTATGACGTCACTTAAGGTTGGTGGGCTGACGTCAAGTAACATTCCATCTGAAGATCGCATTACTGTCAATCCCGCTCCATTGGTGACGGAGACTGTTACAAACACACGCTCACCGGGATTAACGCGGCAATCGTTGCAAACGAAGGACTTGTTTCTTCCTATATCAGTCACCGTGCGAATTTGACAACCTAGAGGAGTAGTGCCGATGCAGTACTGGTTGCGGATTATTCCACTGTCTGGGTCATTGATGTCCTCCCAATGAGCACCGACATCCATTCCTGAAGAGAAGAAATCTCGGTCTTGTTCGTGCAAACCATCTATGACGCTGCCATTGGTAACAATCGGTGGGGTAAGATCAATAGCGAGTCCTTGGGCCAAGACTGTAGTGTTCAGACGAGCGGCATTTATGGCGCGAATTGTAACATAGTACGTACTCCTATGTTCCAGTGTCAGCGCGGTTTTAATGACACGAGTCACTAAGTGAACATCTTCAAAAGGGATGACGTCATATTGCAGAGGTCTTGTACCCAGTGCGAACTCATATTTGACTACAGGGCTTTCAGGGTCTGTAAACGGTTCCCAAGTCACCTGAATTTTGTTTCTGTCGGCCTGAAACTGCCACACATGGTCACGTGATGTACCCACTAGCACAGGACTGTTCTGAAAAGGCGGGGTATCGTCTATGATAAAAATTGGAGATGATCCGTTCGTTGAGAGGCCGGCTCTATTCATGCAGTGGACCATGGCATAATAATGTTCACCTGGGAGTAGTTTGACACTTGATGGAATTAAATCATTGCCTTCAGGTGTATTCTTTATGGTCCTATACACGACCAACTCGTTTTCATTAGCAACTGTGATGTTACAAAAGTCTGTTCCACTTTCACGATCTTGGAAACCGTTCCAGTAAATAACAACAGAACCCTCAATTGTGTAATTTTTGTGATCTTCTTTCTCTTTGGTACCAACTTGTACGATTCCACGGTTAGGAGGTGTGCTGTCTATCATAAATGCTTTTGAGCATGCACGGGACACCAGGCCTGCCCTGTTTCGTGATGTGACAGTCACAAAATATTTCACTCCATGCCTAAATGTTAGGTCTGCCATAGAAGTGTTAGCATTGTTCATCCGCCCAATGTTGACGAGAGGTTGAACTTGGGGGCCACATCTGGATACACCAATGGCCCACTTGTAATACCAAATCTCGCTTTCTTGCTCTTCGAAGTTTTCCCAGTGAACTGCAAGTGTAGACATGTGTGAAGTATAGAATGTATCATCGACTTCTCGCCATCCACTAGAGCCAACAAAACCTGGATATATCCTGCTCGGTTTTGGGGGAGTGCCATCTACGATAACTCCATCGGATGCAATCTCTCTGGCAGATCCTCCTTGGTTGGTGGTGCGTAAGTGCACAAAATACTTTTGCCCACTTCGCAAGTTCAGGGGAACCTGGCTTCGCACGTGTGTTGACAGGCCAACATCGGTGTAAGGCATGACATTTGACTTATCACTTGAACTAGTTCCAACTGCCCACTCAAATTTCTCGATGCCACTCTGCAAGTCCCAGATTCCTTCCCAGTTCGCGGCCATAGATGTCGTAGAAGACTGGTACTTTAGATCTGGCTCTAATATCCCATCATACACTACGCCTTGCCTCGGAGGAGAATGATCAATGAGCACGCCATCAGAACTGGTGCACTTGCGCAGTCCAGCAAAGTTCAAGGCGCAAACGAGAAAGTAGAACACGTCTTCCTGAAGAGACAGTCCAAGTGCAGTTGCTTTAGTCTGAAGTCCGACATTTTGAAACGGCTTTACATCCGGGACTCCAGCTCGATTCCTGCTGATGGCGAACTCGTAAAACTTAATGCCGGACTCGAGATCCTCAAATCCCTCCCACTCGGCCGACATTGCTGTTATATTGGCTTGGTAATCAATATCAACTCCAGTGTCTCCATCCAGAACTCGAGCTTTGCGTACATTGGGTGGCGTCTTATCGACCATGAAACCGTCTGATGACACCTCGATACTGTATAGACCGGCCTTGTTTTGGGCCTTCACTTTAGTGCAATACCGCTGGCCGTTCACCAAAGTCACATTGCTCAAGTGGAACGAAGTGGCTGTGGACGGATTAACAGGGACGAACTGGTTGTTTGTCACGTGGTAGTTGCCTTGGGAGCAACTGCCGACAGCGTAGTAATACTGCTTCACACTCGTGTCAGGTTCTGGAAAGGACGTCCACGTGGCATCCACGTGATGAATAGCCGTCTGAAAATCAAGGTCAGCGGCTGCTGTCGCGCCGTCTAAGACTTTTCCCGCGCTCGGTGGAGTTGAGTCTGGGACGACTAAAGTCGAGGAAACTTCTTTGTGCAGACCAGCGCGGTTAAATGCCCGAATGATAACGTAGTATCCTTTGCCTTTAGTAAGAGGAAGTTTACTGAAGGTCGCTGAACTCGGTAAACCGCTTCCTGGCACGAGGTGGAAGTCGGAGTCCTTCGGTGATTGGTCAGAGGGAGCTACGGTCCATTTGTAGTGATCAAGACCGCTGTGCTGGTCAGTAAACCCAGACCAGCGAACGTTCAGCGACGAAATGCTCGGCACATAAACGCAGGCACTTCCATTGATAATGTCTTGTATTCCGGTGACGTCAATCATTCCGTTGAAAATAGGATGCGTTGTGTCAACAGTTACACCGTCACTCATGACGTCAGAGGTCCAGCCGACAGCGTCAACTGCACGAATAATCACGTGGTATTTCTCTTCATTTGTTAAAGAAATTCCGCTGCGTTTAAATGTTGTGTTGTTTCCTGCTGAAGTCCAGTTGGCAAGCACACGACCTTTGCTGTCCGTTATTTTGTATTGATATTCCACGACTCCGCTTCCCTTAGTTCCATCACTAAATCCGTTCCAGTTCGCAAAGATCTCGGACGCACTCGACTGGTAGTCGGCGTCACTCGTACTTCCATCGTTTACGTTACCAGGGCGCGGAGCATCATGGTCTATCATCACACAGTTTGACGTGACTTGGGTGAAGAGTCCAGCTTCATTGTATCCTCGTACAACGGCACAGTAGCTCTCACCGGACACCAAGTTAAGACCCGCCATGGTTGAAGACCTGTTCAGTGCAGAAGATTTAAAAGCTGTCAGTAGTCCAGCACCAGAACGTTTCACGGCCCACGTGTATCGAGCAACTGGACTGTGTAAATCTGTGAATCGCTCCCAGTTGGCACTAAACGTGTTTGTCCACTTGGCGAAGCTCGCGTCTACTCCGGCTTGATGTCCGTCAAACACTTTTCCCGCCACGGGTGAAGAAGAGTCGATTACTACTCCGTCACTGGTGAGGTCTGAGTACAAGCCTGCTTTGGTGTACGCTCGTACCGTCACTTGAATTTTAGATCCATCTTGGATAATGTTAATTGTCTGCGATGCTTTCGTGTTGAGGTTGATATTTGTGAACGGTAACAGCTCGGACGTCTGGTTACGTTTGTTTGTAGTGTAGACCACTTTCCATTCGTACCGCTGCACTCCGTGTTTCGTTTGAATTCCTCCCCAGTTTACCTGCACCGTCTTAGAGGCTTGGTAGCTCAGGTCAGCTGCACCTCCGTCACGAACCCAGCCGCCTTGAGGACGTGACGTGTCAATGGTGATAACACTGGTGCATACCGGCTGCAGAGAGCGGCCTCTCATATCAAGCGCTAAAATAGATACTTTGTAGTCTTGATTATCTTTTAAGCTCAAGCCTGTGATAGTCTGCTTAGTGTTGGAATTTGGGAGAATTCCTGTGATACTTGAGTTAGTGGAACAGGCAGCTGAACCGCTCAGCAGATACCAATTGAGTTTCATTGCACCACAACTTGAGGAGAAGTTTGTAAGCTGGAGATTAAGCTGGTTTGTGACGAATTGATACGCGATGCTTTGTGCGAATTGGGAATCCTTCAACTCAACTGTCCCTGTTACTATGGAGATTTCATCTGTCACGTGTGCAGGGCATGTGCCTAGTTTACCGTCACATCTGACAAGAATAACGAAATCAAGACTGTAAATACTGCGAGAGAAGAAGGCGAGATAACACGTGAATACAAGAAAATCTGACTGGGGAATGATGAAAAGTCCTATTCCAATTGCTCTTAACCATGAAGAGCGAACGGTCGTACAAAGGATCGACGAGCAAATAATTGAACAAAGAGCGATGAATGAGATAAGAAATAAGCAGATGGTTAGAAAGACTAAGAGCGTGGTGAGTGTGGACAGGCCGTAATGACAAACACTAGTACAGACATTGGTACAGCTCCTTGTGTGATTTGGCGGCCTCGGTGGTAGATCTTCTCGTGGTGGTGTCTGTACGGACACTAGTATATATACTAATTCAAAATGGAGTCCTGGCACTTGTGTAGACAATAATAAAGACAATAGTGCATATACTGGTCAGGCACTGATGGAGACTCTAATAATACAGGCGCTATAGCTAATATTTGTACCTCTCAGGTTTGTCACAGCCGTCTGCAGCAGCTCGACAGATTGTTCCTTCTGACCTCATGATGTCTTGACACGTTCCATCTCCTACGCACTCCGACGTCTTCACACAAGTGGTAACAGGATACGATGATTGACAGGAGTACGCCACGCCCACACACTTGCCAGCGCTGCACGTGTCTTTTTTGGTGCACAGATTCTTGTCATCGCAAGGCACGGCGGGGCGGTTCGCCCATGTACCGCTGGCTTTACTTGCGCCATCGTACAAATCGCACCACTGACACTCATTGGACGGATTCAACATTTGGTGAGTGTAATCCTGACCTGCAGGCGAAAAGACCAACATATTACGGAACTTAAGCAAACAAAGACGGTGACTGCAACGCGAGTAACCAAGAAAAATTGTTTTCTTATTCCATATGTCTTTAACTTTGACTATTCTTAGGTTGCTCAATTTGTCCCGTAATCTGCTGAGGTACTAACTGTTGCGTTCGTCGTCTCTAACTAAGAAAAACGACTGTCTTAATTTCTCGAAATGTCGCAGTCCACTTTCTGTACGTAACCTCGTTAAAAAAAGAATTTGAAGTCGCACGCGAACGCACGACGTAACTTACCTCCTATCTTGCAAGCGCATGTTCCGTTTACAAAACCGAAGCCAGTCTTCAGGCTGCAATTCTTACCGTTACATAACTGACAGTGACTGTTGCACTTAAAGGGCGTGGCCGTACACTGGCCGCTACGACACGTGTCTCCACGTGTACACATGTCACTGTCATCACAGGACACGCCCTCACGACTAGACCACGTGCTCGTACTATAGTTGGGGCTGCACCACTGAAGAGGAAAAGAAAATACCTTTCTGGCGGCCATTTTTTATTTAACTTTGGGGACTGTAGTTTCTCAAAGTAGCTTTTCTGTCATTTGTTTGGCTCCGTCACTGAATTCATGTTGTTTCTCGTCCCCGAGCGAAGCGAGGGTAATAATCACGACACTAATGCCGCAAAATCGCCTTATTTGAAGACTCCAAGTGTGTCGCCATCTCGAAATTTAATGTTCGTGTGTGTGTGTGTGTGTGTGTGTGTGTGTGTGGTACGACTTTTTAGGCCAGGTGCCTAAGGCAATGACGTAATAATTATCGATTAACGTCTCCGCCAGTGTTTTTACTGACATTCAGAAGAAAAAATGATTTGAACGAAGCAATAATTGTACGTAACCTGCGTTCACGAAAATGAATTTGAAAACTGGAAAACTTGAAACAGAACGGTCTCGCGAAGCTCGTCTTCAAAAGAGAAGGGAACAGGCACGGGCAAGACAAAATCGTGAAACGATCGAACTGCGCCAAATACGTCTAGAGACGACAAACATGTTATAACCGACAGCATCATGAACGGAAGCGTGCCGAAGAAACGGCTCCGCAAAGGGAACAGCGCTTGAAAGCAAATCGGGAGCTTCAGACGCCGTTTTGTGTTAAACTCAGATACTTATTCAGAAAGGACAAGCAACAAAGGTTAGTCAGTGGAAATCGAACAATCACCGTGACAAATATATTCTACCCGTATCTTGTAACTCGATCACTTCAAGAATGTATTAGAATCTGTATGCTGATCATTTTCCCTCGAAGTATTGTTTTACTACGCTTCTGTCGCCAGTTTCGGCTACCGTATTCGCTCAGAGCAATCGGAACTTGGAGTCTTGAATGATTTAGTCAGATGTCTTATTTTTTCTTTCAAGACTAAAACTGTAACAAATGTTGTTATAATCTGACTTGCGGTGATTGCAGCGAGAATCGTTCAAAAGCCCTTAGAAGTATGACCTAGGTCTGAAGCCCGTGTAAAATTTGAAGTAAACCATTCAAGTTTTGTTTTGATTCTGGAAGAAATCATGCTGTTCATACAAAACAATTCGAGCTAATTAAATATGCATGCCTGAGTCTGGTGTATGCAGTCCAGAGTAAAAACAAACCGCACAGGAAGCCTATTTAATTGTACTGCCTATGAATTCAAAATTGGAAAATCAGTGTTCCTTTTTTCGCGTACTACGACGGCCGACCAACTTCAAAATTTGAGTATTAAATTTTGAGAACGTTGCTTGGCAGACTGTATGAATTAATTTGACGTGCCGACCGTGGGAAATACGTACTTCGTCACGCAATCGACTCTTTTTTCAACGCAAAAGTATAAGGCCTGGTTTATACGTCGCACGATCGTCGCATTTAATTCAGACGAATTTAATTCATATTAACTTCGTCGATTAGACGACGTAAATATCGCTCCGATTCATACGACGAATTTAATTCAGACGAATTTAATTCCATGTGTCAATCCTCCTTCATTCTGTCGCGTGTCGCGCTGTTTTGAGACTCCAATCCGGGTCCCCGTCTCGAAATTTATTGTTTGTCTGTCTGTCAGTCAGCTTGGCATACGACCTCCAGGCGCGGTTACTCAGCATAAGCAACGACAAAGGATTGATCACGCATGGTCCTGTAGTTTTACTGAAACTCGGAATAAGGAAAGTGCGCGACAGACAAGAAAGATTGAACGAAGCAACAATATCGTAACTGCGTTCAAGAAAATTAATTTAAATACTTGAAAACTTAAAACACAAAAGTCTCGCTCAGTTCGTCTTCAAAAGAAGAGAACAGGCATGGGAATGAATATTTCCTTTTCACCTCCCCGCCCCCCTCCCCTCGCGTCCTTTTTCCGCTCGCCCCAATTTTCGCGCTCAGAAACCTACGGAAACACTTGCTTCGGAGGCTAATATATTCGCATAACTAACGCTCGCTTTCATTTTTAACTTTTTCGCACTCGAAGAAACGTACTTTACAAAGTAAAACTAGACTGGCCTTGCCAGTGAGCTCGCGGCGTGAGTTGGGTCGAGACCAGACTATAAAATGGAAAGTAGGGGACAAGAGCGGAACTCCCAAGAGAGACTTCCAATTTCTCACCATAAAAATATCACACAGTATAGGGAACTTGGCTTTTGACACCTTGCTCTTTTGACACCTTGATTAAACTAAAAATTATTATTACGACACTCATACACTTGCTTCTTAAAGGTTGAGCGACCCTGCATCTTGAGAATGCGTGACATCTTTTTATGCACAATCGATTATGACAGTTTGACCTTGACTCTTATTTCTAATCAGAGGCTCCGATTAATCCAGCCTTCGCTTCACTACTTATGTGTTTTCTTTTATTAACTCAATACGTTTCTTCTATCAGGCTTTCGAGTATTCGTGCTCTGTAACAAATATAAAATTGAAAGCAAGGAATGTCACACGAGAGATGTTTACAATATTATTGTGACTGCAAACTCAATCCTCAGAATTATTTCGGTGTATTTTTCATTTCTGGTATTTAATGAACATTGCGAAACAAAGGCTACATGATCGAATGAAAGAAACACTTCAGCAGGCAATGTACGATACGCAGAAGAATTTTATGAGGCAACAGATGTCATGTACAGAGTAAAGCATAAAGCGTCATTGTTTTACGGCTAAAGCTCACCGTAGCTTTGGTTTCTGTTTTCGCCCTGTTATCTTCCCAAAAGTATTTCGTGTCGCCACAGAAAGTTTCGTCGGGACTAAATATTTATAGGCGACAGCGGTATCCATCAAATATTTGTTTACGGCTATTCTCAAAGCGGTGAACGCGAGCCAAAATCGTTCCCGAAAATCCAGTTTATCCGTGCATATTCCACAGAGCCAAATGATGTTGAGTTTGGATGGGATGCAGTTAACTTTTACGCACAAGTAACGAGCAATTCACTGGCCACATCTCGAGTCGTTTAGCGAAGTCAATTACGTCATCGCCCAGCACGTGATAATATGAACCAATCACCGTGTGCCCATTCTCGACCGACAAAAAGGAAAAATAATAAATAAAAATTTGCGTTTTTAAGCTCGCTTGGGCCCCAGGCCCCCGCGAGCAAAAACCATACACGTATTTGGTTAGGATGCAGCGTTGGTTGGAGCAATCGTGGCTTCTGTTAAAAGAAAAGAAATCGAAGATCGACTTCGCTGGCTGAGTAAAACTGATTGAGTCACGATTCTAATTGCGCTTTCCTTAGCTTGCTGTAGTTCGTCTGAAAAGTTGTCTCAGCGAATTTTGAAGTTTAGCTTCCACGAAAACTTGAAAACGCATCACTGTGAACTATACCAGACTCCGTGCGACAAAAGTCTTTTATTTTTCAGCGGCCGGCAAACTGGTGACGTTGCGACACACAACCATGGTTTGTAAGCTATTGATAATCACCAAAGGGAAAACAGAGAAGAATCCCGCATCCCAAAAACCCATCTACAGGGCGAGGGGATATCTGCGATTATCGTATTTCTAGTGTATTGCTGACTTACATAACATCTGTTTGTCGTTTTAGATCTTACCTGACAAGGGTTGCCTGGCTTTAGGTGTTTATTACCAAAACAAGTCCTTTGCCCATTGTGTTGTATGATGCAGTACCCAGACTTCAACGGACAGCCTTGCCCGTCATGGTTCTCGCAAGGCAGACACGTGTAGGGAGTTCCTCGACACGCGCCGTTCATGCATCGGTCATCCTTGGTTTTCGCGCTGTTGTCACTGCATGGTAAGTTGTTGTTGTTTGTCCAGGAGTGCTTGTTGTTGCTGTCGCATTGCTTTTGCAAGGAATGGAACGCAAACATGAGCACAAGAACATGCGCAGTAGTGCTTCGTTTATTATCAGCGCGCAGTCTAGGGACAAGCAGAGGTCCTAAGATGGCTGAGAAAGAATTGAAATCGGCAATCACTAATTTCCAATGGCTTGTGCTTGCGTTTTTTTAGTTTTTATTCGAGGAGAAATTGGCAAGATACATGAAAAGTAAAAAGCAAACAAATTTCATACTAGATAACTCGAATCGTCTTCAGTGGCAACGCTGTGATGGTGAAGCTGAACTGAACTAAAAAGCGGAGAAATACAAGCTTACCTGACATGGATACCCTGGCCTCAAGTTGCCATGTCTGTAACAAGTTTTCACTCCATTCACAACGATCGCACAATATCCTGCCTTTACTTTACAAGCGTCGTTGTAGCAATATTCGCACCATAAGCAGGAAAATGGCGTCCCCACACATCTCCCATTCCTGCATCGATCATTCCTGGTACAGGTTTCGTTGTCATCGCACCTAGTCCAATATCTTTTGTTTTTCCAGCGGGTTTTGCTATGGCTGCTACAGTACTGTATGAAAAGGGAAAAGCCTTTTTGTCAGCACCTACAAAATTGATGTTTAATACTTTGCCTATTGTATAGGTTTATTTACCTGTACCAGAAATTTAATGTGAAGGTTGCATGAAGCGAAGATTTTGGTAAGATATCTAACGGTTTGATTTGGAGAAAGTATCAGTTGGTCCACGGCAAGCACTCTTTGATCTTGCTGGACTGCTTTATTTGACAGGTCTTTTGTCTTGGAGGAAACACCATATTTTCGCCAATAGGTTTGTTGTTTCCTCACAAGTTAGGTATTCACAATCGATCAGGCTGCCGATGGCAGAGTGCTTATGGGATGCAGATTGAGTATAAAATGTTGAGATTGAGAGACTATAACTCCTAAAAGCGGTCTTTTTCTGCGTTATAAACACACTTTTTTCGTTAAGCAAAAACAGTAACAAAGAACAAAATAGAAAACCGCTTGTACACCTTTTAATGCCAACACTAAACGCAGAAAGTTCATTCACTGCCCACTTGCCATATCGATTCAGTGGGAAAGGCATCCAATTACATGTTTTGTGCCATCCTGAATCTCATGTTTCCCAACCTCCAAACCCCCCACCTACACACGCGCAAACACAAGGCCAAAGTGTCCTCACTAGCCTGAAATACCCGACGATCGGCGAAAAGCTGTTTTTGATATTCAGTAGTATCTCTAATCAGACAAGGATACTCATAAACAAACACAGACATCGTATAGAAAGTTCTTTTAAAACTCTTTGAAAGAAGACAATATTGTTGTCTTGCGGGGATCTTAGCAATCGGCTGTGAAGGAGACGTATTGCACAACAGGGATCCGTCTGTCACTCTGTCATAGATAAATTATACAACCTCTTAATGGAACCGAGAAATAGCTTGAGATAGCGGGGGATCGAGATATCAGGGTTCTACCCAGGGGAAATTTCTGTCTAGTTTGTTTTCAAGGAAAATCGATTTCTGTTCGAGATAGCGGGGATTTCGAGATAACCGAGTTGGAGGTAGCGGGGTTCTACTGTAGTTATTTCCGTCGCACGACCATAAACTTACACGAACCCGAAGGCTGAAGTGTATTTTGGGTTTGGTGCAACGTACATTAGCAGCTTTTACATTTCACAAAGCCGATGTGTTAGCAATTCTTCTGCTTTCTCTTTTTAGGTATCTGCTTAGGTCCCATTTGGGTCGTTTTAAATGTCACGCGGTTTTTGACCTCGCCGGCGAAATTTGCGTACCGAGTTGTCTTGGTGTTTCCTTATTATTGGTCATGTATCCTAACTATGCTTCGCTCAAGATGCAGTTTAAAACCGTATCGCTGAAGTAATGCATAAATGAAAGCCACTGCCTCTATCCCAGTTACGAAGACAGGAAATTTCAATCTTCAAGTTTTTTCCTCTATTTTTGAGATTCTATACTCAGGTGTTTGGTGAATACGCAATATGAAACACTGTACAACCGTTTCTCTTCTCAGTCTGCATTTTATACTAACAGTTTAACTGCATGCTGCTTTGCGATCTCTGCTCTTGTGCTCTAAAAGCAGAGATGGCACCCAGCCACTTTGAATTTATCCCACTTCTTTTGGTGGCACTTTTAGACGCTGAATCCTTCTCTCCTACAAGCACCCGATTGTTTTGCAAATTGCATCCCCGAGGTCGTCTCTGCTATAAGTCGCCGGAATCTACATCCACTTCCTTAAAAATATTTTGGCTTCCTCTCCAATTAATAATTAAATTCTGACCATTATTATGATCAACGGTTGTTGATGGATTAGTCACGTGAGGGAAAACATTTAAGCCACAGAGGGTCAAAACAGGAAATAATCTAGATAGGAGAACTGGGACAGCTGGACTGCGATATCAGAACAGGAGATATTAAGAAAGCCCTGATATGATCACGACAACACTCACATAAGTAATAATTACTTGGCCTATAGCCAAGTCCAGGGATGGCTGTGTTTTTTTGTGTTTTTGTGTCTACTGCTTCGAAGAAGCGTAGACACTATGTCATCGGGGGCGTAAGTAAGGTAAGAATCGATAAATGTCGCGCGTTGATATTCGGAACCAATGAAAGGAAGCATTGGATTGCCGATTGTACACGAACTTCGCTATTGATCGAGGAAACAATGACTGGGCGGCGAAGGCCGGTTCGTGACAAGCTCGTGATCACGAGAAACTCATGGGGTCACAGGGTTTTCAGCGAGGCGATCACGGTACGGAATATTTCACGATGAATTGCTTTAAACTTACCAGGATAACTTGCCACAGCTTTCGAAGTATGTGGCAAACCGGTCAAACGAAAGGTTACTTCAGTGTTACGAATCGACGAACTTGGCGCGAACTGAACGGATACGGAGTAAGAGCGACGAGTTTCCTTGCCGAGGGATGAAAGCTGCGGACGCTTGTTGAGTTTGCCTCAAATCGCAGTTTTTGAAAATATGTATGCCGAAAACGCTCGAATGAAAGGTTCTGGCCAGTACTATGCTTCGCCCGATTTTCCTGACGAACTGTGTACAGTATGACAACAAGTTGCAACGGTACGTAAATCGACCAGTCATTATTTTGTGCCGATGTTTCAGTCGGCAGAGACAGTGCAGTAAAATGTGAAGCATCTATGAATCTTCCATGCATTGGTCATTTGCGTACGAGTTGAAATAAATATATACTTTACTTGAGCCTAGTTGTGCTTGTCATTACTGATTTGATTTGGTCGTGATGGCTGTGAAGTGAAATGTTTACAAAAACCGTCAATGGCAACTGAATAGGCATACTTCCCAGCAATGGTTACTACATCCTCAAGCACCTTCATCTGGGGAACCTATATTTCTCCAGAGTTCAGTTTCGCCTCGCGACGCTCTTGGAGTACTTCTTTGTGCTGATCCGAGTTTTGATCTGTGAGATGCCTTCAATGTCTGGGTATCCTTCTCTCTGTTCCTGCATTAAGTGTGTGCGTTTTCCCAATTCTTAACATTTTTCCAGTTTCCCAGAAAAGAATCGTTTCTTATAGAACAGTTTTAGCATAAACACAGATGCGACGCGACATTTTGGCAGCGGGCCAGCTGTTTCAAGCTAACGGAAATACGTCACAAATAATCTTTTGGTGCAAGAAAGGTGCCTGTGGCAAATGCCATTTCTTCATACAAAAAAAAATAGAAGAACAAATGCAGTAGACACATGCACCTCAAAGGTGCCTATTTTTTTGTTTTGGGGTCGAGATATGGCTGATTGGTTGGGGGCGTGAACACGTGATTTTTGCTGACGCGTTCTGTCCTTCGGATGTTGTTATGCTTTGTCGGAGTATGTGTGATGACAGCAAAGAATTCGAAATGAAAACAATAGTCATACATGGAGAAAAATTGTAGTTGCATTGTTTACTGCGGCAGCATTGTACATCAATATAAAAATCGTCGACTTCCCTAAAGCCGCGAGTGAAAAGTTAGTGTTCAAACATGGGTGTTATGAATATGGCGAATTTCGTGATAAACTATATATACATACGCAAACAAAATATCGCCAAAAAATATTTCTGAATGATACTTATATACCGACGAAACATTTCGCCGTTATTTAACGGCGAGATTTTCTGTCTGTATATAGAGACACAAGATTTCGCCGTTAATTAACGGCGAGATTTTCTGTCTGTATATAGAGAGACACAAGATTTCGCCGTTATTTAACGGCGAGATTTTCTGTCTGTATATAGAGAGACACAACATTTCGCCGTTATTTAACGGCGAGATTTTCTGTCTGTATATAGGGACACAAGATTTCGCCGTTAATTAACGGCGAGATTTTCTGTCTGTATATAGAGACACAAGATTTCGCCGTTATTTAACGGCGAGATTTTCTGTCTGAATATAGAGAGACACAAGATTTCGCCGTTATTTAACGGCGAGATTTTCTGTCTGTATATAGGGACACAAGATTTCGCCGTTAATTAACGGCGAGATTTTCTGTCTGTATATAGAGAGACACAAGATTTCGCCGTTATTTAACGGCGAGATTTTCTGTCTGTACATAGGGAAACAACATTTCGCCGTTAATTAGCGGCGAGATTTTCTGTCTGTATATAGAGAGACACAACATTTCGCCGTTATTTAACGGCGAGATTTTCTGTCTGTATATAGGGACACAAGATTTCGCCGTTAATTAACGGCGAGATTTTCTGTCTGTATATAGAGAGACACAAGATTTCGCCGTTATTTAACGGCGAGATTTTCTGTCTGTACATAGGGAAACAACATTTCGCCGTTAATTAGCGGCGAGATTTTCTGTCTGTATATAGAGAGACACAAGATTTCGCCGTTATTTAACGGCGAGATTTTCTGTCTGTATATAGGGACACAAGATAACGAAAGAATAAAACCGACTCGTAAAAATACGCCGCCATATTGCACTCCCTGCCGTGTAATAACCCCTTGACTAAAAAGAAAAAAAAAGTTTGTTGTTGTTTATGAACTAATTTCCGACTTCATTATTACGACATTGACATGATAGCATTTGAATCAGTTTCCGTGACAATAAGGACTAAGGAATTAACAAGTATTACAGTGCAGCGTATGCAAATTAAATTTTCTCACCTGAGTGTGGAAAGAACATACCGCCGCGTGGGTCCCAGGACCGTGAGATTTTTTCACAGGTTTCAAAGCTCGAGCTCATTTACCAAGTGCGTTTCGATCAAAGCTTACTGAATTATTTATTATAATGGATTGTCAGCCTATTTTTGAAGCTGTGGAAGGACTATGTTTCATGGGGGAGGATCGATCCAAGGTAAGGACATCATAAATAGCCCGGACGTCAGACTTCTAGTTAAATGAATTATGCAAAAACTGTCTTTTTACGCGTAGTTTACCATTCCGTTTTCAAAATAAGGGGTGACAGTTGGCACCAGTTCAAACGCTGACCTTTTATCGTCAAAAGATTGTCGTCTGAACCAGCTGGGCAGAGTGCATAATTCAAACTTTCCATGAACCCAATCATTTATGACTTATCTTTATGTTCCAACGTTTTACTCGAATGAATTTAGGGCGACTCAAGTGCGTCTGCGTGTGAATCAAAATTAGTCGAAGTAAAGATCATGGTATCATGGTAGTTATATAGTTAAATAGACCATTTTTCAAGGTTGCGCAAGCATCCAAACTTGACGGGCTAAGATTTCAAATTTAATTTTACGGCGAAATGTTGTGTTCTCGAGATAAAAATGTTGTGCATCTAGTCTATATAAAGAATTACTGCAAGCAGTCCCTCCTTTGACCTCTAAGATCGTGCAGCGAGTGCTCGAAAAAAAAAAAACATGGTGAATGGAGTCTCCCTCTTTCGCGTTTCTTCTCAGCGCTTGCTCACGATCTTAGAGACAAAAGGAGGGACTGCTCGCAGTGTATACAAAAATAAAAACACGTTGCGTTCCTCTGTGTGCAGAAAAGTGTCTTCCCAAGTATTCCAAAGTAAATAACGGCGAAATGTTGTATCTCTCTATATACAGACAGAAAATCTCGCCGTTAAATAACGGCGAAATGTTGTGTCCCTCTATATACAGACAGAAAATCTCGCCGTTAAATAACGGCGAAATGTTGTGTCCCTCTATATACAGACAGAAAATCTCGCCGTTAAATAACGGCGAAATGTTGTGTCCCTCTATATACAGACAGAAAATCTCGCCGTTAAATAACGGCGAAATGTTGTATCTCTCTATATACAGACAGAAAATCTCGCCGTTAATTAACGGCGAAATGTTGTGTCTCTCTATATACAGACAGAAAATCTCGCCGTTAAATAACGGCGAAATGTTGTATCTCTCTATATACAGACAGAAAATCTCGCCGTTAATTAACGGCGAAATGTTGTGTCCCTCTATATACAGACAGAAAATCTCGCCGTTAATTAACTGCGAAATGTTGTGTCTGTATATATACAGACAGAAAATCTCGCCGTTAATTAACGGCGAAATGTTGTGTCTGTATATATACAGACAGAAAATCTCGCCGTTAATTAACGGCGAAATGTTGTGTCTGTATATAAGGTTTGAAGTAATTGTTTATATCTTCACCGCTTCTTTGTTGCAATAATTCATCCGCGTCTGTATATAAAATTAACGACGAAATTCGTCATTGTATAAACTCCGTTCAAACATAAAGAATAGCATACATGTAGTTGCGTTGTTTACAGTGGCAGCATCATGCATCAATGTAAAAACCGTTGACTTCCATTGGCAGCATCGTGCATCAATGTCAGAACCGTCGACTTTTCTTGGCAAATAACCACGACCATAAAGCCGCGTTGCGTGTACTATAAACGGACCAAGTATACTTTAGCTGCCAAAAAATGACCGTCGACCGACCGTCAGTCGACCGTCGGTCGACCATCAATCGACAGTCAATCGACAGTCGATCAACTGTCAATCGGCAGTCGCTCGATCATCAGTCGATAGTCGACCGATAGTTGGTGAAGAGTCGTTCAACAGTAAGTCGATGGTCGACCGAGAGTCGACTGACTGTCGGTCTTAAATCTGTAATGACAGTCGACCGACTCTCTATCGACGCAGTGTCGGTCGATGTTCGGTCGACAGTCGGCCAACAATCGGCCGATCATCGTTTATGTGCAAATTGTTTGCCTTTTAGATCTACTCTGCTTTCTTTAAAAATGTACGCATATTATGAATTTATTAGTTACTGTCGAACCCTTTTAATTTGTTCACTCGCCATTTCCACCGAGGATTTGCCGTTTAATAGGGATTTCCACAGAAATCAGCATAAGGCGTGTATTAAATATTTAGTGGCTACTTAAAAGGGGTTATAACAATAGAAGAACCCTCATCGGGACGGCCAAAAGATGGCATAGAATTGGAGAATTGATGAAATACTGTGTGGGTACACCGTTCACAGCCGCATCACACCCTGCCCTCTATAACGCACAGCCATAATCACAGTACGGAGAGCCCAATGCTAAAAATTGTTTTAGAAGTATTTTACAAGACATTGCAGAACAATACCCCGCGTAAAACAACTGTCACACTCAATAAAATGTTGAAACTAAAGCATTTAATCGCAATTCCAATTGTTGTCTCCGAACCTACAGAATCTTCGTGTGTCTTGCATAGCGCTCCATCGCCCACAAACACTAAGGATAATCAAATCGCCATTGTTTTAGAATCGTCGGTCAACTGTCGACCGACGACCGACGGTCAACCGACCGTCGTCTGAGAAATCGGTAGTCAACTGTCGACCGACGTTCGACCGACTGTCGGTCGACCGTCGATTGACTTCCGACCGGCTTTCGACTGACTTTCTATAGACCGTCGGCCGACCTTCTACCGGCAGTCGGTCGAAAGTCAGTAGACAGTCGGTCGACTACCGACTGACGGTCGATTGACGGCCGACCGACAGTCGATCGACGGTCATTTTTTGGCAGCTAAAGTATACTTGGTCCCTATAAACATTAGTCGCGGTTACACGAGGCTTAATGTTTTATTAACTAGACGTTGTGTAAGGAATGCAATTTAGTGTGGAGTACCGCTGCTGTTGTGTGCTTTTGTAAGTGAGACGAACAGACGCATAATCCAATTACTTACATGTGTGGGTTTCGAACATTCCAATCTTGAAAACACAACCTCCACTTAAAAGAAACGTGATCCTTTAATAATGTAGGTTGCATTCTTTTCAAGAGAACCAACCAGTGTTATTGTTGATTAGAGCATCAAACGTAAATCTAGGCGTGAGTCAGACTTTGTTTTCGTGGTCAAAATCTTCAAATCCCTTAATCCATGAACACTGAAGAGTCTACTCAAGCGCCCTTGACCCCAGCTGAGGTATATTTGTTGTTTGTAACTCCTCGCAGGGGTGCAGATAGTCATATTTTATGGGTGTTACTAAAACAGCGAAATAACGAAACAGCGAAACAGCTAACTATTAACTAAAATTAACGGTAATAACTAATACCGACAATAACAGCGAAAGAACGAATTCCTAACTAAAAATTACTGCAATAACTAATACCTATATATGAAGGATGATTATGTTGCGTCAAGTTGGCATCAATCTGTCTTTGAGCACCGGTATTTCCGGGGTGTTGTAACGCACTATGCTTTATAGTAACAACATCAAAGAACAGATTTCCAATCGCACACACTAAATACTCTTATGAAAAAAAAAAAAATAGTCCGAAACGGTCGAAAACTCGACAGGAGACTACATACCAAACTTGAAACCGAAACGACAGTAACAATTTCCTGTGACAGAGTGATAGGAGATTATAAAAATGTAATCCATCGTCTTTCGTTCATACAATAAAAGCCGCAGTGGGCGATTAGCCTTGTTATGATTATAAATTGTTGTTGTATTAGGAGTCTGTTTTAGAATGATCAAATATCTATAATGCGGAGAGCACTGTAATATGGACACTAACTTCTGACCCTCTGCGCCCCACTGTGACCCAGATGGAGTGCAGTCAAACTTTTCTAATAGTCCCTTTAATCTAGTATTTTTCGTCAAAAGTTTTCGCTATTTTACCATTAGAGTATTCAGTGTGTGTGATTGGAAATTTGTTCTTTGATGCTGTTACTATAGAGAATTAGTGCGTTACAACACTCCGGAAATACCGGTGCTCAAAGACAGATTGATGCCAACTTGACGCACACGACAACACGGGCTTGTTTATTCGAGCAATAGGTTCAATAATCATCCTTCATATATAGGTATTAGTTGTTGCAGTAAATTTTAATTAAGAATTCGTTGTTTCCCTGTAATAGTCGGTATTAGTTATTACCGTTAATTTTAGTTAATAATTAGCTGTTTCGCTGTTTCGTGTTTTAGTAACACCCATATTTTACAAATCATAATTACGGGGAAATACAAAGACAAGACAGACAGACACTCTAACTTATAGGGAAACCCCCAAGGCCAAGTGTTTACTGTGGCCAAACTAGTCTTGTTCTACATATTTTCCACACTAGAAAGAATTCTTACCTGACAAGGGTTCTCAGGATTCACCTTGCTGTACTCGTGGCACTCATCTTTGATCCTGCACTGCCGTAGGTAACATGAGTTGCCGACTTTGGTATAGCACGAGTAGCAACTGCACGTATAACTTCCGTGAGTGTTTTGGCAGTCGTGCTGACAGGGACTCCCAGTGTAACATTCATTAACATCTGATAAGAAGAAGTTTAGATTTTTCATTTAGCTTCTATCTGAAATCACTGAAGCTATGAAATATATCTAAAATTGAAACTGTAGGTCCTCGATAAGTTGTGCCTCAGAGACTGGCAGAAGAGGATAGGATAGGATAGGATAACGGATATGAAGGTTTACGCCTCTTGTTTCTGAGAGTTAGCAGCGTGTTCGACATAGGCCCCTTGAAGACTCGTAAATAAACAGGAGTTTCTCTTTCCCCAGGAGGGATGTTTCTCACAAGTAATCGTGCAAAGAAAAATGTACGATTCATTTGGATTGCCACTTAGTAGAACGTCATTCTTCTGTTTTACAGAATCAGATAAACTGAACTAGAAAATTTCACATTATATTTGTCACGATGGACTCACCGTGTTCGCAGCAAGTTCCTGTATAACCAGATCGACAGGAACAGTAGCTATAACCTGGAGTACTTCCGTAATGGCAACTATCGCGGTTGCACGCCTCCGTGTCCGAGGTAGAATATGGACAACTACCACCACATGACGCACTAGCGGTTTCGTATCTAGTTCTAGTCCTTGTGCCGGCGTACCCGCACTGGTGACTGCATGAGGACCAGCTCGACCATTCACTCACTCTGCAGCTTCTAGGACTACAGCTGCTACGACGGCGGCTTTGGCCGCTTTGGGAGGAGGAGGAACTGCACGGATTGCTTTCGTTGAAACAAAGCAGTAACACCACCAAAACTGCAAAGACTTTGTGTGAGTGCATCGCCACCCTGCGAGCACTTCTTTTACGTCCTTTTTCTAATTACTTTAATCTGTTAGCCGTGCAGAGCGCTCTCTGGACTATTGCGTCAAACGCCAATTGCTGCAGGAATTAACTCAAAAACGGAAGTAGCCAGGCAAAGCGGGGAGCCCTGTCTGCGGAAATCAATTTGATTGACACCCTCGCTGAAGCGACCATTGGGAAAAGCCGAGAGCCCTGACAGAGCAAATCAAACCTGCTTTTTTTGCTTGTAGTTTACGAGAAGGCATCTACAAATCGCCAGCTAAGATAGACGCATTTCTAAGAGGCCGTTTTTGAAATAGAGGTTGACACCATGATTTGGTGCTGCTTCTTGCTGCTGTGCTTGTGGCCTGGTGGTTTTGGGCAGTCCCAGGGTCGGTTTCCGCGGCTGTCGTTTGGCGCAGGACGCACCTGTACTTATTCATACGAGCTTGCCGTACACATCGCTCGTGGCTCCCGCTCGACTGAAAGTGACGGATTTCAAGTTCACGCCCTCGTAAGCCAAACCATTTGTATTGTGAGAACTGTGGGTGTTGGTGTGGGTGCCATACTTGTGTTGCTTTTGATTCCGTTCACATAGTGTATTGTATTATATCGGTAATACTATTGCATGGTTTAAGAGGCGTTTTCTTTTTCGATGCGGTTAAGAGAACTCAATTTGTGGAGGGGCAATATCCCAGTAAGCATCGTACGTCTAATTACTGGTGTAAGTGTTGCTACGTTTCAAGATGTTGGATGAAAGCGTCTTTAAAGGGAATTCAAAAGATCAGTGTCATTTGCCGGCATCTTTCAAGCAGGAAGATCCAGCTACTTCCAGTATAAAGTATGCAGGTACCAGCACACTGTGCGATCGAAAATCTTATCATGAAACTAACGCTATCCCAATCCAAACGTATAATATAGTGATACCGGTACATTTTGCAGATCCAAAGATTTATGGCGATTTGGGTCATTTTCTTTAAGTATAAGCGACTAATATGTAAACACACCAGTCGTACAACTGTTTAAAGACAACTGTGAAAGCAAACTGTGAGGTGATGTTACACGAGACGATTTTTAACGACGATTTGTCGCGCAACACCTACAATTTTGTCAGTAGCTAGCGCTTTAACATTTACAACAAAAACATGACAAATTCTCGCCTAAAGCAGAATTTGTGCGAAAATTGCTATTAATTGATTGTACAGACGTTATCTAGGCCTTCTTGTAATGTGAGCGAACCCACATGGTTAACAGGTCTACTATGTTCGACAGCGCATTACTTTTTCGATTAGTATTTGAATATTAATACTTTTCCGGTTGTGTGTGACTTAGACTACGTTTATACTATAGCAAAAGTTTCTGAATTCGTCACAAACCCGACTACGTTTTTGTCCCTGATTCGTTTTGCCGTTTACACACAAAGCATGAATCCGACATCAAAACGTACCGGTTTCATGGCAAATGCGGTACACTTTGAATTGCAAACAGGTTTTCCAATGACTCCGCATTTATTATTTGGTACAGGCAGGTACCGCTCGGTACCGCTGTAGTAAAATGACAAACCTACATATTTACTGACAGTGGATGGCCTGATAGCTTTTCTGTTGTAGTGGCCAGGTTGGTTTTTATTTTGTTTAGCATTCCTGAGAACGAGAAAGGTGTTTACGGAAAGCAATTTTAACATGGCGTGTAGTGCAAACATCTTACGAAGCCGAATACTTGAATGATTGTGATGAACCCGGATGCATAGTATGGATCCGGGAACTTTTGCTCAACGTAGTCTCAGCCAATGAAAACATCACATAGATTGCTAAATCGGCTATCAGCTTTTCATTATATACGTTCCGTAAATTCCGAAGTGTTTGTTTCATGTAAACATGCCTGACTTGTGCTGTTTTTACTTTAGACAATCGCCTTCACTTTGTTTCTTCTTAATGAAAATCACATTGGGTGCTAAATCTACTGGAAGCATATCAGCTTGTCAAGATATACGTTCTTTAGATTACAAGGTGTTGCTTTTATGTCCAATCATGCTGAAATTTGTTTTCTAGCGCAAAAGAAATCCGCTTAACTCCTGCTACTTATGTTTTTCTCAACAAACTGAATCGCAGTCATTCCGTGAGTTAAGGGGTGTTATTTTCATACAGAGACACCGCGCTGAAATATCGTTGACCTTTGTCAACGGGTCAATCACAGTTTGTGTTGTTTTTAGTTTAGACAATCGCCTTCAGTTGTCTCGTTTATTTTTGTTATGAAAATCACATGCAGCGTCAAATCTAATCATGGGAAACATATCAGCTTCTGAAGATACATTTTCCATGCATTCCGAGGTGTTGGTTTCAGAAGAAAAAAAGACACTGAAATTTGTGTTTTCTTGCACTAAGAAACTCGTCTAGCTTCTCTTGCTTGAAATTTTCTTGACGGGTCGGTCAAAGATACTGCGTAAATTTTATAGTGGTTTTTGACAAACTGATAACGCTCATGACCTTATAAAAAGGTCAAGTATTGTTCAATTATCTCAAGAAGTGCATGCTTCACTGTTGAATAACTGGTAATGTTTTGCACGAATCTATACGCTAAACGTATAGAAAGCGGGCGAAGGGAGTCCTGTTGACTCAAAACATACCAATCTGTTAAAAAGTATATTCTGCAAATTTCGAAACGCTTACCTTCACAACCGAACATGCCAAAAATAGCTGTTTTCGTACGGGTGACAAACGTCTTGCTTTTAAATTTGTTTTTTTCTTGAAGAACTGAGTCGCAGCTTGTATTGTTTTGGGTTAGTCAATCGCTTACGTTTGCGGAGGGGGGGGGGGGGGGGCTTCGTTTCTTGCGATGAAAATCACATGGGTGCTAAATCTAATGGAAGCATATCAGCTTATCAAGATAAACCTGCTTAACTTCTGCTGCTTATGTTTTTCTCGACGAACTGAATCGCAGTCATTCTTTAAGTCAAGAGGTGTTTGTTTCATACAGAAACACTCTGAAATATAATTGACTTTTTGTCAACGGGTCGATCACAGTTTGTGTTGTTTTTAGTTTAGACAATCGCCTTCAGATGTCTCGTTTATTTTTGTTATGAAAATCGCACGCAGCGTCAAATCTAATCATGGGAAACATATCAGCTTGTGAAGATACATTTTCCATGCATTCCGAGGTGTTGGTTTCAGAAAAGAAAAACGACACTGAAATTTGTGTTTTCTTGCGCTAAAAAACTCGTCTAGCTTCTCTTGCTTGAATTTTTCTTGACGGGTCGGTCACAGACACTATGTAAATTTTATAGCGGTTTTACACAAACTGATAACACTCATGACCTTATAAAAAGGTCAAGTATTGTTCAATTATCTCAAGAAGTGCATGCTTTACTGTTGAATAACTGGTAAAGTTTTGCACGAATCTATACGCTGAACTTGTAGAAAGCGGGCAAAAATAGTATTAATATGTAAATACTTTTAATTGACACTCTCTTGAAGGATAAAAAACTAAATTCTCGAACTTATTAAAGCCTGGTCTCCGTACGATCGCCTTGATCACTTTGGTCGTCTGCAAAACCAGTGAGACGATCGGGGCGATCAAAGGGGATGTATGTGGAACACAGTCACCGGTGATTCCGGCGAGTGAAGCGATCGAAGCGATTTCCGCTACAAGGATCGCATTACAAGACTAGATAATATTAAATAAAACAAGACAAGAGGGCCTAGATGGGTTTACTGTTAAGTGTTATGGGCCTGAAAATTTTACTGTCAAGTGTTATCTAGACCTTCTTGTAATGTGAGCGAACTCACACGGTAACAGGTCTACTATGTACGATAGCGCATTATTTTTTCGATTAGTATTTGAATATTAATACTTTTCCGGTTGTGTGTGACTTAGACTACGTTTATACTATAGCAAAAGTTTCTGAATTCGTCACAAACCCGACTACGTTTTTGTCCCTGATTCGTTTTGCCGTTTACACATAAAGCATGAATCCGACATCAAAACGTACCGGTTTCATGACAAATGCGGTACACTTTGAATTGCAAACAGGTTTTCCAATGAATCCGCATTTATTATTTGGTACAGGCAGGTACCGCTCGGTACCGCTGTAGTAAAATGGCGAACCTACATATTTACTGACAGTAGATGGCCTGATAGCTTTTCTGTTGTAGTGGCCAGGTTGGTTTTTATTTTGTTTAGCATTCCTGAGAACGAGAAAGGTGTTTACGGAAAGCAATTTTAACATGGCGTGTAGTGCAAACATCTTACGAAGCCGAATACTTGAATGATTGTGATGAACCCGGATGCATAGTATGGATCCGGGAACTTTTGCTCAACGTAGTCTCAGCCAATGAAAACATCGCATAGATTGCTAAATCGGCTATCAGCTTTTCATTATATACGTTCCGTAAATTCCGAAGTGTTTGTTTCATGTAAACATGCCTGACTTGTGCTGTTTTTACTTTAGACAATCGCCTTCACTTTGTTTCTTTTTAATGAAAATCACATTGGGTGCTAAATCTACTGGAAGCATATCAGCTTGTCAAGATATACGTTCTGTAGATTACAAGGTGTTGCTTTTATGTCCAATCATGCTGAAATTTGTTTTCGTGCGCAAAAGAAATCCGCTTAACTCCTGCTACTTATGTTTTTTTCAACAAACTGAATCGCAGTCATTCCGTGAGTTAAGGGGTGTTATTTTCATACAGAGACACGCTGAAATATCGTTGACCTTTGTCAACGGGTCGATCACAGTTTGTGTTGTTTTTAGTTTAGACAATCGCCTTCAGTTGTCTCGTTTATTTTTGTTATGAAAATCACACGCAGCGTCAAATCTAATCATGGGAAACATATCAGCTTCTGAAGATACATTTTCCATGCATTCCGAGGTGTTGGTTTCAGAAGAAAAAAAGACACTGAAATTTGTGTTTTCTTGCGCTAAGAAACTCGTCTAGCTTCTCTTGCTTGAATTTTTCTTGACGGGTCGGTCACAGACACTGCGTAAATTTTATAGTGGTTTTTGACAAACTGATAACGCTCATGACCTTATAAAAAGGTCAAGTATTGTTCAATTATCTCAAGAAGTGCATGCTTCACTGTTGAATAACTGGTAATGTTTTGCACGAATCTATACGCTAAACGTATAGAAAGCGGGCGAAGGGAGTCCTGTTGACTCTAAACGTATCAATCTGTTAAAAAGTATATTCTGCAAATTTATACATTTTCCATGCATTCCGAGGTGTTGGTTTCAGAAAAAAAAGACTGAAATTTGTGTTTTCTTGCGCTAAAAAACTCGTCTAGCTTCTCTTGCTTGATGTTTTCTTGACGAGTCGGTCACAGACACTATGTAAATTTTATAGTGGTTTTTGACAAACTGATAACGCTCATGACCTTATAAAAAGGTCAAGTATTGTTCAATTATCTCAAGAAGTGCATGCTTTACTGTAGAATAACTGGTAATGTTTTTGCACGAATCTATACGCTGAACTTGCAGAAAGCGGGCAAAAATAGTATTAATATGTTAATACTTTTAATTGACACTCTCTTGGAGGATAAAAAACTAAATTCTCGAACTTATTAAAGCCTGGTTTCCGTACGATCGCCTTGATCACTTTGGTCGTCCGCAAAACTAGTGAGACGATTGGGGCGATCAAAGGGAATGTATGTGGAACACAGTCACCAGCGATTGAAGCGATTGAAGCGATCGAAGCAATTGCCTATTTTTTTAAGCAGCTTTGGTATGCTAAAATTGCCCTGCGTAAAATATATTGATTAGAGCGTCTCCTTATTCATTGTTATAATTCCATCTAATGAAACTTCAGTTACATTGCTTTATTCTGCAGTGCTTTAAATATATATTTAATTTTGTCCAGGTTGATGTGACGTCAGTGTCAAGTGAACGTCACGACTTGAGTACACTCCACCTTCTCAAGCTTGACATCCGGGAACCCAGACTCAGACGAACGCGTGGTGCACGCGTCCTTGTCAATCATCCTGTCAATGAAGAATTCGAGGATCAGTTGTCCAAGCCTTTCTACTTTCGACAACACGAACATGGTGCTGTGGCCGATGTGCTGATCCCTAAAGACGAGTCCCCGCAAGTGGCGGCTCTTAAGAAAGGTGTGTTTATCTTGGTCTCTTTAAAACTTAATACAAAACTCTCCTGATGGAGGTTACTCTTCAGAATTGTAGATGGAGCGTGAGCTGCACGATTTTCAAAACCATTGCCTTATTTTAAACCGAACTGTACGATTTTCCATACCCTATTTCAGACGTGTATCCCAAACGTTTCGACTTATTTTTGACCTGTATCCCTAAATATGTATCCTATTTCAGACCAAATAATAAAACAACGCAATGCAGTGCCCGATTCCAGATTAATACCCTATTAAAGGCCTAAAGTTTTACTTAATGGGGTGGTTCATACCCTTGTAACAAAAAAAAAAAAAAACAAAACAAAACAAAAAACAAAGAAAAAAAAGAAAGGAGCGGGTCCTTATGGCATGCATTACGGATCTGAGTTATTTAGAAAAGATCTGACCAATAGACCAAAGGATAACTTTGATCACAAAACCGTGTATTCAAGTGCAGATTTTGTAGTTAAATGTAATGCTCGTAAAACCTCAAGACTTAGCCAATAAACTTAATACTAGGACTTGATACTCAACTGTAAGTTAGTTCAATGCATTTTCTATAACACAAATTGTGCACAAGAAAAACGATGCTTGCACACGATGTGAAATTTTAACTCGTAATATGAGAAGTTAGATAGCCATGGCGACGAACGCTGACCAGCGGAAGTGACGTCAAGAACGTATTGCTGGCAAATATAGAAACGAGGAAGTGTAAACCACAAAGGTTGAAAGACTCGCTGATTCCGAATGAAACTCAAATTAGAAACTAAACATAGAAGTGGAAAAATATCACTAATTCTTTTCTGAAAGATTTGGAATTGGGCGTGAACCCAAGCTCTGTTTCTTTTTCTTCGCGCAAAAAGCACACTTTTTTTCTAAATTATATCGACTTGCTTTCGATCCTATCTTCATGACATGCCAGGCGTGGCAGGGGCTTTCCAAGTTAACCTGGAGAAATCAGGAAGATGGAAGAAGTACACGGTAAAGGAGCATGACGACTCTGGATCCTACAACGCCGAGTACAAGGTACTAAACTCTAACGAGAGTCATGCCGAACTACACAGAAGATGGACAAATCATGACTATGAAGAATTTGCAGATGGAACTCCCGTGAAAGGAGAACACAAAGTACAGTCACAACACGACGCCCATGTTCACGTTAAAGAAGGAAAGATCCATACGGTGCACAGAACCAACAAGGCTTATTTTCGTCCATCGCGAGGTCATCCTCGAGTTGAAAACTCAGGCAAATTCCCCGATCAAGATATAGAGATGTCAACCCGAGGTTACAACAAGTTAACACTACGATCATGCTCTCAATCGGCTCATCATCGACGTCGGCGCTCAGTACCGGAAGAGAACAGTAACACGGACAACCTCAAACGCGAAAATTTGATATTCAAAGAGGCTGATCAGATTAAATGGAAAGACATCGGTGGAAAGAAACGAGAAAAGACCAGACCACTTTATGAACTTATCCGTTGTTTTACAGATGAATCGGTGAAGGAGCCTGAAGTTGGCGTCTGCTCTCGGGAAATTAATCTTCTTGTTCGAAATAGCGAAGAAGCTTTTATAAACGTCTGTAACATTATCGAGCAACGCTCGCATGACAACATTACCACATGGGCAGTCCTGATCAGCACTCTTGCATGGCACGGTCAGCGTCAAGCTCAGGACGTCCTGGCGCATGCCTTGAGATCAAACTACCCACGGCCTCTATCGAAGGAAGAATACGAAGCATTACTAGAAGGAATATTCTATCTGCCTAAAGGTCCCATACATCACACACTATATGATGCCCTAATGGAAGCGGCATTGAAAGGAGATAAACATGAAGACATCTCGAATATGGCGATGCTTGTTCTCTCTGGTCTGTCCAAACGCGCCAAGTCGGCTGGGTACAATGACACTCTTGATGGCAATGTCGCTGAACTGATTCATAGCAGTTATCGAAACAAGTCAACCCTATATCAAGCCGACACAGAGGAACACGTATCGTACCTAAGAGATCACATCTGGGCTTTTGGGAACCTTGGTCACGTGTCCGGACTGTCTGTAATCCTTGAGCATGCGGACCACGATAGCTCAGATATCCGGTCAGCGGTGATGTCTGCAATGCGTAAACTTCCCCAGGAGCACACTGACCATCATCTACTGAAGGCTCTGAATGACGATGAACACAATGAAGTCAAGGCTGCTGTTGTAAAAGTATTCACAGAACGCCATCAGGATCTCAATGGGCAATTGATCAAAGCACTCGAGGATGCTTTGTGGCATGCCGAAGATGGCGACTCTCTCGATTCAGCAGTTCAGGAACTCCTAGAAAATCATGGAAAGCATCCCAAGGCACTTTATCTCACAAGGAAACGAAGCCGCATAAAGAGACAGAAGCGGGCCATTGTCTCATTGTTGCGTCCCAGAGAGCACCAGCTTAGATCTTCTAAAGAATGGGGTAGAGAGTTTGGTGGAAAGTGGTTTGGAGCTGAAGCTCGTATTAAGCTTGTTAACCAAGTAAGGCTAAGAGTAGGCATTTTTGGAGGCAGCTTTGAAGTAGACTTGGATAATAAGGCTGTTGTTCGAGCCCACATACTTAAGTTTGGCGTCAATATCATAGACGCCGAGGCAACGTTCAAAGCATCAGCAAGTTTTAAGAACGACGTCCCCAAGGATTTAATCCATACTATTGCGGATTTTGGAGATAACATACTGAAAAATGTCGACAGCATCTCAAATGTAATTGTCGAGCAAACGGAAAAAGTGAAGAGGATGCTGATGAAATGTGTTCCTTTGCGGAGTGACAAATTTAAAGAATTTGTCATCAAGGTTAACAGATTTGTTAAAGATTTGTCCAAGCCCTTAAAACCTATCGAGAAAATGGATCAAGTGATCAGCTACACAAAGGATGTCCTGAGCCGCCTAAAGAAGTGGAAATGGATGCTAAAAGAGATAAGCAATATACAATCTGCCCTAGACGATTTGAGCTCTGTTGATAAGGTTTTTTCACAGAGCTTTGCAGGTTTTGATGGCATCTTGAAGATACTTTACAGAATTACCGTCTACCTTCCCCACAACTTACCAACAACATTTCGAATTGAGGAACTGTTCAGACGGTTACAAGGCGTTTCAGTCGAGTCTCATTCCATGAAGATTGCAAACTATTTCGAGTCCCTAGGATTTCAGACACCACGAGGATTTGAACTTCAGCTTCCGTTTAAACACTTGATTCGTTACACATTCTCTTTGGAACAATTTCAGAAGGTGAGCATGAGACTGCTGAACTTTGCCAATAAATTCCTGGATTTGTCATCGCTGTTAGATGCCCTCAAGATCATGCGGTTGCCAAAACTACACCTCTCGGAATTAGAATCAAGACTTCCCACATCTGAACCACAAAGAGGATTTCAATTTGGACTTGACTTTGACTGGAAGAGAGGGTTGAGATTTGATTTAGACTTGAAGTCTACTGATTTTAAGCAATTTTTGAGTACACTTAGTAAATTCAGTGGGTTTTTCACTCAGTTCACTGTCCCAGGATTTAACTTGGACAAGTTCTTTGATGACATTTTGCCAGGAAAAACTGGTGATTTGTCAACAATTTTCGAAGAAATTTTTCAAGGAGCATTGCCATCTAGCACGACGGATCCTGCAAAAATACTGCAAGACCTCCTGAAACATTTTACTTCGACCATTGACTCCAGCTTTGGCAGTGTCACAGCTATCAGCGACTTGGCTCAATTTTTTCGTAAACTTGGCCCCGAAATGGTTGATTTTTCTGAGAAAAGTTCACATAAACTATGCAGTGCTTACAGGTTAGCGTTGAACTTCTCTTATGACTTCACCAAATTTGGTGGTTCCATATGGGAACCGAGCATTCGGGTTCTACAGGAAATGGACAGGTTTACTGAAGTATCCCTGAATGAACTAATGAATTTCACCCTGGTTGTCGATTCTCTTGCTGATGAGATTGAGCGTAACTTTAAAGATGCTGCATTGCAATTTACATCGAAATCTATCCAGGATCTAAACCCTAAACTCCAGGAAATACAAAAGCTTGCAGTTCAAGTCGTCGACTTTACTAACGGCACAACCTCTAAAGTTACAGGGGCCTGCTCAAAAACTGCAGACTTTTCTGCTAACATCATTGATGCTGTTCAGGAGGCCACTCATAAGGCAATATGGGAACTAGACACTTTCATCGGTCCCATCGCTACCGACGTATCGAAAGTTGGAGAAGAAGTAAAGACTGCAGTAGCGAAGGTGAAAACCTGGTACAAAGAAAACATGTCAGCCCGCGCTGGAAAAATATTGCGCGTTGCAAAGATACTATCGGACGTTTTGGCAATAATACACACCAAAAAAGGATTTATAGGAACTGTCCGAGAGGTCAACCGTAAGATCAACGAAGTTCTTCTATGTCTAAAAAACCTGCCGGAGTTTTCAAGAAAGGTCCAAAAAGCTGCTGATGACATCATAAATTTCTCCCAGGAAGCCACCACCTTTAAAACTGGGATAAAGAAACTTAATCTGCAACAGAAGTTGGGGATTCAGTACGATCAGAAAATTAAAGATACCTGTGCCAAGTTTGAGTTTATTGCAAGAGATACCATCGGCCGCTTGGGTAGTTTTAATGTAGTTGAGGAGGTCAGTACCCTGTTTACTAAAGAATCAGAGCGGTTTATTTCGAAAGCTGTTTCAAAGTTGAGGCTGGTAAAGAAACCCGTTCACAAAATTCAAGGAGAGATTAAAAGTCTTCGTGATGTAGTTCGGGAAGTTATGAACGTGTTAGTCGACCTAAAATCTTTCACTCAAAACTTCTCACCAGTTCTGACAACTGTGAGCAAGTTACCAAACTGCAAAAAACTGAAGGCCATCCTCGTTGAAAGCACTGCGCCTTGCGTCAAAAAGGCATTGTCCATTGGGAAATACACTCTGGGAAAGTTAAAAGAATTGAGAAAAGATGTTTTAATCTTGCACGACATGGTTCCTTTAACTTGGAAGAACATCAAGGCGCAGAAATGTATCAAAGGCACAAGTTGCATTTCTGATTATTTCATTGACCAAGCGAGAAATATTAAAGACAAAACTGATTTCCTGGTAGAAAATCTCCAGGAGGCTAGTGGCTTTTCAGACATGCTCCAGAGATGCAAGCTAGGAGTACAGAACATGACAGCAGTTGTGGACACTATTAGGATCCTTATGGTGCAAGTGAACAACTTTTCCCTAAGAGATGATTTTGTAATCATGAAAAGCACACTTCAACGAGTGACAGGGAGAAGTGTACAGAATAGTGACCAAGATGTGCATGTGAAGAGACGATCTGCTGAGAACGCCAAAATCGAGTTACAAAGAATTGTGGATTACGTAGAAAAGGCAAAGGAAATTCAAGAAGAGATTAAACTTTTGGTCGAGTCTTCTTTCAAGACAATGAGGAGTGTCTACGACGACCCAATTGACGATCACCTGCAGAAAATAAAGAACGTCCGCAAGAAACTAAAGGTGCCCTATGAACTCTGGAAGAAGATCAAAGATGCAAGCAGCGTGCTGCAGGAGTTAGATTTTATTCTGAAAAGAGCCTCCGATTATGCAAGCAACCTGAAAGAAGTGACTACATCTTTATCTGGCACAATTGTAGATCTTTCGAAGGAAACAGGAAGGCTTCATAAAGAAGTTAAGCCTTATTTGAAGTATGCAAAAGTGTTGGAAGATGCCACCGATATGGTAAACGGTTTTCCAGATAAAGTCACTGACTTCCTCAATAAGTTACAATTGCGTCAGCGAGGTCTGAGTTTGAGTGACTACAAACCGTGGGATCAGTACCCGTACTGCTCAGAATCTGTGTGCGTCAGATCTATCAGGCGCTCCTCACCCTTGTACTACTCTACAATTTTCGTTCACAAGTTTCCTCACCTGGACGACCTTTCCTCCATGGACGGTACTGGTCGCTGGTTGGTACCAGGGCTGTTTGATGACTTCAAAGTTCAAGGGATTTCTCAGCTTTCGGAAAACATGATGTTGCTAGGAATGCACGGTGTTGTACGAAATAAAGGCAAGGCTTCTCTGCTAGTGGTGACAAACCTGAGAAATGGGGGAAGCGTCGAGAAGATCATTCAGCTTGGGCGTGCCAGTAGTCCCTTTAGTGTCACGATAGGTGGAGTTGCTATCGCCAGGAATGTGATCTGGATAAGTGACAGTAAGGCGCCAAAGATTTATCGTGTGTGGAAGCGCTCAGTGACCAGCAGTTTATCATCATTGCAGCCTTCATGGATCACTGTCTCTGGAGAGATTTCAGTGGAAGGTCTGGGTAGTTCCGTATCATATGACAGACCTTCAAACTTTCTGTGGGTAACAGACGGAAAAGCTGGAAAGTCCTATGGGTATCAGTTATCCGAAAATGGAGACTTGATCGACTTCGGCGCAACCCCAGATAAAGTGATACATGTGAGCAAGGGTGCTCAAGGTTTGTCCATTATCAGGCAGTTTGGTGATACCTATGCATGTGTGTCAATATGTGAGATGCTGCCCGGATTTCAATGCAAGTTGGAGTTTCACGATATAAGTTCTGGACTGAAGACAAGTGAGGACACCCTATCTAGAGTCGTTCGTACCCCTTCCGGTCTGGAATCTGTTCAGATGGTTGATAGTCTTCGACTTGTTGTTGCATTTTCAAGTGGTACCTTCTCCGATAAAGAAAAGATTGCCCAGATTGGCGGAGACTACGAAGACCGCTATTTTAGAATGAAGTTGCCGATTCTAAAGACTGATTACGAGATACACAAAAACTGTTTAAAGTTAAAAGTGTTATCAGACTGGATTATTAGGCCACAAAAAGTATTTCCTATCGGTGAAATGCACTGTGGATCGAGAAGAAAACGTAGTTCTTTACAAGGGCTTCTCGATAGCGACGTTTATTCTGAGGAACTCGAACAACTCCACGGCAAGACCAGTCGTAAAAGACGAGATATTTCCGATTTGAAGTCTTGTGTTGCCGCAGTGAGTGATGTGAAATCGAGGTATACTCCTTTTTTTCCTGAGCTGTCCCGTACTTTCCCTGTTATGGGAATTCCCGTCAGGGTATCTTTTGGTGCAGGGGGGACCTACGTATTATATTGGCATGGGCAATTTTGTATGAAGGACAAGACCGTCCGGTTTGGCTTGATTCCTGGAGCCTGGATAACCACTGATGTTAGTGTGAGTCTTTCTTTGTTGGTCATAGAAGTTGGCGCCACATTAGAAGTAACTATCCTGAGTACAAAACTTCTTCCCGAGTTGACAGTAAAGATTGACCGATGGCCACTTCAAGCATGCGTTGTGCTAAAAATGCACATGATACCACTACAAATGAGAGTGTATGTTTGGTTCCGTTTTATCAAGTTAGAAGTTAAGGTCTGGTTGTTTGGAATCTCGGTTAAATTCGGATGGTATAAGAAGAATACTCGTGATATATGGTCGTGGTCTGCGCGAGCAATCGAAAGAGAGCTGTTTAGAACTTGTAATTGGAAAGAGGATCTTACACGCCCAACTGTTGGAACGTGCAATGCAAAGCAGGTGTCAGACACCAAGTTTTTTGTCCAGTGGCATGGCTTTCATGAAGATACAAGTATCAAGGACTACCGAGTAAGGATTGGCTCCATTGAGGGATCTGGAGATGACTTTGGAGCCTGGGCTGGTACTACTCTTAGTATGGTTGTCTCGGGCCTTAGCATAATGCACGGAAGGGACGTCTATGTTAGTGTCTTTGCTACGAATGCTCAAGGAATGGATAGTCAATTGGCGAAGTGCTCTAAATTTGTCGCAAAGCGACGTAGTCCCAAGGTACACTACGTCTACGATGGGGCAGATGCGGGTAATGACTTGGACTATCAGTCAGACGATCATGTGGATGGAATGAAGTACCTTTTAAAGAGTAGACAAGAAGAAGTAACGAGCGTACAATGGGGAATTTCGAGTTCTCCAAGCTGCACGTTAGAAGGTTCAGAAACCGACATTCAACCAATGACATCGTTAGGAGACTCTACTGTAGCTCAGGCATCCGGCCTCCAACTTAATCACGGAAGTAAATACTACACGAGAGTTCTGGTGACAAATAAGCTTGGTCAGCAGACTATTGCGTGCAGTGACGGACTAGTTATTGACACTACACCACCAATACCTACATATGTTTGGGACGGAGCAGGGGAAGAGGACACTGATTTCATTCCTTCCACGACGCGATTTCGTGCCAGGTTTGCTCCTTTTTATGATCCAGAGAGCCCAATGGCTAAGTATGAATGGAGACTTATGATGAAAGACTCGGATACCGCCGTCACACCTTTTAAAGACATTCCGTTGAAGCAGACCAGTCCCTTGATGGAGAATTTGTTTTTGACACCTGGCGTATCCTACTACAGCGTTCTTCGAGGAACAAATTCAGCTGGACTTCAAACTAGTATTAATTCAAATGGATTTGTGCCTGATAATACGCCACCCTTCTGTCTTGGTCGAGTTATCGATGTTTCTAATAGGAACGATACGAATGACGCAGATTTTGTCAGAGAACTCAAAAGCATACAAGCAAAATGGGAATGCACAGATAACGAAAGTGGGATTAAAAAGCAGATTATTGGCTTGGGAACATACCCCGGAGGTGATGACGTGGTTTTTTTTTTTAATACAAGCATCTCTCAAGAAAACGGGAAATATTTCTTCAGCTTCAGAAACCTCACCATTCGCCCAAAGGTGCGTTACCATGTGACAGTAAAAGTTTTTAATGGCGCAAAACTAAAAAGAACCATCACATCAGATGGAATTTTACTAGACTCCACTCCCCCCGCTGTTGCTGCTCAGTACATTAAAGATGGATCTCAGGGAAGGGACAAGAACTTTACAAGTGAACGTTTTTCATTCAGCGCGCATTGGGAAAAAGCCTTCTCTGATGCCGAAAGTGGTTTGGTTGATTACCACGTCGGCCTTGGTACACAGCCAGGTCTTGATGATACAAAGAAATTTACGAATGTTGGCTCAAGTACCCGAGCTGAATTAAAAGGACTGCTGCTGGAGAGTGGAAGACGGTACTATGTGACTGTAATGGGATGCAACGCAGTTGGTATGTGCACTAATGGCAGCAGCAATGGTGCTGTGGTGGACTTTGTTCCTCCTTCTACTGGTGACGTCATAACTGGATACCAGGGCCCTCCACAGTACTATCAGTGGTTGACTAAGTCTGCCTGGGCGAGATGGGACTGGTGCTTAGCCGATGAGAACAGAGATCTAAAGCAAACAGATTACCATCAGTGCAGTAACGACAGTTTCTACGACCTCCACTCGGGCATTGCAGGGTTTGGCATTTCAGTGGTTTCGTTGACGACAGATGTCTTACTAGCTCCAATCAAGGAGGTGGGACGGGTAAGAGTTACTGGTCGAAGTTTTAACATGAGAGATGGAATTTACTCCGTGTTTATTGAAGCTCGTGATCACGCGGGAGTGAGAAGCCGCGGTCTCTCCAACACGTTCATCGTGGACAGCAGCCCTCCGGTGATTACTCACGTCCAGCATGGCGTCTCAGGTGACCCCGTGCAGTACACAAACGCTCATACTCTCTTGTTTAAGGCTTCCTTTGAAATAGAAGACGATTTGTCCAAGATAACAGAGTACAAGGTAGGAATTGGAAGTTACCCGGGAGCTGATGACGTCATTTCATACCAATCATTTCGACTGCCTTTTGCTCTTTTTTCCCTGCGTGCTAACTGGACATCAGGTCATGCATTGTACGTGGAGGACGGAAGGCACTATTTCGTTACAGTTTGGACAATTAATGGTGCTGGACTATTTGCCATTAAATCCTCATTGCCTTTACAAGTGGATTTTGATCCTCCAAGTGGCGGCATAGTAATGGATGGTTGGAATTCTTATGATGCCCAATACCACAGCTACCCCAGCATTTATCGCGTTCACTGGAGATATTTTACTGACATATCTGGTATACAAGATATTTCAGTTGGTATTTCTAGTTATTCTGACTGTAACAAGTGTGACATACAGGGATTCGTAGTTACCCAACCTGTTTCAGACTATCATGTATTTACTGGATTAAACTTAATTTCTGGAATGAAATACTACGCATGTGTAAAACTCACAGACAAAGTTGGTAATGAAGGCACCTTTCCATCAAACGGCGTTTTAGTTGACACGACGCCACCTGTGTCAGGCGAGGTAACTGATGGAAGACCTGGAGAAGATCGTGAAGTGCAAACGGAAGGTTCCATACTGAGAGCGACCTGGAATAACTTTACAGAGCAAGAAACAGCAATAGTAAGCTATAAACTTGCATTTGGCACCACACCTGGTTCAAGTGATATCCAGGATTTCACAGACGTTGGCTTAGTAACCTCGTCAGCAAGCTCCAGGCTCAAAGTGTCCGAGCTGACAAGTGGCCAGCGGTACTACGCCAGTGTTGTCGCCTATAATGTGTTGGGCGTGCCAAGTGCTGTGACGTCATCCAATGGTGTTCTGGTGGACTCCACTCCCCCAATATTCACGTCCAAAGTTTATGATGGCTTGGACCCTAAAGCAGATCTTCAGTCTATTTCAGCTGATATACTCTCTGTGACCTGGCACTGTGAGGATCCAGAGACATCAGTTGACAATATACAAGTTGCTTTTGGCCTGCAACCAGGTGGAAGTGATGTCGTGAACTTTACAACTCTAGCCTCCAACCAGAAAACATTCTCCGTGCAGACAGCCTTACGCTCAGGTTATCGCTACTTTGCCACTGTACGATGCGTTAATAAAGTAGGTTTACGGACTTTGGCAACCTCTGATGGAGTCGTTTATGACACCACCCCTCCCAAGGGTCTGTTCATTGTAGATGGAGATTATCAAGCATCAACTTTGAACGTATCTCTCAAGTGGAAGTTTGTAGATCCCACGTACAAGATTCAACAATACGTGGTTTATATTTTCTCTCAAGCCCACGACACCAACGCACAAGGTCCGTTCACGTATAACGGAAGTGTGACGTCTTCAACAATAAACCTTGTCCGCCCTCTCCATCGTGGCGTAAAATATTACTTAAACGTCACCGCAGTCAACCTTGCTGGGCTGAAGACCACTCTTGATTCAGATGGGTTTACTGTTGATTCTACTCCTGCCGTTTGTGACCAGGTCTGGGATGGCGACAAAAGTTATCAACATGATGTTCAATACGTACCTAAGACGAATAAGATGACAGTTTCCTGGAATTGTCATGACGACGAGTCCTCCATCACTCTCTATAGATATTCTGTGAAGAGCTCTATCACAGGAGAAGTAATCTTGCCATTTCACGCTATTAAAATGAAAGTAAACTCGTCCAGAACAGTCGTAATTACTGGAGAAGAGAAGTGGGCGGCCGTTTACAAAGAAGGAGGCGTGTACACTGTGGGCATCGAACTCACCAATGGGGTTCAAATGAAATCAGTTTACTGGACAAATGGAGTTGTTGTGGACAGCACCCCTCCTACACTCAAAGATCTAAAGTTATCATTTAACCCCAAAACTGACTCCCTCTATGCTATGTGGAAAGCAGTGGATCAGGAGAGTGGTTTGAAGAGGCTTGCTTGGGGAATAGGCACAGCACCAGACTCAACTCATGTCAAGAACTTCACAGAAGTTACAACATCGACAACAAACATTTCCATCACCAACATTCCTCTGTCGTTGGGTCGAACGTACTTCCTGTCTCTGATCGCGATAAACAAGGCAGGTCTCTCCAGCACAACAGCTTCTAATGGAGTGGTGATTGACCGAACAGCACCAACCACGGGAATCGTCGCGACCCATTACGTTTTTCCAAAGAGTTACGACCGCAGTAAGAACTTTGTATCTGGTGCTTCGTTCGTGGCTGCGTGGACCGGCTTCATTGACTCTGAGAGTGGAGTTCATCAGTATAGTTGGGCAGTCGGAACAAATCCCCAGGACATCAAACAGAAGGACGACAGTTCGTTTACTGTGATAACTGATAAAGACTCAGTTGGTGGTACTGTGATCGAGAATCAAACGCTATCAAGCAATACGACGTACTTCGTTTGCATACGAGCGACAAATGGAGCTGGATTGCAAAGGACCGACTGTTCTTTGGGTATGTTAGTGATCTTTGGCAAGTTCTCGCCCGGTGCAGTCAACGACGGTCCAGTGACAAGTGCCAGAGATATCGACTTCCAGATGGACGACAAAGCGATCTGGGCACACTGGGACGACTTCAATGATCCTTTCTTTGACATCTCTCGGTACGATTGGTGTATAGGAGATCAACCTCCTAGAATGTTTACCTCTAGTGTTTGTCAGTTGCCTTACATGGAAATCCAGCACCTTAAAACCTCTGCTCATCGATTTCACAATCTGACTCTTTCCCATGGAACTAAGTATTACGTCACAGTCAAAGCTGAGAACACCAGAGGTGAAAAAATCAGTTCTACTTCAGATGGTGTGACTGTTGACCGAACTCCTCCCGTTGGCAAGGCTATTCACGTTTCCCCGGCAACAGGGACTCTTTACGTCACTTCTTCATCGGCACCTGTTGTCACGTGGTCCATGGAAGACCCTGAAAGTGGAATTAGGTATTTTCTGGTCGGAGTTGGAAGTTTTCCACAGCAAGATGACGTCATGTCTTTCAATCGCGTCAGTAGATTGAGCCGCTCGGTCGACTTGGACACGCTAAACTTGACTTTGTCTGAAGGTCTAAGCTTCTACGTCACCGTCACTGGTGTGAATATGTTAGGACTGGCGACGACGTTGACGTCACAACAGATTCTGGTGGATTGGAGCCCACCTGTGGCTGGTCACGTGGTCGATGGGAATGAGACGTCTCCTGAAGGAGATAGGTTTGTAGACATAGATTATCAACGAGAAGGAGGAGCTCTGTCAGGGCATTGGGACGGGTTTGAAGATCCAGAGAGCGATGTTGTCGATTATCGCTGGTGTATTGGGACAAATCAAGGTAAATCTTTGATGTTATTTCCCGCCTTCCTCATGTTTACATTTTAAAAGCTTGTGGTACAATAATATGATATAATTTGTGTGGTTATTATAGGTAAATGCGACATTCAAGAACTGACAGCTAACGGACTAGAAACCAGCTTTCACCATCCTGTTGCCCTGCAAGAAGGTCTACGTTACTACGTCACTATTGAGGCGACCAATGGTGCTGGCCTGAAGGAAAACGTATATTCAGATGGAGTGACGCTAGACGCCAGTCCGCCTGTTGTTGGTAACATTAATTTTGAAGCAGCTATACAAAGCGACGCTCATGAAATATTGTTTTCATGGACCAAAGTGACTGATGAAGAAAGTGGAGTTTCAGAGCTTGCTTGGTGCGCAGGAACTTCAGCTGGTAAAGACGACTTGTTATCGTGGATCCAGGTCGATTCCTCGAAATGGTCCGTCACATACAGCTTCTCTAAACCACTGACGTCAGGAACATCTATATTTATCACTCTGAAAGCATGGAACGGTGCTGGCATGACGTCGCAAATTACCTCAGGGGCGTTGGTGATTGACTCTACTCCACCAGAACAGGGAAACGTCATTGTAGGAAACACGCCAGGGTTAATTTATCTGAGGCAAGGTGAAGCCATCAAAGTTGAGTGGAGCGGATTTGCAGATGCTGAAAGTGGAGTTAGGCATTATGAGTGGGCGGTGTGTTATTCATTCTCGACTGATGACTGTGTTACACCGTATGTTTACGTTGGAAAGGAGACTTCTGTGACAAATGACGCTCTGGACCTCAAGCTTGGTGTTTCGTACGTCTTCGTGGTGCGTGCATACAACCAAGTCTACTTGTTCACAGACGTTGTGTCTAATTCATTCATCCTTAACAGTAAAACACCACATCCTGGCTCTGTATTTGATGGCGATGAAATTGGTAAAGACATTTCTGTGCAAAGTTCAACGTCCTATATCTGGGCAAACTGGCAACCGTTCAGCGATTTACACGGCAAGATCGGGAGCTACGAGATATGCGTAGGAAATAAACCAGAAATTTGCGACATCAGGGGCTTTATAAATGTCGGTATCAACCTCGCTGGAACCATCAGTGGTCTTCAACTTAACCACACCGGTCAGTACTTTGTTACCATCCAGGCCACTAATGCTGCGGGCTACCAAGAAATAGCCACGTCCAATGGAGTACGAATTGACAGTACCCCACCAGTGGGAAAGGCCATCAGAGATGGACAGACACTTGTTGATATTGAACTGCAACATTATGATAGCTTTATCTCAGCCAACTGGGACGAGTGTGAGGATCCAGAGTCCGGTATAGACAAATACGAATGGTGCGCCGGCACAAAACAAGGTTCATGTGACGTCATAGCGCAGACTGATGTGGGCGAAAGCACAACAGTTCAGCAGCAGGTTTCTCCACCACTCACAGCAGGAATGAAAGTTTTTGTCACTTTAACAGTTTATAATGAAGCAGGAGGAGTTACTAAACTGTTTACAAATGGAGTGACAATTGACAACGCAGCCCCTGTTATTAGTAAGGTATTGTAATCATTGCTTTCATAACGATTATAACACTCACTATAATGAGGAACATTATGCACTGGCTTATTTCAGCTCACAGACTTAATTTATGTTAGACAGTGTGGCTCTGCTTGTGACAAGTTAATTGGAAGGGTTATATCCAGGAAGCCTGCTACTTTATTCTGTACTAATTAATATTATTATAGTACTGTGACGTAGTTTTACCATATAAGGTCGCAACAGAGTGCCGGTACGGGAGCGTATTACACACTTCAAATCCGTATTACACTGTAGAAAACCGGTTTGACCGGCTTAGACGCGCGCGTATCACAAATGAATCAAAGATTTTTCTGAGTGCAAGGTAAAACGGTGCAACGAAAGTCTATGACTTTTCCATCCAAGACCCTTCCATCGAAAGAAACTGTTACTGCATAATTTGTCAAGGAAGAGAAAGCACAGTTCAGTTGGTGGAAAGCGAACAATCGCCATGGACAAACGGCAGTTCTGACTCCGTAAAGTTTTCCGCACGATGCCGTCACTGTAAACACTGCAAAATGATTTTCGCCGTGTACGAACACTGTTTTGAGTGGTTCCTTTGCTGGAAGGGGTTCTTAAACTTTCTACGACCAGGCAGGAAATCGGTGAGTTGTTAATAATTTATAACTTGACACCGTGTTGGCGGTAAAAATCCTAGTTGTGTTATAAAAGTTTCAGATTCTTCAGCGTACACATTCGCTGGCTCTGTTCTTGTGTTTATTCCTTAGCTACTCCGAGAAAATAAAAACCCTGTTTTGAGTACAAAGCTGCTTGCTATTGAAGAACAAAAATGGTTAAAAGTTTAAGTGAAGTGATCGATTTCAACCGCTCGAAGCACGTTTGTTCGCTGAATATTTATTCTGTCGAAGCAAGCATTTTCGTCTCCAGCGCATTTATCTCAGCACATTTAATCTGAATTGAACTTCGATCATTTGGTGGCATAACTTCTTTAATTTTCTCTGTCAAGATTTTTAAATCGATGACCGGATTGGAAGCTGTAAGTGAATCTTTGTGTAAATGAGTGTGCGCACATTTTGCCTGGGATTGAATGAAAACAGTTTTGCTCGAAGTCTCTGTTTTATGTTTGCTGAAATATATTTTATATAAAGGTAAAACTACGTCACAGTCATATAATAAATCCCTCATTCGATGGTTTAGCGCGTAATACGGGCCGGCATTTTACTCGTTACTCGCATTTTTCCTCGCCCCGCGGCGGGGCTCGGAAAAATACGAGCAACTCGTAAAATACCGGCCCGTTTTACGCGCTAAACCATCGAATAAGATGTATATATTGATAGGAACAGAAGTATCTTAATTATTAGTGCAAAAATACGTGAAGTTCTCGGTTGAGCTTTGGTCATTTTCATAAAATGTACAGAAAATAGGATCCATTTTTCTGCATAACCTAATGCATAACGTTTTCCCCTATACAGGTTCTGGATCTGCAGATTAACAAAACAAAGGATGATATTGATTTCATTACGGCCAAAGACCAATACTGCATGTCGTGGAATGCTACCGATTTAGAGAGTGGCGTAGGCTCAACTGAAGTGTCGGTTTGTTCTACAGTTAATCCTACAGACTGTCTTGTCCAGAGTTTAGATGCGGGAAACCGCACAGAATTTTGCATGGCTGACTTGCAGTTTACAGAAGGAGTGGAGTACACAGCAATTGTACGAGTAACGAACAACGTCGGAATCTCATCGGAAATGTCATCGGACGGCTTCATGGTTGACTCAACAGAACCATATATCGGGGAAGTTCTTCATTTCGAAAACAAAGCAGTTGAGGGTGAACGGTTCACACATTCTGTGATTTCTGTGAAGTGGGACGGCTTTGAGGATAAAGAAAGCGGCGTCTCAAAGTATCTCTGTTGCGTTGGAACACGCCCAGGGGATTGCAGTGTCAGGAACTTTACTGAGATCATAAATAAGATGAACTTTTCATTCACAGACTCTTCTCTCCAGCATGGTGTGACATATTTTGTAGCTGTTGTGGCAGAAAACCACGCTGGTCTGAAAAGCGCGATGACGGCCTCAGATGGAGTTACTGTGGACAGAACAGGTTTGTCTTCCATCTTTTTCCACAGAGAGTATAGATATAGCGACGTATTAAGATCACGAAGTGAAAAACAGGTTTTTGTAAATGAAAAATGTAATGGCGAGAATTGATAGAGATTAACTTAGAATTTCTTGCAAAGGTACCAGTTTAAGTTAAGTAATACTTACAAGAAGTATGCTATTTAACAAGTTGTATTCATTGTAGGACCTGTTGGTGGTCAGCATGTATTTGACGGTGGAGAGAACGGCGCGGATATAGACATCCAACAAAGCGCAAGGAACATCAGTGCGAACTGGAATGGATTAGAGGACCCCGAAAGTGACGTCATTGAGGTCACGTGGTGTGCAGGAACGGCACCCGGAAAGTGCGACTTGGTCACCCAGACACAGATTGAACCCTCTGAAACCTCCGTTCACCGAGTTTTAGACGAGCCTCTTATCACCGGACAGCGGTATTACGTAACAGTGCAGGCCACTAACGGTGCCGGCGTGATGACGACAATAACGTCAGATGGTGTCACTGTGGACACCACCCCACCCCTGCCAGGTCAAGTTATTGACGGCGACTCAGTTGATGTTGACTTTGTCTATGGAGAGGATGACGTCACAGCTCGTTGGTTCAACTTTAGTGATCCTCAAAGTGGTGTCCAGTTCTATGAAGTTGCCGTTTGTGATGTACGAAATGTGTCTCGGTGTCCACAAGCATATGTCTATGTCGGACAAACGACTAATGTTACTATCACAGGTACTCCCGAGTCAGTGGTATTGATATATCCGTATATGATACCATGTATTCGTTTTTGTAATTTGCAGTCACATTAGGTGCCGCTAGAATCACGAAACATGCCATTAGATTCCTTCGTCAAACCCTTGTTAACGCTATATTTCCCTGTCGCCAGCCGCTTCTGATGTGACAAACACGTAAAAATTTCTGTAACATAGCACATTGACTGCGTTTATTATGCACTAACATACTGGTACCTGTTTAAGGTCTGGATCTAGAAAATGGAGTCCAATACATGGTCAAGGTTAGAGCTAAAAACCCTGTGGGACTCCAGACCGAGGCTTCTTCAGACGGCTTCACAGTCGACTTCAGTCCTCCCTCTGTCGGGAAGGTTTGGGAAGGATTCGGAATAGAGGACGTCAAGTACCAGTTTCAATCATCTCAGTTTAATGCCAGGTATTATTCTGTCTTACCGTAATCCTAGAATAAGCGTCCGGGCGCATGTTTCAAAATTATAATATAAGGCGGAGGCGATTATTCGGGGGAGAGGGAGAGAGAGGTGGAGGGCTTATTTGGGGATTTGCGGCATTTTAATTCCCCTCTGTAATGAACAAAAACATGCAATTGCCTATGCGTTTTCATTTTCTTTTTGTTCAGCTGGCTACCCTTCTTGGATCAGGAAAGCGGAATTGTGACCTATGAAGTTTGCCTTGGTGTCAGTGCTGGTATCTGCGATATCCTGAACATGGTAGATGTCGGTTCTAGACTAAGCTACTCCTTCAACGATCTCAACCTATCGCATGCATTTTCTTACTATGCTACAGTCAGAGGTACAAACGCCATCGGGCTGTCGTCCGTGATGTCTTCAAATGGAGTCTTGATTGATCTTACACCCCCGAGGATAATAGAAGAAAACAACGTGTTTGTGAACACAACATTGCATCCACCGTTGACTGCTACGAATAGTACTAATGCTGCATCCAGATATTACCATGTACGCTTTACCTGCAGCAGTGAACGTTTAAGCGCTGAATGGCAAGAATGCGAAGACCCCGAAAGCGAAATACAGGGAAACGAGTGGTGCGTTGGAACAGCTGCTGCGGAGTGCGATATTTTGCCAATGACGTCCACTGGTTTGAACCAACGAGCTTCTGCCATAGTGAAGAACATTCCTTTTGACACTGGCCTTTTTGCTTCGGTGTACGTTATCAATGGTGTTGGACTCAAGGTTCGCCTGTTTTCAAACACATGCACTGTAAATTCAGTACCTCCCAATATTATTGACGTACACGACGCTACAGAAGAAATATTTGACGGCTCTGATGTTGATTGGAAAGCAATAACCAACAGCCTTTCTATGCGTTGGAAGATCATTGAACACTCCCACGAAAATAGGGCAAGAATGCGTATACAAATGGCCATCACTCACCCATCGCCGAATATTTCAAGACCAAGACTACTTCGATCCCGTTCATGGCAAGGTGAGCCAATAGTTCAAGACTTCGTGGATATGTTGCCGTGGCAACGAAACGTCACTATTATAACGGATGAGTTAGAAGCCTATCAGAGGTATAAAAGTGTCATCAGAGTATCGAACGGAGACGACATATTTGCTGAAAAGGCAAGTGATGGCATTAGGATCGAACCTGACCCTCCAGCTAAACGCAAACTTCTCATTAAAGACAGCACGGCCAAAAATGAGCGTACACGTTTGTGGCCACTTCTTCATCTACCACCTGTCAACAAAAGTGCAATAGATCCTGAAATCATGTACATATCATCTCCCGAGACGCTGGTACTGGAGGTGCAAAGTAGCGGCAATGCCACCGACTCGACGGCGCCTGATGAGAGCTTAAGTAAAGAATTTCAAGTGTTTGCAGTCCGAGCTAACACAAATGAAAGCGAGACCAACTCCAAGGAAGAAAGACAACTGCTGAGAACATTCCCTGCGTTTGCCAATCCAGAAGGCCCTTGTTGCGCAAATATATCTTTGGATCGACAGACAATTTTCAGTGATATGCACGTAAAACCTACCTTACCCAGTCAGAGCTTTGGTTCTTCTGTGGCTTTGCTTAGTGATGACTATTTGGTTGTAACGTCCTCTGGAAGAGCACATCTCTTTTCAGTACACGACGGCGTTAAATTTTACAGCACGATGTATTTTAACTCTTCGAAGGTAGTTGGACTAGCACAACATGGCAACAGAACGGCTTTTCTTTGCAGTAGTGCTGTTCATGTCTACGACAGTACAAGGCCTACTGATATTGTGAAGTTGACTACAATCGACAGTTGCAAAATCCCTTTTGCTTCAAACTGTAGCAATGACCAGACATGGGCTGACTCTTTGCAGCATGTGTTTGGTATTCGTGATCATGTGGTAGCCATAAGAGGACGACTTTCATCGACAAACTCAAGCGTTGTTGGCATTTTTCGGGAGCACCATGGGATCTGGAAGTTTGGCACAGTCCTTGGGCATGGCGAACGAGAATCAAGTTTTGGACGCACACTTTCACTCAATGAGCGTTTGATTGCTATTGCTTCCGACAGACGTAATAGCAGTTGCGTCTTCGTTTACCAAATATCATCGTACAGGTTGATACGGAAAATTTGCTTTAATAACACGTCTATTTTAGGCGCGCATATGTTGCTACATCTCACGGAAACGAACGCAATAATCATTGTATCAAAGGAAAGAGGATCAGTGGCTATCTTTCAGCTTGACGTTAGGCGAAAGTCTTACAACAGCATCTGTTATTATGAAACCCAGGGCGAAAGTCTGAGTGGCAGTTTGGACACAGTATCAGAAAACAACCAAGTCATCGTTGCCCTCGGCATTCAAACGCTATCAGGCAAAGACGGAGTGCGCTTAATTGGCTTCGATGACGTCAGTAATCCTTCATCGCCTGGAGATAATACCAAAAGATGTAATGATCTTGGAAGAGTCATTACTCCTGGAAGCCGACTTCGAGTTGACGACGGAGTCCCAAGGGCGTCTGTTTCCTTCAGAGGTAACAGGATAGTGTTTGGTGTTCCCAGTGTTCTCACTTGGCCAGACCTGAGCGAGGGGGATAGCACAGGACGGGTCTATATCACCACTTACTGTCCCCGTGATCACGTGCGCAGTAGAGAACCAGGCGTTGGTTTTGTAGCAGCCTTCACGTGTCGACCCTGTGAAAACGGACGGCGGTCATTTGGTGGTTTTGTAACAGAGTGCTCCGTGTGCGAGAATAGAACCTGTCCCTCTTCCATTACTGATAACAGCACATTTGAGATTAAATTGTGCGACTTCAAAACATGCCCCTCATCTTCTTCTTTGGACAACACCACTTGGGGGATAACCACGAAACCTGCCCGTAGTTCCTTCTTTGTAGACGGAGTTCAGAACGTCTACTCAGTAGAGCTTCTGGAGATCACAAGAGCCAACATATCGACGGCGTCCTATTCTGAGTCGTTCATCATCGATTCTACGCCACCAACCCTTGGAACTGTATACGATGGACTCGGCAGCGACCAAAACGCGAACTGCTCACAGAACGAGACGTTCGGTGAGGACAGCCAGTGCTCACGTGGATACCTTCGGGACACAGATGTTGACTACACTAACAATACGGCAGAAATCCACGCGTGGTGGATCGACTTTCTTGACAACCAGAGTGACATCATCGAGTACTTCTGGTGCGTCGGTTCTCGACCAATGAGAGACGACATTCGGGAATGCGAGAGCACAGGTCTTCGTTCAAACGGAAGTCATTATGGACTCAGTCTACAGCAGAATGAGACTTATTACGTCACAGTCGTGGCTTGTAATGGGGCTCACAGATGTTCAGCGGCTTACAGTGATGGCGTTACCATAGATACCACTCCACCCGTGATGGAATATGTAAGAGACGGCATCATGGGACCGGACATGGATTTTCAGGTTAAAACAGTCTTATTCTTTGCCTTTCTTTTGTGAGTTTCTTGAGATTCAATATATTACTTTCAGTTTTTCATTTTTTTTTTTTTTTTTTTTGTTCTTTGTTAAAGATTCAAAACATCGAGTCTTTTATTCTTTAGCCTGTAGATATATATATTGTCATTTTTAAATCTTTTTATTGCTCTTATTGCAGGCCTTTTTGGATTTAATTTTTGCTTACTACTACGGAAGTGATCTTGACAGCGGCATAAGATCTTACGAAGTAGCCTGGGGAACTGCACCTAATATGACAAACATTAAAGAGTTCGAGGAAGTTGTTAATACGACTGTGTGGTATGCAAGGATCAAAGACGGCGGCCTAGAAAAAGGGAAGAGATACTATGCCTCAGTTCGAGCCACTAATGGTGCTGGACTGCTATCGGACATTATGTCATCTAACGGAATCATGGTCGGAAAATCAGAATACATCTTCGATAACAGAACCTTTCCGACTTCATTCTTCTTTGATACGGTCGATGTTAATCTAAATGGAACAAGAGAAGACGGTGGAGTTGGAGCGACATATGGGACTCTTGATGTACCCGAAGGAGCTGTGAAGAGTGAAGTGAAGCTACGGTGTTACAGTCTGGACGAAAGAACCCAGCAGTCGAATGTGTCAGATGAAGGACCAATATCAGACACCAAACGAACTACCCCCAAAGTGAGTCTTGTAGACATTTAGACAAGTGAAATGTTTGAACTATATTTTTAGATTAGGAATCGTTTTTGAGAAGGGAGTGCGAGAACATCTTCCAACTGAGTGTATTGGCCAAAGATGGAGCCAGTTGAAATTTATTAAGTTTGATCAGGGACTTCCTTGAGAGGTCAGTGAACGTGTAAAGTACTATCTACTGTTGACCAAGAAGGTGATAAAGAAAAAAACATGCAATATGATGATAGTTTTTTTAAATGAGGCGTGTGGGATAAAATATTACTTACTGCACTTCTATTGTCTTTATTAAACAGCAATTCAAGTTTGGTAATTACAGTTTCCAGATAAAAGCTTTGGATCCTGAAACTAACACTGTACAAGAAGGTTACCGCTTTGAAAAACCCATCACCGTCTCCATGTTCTACGATGTGAACAATCTGATCAAGGCTAACAAGAAAGTTGTGAACGATGAATTGGAAAAGGAGGACATTGATCCAGTATTGTACCTATGGGATCCCAAGAACGAAAGCTGGTGAGGTTTACACTAAATTCGGATGCATTCAAGCAGCAAAATAATTCTATATTTTAACTTTGTGTTAAACCTAAATCACTTTTAGCGGGGCTCAAGCTACTCAATAACCATCCTCGACCAAGTGCAGACTGGTGAATATTCAGATGTTTTATTGTGCTCCTCACCTAGTAAACATAAACAAAAAAAAGCTGTATGTCATTTTGTGTTTCTTTATCGTATACTCTTCTATTTAGCCTTTCCTTCGCGCTTACATTTTTGCGCCCACTGTGATAATTAAATGGTCCACTTTTTAATTAATGCCTTCATATAATTGTAATTAAATTTACACACTGCAAAAACACATAAAATTACGTGGCTTACAAGTTTTGTGGTCGTGTTCTCACAGGTTTGACGCCTCCCTCGCGTGTTGTTTGTGTTTATTTGTTTATTTGTTTGTGTTGACAGGTTTGACGCGTCCCTCACGTGTCCAGAGCCGTGGAGTCACGTGAATCGTTCTATAAAACTGTTGACCGTCCATGTTTGTCACCTGACCCAGTTCGCTTTCTTCTGGTCGTTCCGCGCACAGTATGGGTTGATGCTATTTAACAAGAATAGTTCAGGTACATAAGCAGATATTTATACTATGCAGTTCGGTTGTTCTTCAGTCAATGTAAGTGCTTTTCTTTATCGTACTTTCACTTTCATTGTCTCGCTTTTGCATTCAGTTCATTAGCTATTCGTAGTTCATACTCTTAATGTAGCTTACAGCTTACCTCTCCAGATAGCTAACCTCACAATATCCATCTCTTTATAGTTTATGACGAATTTGGGCAAGTAAGAGTTACTCGCAAAGCCAATGTTACCAAGTTGGAGTTGCCAATCAAACGTGCCAAAGGCTCAAGCGGCAATGTTACTGTCACATGGTCTCTGCTTCACGACACGTCCGACGCCTCTGGGCTAGTATGGCCGTCCAGCGGAATAATCCAATTAAGGGAAGGTCAATGGAACTCCAGCATTGTTGTAAATGTGGCTGATGAAGAAATAGAGCTGTCCGAGCGGGTGATCTGGGTCCAGCTTGGTAACACAACTGGAGGAGCTGTGCTAGCAGCTCGTGACCAAACGAGGACGAAACTCGTCATCACCTCCAACGTGGCTCATAGAGTCGCGACGCCAGGAAGCACACCATGGGTCACTATTGGAGCAACTGTTGGAAGTGTAATTCTGCTAGGGTTGATCGTAGTTCCTATTTTGGTGCCAATACGACGTTAAAAAGATCACAAGTTACGCGTTCTTTCTCATGCCGAGGGTAACGAGTTTTAAATTTTAAGTTAACTGTTAGTATTGTTTTGTTTTGTTTTGGTTTTCGTGTCGTTTTGTTTTTGTTTTTATATTTTGGTTAAGCAACTTACCGACATTCCCGTGGGTGGTAAGCGCCGTTTGCACAAGAAAAATTGTAAATGACGATATTATTTTCAATTGAAAACCACAAGTGTCACCGAGGCCTAAGAACTGGTTGAGGCAAACACAGTTTGATTAAATAGACTAAGATGTACTTTACCTGTATAAGCATGCACACAGTTTAAAGTTCTAGATATTAGTTTTGATCTACTCGGTTTCATGTAAAAGCTTTTGTGTGACGACGTATTGCTAGTGCATGACACGTATGTACGTAAGTGTTTGTAGTCAGAATATATTAGGTATTAGGTTTCTGTGTTTAATTATTAACGTAGGGTGAAAAATAGAAGTCTTGCAACAGAAGGCAACTAGAAAAATAATAACCACTTTTTATCATAATCTTCCGTGCTGTAATGGAGGAACGGTTAGCTCGACAAGTTAGTGCATGTGTAGCCTGTTGCTCAGCGTGATGACAGAGCACAATAAAGATCAAGTTGATCACACTCTAACTTCATATTTTTGTCATCTGACCCAGTTCGCTTTCACTATACAAAGGCCAGGATACTTGGTCTTTAAACATAATACTTTGGAGTGTAGGGTATGATGAAGATTAGTTAGCTGTGGTATATCGACCTCGCTGCAGATTTTTTATCATCAAGGCCTAGAATTTTTAAAGTCTTGGGACGATGCCATCAAATTGACAATGCTAAGTTCTTTGTGTATAACTGACGGCGGTCGTTTTGTTCAGCAGAAGAGTGAACGCAATTCAGCCGCAGCGAAACCGGATCACACTGTGCAAAAGGTCACAAAGCCACATTAGGGATATATGAATCATTTTTAATTGCAACCTAGTTTACTTAAGCTCTCCACTGGATAAATAGCAGCGAAGTCCCTAAAAAGTCCTTATAACATAGTGTCTGGTCCGTAGAAAGCAAGAATCCGTTGAGGGGGGTTAAGAACGTTGTCTGTTTTAGGTTTGTGATTGGTATGTGAGATGTGTTCTTCACAGTACTTGTTTTTTTGTTGGCTGGGTTGTAGTTAGCGGAATTCTAGATTCTCATTGAATAGTTGGCGTATAAATCAGGCGTGATCTGTTGACATCACGTTTATGTGATTTGTACGGTATAAAATTTGTCTAATCTCTGATTATTATTCTTAGCCGGACACCTTGTAGATTTGTATAGTTAGCTATACAGATGGCCAGGTTTAGTGATTTGTTACAAATAATGATATGGGATCAATTGGTAACAATATAAGTAGAACGAACAATTCTTTATGTTGGTATTAAACAAGGTTCACATTTACGTTTCAACTCTGCCAGTTTGTGCTGCGAACTACACTGGAAAGGCCCAAGCAAACAAACACAGCATGTTGGCAGAACTTTGCCCAACAATGTTACCCAAAAACTCTTTGCGAAACCGTACAGTGTTGTTGGAGTCCGCAATTATGAGCCTGATGAAAAGAGTAGAAAAACGCGAAATTGCATCACAATTGCTGCTCTTAACGTCGCATGAAGCATTCAGTGCACATTGTTAGGCGAGGATGTTGTGCCAACATGATGCGTTCGTTTACACGGGCTCTAAGAGAAGAGCTAAAAACAAATTTGATCCGACATGACATCGTTACTTTGCACGGTCCAAAGGACTAAGGCGAGTTTGAGCATGACGTCATTTTGCGGAAGGGACTGGGTCTAAGAGAAATCGCGCTTCTCCTTGAAATGATGTTTACCCGGGACGTGGTCACTTAGTTGCGTGCTTATATCCTTCCCTTTTGCGCCGGTGTATCAGTACAGAGTAGCTGTGTTATTCAGGGGTTTGCTTACACGAAGGCGTGAAGCAAAAACACCACTTTGTTTATCTGGACTAGCTACATTTCTACAAGAAACACGCGAGGAAAAGAAAATGGCGGGCGATGGCAGCATCGATGAATTCCTACGTCCACTACTTCAAGGTAACTGCTTTCAGTTTATGAAATAATCATCATTCTTTGTATATCGGGTAAATATATTGTTTTGCACAAGTTAAATGACCAATTAAATGTCCTTGGGGGTGGGGGGAGGGGGGGGGGGGGAGGAGAGGGAGAGATTATCATACAATGTATCTACCCCGTTTCAACTCATGTAAATAATTACAGAGAATAGTTTCTTTCGTCAAACTGAGTAATAATATAATTTGCAAAACACTGCTTTAATTTTAGATCTGCTTGTCAATGTACAGGAACAGTCCTGATTTATTATTCAGACTTCTGGTGCATGATCTGCCAAATTTGAATTTTGTGAGTGTTCCAGTGTACAAAAAAGAGATGGAGGGGGCAATTTTGTAACCTGTTTTTTTTTTACATTCATTGTAGTTGTAAATAGCTATTGGAAACTTGAACATACAGTGGGGTTGGGAGGCTCAAACCGCAGCTGTCAGTGAATAGTAACTGCAAGACAAAGGTGGGAGTATCTTGGGCGCCTATAAAAACACCAATGGTTGGGGAGTGAGCCAAGGAGATGAGGGGATCAGGCTTTGGGTGAAATTAGAAACAACTTGTTCTCCAGTGGATTTAAGTAGAAACTAAGCAGTGTAGCAACAGTTGAATAAGTACCCTAAAAGCTGAGTATAACCACTATGTACTAGGTACATCACTGGCAATTAAATGTTTTAAGGTAGTCAATAATAATTTTTTCCTGTAGTTTTGAAACTGCTAATAGTACTGAGATTGATTGGTAGTTATTAGGGTCAGTCTTGAGTTCTTCCTTGTATATTGGACACTGCAATTTGGCTTATTTTAGTTTGGTACTCAGGAAGATGCCTTTTGTCATAGATAAGTTGATGATTAAGTACTGTATGGTTAAGCTAGCAAGCTTGAGATTATTCAAGCAGCTTGTTTTAGAAGTCTGTGAGGCACAAAAAACTATAAAGTCTATATGCTTCAAAAAGTTAGAGCAAACGACACTCAAATTGACACTAAATGACACTCAATTGTTTTATTTCAAATCATATGATTACAATAAACAAATTAAAGGAGATAACAGAATGTGGGGTATAATTAAATGATGATTGAATGTGCAGCAACTAAAAAACCAACTTACATAATACTATGATTTACACTGAACTAACTTGCAAGCCAAACAGAACATTTAAAGTTGACCTGTGACTGTAAAGAAAAATATTGCATCAAGCAAGCTGTTGAATACTTTTGACTTAACATAGGTCTTTAGTGCCAATCAGTTTGTTTACAGTAAAAAAATAGTAATAGATCTGCAGACTTGAACAGTAATGACCCATGCAATTGGCTGAAGCTTACAACAAGCAATATTGAACTGCTGCACTACCCAAAAAGCACATGGTTAATGAGGTGTGCAAGCTTTTAAGCTAATGGCAAATGGTTTGAACCCAGGAGTGTGAACAGTGGGTTGGTTGTGATCGTCCGGGTTAGAGTAGTCTCCAGAAAGACTGTTGTTGGTACCAACAACAGTCTTTCTGGAGACTACTCTAACCCGGACGATCACAACCAACCTACTTTTAAGCTAACTAAACAACAACAACAACAAAAAAAACAGAACTTGCAAACCAGCACCCAGTTGCATATAAAACACCAATGACCAGGACTGGCAATGATAACAATGGAATTACTAAGATATTCCTATTATGTAATAACATGCATGCAAAAATTTCTGCATTCTGATTGGCTGAGAGCATGTGCAAAAACAGTGCATAAATTTAAAATTAAGAGTGCAGAGATTTGAAATTGAAAATAATTGACAGCTGGCATGCATACCAAGTTGCAAAGCCAAACAAAACAAATTTCATGTACAAATGATCAGATGGGAGCTTTGTCATTTTCAGCCAGCAAAGTTATTGTAAAAAGGACACGTAAATTGTAACAAAATTAAAATAATACAGCTTGTGTAATCACATGGTTTCTTGTGTATAATTTTGGAATAAATGAACATGAGTAAGTTTTTCAAAGATCCTAACTTGTGGACTTTGAAAATTTACTTAAGCTCATTTATTTCAAATTGCACTGACAGGGTCTGTACAGTCTTGAAGTCCTTGAAATGAGACAGTAGTCCTTGAAAAGGTCATTTTAAAGTAATAGTCGACCAGAAGGGCTTGAATAAAACCAGAAATTTGTGGACTAGCAGTTTGACCACGAAGTCAAACACTTTTTGAAGAACAGTACAGCAGACTGTTCAGATTTACTCAGTTGAGGAGACGATTATGAGAAACTGAAAATCTTTAAAAAGTGCCAACTTATTTTTCCAGGCAACAGGTAATTTCCAGCCCTTAAAAAATGAAAGTTATCATTGAAAAGTCCTTGAAAAGTCCTTGAGTTTTAATTTGAATATGTTGTACGAAGCCTGCTCGAAACTATGTGATTACCTACAGGTATACGTAGTAAAGACTGGTCTTTATATATGCAACCGGGCTTAGAAGCTATCAGTTCACACTAGATGGTACTTCTGCTTCTTGCTACACGTCAATGTTCAAACAGTAAAAGTCTCCTTCATCAAGATATTCGTCTTTATCGGCAGATACCAACCTTGTGGGAGGAGAGGAACTGGTGCTAGTCAAACCAGCGGGATTGCGTGACTCAACTGTCACGTAAAGGATGTCACCTGAAAACAGCCCCTGTACATCACTTAGGTTTAACGTGACATTAGTTGTGATACCGACATCTCGAAAAGCCATTACGTCAGAGGCGTTGAGTTGTTTACCAACAGCTACTCGGAAACCGGTTATTCCGGTTTCGTTGTCGTGAAATCCGGACCAGTGAGCCCGCAGGGTTTTGTTGAAGAGGTGACAGCTGGAGTGTACACCATATATGTCATGCGTGCGGTCTGGACTGACGATCACTGAACCCTGGAGAGAAAGGAGGACAGAAGCAAAGGTCAGGAAATTATGGAAAGACATAATCTTCAATAAACAATGTTCGGTACCTTGGTCGGCGGAGTACTGTCCACCAGCACTGATGCAGTGGATACTTTCTTCGTCACCAGTCCCACGTTGTTCTCACACCGCACGACTGTCCAGTACTCCTGACCGGGAACTAAATCAACACCAGAGGCCTGGACCCTATTCTTAAGGGCGTTATCCACGAATGACGTTACGTGACGCGTGGAATTCGTTATTGCGTAGCTGCAAGATTTCAGACCGCTCTCGTCGTCTGTGAAGACAGTAATGTTGGAAGTAAGCGAGCAGTTGGTCGTACATGAAGTAAACTCCGTCTCCACAAGGACTTCTTCAATGAACGGAGGTGTGGCATCCACGTGTACGCTGTCTGTGGTAGCAACTGTTGCTAAGTCGGCACCATTCCACACGCGGACACTGACGTAGTAAGTCTGGAGGTGTTCGAGACGGCAGTCATGACACGTGACCGCTGTAGCGTTTGCTGACAGCTCTGTCATAGGTTGGATTTGACAGCCGACTGGCATTGTGCCAACACAGTACTCAGTCTTGACTATTCCGCTTTCTCCGTCAATTGATGACCACGTGGCTGTGAGTTTGCTGTCTGGACCCAGCCACTCCTGAACACCACGTGACAGCTGAGACAAAAAGCTTTATGTAAGTACCAATTTAGAGCTGCTACTTTTACTGGTTGATCATTTATCACTTGTGTGTTTTAGTTTCGCTAAATAATAGAGAGGTTCATAAATTCCGATAACACTCGACCCACCTCTTTCAACTCCGGAGGTGACGTATCCACGATGAATCCATCGGACCAGGCTTCTGACTTCATGCCAGCACCATTTGTAGCCTCGACAGTGACGTAATAGTCGGAACCGTGAGCAAGAGAGACGTTTTCTGCCCTGCCTGAGATATGTTTATCCACAGACGTCAGTTGTATGACGTCATCAGTACCAGGAGAGGTCCCCAGACCCCAGCGGTAACCCCTAATGCCACTCTCATGATCTGTGAAAGGAGACCACGTGGTTTGCACAGTTGTAACAGATGACTGAAATATAATATCAGCTGCGGACGAACTCCCATCGTGAATTCTTCCCGGTAGAGGGGCAGTGATATCGACGATGATGCCATCAGAACTTGAAGTGACCTCGAATCCATCGCCATTAGAGCACGTGATTTTGTTGACGTAACGAGCGCCAGGCAGCAGACTGAGTCCCTGGCGTGTCATGTGACCAATAGGGGAGACTTCTTCTTCAAAAATGTTGGAGTCGTTTCCGTAATATGAGCCGTCGTGCGATGCAGACTGTTGAACCAGCGTCCAGGTGCAGTTCACCACACGGGATTCCTGGTCCTCAAAGCCGCTCCACTGAGTTGACATGGAGTCCGTAGAGTTCAAGAAGTCAGCATCTTGTACGAGCCCGTCAATCACATGACCACGTGACGGGGGCGTGGTGTCATACGTAAGCTTCTCTGACGTCATCACTCTGGTAAGTCCAGCGCCATTTGTAATTATAATGGTGACGTAATAAGTCATCTGTGCTTGTGGGTGGAAGGAATGTAATATCACAGAACTGGCGTTGTTTACGTCGTTTGTGCCATGAACACAAGTTGAAGGCGTGGTTCCTATGCAGTACTCCGTTTTAGCGACGCCACTTTCTTGATCTTTTACATCGTCCCATGAAATTAAGATATCTACAGCTTGATTCTCCTGATCTGTGACTGTGTGGACAACACGTATCTCTGATTCATCAGGAGGACTCGAATCAACCACAATTCCATCAGAACTCTGAGTGCTGCTGAGACCACTTGATGACGTCGCTCTAACGGTGACGTAATACTTCTGACCGGATGTTAAGACATCCAGCTCAGGAACTTCCGGTCTGAGGAGAGCGTCAACACGTGTGGACAGACCAACACTTGTAAAGCGACGGATGTCCTCCTGACCAGCGGTACTACCCACTGCGTATGCGTACTCGACTACTGGGTCTTTTGCATCATCAGTGAAGAGGTCCCAGTTCGCACTGACACGTTTTGTGGATATAACGTAGTCCAGATCTTTTCCTTGTATAGGGCCATCTCTAACGGGGACTGGCACAGGCCAAGTAGCAACAACTCGGAAGCCATTGGAGCGGACAACTGACGAGAGTCCTGCTTTGTTTACGCATACAATGACGTTATAATAGATAACAGTGCTGTTGAATGGCAGTTCGTGATATACTTGTGATTTCTTAAGCAAACTCTTTGTGCCGTAGTTAATGTTGGCAATTTTATCACTCAGAACTGCATGACCGTTTTCTGTTGTGACATTCCACTGACAGCTTTCAATACCACTCTCTCTGTCCTCAGCTCCAAACCAAGTGGCTGTCACATTCCAAGTATAAAGAGCAGTGCTGATATCCTTTCCGGTGGGGTCGTTCCCATCTATGACGTCACTTAAGGTTGGTGGGCTGACGTCAAGTAACATTCCATTTGAAGATCGCATTATTGCCAATCCCGCTCCATTGGTGACGGAGACTGTTACAAACATGCGTTCACCAGGATTAACGCGGCAATCGTTGCAAACGAAGGACTTGTTTCTTCCTATATCAGTCACCGTGCGAATTTGACAACCTAGAGGAGTAGTGCCGATGCAGTACTGGTTGCGGTAGATTCCACTCTCTGGGTCATTGATGTCCTCCCAATGAGCACCGACATCCATTCCTGAAGAGAAGAAATCTCGGTCTTGTTCGTGCAAACCGTCTATGACGCTGCCATTGGTAACAATCGGTGGGGTAAGATCAATAGCGAGTCCTTGGGCCGAGACTGTAGTGTTCAGACCAGCGGCATTTATGGCGCGAATTGTAACATAGTACGTACTCCTATGTTCCAGTGTCAGCGCGGTTTTAATGACACGAGTCACTAAGTGAACATCTTCAAAAGGGATGACGTCATCTTGTAGAGGTCTTGTACCCAGTGCGAACTCATATTTGACTACAGGGCTTTCAGGGTCTGTAAACGGTTCCCAAGTCACCTGAATTTTGTTTTTGTCGGCCTGAAACTGCCACACATGGTCACGTGATGTACCCACTAGCACAGGACTGTTCTGAAAAGGCGGGGTATCGTCTATGATAAAAATTGGAGATGATCCGTTCGTTGAGAGGCCGGCTTTGTTCATGCAGTGGACCATGGCATAATAATGTTCACCTGGGAGTAGTTTGACACTTGATGGAATTGAAACATTGCCTTCAGGTGTATTCTTTATGGTCCTATACACGACCAACTTATGTTCATCAGCAACTGCGATGTTACAAAAGTCTGTTCCACTTTCACTATCTTGGAAACCGTTCCAGTAAATAACAACAGAACCCTCACTTGTGTAATTCTTGTGATCTTCTTTCTCTTTGGTACCAACTTGTACGATTCCAGGGTTAGGAGGTGTGCCGTCTATCATAAATGCTTCAGAGCATGCGCGTGACACTAGGCCCGCCCTGTTTCTTGATGTGACAGTCACAAAATATTTCACTCCTTGCCTAAATGTTAGATCTGCCATAGAAGTGTTAGCATTGTTCATCCGCCCAATGTTGACGAGGGGTTGAACTTGGGTGCCACATCTAGATACACCAATGGCCCACTTGTAATACCAAATCTCGCTCTCTTGCTCTTCGAAGTCGTCCCAGTGAGCTGCAAGTATGGACGTGTGTGAGGTGTAGAATGTTTCATTGACTTCTCGCCACCCACTAGAGCCAACAAAACCTGGGTAGATCCTGCTCGGTTTTGGGGGAGTGCCATCTACGATAACTCCATCGGATGCAATCTCTCTGATAGATCCTCCTTGGTTGGTGATACGTAGGTGCACAAAATACTTTTGTCCACTTTGCAAGTTTAGGGAAAGCTCGCTTCGCACGTGTGTTGACAGGCCAACATCGGTGTAAGGCATCATGTTTGATTTGTCACTTGAACTAGTTCCAACTGCCCACTCAAAATTTTCGATGCCGCTTTGCAAGTCCCAGATTCCCTCCCAGTTTGCGGCCATAGATGTCGTAAAAGATTGGTACTTTAGGTCTGGCTCCAGTATCCCATCATGCACCACGCCTTGGCTCGGAGGAGAATGATCAATGAGCACGCCATCTGAACTAATGCACGTGCGCAGTCCAGCAAAGTTCACGGCACAAACGAGAGAGTAGAACACGTCTTCCTGAAGAGACAGGCCAAGTGCAGTTGCTTTAGTCTGCAGTCCAACATTTTGGAACGGCTTTACATCCGGGACTCCAGCTCGATTCCTGCTGATGGCGAACTCGTAAAACTTGATGCCAGACTCGAGATCCTCAAATCCCTCCCACTCGGCTGACATTGCAGTTGTGTTGGCTTGGTAATCGCTATCTACTCCAGTGTCTCCATCGAAAACTCGAGCATTGCGTGCACTGGGTGGCGTTTTGTCGACCATAAAACCGTTTGATGACACCTCGACACTGTATAGACCGGCCTTGTTTTGGGCCTTCACTTTAGTGCAATACCGCTGGCCGTTCACCAAAGTCACATTGCTCAAGTGGAACGAGGTGGCGGTGGGAGGGCTAACAGGGACGAACTGGTTGTTTGTCACGTGGTAGTTGCCCTGGGAACAACTGCCGACAGCGTAGTAGTACTGCCTCACACTCGTGTCAGGTTCTGGAAAGGGCGTCCACGTGGCATCCACGTGTTCGGCATCAGTTTGAAATGCAATGTCGAGTGTCGGACCGTCTGATACTTGCCCTTGAGTGGGTGGGGTAGAGTCTGGGATAACTAAGACTGATGCGGAATCCTTGTGATGGCCAACGTTGTTATAGGCTCTGATAACAACGTAGTACTTCCTGCCTTGAGTTAGGGAAAAGCCTGCGAAAGTTGCCGAATTTGGTAAACCAATGCCTGGGACAAGATGGAAGTCGGAATCTTTTAGTGTCTGACCAGAGGGAATTATGGCCCACTCGTAGTGATGAAGACCACTTTGTTGATCAGAAAACCCAAACCATTGAACTTCAAGAGATGACGTGCTTGACACGTAGACGCAGGGTATCCCATTAATGACGTCATCTTCTCCAGTGATCACGAGTCTGCCATTGAAAACTGGGTGAGATGTATCAACGATAACGCCATCGCTCCTGACGTCTGTGCTCCAGCCGACAGCATCTAGTGCACGAACGTTCATGTGATATTTCTCTCCGTTTGTCAGAGACAGGGCGGTCTGCGTAATGTTTGTCTTGTTACCAGCCGAAGTCCAGTTTACAATCAGACGTCCTCTGCTGTCTTCGATCTTGTATCTATATTCTACTATACCGCTTCCCTTAACACCGTCGCTAAATCCTTCCCAGTTTGCCGACATCCGAGCGCCGCTCGACTGATGACTGATATCAACCGACGTCCCATCGTTTACGTGGCCAGGGCGCGGAGCATCATGGTCTATCAGCACACAGTTCGACGTAGCTTGGGTGAAGAGTCCAGCTTCATTGTATCCTCGTACAACGGCACAGTAGCTCTCACCGGATACCAAGTGAAGACCCGCCATTGTTGAAGACCTGTTTAGTGTAGAATTCTTAAAAGCTGTCAGCAGTCCACCACCTGATCGTTTCATGGCCCACGTGTATCGAGCAACTGGACTGTGCAAATCTGTGAATCGCTCCCAGTTGGCGCTGAACGTTGTCGTCCACTTAGCAAAGCTCGCGTCAACTCCGGCTTGATTTCCGTCAAAGATCTTTCCCGCCATAGGTGGAGAAGTGTCGATTACGACTCCGTCACTGGTGAAGTCTGAGTACAAGCCTGCTTTGGTGTACGCTCGTACCGTCACTTGAATTTTACATCCATCTTGGATGATGCTAAGCGTTTTTGATGCTTTCGTATTGAGGTTGACATTTGTGAACGGTAACAGCTCGGAGGTCTGGTTACTTTTGTGTGGAGTGTAGACCACTTTCCAATCATAACGCTGCACTCCGTGTCTCGTCAGAACTCCACCCCAGTTTACCTGCACTGTCTTAGAGGCTTGGTAGCTCAGGTCAGCTGCAGCTCCGTCACGAATCCAGCCGCCTTGAGGAAGTGACGTGTCGATGGCGATAACACTGGTGCATACCGGCTGCAGTGAGCGGCCTCTCATATCAAGCGCTAAAATAGAAACTTTGTAGTCTTGATTATCTTTCAAGCTCAAGCCTGTGATAGTCTGCATGGCGTTTGTATTCGGGAGAATTCCTTTGATGTTTGAGTTATTAGAACAGGGAGTTGAACCGCTCAGTAGATACCAGTTAAGTGTCATCGCACCACAACTTGTGGAGAATCCTGTTAACTGGAGATTAAGTTGGTTTGTGACGAATTGATACGCGATATTTTGTGTGAATTGGGAATCCTTCAACGCTACCGTCCCTGTTGCTATGGAGATGACATCTGTCACTTGCGCTGGGCATGTGCCTAGTTTACCGTCACATCTGACAAGAATAACGAAATAAAATTCGTAAACGACTGCAAGAGAATGAGACGAGATGACACATAAACGCTGTCGAGAATGATGGAAACCAAAGTCTTGCCCAAATGCCGGGAGAGCGAATAGACGCACAACGGATCGACGAGCGAGTAACAGAATAAAGAACGATGAACGAGACAAGAAGGAAGCTCAGGAATGGACACAAAAATAAAAGCGCAATTGAGAAAGGAACACAAAGTACAAGGCTAGAGAGATTAATAGCTTGAAGCGCGGTGAGTGCGGACAAAAAGAAACAGCCTCTGACAAACACAAGTGCAGAGACTAATACAGACATCAATACAGACACTAATACAGACATCAATACAGACACTAATACAGACATCAATACAGACACTAATACAGACATCAATACAGACACTAATACAGACATCAATACAGACACTAATACAGACATCAATACAGACACTAATACAGACAGTACATGTGTAAGTACACACATTAATACAGGCACTAAATGCGGGCACTAAAGCTAATATTTGTACCTCTCAGGTTTGTCACAGCCGTCTGCAACAGCTCGACAGATTGTTCCTTCTGACCTCATGATGTCTCGACACGTTCCATCTCCTACGCACTCCGACGTCTTCACACAACTGGTAACAGGATACGATGATTGACAGGAGTACGCCACGCCCACACACTTACCAGCGCTGCACGTGTCCTTTTTGGTGCACTGATTTTTATCATCGCAAGGCATAGCGGGACGGCTGGCCCATATTCCGCTGGCTTTACTTGCGTTATCGTACAAATGGCACCACTGACATTCGTTGGACGGATTTAATGCTTGGTGAGTGTAATCCTGGCCTAAAGTAGAAGGGACGTACGTTAAGATGTTCAACTGTTTTTTATTATTATTAAAGAACCTTACCGGATAAAGGTTACTGTTATTTATTCATGTCACTCACATCCATTCAGTATGAGAAAAGCATGGATTGTATTACTCCTTGTTACAAACTCAAATAATGCAAAAGACCTATTTGGTTGGGAGAATGGCAACTTTCCCATTTTCTTTTTTAGCCGAACTTTATCAGAGATACTCTATTTTTTGACATTTTTATAGTTATCTATTTATGCACATTGTAGTAATATTATGCAGTGAAGATTATTACGTAATGATTTGGCATATGGTAATCTGATCTTAGCCCACCTCCTATTCTGCAAGTGCAGTTTCCGTTGACAAACCCAAAGCCAGTCTTCAGGCTGCAGCTGTTACCGTTACAAAACTGACAGTGGCTGTTGCACTTAAAGGACGTGGCCGTACACTGGCCGCTACGACACGTGTCTCCACGTGTACACTTGTCACTGTCATCACAGGCCACACCCTCACGGTTAGACCACGTGCTCGTACTAGAGATTGTGCTGCACCACTAAAGAGGAAAGGAAAAAACGTTTCTGGTGGCCTTGCATATTTTTTCTTGGAGTGCATTAGTTTTATCAGACTCAAAGTAGTTTTTTATGTATGAACTATAGAACGTTTATCCTTCATTTTACACCTGTAATTACACTGCGCTCCAGTCTTTGTTTAAAGGGTATCACGTAATATACGTATAATTATTGTGTAAGGCCCATTTGTGCAATAAAGAAAATTATGGATGGTTTGGTAAATGCGACTCTTTAGGGTTTTTGTGTATTGCTGTTTACACGACCTCTGTTTATTGTTTTAGGTCTTACCTGACAAGGGTTTCCTGGTTTTAGGTGTTTATCACCAAAACAAGTCCTTTGCCCATTGTGTTGTATGATGCAGTACCCAGACTTCAACGGACAGCCTAACCCGTCCTGGGTCTCGCAAGGCAGACACGTGTAAGGAGTCCCTCGACATGCGCCGTTCACGCATCGGTCATCTTTGGTTTTCACGCTGTTGTCACTGCATGGTAAGTTATTGTTGTTTGTCCAGGAGTGTTGCTTGTTGCTGTCACATTGCTGTTTGCAAAGAATGCCGGGAACGCATACATGAGCACAAGAACATACGCAGTTATTGAAATTGCGATTACTAGCTCCTCGTGGCTTGTGGTTTGTGCTATTGTCGTTCCGGTTTACACGTACGAAATGTAGTGACACAAGCACAAGAAAGAAAGGAAAACATTTGTTGGTTCGTCGCGATTCTCACGTAGTTTCTATTGCACTTGCGCTCACCCTGTTGGTTTGTACATGCGCTGTACGTGTGAAACAATTAAGGGAGATATGTACAAAGGATGTATGGGACGTAAAATAAGTAACTGAATTGAATTAGTAACTTACATCGTAACATCTATTATAGCCGATGTGTAGTTAGTGGCAACTCTGTGATGGTGAATATATTCCTATAGTAGCAGTCTGAACTGAACTAAATAACGGAGAAAATGCCTGCTTACCTGACATGAATACCCTGGCCTCAGGGCGCCATGTTTAAAACAAGTCTTCACTCCGTTTACAACGATAGTGCAGTATCCGGCCTTCACTTGACAAGCATCGTTGGAGCAATACTCACACGACAAACACGAAAATGCCGTCCCTACACATCTCCCGCTATCACAGTGATCATTCCTGGTGCAGGCGACTCCGTCATTGCAACTCAGAGCATTGTTGTTTGTCCATCCCAGCTTGCTACTGCTGTCACAGTTCTTTACAAAAAAAAAAAAAAAAAAAAAAAAAAATAGAAGCAACACACTTTCTTATCATTAAGTGCCTGCAAAATTGATAGATTACATTTTCGCCTTTACCTAATGCATTGTACGCAAATTTTAGTGTGAAGCAGAGCAGTAAAAGGAAACAACTTTTAAAGCTGACAAACGGTGTCCTTATAAGTAGTCAAGTATTCATTCCACCGAAAATTCCTTTCAAGGAATCATGCCTATTCTTATCAATGAAATCTGACATAATTGGCTTTCCAATTTACTATATTTTTGCAGGCTTGCTGACTTGTATCATGCGCTACTTAAATACGTGCGTGATTGTCAAATTGCAAATGAAAGCGAGAAGTAAACTGAACATGGACTGAGTGTCCTTGCCCTTTCAATTATGCACTCCCTAATTAATTACTGTAGAGCTGTATGAAAGAAGTCTCGGAACTTGAGTTTCAGGAGTAGACACGAAAGTGCTCTGAATTTGAATCGCTTGAAGTATTTTGTCGAAACAAAGTTTCCATTTGAGCAGAGCTGGGAAGCAAACGATAAATTCTCAATGTTCGGGAAGTTTCGATTCCAGATGCGTATCAGCATGACATTCTTCGACAAACTATGGGTTCAAACAGTTTCATGCTTTTTCGTGTTGGAGATCTTTGGTATTGGTAAAACAAAGAAGCTTGCAACACTGACGAGGGGACTTAACTTTGCAAGAAAGCATCGGGCATCACCGACTAAAGGTTTGAGTACATATCTCTTGATTACAAGGTACGCTTGAAATGTTTTTGTTCTTGAAAACTCAATGGTTCACCGACTTTCTCTTAATTATAATGCATTTGGGCCGCGCGGTGTCCTGGGATATGTTTCAAATGCAAAATAGCGGCCGTGAATGAAAACGTGTTGGAGACGCGGTTTTTTTGTTCCCTTTGGACACTCACTGCAAGACTAAACAATCAAGAAAGCAAATCTGAGGGAGAAAAGGCAACGGTCTTGACTTTAAAACCTTTGGAAAAAGCCAGTTCGCAGCGCTTTGAACGGAGTTTATCGGCTAAACTTGGGATGTGCAGTACGAATTATGAAGTATAACGAGGGAATGTAGGCTGAAACTCACTTGGAGAAACATGACTAGGAATCTGCAGCTGCAGAACTGGAACAGCAGCTACATTGCGACACTAGGACAACTGTTGTTTAAAAACTCATATTGGATCGCCACAATACGCTAAGACGAATCGCATTGTAAAATTGACGTAGAATGTTTACAAAAACGGTAACTCTCCATATTTACTTACTAACTGACCGGTGTATAAAAGCGTATTTCTAATAAATTTTTATCCCGGCTATTTTGAGGTAACCGTAAGATGAAAAACAGTTGCTAACCTGACAAGCGTTGTTGGGATTCACCCTGCCATACTCGTAGCACGCACCGTTGATCCTGCACTGCCGTAGGTCACATGAGTTGCCGACTTTGGTATAGCACGAGTAACAACTGCACGTATAACTTCCGTGAGTGTTGTGGCAGTTGTGCTGACAAGGACGCGTAGTTACACATTCATTAACATCTAAGAAGAAGAAAGTTTATATTTTTTATTTATTTTCTATCTGAAATCACTGAGGCTACGTTACGTATCTCAAATCAGAACTGCAGGCGATTGAAACCGTACATGTTTTTCGTCCCAAACTATTTAGCTCATTACTATTTTTATTTTCGTAGCTACTCGATAAGTTGTGCCTCAGAGCCTGACAGAAAATATGAAGGTTGAAATGAATATGAAGGTTTACGCCTCCCATGTTCTACGAGACTTAACAGCGTGTGTTCGACATAGGCCCCTTAACTCTCCTAAATACACAGGAGTTTATCTTTTCACAGGAGGGGTGTTATACTCACAATTAAGCGTTCGAAGAAAAATAAACGATTCAGTTGGATCGCCACTTAGGGGAGCGTCGTTCTTTCTGTTTTTACAGAATCAGATAAACTGAACTTGTAAATTGCGCATTATTTCTGGTTTATCTTGCGCGATGGACTCACCGTGTTCGCAGCAAGTTCCTGTATAACCAGATCGACAGGAACAGTAGCCATTCTGTGGAGTGCCGCCGTTACTGCAGTGTCCACGATTGCACGCCTGCGTCTCCGATAAAGTGTATGGACAAGTACCACCACATGACTCAGCAGCGGTTTTGTATCTTTTTCGAGTCCTTGTGCCGCTGTTCCCGCACTGGTGACTGCACGAAGTCCAGCTCGACCATCCACTCACTCTGCAGTCTGTGGGATAACATGGTGGTGGTGGTGGTGGACTGCGACGGCGACGGCGACGACTCCAAAAAGAATTGCTTTCGTTCAAAAGTAGTAACACCACTAAAACTACAAAGACCTTGTGTGAGTGCATCGCCACCCTACAAGCACTCCTCTTAGTCCTTTTTTGATTTACTTTAACCTGTTAGCCGTACAGAGTGCTCTCTGGACTGTAGCGTCAAACGCCAATTGCTGCAGGAATTAACTCATCAACGGAAGTGGCCAGTGCATCGCCTAAATGAAAATTTTCTTGAAACCAGGAAGTGTTCACGGCCGTTTCTTAGTGACAAAAGAAAAATATGCTGAGTAGAGCGTCCAAGTGCTGAAAAGGATGTAAGTGCAATCAGCCGAATCTGTGGTTTAATAACTTGGTATGGATATATGACTTTGGTCGACAGATCTCCATTCAACCTGTCTGTATACAAATCCTTGATTGACACCCTCTCTGAAGTGAGCTTTCGAACCGACAAATAGGCAAAGTGCACTGATAGCGCTATTTGGCTCGTTTCACGTTGGTCCTTTATGAAAAAGCATCGACAAATTGTCAGCTAAGATAGAAGTATTTCTAAAAGGCCGTTTTTGGCATAGAGGTTGACACCATGATTTGGTGCTGCTTCTTGCTGCTGTGCCTCAGGCCTGGTGGTTTTGTGCAGTCTCAGAGTCCGTTTCCGCGGCTGTCATTTGACGCAGGACGCACCTGTACTTACTCGTACGAGCTTGCCGTGCACACCGCTCGTGGTTCCCGTTCGACTGAAAGTGACGGATTTCAAGTTCATGCCCTGGTAAGCCAAACTGCTGATATTTTTTAGTAGTTACCATGCCTGAGTCGGTGCTATGGTAGTTCCGTTTGCGCAGATTATTTTATATTGTTCGTATTGTACATTTTGACACAAAACCATAGAGCCTACGTTCTTTTTCCTGATTATATATACTTATTACACGACTTCACATTTTCGAGTGCAAATACGGGCCAAATCGAGTGCAAAGATGGGAGCGTATTGCACTCGTCAGGAACCAGATCAACTGGTTTATTAGCTTACGTGATCAGTTTTTGCAAGCAAAGTTTACGAACGCGTCATTTTTTTTGTTCCATTTTGCGCGCGGCGAGAATGTTTGCCCTGCTTCGTTTGTCGTGTAATAAACAATTTACACATGCGATTTTTGATGCGATTTTGATGCGATTTTAGGTGGCGATTTTCGATGCGATTTCAAATCGCATGTGTAAACCACCGGCGATTTCGTGGCGATTTTCTTGGCGATTTCATGGCGATTTGATTGCGATTATTACGCGCGAGCACATATGGCGTCACGCGCGAAGTTCGTGAAAGATGGAGGATGTGCGCTAGAGCGCACAAATCACTCGAGTCGCAACGGCGTTATTTTTGCTTGTTATTCAGTGAATTCCTTTCTTACACGTTTTTACAATTATAGCATTCTTAATGTTTTCATAAGGGGCGGAATGGAGCAAAGCTGTTTCTTTGATGTTTCTTTTTGTTCTTATTTGTGGACATTGTTTGATTTTTTTCGTGTATGTCCCTCTCATCTTGTATGATCTCAAAGTGAGTTTTGCCGTCAGTCCTTATTTATAACTGCCCGTTTCCGCTTCGGCCTGACTGCCATATTAGGAATACGATTTTTGTGCTCGCAGCCTGGAGCATAGTTGCATATTCAAGGCTTGCTTGATCAAGAGTATTAGATTAACCTGTTGTTACCTTCGGCAAAGAAGATGAAATGAATTCTCGAGCGTTTTTTCTCTCGACTTGTTGCTTTTCTGCTTTGTTTGTTTGTTTTGTTTTGTTTTGTTTTGTTTTGTTTTTTCCTGAACAGAGCTGAATTTTACTTCATGAGCTGCTGCCCGGATACGGGGCTGTTCAGTTTTCATTTAGTTGTGATAGTGTCTGAAACGACCTTATGTTTTCGCTCGAAAGTTGACAAGAAATGGTATTGGTTTCTTAGGGATGAATACAGTGTTTTCGATGGAGTTTACTATGAAACCACGCATGCATTTTATGCAGTGCTTTATTTTTTTAGAGGCTAGATTGTTTATCAAAAAACCGATCAGCCTGATACTGTTTCGAGAAAAGCACGGGGTTAGACTGACTATTTTGCGTACCACTAATGGATGGTTCTTAATTGCTGCAGTGAAAACCGCAAGGTAACCATGCAGAACTTTAGACTAACACGACGTTGATTTACCACGAAAGAAGTGCTTCCGCTTCAGATGTCTTTGTGCTCACCAATAACAGCTGTTTTCCAAGTAGGAGTCTATTCTCGTATTCTCTGGTTCATTGCCCATTTTTAGTAACTCGACAGCAGTCCATTTTCATGTTCATGATTGCTACACCGTAATTTGGCCGCATAAGATTGACATGCATTTATATTTTGCGGTGTTACCAAGATTCTTTAGTCAGGGGGAGTCAGGTCTATATGCCGAGGACAAAACTGTTATCATAATGATGTAAAACAACTGCAGTAGGACATGTTAGCTAAAAGCAAAATAAATAAGTCAAGTGCTTCTTTAATTATGCAAGCAATCAACTAAAAGTGCGGAAGTCCATTCCACTTAGCGGTTTCTTTTTGTCAAACAATGCTAGCCTAGACTCTTCTTGGGGAACAAGTCCATTTGAAAGTTATGCAGTGACCACAGAGATAAGTTATTGAGCTTCCGTTTCAGCACTGATTACCATTATTTAATGATCGCAATGACTGCAGTCCACAGAATTCCAACACCTTGGCTTTGCATGTTAATTATTTAACTGTGCTGCCTTTTTGACAATGAAATAAGTCATCTCGGTTATTTTCGCTTCAGCCTGACTACCAAGAAAGACGCTGTGTTCGCAGCCTGGAGTATAATTGCATATTCAAGACTTGTTTGATGAAGCATTATATAACTAAACTGTTGTTGCCGTAATTGCTTTTAGCAAAGAAGATAAAATGAATTTCTCGCGCGCTTTTTCTCGACTTCCTTCTATGCTACTTCGTTTTTTTCGGGTCAGAGCTGAATTTTACTTCTTGTCGTCCTTTTCTGCCAGTGTCTAACCATTCTTCTTTCGGTCTTTCTGTTGTCTTGTGTTCCTATCACCTGCCATGTTCTCGTATTTTTCCTCTGGATTAAGAAGTTCTTAATTGATGCAATGAAAACCGCAAGGTAACCATGCAGAACTTTAGACTAATACCACGAAAGAGGTGCTTCCGCTTCAGATGTCCTTGTGCTCACCGATAATAGCTGTTTTCCAAGCAGGAGTCTATTCTCGTATTCTCTGGTTCATTGTCCATTTCTCGACAGCAGTCCATTTTCATGTTCATGGTTATTACAGCGTAATTTGGTGGCACAAGATTGAGAGGGATTTATGCCTTGCGGTGTTATCAAGATACGTTAGCCCGAAGGAGTCAAATCTATTTACCGAGATTTTTTGCTGTGCAAAACAAAAATATTATGATGATCGTGTAAATCTGTAGAACTGCAGTAGGATGTGTGAGTCAAAGGCAAGATTAATAAATCAAGTCTCAAGGTAATATATTTAGCACTGCAGTCTTCTTTAATTATGCAAACAATCAACTAAATTCCACTTGGCGGTTTCTTCTTGTCAAACAATGCGAGCCTAGACTGCTTATTGATAAATAAATCCATCTGAACTTTAACTGCTTTAAACAAAGCAACTATGTAAATTTGAGCTTAAAAAAAAGCTGAAAATGTTCACCAAATCCATTGTTTAGTTATGCAGTGACTTAAGAGATAGGTTATTGAGCTTCCGTATCAGCACTGATTACCATTATCTATAATGATCCCAGTGCATGGTTTGCAGTCCACATAATTCAACGCTTTGGCTTTGATGTTATTTATTTAGTTGTACCACCTCTGTATCATCTCTGTTAGAACAAAATTCTGAAAATCTTCGGGTTGGTGACTAGGGTACTATACATGCACCTTATTAATTGAGTGCGCGGTCCGTATCGTAAGTTATGGACCGAGTTTTTTGTCGAAAAATACTCGGGACATAACTTACGGTTTGGACCAAGCCAACGAAGTTAATAAGATATTTATTATATGGCTTTAGATCTTTCGGCAAACATAAAACAAGGCCCCAAGGAGTACTCGTCTCCGTTCATTCAACAACATCAATTGCGATCACTGATCTGCCTGAGGCATGAATTACGCACGCTTGTTTACACAACAAATTCAGTTAAGAGTATTGAATTCTACCGACTCGAAAATCTTGAAAGCATCCATCGAACCAACTGCCTAAATAAATCCCAATTGTTCTGAGCTGAATGAAACGGCCGATAGCGTGTGTCAAACAACGACACTGCAGTGAACTTTATTCAGTAAACGAGCTCGCCCTCTAGCGGTTGCTCGTTCACTGAAGCTTTTAAAAAACTGCCGTCTTATCTTTTTCCAGAAGAAACTGCTTTGTAACTCAGATATTTTTTTATTCTTTTGAATAAGTGTCTTACATATACAATAATGAAGAAGGCAAAATGAAGGAAATCATTTTATCACACACACACACACACACACACCGACCGACCGACACATCGTTGAAAGTTATATTATTCAAAACTCACCGATTAATTCTGCTACCTCCTCGTGGAGCGTTTGGATTTCTTCCCAGCAAACTAAAGAGTTCTCGTGCGTTGTGAAAGTTATATACTCACGGTAATATTTCGCTTTCCACTTTCTTCTTGGCAAGTGTGCGAATTTTAACACAGGTGTGCAACAACCATTCGTAGATCTGCAGCATTTGTTGTCAATGACGGCTGCGGTCGCAAGCAAATTTTCCCTTGGATGTTTTCCTTCTTTGTAACGGTCACTTTCCCAGTTTGTAAGCTTTCCCCGATCGCCATAACTTTAGTATCCGGAACGTTTAAACTTCTCATTGCGCATCTGGGCCTTCTATGGCAAACGTTTAGCAACTTTTCGATTAATTATTTGCGATCCACATGTGTAAACCCACTTTGCGGTCCGTACAGTAAGTTGACCAATCAGAACGTGCGTATAATCAATTTGCGGTCCGTACAGGAAAGTATGGACTGGTAAATTAACCAATCGTAGCGTGCGAAGTATCAGAGCCATATAATAATGACAATTATTAGCGCGTGTCCAATTTCAGTGAGTAGCGTTTTGAACTTGCAAATGTAGCGAGCGCATTGTTCAAGCAGCTCCCAAGCAGAACTTGAGCCTCGGTGTAGCACATCCGAGTGACACATGGCCAGTGTAGAGTTGACATATGATTAAGAAAAATGGGTTTTCTAATAGCATTGTTTAGAAAGGAGCAGCTGTGCAGCTGTATCCATGCCAGAGGACAGGTTTTGTTGCATGGAGTTTATCGCTTGACTTCAAGCAAGGAAACCACTGATATATAATTTGCTTGGGAGGGCTCCTTTTAGACCTTACAATGACTACAGTGGCATGTTTGATTATCAGTCTTTTGTTTTGGAATTTATTTATGCTGATTGATATCCAAATGCCCTTGTCGTTTATAAATTAGTTATTGGTGTGTGTATTAAGAGACACCCATAAAGGTAGCTTTCTGGGGTAAATATATACTGTATCTTACTAACAGGTGGCTGGGCGGAGAGTAACTTTTGGTAGGGTCTTTTAGAATATAGGAATGACAACTACACCTTATTCATGTCATAAGTACATATAACTGAATTTTCAGTTATATTGCTGTATCTTGCAGTGCCTTAAATATAATGTATTTAACTTTCTCCAGGTTGATGTGACGTCAGTGTCCAGTGAACGTCACGACCTGAGTCCACTCCATCTTCTTAAGCTTGACATCCGGGAACCCAGACTCAGACGCACGCGTGGTGCACACGTCCTTGCCAATCATCCTGTCAATGAAGAATTCGAGGAACAGCTGTCCAAGCCTTTCTACTTTCGACAACATGAACACGGTGCTGTGGCCGATGTGCTGGTCCCTGAAGGTGAATCCCCAGAGATGGTTGCTTTCAAGAAAGGTATGTTTACTTAAGCTTCTTTCAAAATAATTACAAAAAGGGCATTTCTTGGCCATCCCATTTCATTTAGTGGCTTCTTGTGGCACGCTTTGCGGATCTGTGTTCATTACTCAAAAGGAAACTTTTAGGCCAGGACATCTGGTGCATTGCTGTATTTCATGACAGATAAGAGCAATCTTATCTTCTGAAAGCATAAAAACAAAGAATGATACAGCCGGTGAGCAATACTGAGCAGAATTAACAAGCAACAATATATACAATGTTCCGTCTAAACTGGTGAGAGATACACAAAACAGCAATGTGGACCCTTGAAAGTCAGCAACTCCAGAGTCCTGATCCACTGGAATCACACCGTTAGTGTAACTAAATTTGGTATTTCTCGAAAACTACGACTGTTTTCTACTATAAACATCTAACAAAGACATTGAAAAAACAGACTTTGATATTTTATTTAGTTGTTTGATTTTTATAAGCCGTTATGAATGGCACTAAACCGGTAGAGTAGTGAACTAGTAGAGCGGAGTAAGCAGGGAATAACTTACCCATGTCTGTAAGATTAATCGACTGCATGCAAATTTTACAGGCCATTCCGTTGCTTCAGATCCTTGAACTCTGTTATTTTTTCTTACACAAAAAGTAGACTGAATCTTTCCTTCAATTATATCTACTTGCTTTCGATCCTATCGTCATGACATGTCAGGCGTGGCAGGGGCTTTCCAAGTTAACCTGGAGAAATCAGGAAGATGGAAGAAGTACACGGTAAAGGAGCATGACGACTCTGGATCCTACAACGCCGAGTACAAAGTACTAAACTCTAACGAGAGTCATGCCGAGCTACACAGAAGATGGACAAATCATGACTATGAAGAACTTGCAGATGGAACTCCCGTGAAAGGAGAACACAAAGTACAGTCACAACACGACGCCCATGTTCATGTTAAAGAAGGAAAGATCCATACGGTGCACAGAACCAACAAGGCTTATTTCCGTCCATCGCGAGTTCATCCTCGTTCGGAAAACTCAGGCAAATTCCCCGATCAAGATATAGAGATGTCAACCCGAGGTTACAACAAGTTAACACTACGATCATGCTCTCAATCGGCTCATCATCGACGTCGGCGCTCAGTACCGGAAGAAAACAGTAACACGGACAACCTCAAACGCGAAAATTTGATATTCAAAGAAGCTGATCAGATTAAATGGAAAGACATCGGTGGAAAGAAACGAGAAAAGACCAGACCACTTTATGAACTCATCCGCTGTTTTACAGATAAATCGTCGAAGGAGCGGGAAATTGGCGACTGCTCTCGGGAAATGAATTTTCTCATCCGAAATAATGAGGAGGCTTTCACAGAGGTCTGTAACGTTATCAAGCAACGCTCGCATGAAAACATTACCACATGGGCAGTCCTGATCGGCAATCTGGCCTGGCACGGTCAGCGGCAAGCTCAGGACGTCCTGGCGCATGCCTTGAGATCAAGCTACCCACGGCCTCTATCAAAGGAAGAATACGAGGCATTACTAGAAGGAATATTCTATCTGCCTAAAGGTCCCATACATCAAACACTGTATGATGCCCTAATGGAAGCGTCATTGAAAGGAGACAAACATGAAGACATCTCGAATATGGCGATGCTTGTTCTCTCTGGTTTGTCCAAACGCGCCAAGTCGGCTGGGTACAATGACACTCTTGATGGCAATGTCGCTGAACTGATTCATAGCAGTTATCGAAACAAGTCAACCCTATATCAAGCTGACACAGAGGAACACGTATCGTACCTAAGAGATCACATCTGGGCTTTTGGGAACCTTGGTCACGTGTCCGGACTGTCTGTAATCCTTGAGCATGCGGACCACGATAGCTCAGATATCCGGTCAGCGGTGATGTCTGCAATGCGTAAACTTCCCCAGGAGCACACTGACCATCATCTACTGAAGGCTCTGAATGACGATGAACACAATGAAGTCAAGGCTGCTGTTGTTAACGTATTCACAGAACGTCATCAGAATCTCAATGGGCAATTGATCAAAGCACTCGGGGATGCTTTGTGGCATGCCGAAGATGGCGACTCTCTCGATTCAGCAGTTCAGGAACTCCTAGAAAATCATGGAAAGCATCCCAACGCACTTTATCTCAAAAAGAAGCGAAGCCTCATAAAGAGACACAAACGGGCCCTTATTCCATTGTTGCGTCCCAGAGAGTACCAGCTTGGACCTTCAAAAAGATGGGAAAAGAGGTTTGGTGGAAAGTGGCTTGGGGCTGAAGCTGTTATGCAGTTTGTCAACCAAGTAAGACTAAGGATAGGCATTTTTGGAGGCAGCTTTGAAGTCGACTTGGATAATCTGGCTGCTATTCGTGCCCACATACTTATGTTTGGCTTCGATATAGTGAAGGGCAAGGCGGCATTCAAAGCATCAGCAAGTTTTAAGAACGACTTCCCCAAGGATTTAATTCATACTGTCGCGGATTTTGGAGACAAAATCCTGAGAAACGTCGACAGCATCACAAACGTCATCGTCAAACAAATAGAAAAAGTGAAGATGAAGCTGATGAACTTTATTCCTTTATCGATTGACAAATTTAGTGACTTTGTCAACAAGGTGGTCAAATTTGTCAACGAACTGTTCAAGCCCTTAAAACCTATCAAGTTAATTGGTCAAGTAATCAGCTACACAAAGGATGTCCTGAGCCGCCTCAAGCACTGGAAGTGGATGCTCAAAATACTAAGAAATATAAAATCTGGCCTTGACAATGATAATGATAACGACAATGATAATGTATTTTCACAGAGTTTTGCAGCTTTTGATGACATCCTGAAGATAGTTCACAGAATTACCGTCTACCTTCCCCACAAGTTACCAGTAACATTTCGAATTGAGGAGCTGTTCAGATGGTTAAAAGGCGTTTCAGTTGAGTTTCATCCGAAGAAGATCGCAGACTATTTTAAGTCCCTTGGATTTCAGACACCACGGGGATTTCAACTTCAGCTTCCGTTTAAACACTTAATTCGTTACACGTTCTCTTTAGAACAATTTCAGAAGGTGACCGTGAGACTGCTGAACTTTGCCAATAAATTCCTGGATTTCTCTTCGCTGTTAGACACCCTCAAGAACATGCGATTGCCAAAACTACGCCTTCCGGAATTAGAATCAAGACATCCCATATCTGAACCACAAAGAGGATTTCAATTTGGACTTGGCTTTGACTGGAAGAGAGGGTTGAGATTCGATTTAGACTTAAAGTCAACAGATTTTAAGCAATTTTTGGGTACGCTTCAAAAACTCAGTAGATTTTTCACCCAGTTCAATGTCCCAGGGTTTAACTTGGACAAATTCTTTGATGACATTTTGCCTGGAAAAACTGGTGATCTGTCCAAGATTTTTAAAGACTTTTTCGGAGGAGGATCGCCATCTAGCACGACGGATCCAGCAAAAATTCTGCAAGATTTCCTGAAAAAGTTTACTTTGACCATTGACTTAAACTTTGGCAATGTCACAGCTATCAGCGACCTGGCTGACTTCTTTCGACAACTTGGTCCCGAAATGGTTGGGTTTTCCAAGAAAAGTGCACATAAACTATGCGGTGCTTACCGGTCAGCGCTGAACTTCTCGAATGATTTTAAAGAATTTGGTGACTCCATGGAACAACAGAGCATCCGATTTCTACAGGAAATGGACAAGTTCACTGAAGTATCCCTTAGTGAAGTGATGAACTTCACCGTGGTTGTCGATTCTCTCGCTGATGAGATTGAGCACAACTTCAGAAATGCCGCATTGCGATTTGTGACCAATTCCTTTCGGTATTTAAACCCTAAACTCCAGAAAATACAAGAGCTCGCAAATGAGGTCGTCGACTTTGCTAATGGCACAACCTCTAAAGTTACAGGGGCCTGCTCAAAAACGGCTGACTTTTCTGCTAGGATCATTGACGCTGTCCAGAACGCCACTCATAAGGCACTTGGGGAACTAGGCACTTTTATCGGTCCCATTGCAGCCGACGTAGCAAAAGTTGGGGGAGAAGTAAAGACTGCAGTAAAGAAGGTGGAAACCTGGTACAAAGAAAACATGGCAGCCCGCGTTGGAAAAGTATCGCGCATTGCACAGATTTTATCGGACTTTTTGGCAATAATAAACACCAAAAAAGGATTCATTGGAACTGTCCGAGAGATCGCCAATAAGATCAACGAGGTTCTTCGACATCTAACAAACCTGCCGGAGTATTCAAAGAAAGCCCAACAAGTTGCTGATGACGTAATAAATTTCTCCAACCGAGTAACCAACTTTAAAGATGAGATTAAGAAGCTAGATCTACGAAAGAAATTTGGCATTGACTACGATGAGAAGGTTCGAGACATCTGCACGAAGTTTAACTTGATCGCAAGAGATAGTATCAGCCGCTTGGCCAATTTTGATGTAGTTCAGGAGGTCAACACCCTTTTTACTAAAGAAGCAGAGCAGTTTATCTCGAAAGCTGTTTCAAAGTTAACGCTGGTAAAGGAACCCCTTCACAAAATTCAGGGAGAGATTCAAAGTCTTCGTGATATAGTTCGAGAAGTTGTAAACGTGCTGATCGATCTGAGGCCTTTCACTCAAAACTTCGCACCAGTTCTGGAAACTGTGAGCAAGTTACCAGACTGCAAACAAATGAAGGCCATCCTAATTGAAAGCACTCAACCTTGCGTCAAAAAGGCACTGTCCGTTGGGAAATACACTCTGGAGAAGTTAGAGGAATTTAGAAAAGGCGTTTTAGTCCTTTACGACATGGTTCCTTTAACGTGGAAGAACGTCAAGGTTCAGAAGTGTATCAAAGGAAGAAGTTGCATTTCCAATGATTTCATCGACCAAGCGAGAGATATTAAAAACAAAACTGATTTCCTGATAGAAAATCTCCAGGAGGCTAGTGGCTTTTCAAACATGCTCCAGATATGCAAGCTAGGAGTACAGAACATGACAGCAGTTGTAGACACTATAAAGATCCTTATGGTGCAAGTGAAGAACTTTTCCTTAAGAGATGACTTCGAAGTCATAAAAAACACGCTTCAAAGAGTGACAGGGAGAAGTGTACAGGGTGGTGACCAAGATGGGCATGTGAAAAGACGATCTGCTGAGAACGCCAAAGTAGAACTGCAGAGAATTATGGATTATGTAGAAATGGCAAAGGGAATACAAGAAAAGATAAAAAATGTGGTTGAGTCTTCGTTCAAGACAATGAGTAATGTCTACGATGAAGCTATTGGCTATCACGTGGAGAAAATAAAGGACGTGCGTGAGAAACTAAAGATGTCTTATGAACTCTGGAAGAAAACCAAAGATGCAAGCAGCGTGCTGCAGGCGTTAGACTCGATTGTGAGTGGAGCCTCCGATTTTGCAGACAACCTGAACGAAGTTACTTCTTCTTTATCAAACCCAGTATTAGATGTGCTCACCAACATAGGACAACTTAGTGATAAAGTTAAGCCCTATTTGGAGAAGTATGGGAAAGTGTTGGTAGACGCCACCGGCAAGGTAAACGATTTCCTAGATAAAGTCACTGACTTCCTAAACAAGCTACAACTGCGTCAGCGAGGTCTGGACTTAAGAGATTACAAACCGTGGGATCAGTACCCGTACTGCTCAGATTCTGTGTGCGTCAGATCTATAAGGCGCTCCTCATCTTTGTACTACTCTACAATTTTTGTTTGGAAGTTCCCTCACTTGGACGACCTCTCCTCCATGGGTGGTACTGGTCGCTGGTTGGTACCAGGCCTGTTTGATGACTACAAAGTTCAAGGTATTTCTCAGCTTACAGAACACGAGATGCTGTTAGGGATGCACGGTGTTGTAAGAAATGAAGGCAAGGCATCTCTGCTGGTGGTGACAAACCTGAGAAATGGGGGAAGCGTCAGGAAGATCATTCAGCTCGGGCATGCCAATAGTCCTTTTAGTGTCACGATAGGCGGAGTTGCTATCGCCAGGGATGTGATCTGGATAAGTGACAGTAAGGCGCCAAAGATTTATCGTGTGTGGAAGAGCTCAGTGACCAGCAGTTTATCATCGTTGCAACCTTCATGGATCGCTGTCTCCGGAGAGATTTCAGTGGAAGGTCTGGGTAGTTCCGTATCATATGACAGACCTTCAAACTTTCTGTGGGTAACAGATGGAAAAGCTGGAAAGTCGTATGGGTATCAGTTATCCGCAAATGGAGACTTGATTGGCGCAACCCCCAAAAAAGTGATACATGTGAGCAAGGGTGCTCAAGGTTTGTCCATTATCAGACAGTTTGGTGATACCTACGCATGTGTGTCAATATGTGAGATGGTGCCCGGATTTCAGTGCAAGTTGGAGTTTCACAATGTAAGTTCTGGACTGAAGACAAGTGAGGACACCCTATCTAGAGTCGTTCGTACCCCTTTCGGTCTGGAATCTGTTCAGATGGTTGATAGTTTTCGACTTGTTGTTGCATTTTCAAGTGGTACCTTCGCCGATAAAGAAAAGATTGCCCAGGTAGGCGGAGACTACGAAGACCGCTATTTTAGAATGAAGTTGCCTATTCTTAAGACTGGTTACGGGATACACGAAAACTGTCTTATGTTCAGATTGATGTTTGACTGGATCATTAAACCAAAACGATTATTTCCTATCGGTGAAATGCGTTGTGGATCGAGAAGAAAACGCAGTCTGGTGCAAGAACTCCTCGATAACGACGTTTATTCAGACGAACTCGAACACTTCCACGGCAAGACCAGTCGTAAAAGACGAGGTATTTCCGATTTAGAGTCTTGTGTTACCTTATCACGCAGTGATATGCAACCTCGTTATCATCCGTTTTTCCCCGAGAAATCCCAGTTCATTATTGTCTTTGGAATTCCTGTCAGGCTATTTGCTGGTGCAGGAGGGTACTACGTTGTGGACTGGCAAGGACAACTTTGTATGAAGGACAAGACTCTCCGGTTTGGTTTGATTCCTGGAGCCTGGGTCTCCGTTTATGCCGGGGCGAGTGTTCCTTTGTTGGTTGTGGAGGCTGGCATCACGATAGAGGCTGTGATCCTTGAGACATACCTCCTTCCTGAGTTGAGAGTCAAGATCGACAAATGGCCACTTCAAGCGTGCATTGTGCTCAAAATGCGCATGACTCCTCTACGGATAAGAGTGTATTTATGGTACCGGTTTATTAAGATTGAAATAAAAGTCTGGTTCATCGGATGCTCAGTCAAAATTGGATGGGGCAGAAAGAGAACCTTTGCTGAATGGACGTGGTCCGCTCGAGCAATCGAGAGAACACTGTTTACAAATTGTAAACAGGATGTGGATCGTACACCCCCAACTGCTGGAACATGCGACGCAAAGCAGGTGTCAGATACCAAGTATTTCGTCCAGTGGCATGGCTTTCATGAAGATACAAGTATCAAGAATTACCGAGTAAGGATTGGCTCCATTGAGGGATCTGGAGATGACTTTGGAACCTGGGCTGGTACTTCTCTTAGTATGGTTGTCTCAGGCCTTAGCATAATGCACGGAAGGGACGTCTATGTTAGTGTCTTTGCCACAAATGCTCAAGGAATGGATAGTCGATTGGCGAAGTGCTCTAAATTTGTTGCAAAGCGACGTAATCCCGAGGTACACTACGTCTACGATGGAGCAGATGAGGGCCATGACTTGGACTATCAGTCAGACGATTATGCAGTTGGAATGAATTACCTTTTAAAGAGTAAACAAGAAGAAGTAATGAGCGTACAATGGGGGATTTCGAGTTCTTCAAGCTGCACGTTAGACATTTCAGAAGCCGATGTTCAACCAATGACAATGTTAGGGGACTCTATTGCAGCTCAGGCATCCGGCCTCCAACTTAATCACGGAAGTAAATACTACACGAGAGTTCTAGTGACAAATAAGCTTGGTCAGCAGACTATTGCGTGCAGTGACGGACTAGTTATTGACACTACACCACCAATAGCTACATATGTTTGGGACGGAGCAGGGGAAGAGGACACTGATTTCATTCCTTCCACGACGCGATTTCGTGCCAGGTTTGCTCCTTTTTATGATCCAGAGAGCCCAATGGCTCAGTATGAATGGAGACTTATGACAAAAGACTCGGATACCGCCGTCACACCTTTCAAAAAAATTTCTTTGAAGCAGACCAGTCCCATGATGAATAAACTGTCTCTGATACCTGGCGTATCCTACTACAGCGTTCTTCGAGGAACAAATTCGGCTGGACTTCAATCTAGTATTAAGTCAAATGGATTTGTGCCTGATAATACGCCACCCTTCTGTCCTGGGCAAGTTATTGATGTCTTTGATAAGAACGATGAAGATGATGTAGACTTTGTCAGAGAACTCAGAAATATTCAGGCAAAATGGAAGTGCACAGATAACGAAAGTGGGATCCAAAAGCAGATTGTCGGCTTGGGAACGTACCCCGGTGGTGATGATGTAATATTATTTTCAAATACGAGCATCTCTCGCGAAGACAGTGGCTACTGTGTCAACTTCAGCAATCTCACTATTCGTCCTAAGGTGCGTTATCATGTGACAGTAAAAGTTTTTAATGGCGCAAAACTGAAAAGAACCATCGCATCAGATGGAATTTTGATGGACATCACTCCCCCTGCCGTTGCTGCCGAGTACATAAGAGATGGTTCTCATGGAAGGGACAAGAACTTTACACGTGAACGTTTCTCATTCAGCGCGCACTGGGAGCAAGCCTTCACTGATGCCGAGAGTGGTTTAGCTGAATACCGCGTCGGCCTTGGTACAAAACCAGGTCTTGATGATATAAAGGAATTTACCAATGTTGGCTCAAATACGAGCGCTACATTACCAGGACTGCTGCTGGAAAGTGGAAGACGGTACTATGTGACGGTGATCGGATGCAACGCAGTTGGTATGTGCATTAACGGCAGCAGCAATGGCGCTGTGGTCGACTTTGTTCCTCCTCATACTGGTGACGTCATTACTGGATACCAGGGCCCTCCACAGTATTATCAGTGGTTGACTAAGTCTGCCTGGGCGAGATGGGACTGGTGCCCGGCGGATGAGAACAGGGGTTTGAAACAAACTGATTACCTTCAGTGTAGCAACGACAGCTTTTATGACGTCCACTCAGGGATTACATCGTTTGGCATTTCAGTGGTTTCGCTGAAGACAGACATCTTGCTGGCTCCAGTGAAGGAGGTAGGACGGGTAAAGTTAAGTGGCCGCAGTATCAGCATGGAGGACGGCATTTACTCCGTACTTATTGAGGCTCGTGATCACGCGGGAATGAGAAGTCATGGTCTCTCCAACACGTTCATCGTGGACAGCAGCCCTCCAGTAATTACTCACGTCCAGCATGGAGTTTCAGGTGACCCCGTGCAGTACACAAACGCTAGTTCTCTCACATTCACGGCGTATTTTGAAATGGAAGATGACCTGTCCAAAATAACCGAGTACAAGGTAGGAGTTGGAAGTTATTCGGGAGCTGATGATGTTATTTCGTACCAATCATATCGACTACCTTTTGCCGTCTCTTCTCTACATGCTAACTGGGCATCAGACCATGCGTTAAATCTCGAGAATGGAAGACACTATTTCGTTACAGTTTGGGCAATTAATGGTGCTGGACTCTTCACGATTAAATCCTCATTGCCTTTACTAGTGGATTTTGAACCTCCTAGCAGCGGCATAGTAATGGATGGTTGGGATTTTTCTGATGTCAACTACCACAGCTACCCAAGCATTTATCGCGTTCACTGGAGATATTTTACTGATGTATCTGGTATACAAGATGTTTCAATTGGCATTTCTAGTTATTCTGACTGCAATGAGTGTGATATACAGGCCTTCGTAGATGCTCAACCTCTTGTAGACTCCCATGTAATGTCTGGCTTGAACTTAACTTCTGGAATGAAATACTATGCGTGTGTGAAATTTACAGACAAAGCTGGTAACGAAGGTATATTTCCATCAGACGGAGTTTTAGTTGACACGACGCCACCTGTGCCAGGCGAGGTAACTGATGGAAGACCTGGAGAAGACCGCGAAGTGCAAACGGAAGGTTCCACACTGAGAGCGACCTGGAATAACTTCACAGAGCAAGAAACAGCAATAGTAAGCTATAAACTTGCATTTGGCACCACACCTGGTTCAAGCGATATCCAGGATTTTACAGACGTTGGCTTAGTAACCTCGTCAGCAAGCTCCAGGCTCAAAGTGTCCGAGCTGACAAGTGGCCAGCGGTACTACGCCAGTGTTGTCGCCTATAATGTGTTGGGCGTGCCAAGTGCTGTGACGTCATCCAATGGTGTTATGGTGGACTCCACTCCCCCAATATTCACGTCCGCTGTTCGTGATGGCTTGGACCCTAAAGCAGATCTTCAGTCTATTTCAGCTGATATACTCTCTGTGACTTGGCACTGTGAGGATCCAGAGACATCAGTTGACAATATACAAGTTGCTTTTGGCCTGCAACCAGGTGGAAGTGATGTCGTGAACTTTACAACTCTAGCCTCCAACCAGAAAACATTCTCCGTGCAGACAGCCTTACGCTCAGGTTATCGCTACTTTGCTACTGTACGATGCGTTAATAAAGTAGGTTTACGGACTTTGGCAACCTCTGATGGAGTTGTTTATGACACCACCCCTCCCAAGGGTCTGTTCATTGTCGATGGAGACTATCAAGCATCAACTTTGAACGTGTCTCTCAAGTGGAAGTTTGTAGACCCCGAGAGCAGTATTCAACAATACGTGATTTATATTTTCTCTCAAGCGCACGACATCAACGCACAAGGTCCGTTCACGTATGACGGAAGTGTGACGTCTTCGACATTAAACCTTGTCCGCCCTCTCCATCATGGCGTAAAATATTACTTAAACGTCACCGCAGTCAACCTTGCTGGACTGAAGACCACTCTTGATTCAGATGGGTTTACTGTTGATACCACTCCTGCCGTTTGTGACCAGGTCTGGGATGGCGACAAAAGCCATCAACATGATGTTCAATACGTACCTAAAACAAATAAGATGACAGTTTCCTGGAATTGCCATGACGACGAGTCCTCTATCAACCTCTACAGGTATTCTGTAAAGAGTTCTGTCACAGGAGAAGTAATGTTGCCATTCCACGCTATTAAAATGAAAGTAAACTCGTCCGGAACTGCCGTAATTACTGGAGGAGGGAAGAGGACGGCCGTTTACAAAGAAGGAGGTGTGTACACTGTGGGCATCGAACTCACCAATGGAGTTCAAATGAAATCAGTTTACTGGACAAATGGTGTTGTTGTGGACAGCACCCCTCCTACACTCAAAGATCTAAAGTTGTCGTTTAACCCAAAAACTGACTCCCTCTATGCTATGTGGAAAGCAGTGGATCAGGAGAGTGGTTTGAAGAGGCTTGCTTGGGGAATAGGCACAACACCTGATTCAACTGATGTCAAGAACTTCACAGAAATTACAACATCGACAACAAACATCTCCATCACCAACATTTCTCTCTCGTTGGGTCGAACGTACTTCCTGTTTCTGATCGCGATAAACAAGGCAGGTCTCTCCAGCACAACAGCTTCTAATGGCGTGGTCATTGACCGAACAGCACCAACCACGGGAATCGTCACTGCTCATTACGTTTTTCCAAAGAGTTACGACCGCAGTAAGAACTATGTATCTGGTGCTTCGTTCGTGGCTGCTTGGACCGGCTTCATTGACTCTGAGAGTGGAGTTGATCAATATAGCTGGGCAGTCGGAACAAACGCCCAGGACATCAAACAAAAAGACAAAAGTTCGTTTTCCGTGATAACTGATGAAGACTCAGTTGGTGGTACTGTGATCGAGAATCAAACGCTATCAAGCAATACGACATACTTTGTTTGCATACGAGCAACAAATGGAGCTGGATTGCAAAAGACCGACTGTTCTCAGGGTATGTTAGTAATCCTTGGCAAGTTCTCGCCTGGTACTGTCAACGACGGTCCAGTGACAAGTGCCAGAGATATCGACTTCCAGATGGACGACAAAACGATCTGGGCACACTGGGTCGACTTCAAGGATCCTGTCTTTGGCATCTCCCGGTATGATTGGTGTATAGGAGATCAACCTCCTGGAATGTCTAACGTTTGTCAGTGGCCTTACATGGAAATTCATCACCTTAAAACGTCTGCTCATCGATTTCACAATCTGACCCTTTCCCATGGAACTAAGTATTACGTCACAGTCAAAGCTGAGAACACCAGAGGTGAAACAGTCAGTTCTACTTCAGATGGCGTGACTGTTGACCGAACTCCTCCCGTTGGCAAGGCTATTCACGTTTCCCCGGCAACAGGAAAAGAGACTCTCTACGTCACTTCTCCATCCGCCCCAGTTGTCACGTGGTCCATGGAAGACCCTGAAAGTGGAATTAAGTATTTTCTGATCGGAGTTGGAAGTTTTCCTCAACAAGATGACGTCATGTCTTTCAGTCGCGTCAGTGGATTGAGCCGCTCGGTCGATCTGGACACGCTAAACTTGACTTTGTCTGAAGGTCTAAGCTTCTACGTCACCGTGACTGGCGTGAATATGTTAGGACTGGAGACGACGCTGACGTCACAGCAGATTGTGGTGGACTGGAGCCCACCTGTGGCTGGTCACGTGATCGATGGGAATGAGACGTCTCCTAAAAGTGATAGATTTGTGGACATAGATTATCAACGAGAAAGAGGAGTTCTGTCAGGGCATTGGGACGGGTTTGAAGATCCCGAGAGCGAAGTTGTAGAGTATCGCTGGTGCATTGGGATAATGCAACTAGGTATGTGCTTGCTTATGATTCGAATTTATAAATTTTGAATACTCAAACTATTTAGTACTTGATATTAATATAAATGATTTTTGTGTGTGTGTCTTTTCAGGTAAATGCGATATTCACGAACTGACAGCTGTCGGACTAGAAACCAGCTTTCACCATCCTGTTGCCCTGCAAGAGGGTCTTCGTTACTACGTCACTATCGAGGCAACCAATGGTGCTGGCCTGAAGGAAAGCGTTTATTCAGATAGAGTGACGCTAGACGCCAGTCCCCCTGTTGTTGGTAACATCAATTTTGAAACAGCTATACAAAGCGACGCTGATAAAATATTGTTTTCATGGACCAAAGTGAGTGATGAAGAAAGCGGAGTTGCAGAGCTTGCTTGGTGCGCTGGGACTTCAGCTGGTAAAGACGACTTGGTATCGTGGATCCAGATCGATCCCTCGAAATGGTCCGTCACATACAGCTTCTCTAAACCACTGACGTCAGGAACATCTATATTTATCACTCTGAAGGCATGGAACGGTGCTGGCATGACGTCGCAAATTACGTCAGGGGCGTTGGTGATTGACTCGACTCCACCGGAACAGGGAAACGTCATTGTAGGAAACACACCAGGGTTAATTTATCTTAAGCAAGGTGAAGCCATCAAAGCCGAATGGAGCGGATTTGCAGATGTTGAAAGTGGAGTTAGGCATTATGAGTGGGCAGTGTGTCATTCATTCTCGACTGATGACTGTATTACACCGTATGTTTACGTTGGAAAAGAGACTTCTGTGACAAATGACGCTCTGGACCTCAAGCCTGGTGTTTCGTACGTCTTCGTGGTGCGTGCGTATAACCAAGTCTACTTGTTCACAGACGTTGTGTCTAATCCATTCATCTTTAACAGTAAAACACCACAGCCTGGCTCTGTATTTGATGGCGATAAACTTGGTAAAGACATTTCTGTGCAAAGTTCAACCTCCCTTTTGTCGGGAAACTGGCAAGCGTTTAGCGATTCACACGGCAGGATCGTGAGCTACGAGATGTGCGTCGGAAGTGAACCAGAAATTTGCGACATCAGGGGATTTATAAATGTCGGTATCAACCTCGCTGGAACCATTAGTGGTCTTCAGCTTAACCACACCGGTCAGTACTTTGTTACCATCCAGGCCACTAATGCTGCGGGCTACCAAGAAATAGCCACGTCCAATGGAGTACGAATTGACAGTACCCCACCAGTGGGAAAGGCCATCAGAGATGGACAGACACTTGTTGATATTGAACTGCAACATTATGATAGCTTTATCTCAGCCAACTGGGACGAGTGTGAGGATCCAGAGTCCGGCATTGCCAAATACGAATGGTGCGCTGGCACAAAACAAGGTTCATGTGACGTCATAGCGCAGACTGATGTGGGCGAAAGCACAACAGTTCAGCAGCAGGTTTCTCCACCACTCACAACAGGAATGAAAGTTTTTATCACTTTAACAGTTTATAATGAAGCAGGAGGAGTTACTAAACTGTTTACAAATGGAGTGACAGTTGACAACACAGCCCCTGTTATTAGTAAGGTAAGACAATTATTGCGTTGATATTGCAGCCAATTGGACTTAGTATTTAACTGTATTACGAGGAACACTACATGGGGTTCTTTCAGCTTACTGACTTGATTAAAACTAATATTGGCTTCTTTATCCCCGAGCGAAGCGAGAGTAATAATCACGACGCTAATGCAGCAAAATCGCCTTATTTGAAGACTCCAAGCGTGTCGCCATCTCGAAATTTAATGTGCGTGTGTGTGTCAGGTACGACTTTTTAGGCCAGGTGCCTGAGACAATGACGTAATAATTACGATTAGCGTCTCCGCCAGTGTTTTTACTGACATTCGGAAGAAAAAAAGATTTTGAATGAAGCAATAATTGTACGTAACTGCGTTCACGAAAATGAATTTGAAAACTTGAAACAGAACGGTCTCTCGAAGGTCGTCTTCAAAAGAGAAGGGAACAGGCACGGGCACGGACACGGGCAAGGCGAAATCGTGAAACGATCGAACAGCGCCAAATACGTCTAGAGAAAAGACGACAAACATGTTATAAGCGACAGCATTATGAACGGAAGCGTGCCGAAGAAACGGCTCCGCAAAGGGAACAGCGCTTGAAAGCAAATCGGGAGCTTCAGACGCCGTTTTGTGTTAAATTCAGATACTTATTCAGAAAGGACAAGCAACAAAGGTTAGTCAGTGGAAATCGAACAATCACCGTGACAAATATATTCTACCCCTATCTTGTAACTCGATCTCTTCAAGAATGTATTAGAATCTGTATGCTGATCATTTTCCCTCGAATTATTGTTTTAATACGCTTCTGTCGCCAGTTTCGGCTACCGTATTCGCCCAGAACAATCGGAACTTCGACTCTTGAATGATTTAGTCAGATGTCTTTTTTTCTCTCAAGACTAAAACTGTAACAAATGCTGTAACCTGACATGCGGTGATTGCAGCGAGTCGTTCACAAGCCCTTAGAAGTATGACTAGGTCTGAAGCCCGTGTATAATTTGAAGTAAACCGTTCAAGTTTTGCTTTGATTCTGGGAGAAATCATGTTGTTTTGAGCGGGTTCACATGCAAAACAATTCGAGTCCATTAAATATGGATGCCTGAGTCTGGTGCATGCAGTCCAGAGTAAAAACAAATCGCACAGGAAGCCTATTTAATTGTACTGCCTATGAATTCAAAATTGGAAAATCGGTGTTCCTTTTTTCCCGTACTACGACTGCCGACCAACTTCAAAATTTGAGTATTAAATTTTGAGAACGTGCTTGGCAGACTGTATGAATTAATTTGACGTGCCGACCGTGGGAAATACGTACTTCGTCAGGCAATCGACTCGATCGACTTGCGTGTAGCACTTGACTTCGAAGAAAAGATTGAGTCAACATTTCGGTAAAACAAAAGGCTACTCTTGTTGGGAGTACCAAAGTAAAAGTTCCATCAATGGCAGAGCGAGGGGGTATCTGCGATTATCGTATTTCTAGTATTAAGTTAATTGAATGGCTAATGTCCAGGGAAGTTGCTCCATCTATACAAAGTTTTGATAAGTATATATATATATAAAGGCATTCATTGAAATAGACGAAATGATATGAATCTGATAATATCCAAGTTCGAATAAGTCATGTCGTGTGCGTAGAGTGTGAACTTCGCTGGAGAATAATATATTTGCCTGAAATTCTTGGCTATTTAGTGAACAAGCTGAAATTAATCATGAATCCCAATATCCCTTTCGGTCGTGGTATTTGCCTATTTGCTATTTTTTGAGTGTCAACCTTTTTGAAACGATTATATATATATTGAATATCAAAAATGCGTGAAATATCTCATTTTGGCTCAGTTCTTTCTCGTGAGAATACACAGAAATTAAAATCGTCTTTCTGCATAATCTAATTAACAGCATACTTCTCCATACAGGTTCTGGATCTACAGGTGAACAAAACAGAGGATGACATTGATTTTGTTACGGCCAAGGACCAATATTGTATGTCGTGGAATGCTTCTGATTTACAGAGCGGTATTGGCTCAACTGAGGTGTCGGTTTGTTCCAAGATTAACCCTGCAGATTGTCTCGTCCAGAAATCAGATGTAGGAAATCGCACAGAATTCTGTACGGCTGACTTAGAGTTTGAAGAAGGAGTGGAATACACAGCAATTGTACAGGTAACGAACAACGTTGGGCTTTCATCGGAAAAGTCATCGGACGGCTTCATGGTTGACTCAACAGAACCAAGTATCGGGGACATTCTTCATCTCGAAAACAAAGCAGTTGAGGGTGAACGGTTCACACATTCTGTGATTTCTGTGAAGTGGGACGGCTTTGAGGATAAAGAAAGCGGCGTCTCAAAGTATCTCTGTTGCGTTGGAACACGACCAGGGGAATGCAGTGTCAGGAACTTTTCTGAGATCATAAACAAGACGAGCTTCTCATTGACCGACTCCTCTCTCCGGCATGGCATGACTTATTTTGTATCTGTTGTGGCAGAAAACCACGCTGGTCTCAAAAGTGCGGTGACGGCCTCAGATGGAGTTACTGTGGACAGATCAGGTTTGTCTTTCCTCTTTTGCCACAGAGAGTATAGATATGGCGACTTACGTTTTTGTAAATGAAAAATGTAATGGCGAGAATAGATAGAGCTTGATTTAGAATGTCTTGCAAAGATACCAGTTTCAGTTAAATATTGCTTGCAAGAAGTATGTTATGTATGCAAAGTTATTAATGTTTGTTTCAAACTTAAAACGAATCATTGTATTCATTGCAGGACCCGTTAGTGCTCAGACCTTATTTGATGGCGATAAGAATGGTGTGGACAAAGACATCCAACAAAGTGCAACGAACATCAGTGCGAACTGGAATGGATTCGAGGACTCCGAAAGTGACGTCATTGAGGTCACATGGTGTGCAGGAACGGCACCCGCAAAGTGCGACTTGGTTTTGCACTCGCAGATTGAACCCTCTAAAACCTCCGTTCACCGAGTTTTAGACGAGCCCCTTGTCACCGGACAGCGGTATTACATAACAGTGCAAGCCACTAACGGTGCCGGCGTGATAACGACAATAACGTCAGATGGTGTCACGGTTGACACCACCCCTCCCCTGCCAGGTCAAGTTCTTGACGGTAACTTGGTTGATGTTGACTTTGTCTATGGAGAGGATGACGTCATAGCTCGTTGGTTCAACTTCAGTGATCGTGAAAGTGGTATCCAGTCCTTTGAAGTTGCCGTTTGTGATGCACGAAATGTGTCTCGGTGTCCACAGGCATACATCTACGTAGGACAAACGACGAACGTTACTATAACAGGTACTCCTTAGTTTGTTTAGGTTGGTTTCCATTCTATTATATATTAGATTACAATTTATTTTAGCCGTCTGTTTGTCACGTGACGAACACGTATAGAATCTTCTAGAAGCTACACAACTTTACACATTGGCTGTGGTGTGATGAGCTTGTCAACTTGTTATAGACCATTACTTACACACTTTTTGATGTGTTTGTTCAAGGTCTAGATCTAGAAAACGGTGTCCAATACGTAATCAAAGTCAGAGCTACAAACCATGCGGGGCTCCAGACCGAGGCTTCTTCAGACGGTTTCACGGTCGACTTCAGTCCTCCCTCTGTCGGGAAGGTTTGGGAAGGATTTGGAATAGAGGACGTCAAGTACCAGTCGGATCCATCTCAATTCAATGTCAGGTATTATTTTCTTTTAGAGGGGTTTTCGGATGATGGTCGAAAACCAAAAACAAAGTAATTACGCCGTTATTCACAAAAAATGCTCTAAGAAACACTTTCAACCAATCAGGAGCCAAAGTAACTTGAATGCGTTTAGTTTTACTTTAAGACAGAAACCAATGAGCAGTGCGAGGAAACGACGTTGCCGCTTGCTTGAAAAGATCACGTTTTCAAGTTTTGTTTTTGCTCCTGATTGGCCAAGAATGCTGAAGAAAGCGCAGCGAACGAAAACCAAAGCAATCACATGTTTGATTTCTTTCGACCCGAAAACCGCTTAATTTTAATTCTCCATATGTAGGTATTTTAATGATTAACAAGATTGTAATCTCCTGTGCGTTTTTACTTCTTTTTTGTCCAGCTGGCTACCCTTCTTGGATCAGGAAAGCGGAATTGTAACGTATGAAGTTTGTCTTGGTGTCAGTGCTGGTAACTGCGATATCCTTAACATGGTAGATGTCGGTTCTAGACTAAGCTACTCCTTCAGCAATCTCAACCTATCGCATGCATTTTCTTACTATGCCACAGTCAGGGGTACAAACGCCATCGGGCTGTCGTCCGTGATGTCTTCAAATGGAGTCTTGATTGATCTTACTCCTCCGAGAATAATAGAGGAAAGCAACGCGTTTGTCAACACAACATTGCATTCACCGTTGACTGCTACGAATAGTACTAATGCTGCAATCTCCAGAGGTTACCATGTACGCTTTACCTGCAGTAGTGAGCGTTTAAGCGCTGAATGGCAAGAATGCGAAGACCCCGAAAGCGAAATACAGAGAAACGAGTGGTGCGTTGGAACAGCTGCTGCGGAGTGTGACATTTGGCCAATGACGTCCACTGGTTTGAACCAACGAGCTTCTGCCATAGTGGAGAACATTCCTTTTGACACTGGCCTTTTTGCGTCGGTGTACGTTGTCAATGGTGTTGGACTCAAGGTTCGCCTGTTTTCAAACAAATGCACTGTAAATTCAGTACCTCCCAATATTACTGACGTACACGACTCTCTGGAAGGCGACATATTTGACGGCTCTGATGTTGACTGGAAATCAGTGATCAATAGCCTTTCTATGCGTTGGAAGATCGTTGAACAATCCCATGACAAAAGTGCAAGAATGCGTATACAGATGGCTATTATTCACTCATCGTCAAATATTTCGACAACAAGACTACTTCGATCCCGTTCATGGCACGGTGAGCCAATAGTTCAAGACTTCATGGATGTGTTGCCGTGGCAACGAAACATCACCATTAGAACGGACAAGCTGGAAACCTATCAAATTTACAAGGGAGTACTTCGAGCATGGAACGACGACATCTTTTCTGAAAAGGCAACTGATGGTATTAAGATCGAACCTGACCCTCCGACCAAACGCAAACTTTATGTGAAAGACAGCACGGCCGAAAAAGAGCGTGCACGTTTGTGGCCACTTCTTCATCTGCCACCTGTCAACAAAAGTGCAATAGATCCTGAAATCATGTACATATCATCTCCCGAGACGCTGGTACTGGAGGTGCAAAGTAGCGGCAATGCCACCGACTCGACGGCGCCTGATGAGAGCTTAAGTAAAGAATTTCAAGTGTTTGTAGTTCGAGCTAACGCAAATGAAAGCAAGTCTAACACCGAAGAAGAAAGACAGCTGCTGAAATCATTCCCTGCCTTTGCCAATCCAGAAGGCCCTTGTTGCGCCAACATATCTTTGGATCGACCTACAATTTTCAGTGATATGCATGTAAAACCTACCCTACCCAGTCAGAGCTTTGGTTCGTCTGTGGCTTTTCTTAGTGATGACTACCTGGTCGTAACTTCCGTCGGAAGAGGAGACCTATTTTTAATACAAGATGGCGTTAAATTTCTTAGCACGATGTTTTTTAACCCCTCGGAGGTAGTCGGACTAGCGCAACATGGGAACAGAACAGCTTTTCTCTCCAGTAGTGAAGTTCATGTCTACGACAGTACAAGTCCTGCTGGTACTGTGAAAATAACTACGATCAACAACTGCAAAATCCCTGCAGCTTCAAACTGTAGTGTCAACCAGACATGGGCTGACTCTTTGCAGCATGTGATTGGTATCCATGATCATGTGGTAGCTATAAGAGGACGATTTTCATCGACAAATTCAAGCGTAGTTGGTTTATTTCGAGAGGAGCGTGGCATTTGGACATTTTCCATTGTCCTTGGGCACAGCGAACAGGACTCCAGTTTTGGACACTCAATTTCGCTCAATGAACGTTTGATTGCCGTTGCCTCCGCTGGACAAAACAGCAGTTGCGCCTTCCTTTACACAAGAACATCGTACACTTTGATACGGAAAATTTGCTTAAATAACACGTCCAACTTAGCGGCACATATTTCATTGCATCTCACTGAAACTGACATACTCATCATGGTACTAAAGGAGAAAGGATCAGTGAATGTTTTCCAGCTTGACATCAGGCAAAAATCCTACCAGAGCATCTGCTCTTATGAAACCCAACACGAAGAATATTTAAGTGGCAATTTGGACACAGTGTCAGAAAACAACCAAGTCATCATCGCCCTCGGCATTCAAACGCTAGAAGGCAGAGACGGAGTGCGTTTAATTGGCTTCAATGACGTCTACAACTCTTCAATGCCTTCTACTACCAGCAGGTGCAATGATCTTGGAAGAGCGATCACTCCTGGAAGCCGACTTCGAGTTGACGACGGAATCCCAAGGGCGTCTGTTTCCTTCAGAGGTAACAAGATAGTGTTTGGTGTCCCCAGTGTTCTTACTTGGCCAGACCTGAGCGAGAATGATGGCACAGGACGGGTCTATATCACCGCTTATTGTCCCCGTGATCACGTGCGCACAAGAGGACCAGGCGTTGGTTTTGTAGGATCCTTCACGTGTCGACCCTGTAAAAACGGACGACGATCATTTGGTGGTTTTGTGACCGAGTGCTCCGTGTGCGAGAATAGAACCTGCCCTTCTCCCAGCCGTAGTACTGACAACAGCACATTTGAGATTAAATTGTGCGACTTCAAAACATGCCCCTCATCTTCTTCTTTGGACAACACGACCTGGGGAATAACCACGAATCCTTCCCATAGTTCCTTCTTTGTAGAGGGAGCTCAGAACGTCTACACAGTAGAGCTCCTGGAGATCACGAGAGCCAACATATCGACAGCGTCCTTTTCTGAGTCGTTCATCATCGACTATACGCCACCCATCCCTGGAGTTGTATACGACGGACTCGGCAGCGACCAAAATGCGAACTGCTCACAGAACGAGACGTTCGGTGAAGACAGCCAGTGCTCAAGTCGAGACTTCCAGGACACAGATGTTGACTACACTAACAATACGGCAGAAATCCACGCGAGGTGGATCGACTTCCTTGACAACCAGAGTGACATTATCGAGTACTTCTGGTGCGTCGGTTCTCGACCAATGAGAGACGACATCCGAGTATGTGAGAGTACAGGTCTTCGTCCAAACGGAAGTCACTATGGACTCAGTCTACAGGAGAATGAAACTTATTACGTCACAGTCGTGGCTTGTAATGGCGCCCACAGATGTTCAGCCGCTTACAGTGATGGCGTTACCATAGATACCACTCCTCCCGTGATGGAATATGTTAGAGACGGCATCATGGGACCGGACATGGATTTTCAGGTTTAAACCGTCTTATTTCTTGCCTTTCATTTGTGAAATTTTTGAAGTCTGGGTTAACCAAAAATTAGTCTAAGCGTGCTTTGACTATTTACTTTTTACTCAATTCTTGATCAATTATTTCCCTTGTCAGCATTTCGGATACTTAAAAAAATGATTTCTCTTTCAGTCTTTGTCTTTCTTTATTCTTTGTAGAATGTAGATATTTATATTTACAGTCTTATTTTTCAACCCTTTTATCGCTCTTATTGCAGGCCTTTTTGGATTTGATATTTGCTTATTTCTACGGAACTGACCTTGGCAGCGGCATAAGGTCCTACGAAGTAGCCTGGGGAACTGCACCTAATGTAACGAATATCAAAGAGTTCGAGGAGGTTACTAATACGACCGTGTGGTTTGCAAGAGTCAAAGACGGCGGCCTAGAAAAAGGAAAGAGGTACTATGCCTCAGTTCGAGCCACTAATGGTGCTGGACTGCTATCGGACATTATGTCATCTAACGGAATCGTAGTCGGAAAATCAGAATACATCTTTGACAACAAAACCTCGGCTTCATTCTTTTTTGATACCGTCAATGTCAATTTAAATGGAACAAGAGAAGACGGTGGAGTTGGAGCGACATATGGGACTCTTGATGTACCCGAAGGAGCTGTGAAGAGTGAAGTGAAGCTACGGTGTTACAGTCTGGACGAGAAGACCCAGCAGTCAAATGTGTCAGATGAAGGACCAATATCAGACACCAAACAAACTACCCCCAAGGTGAGTTTTGTAGACATTTAGACAAGTGAAAATTTAAGTATAGTTTTGGATTAGGAATTGTCTTTAAGAAAGGACTGGAAAACGTTTTTCAAGCCAACTGACTAAATCTGTAGTCAGTTTATTGATTAAACTTCATCAAGGATTTCCAGTTATTAAGTCAGTGAAGTGTCCTTATATTGGTCAAGGAGCTGACTGAAACAGCCGTTATGTAACGATGGCTGCTAATAGTTAGCAGGTGGTTCCATGCAGTTTCATTGTTTCTGTGGACCGTATACTTTTAGTGACTTACTGGTCAGCTCATTCCAGCTTACTAATAATTATATATAAGAGAGAAAAAAGAACAACACTATATGATAATAGTATTAATAAGAAACTGTTATGAGGCGGGTGGGCTAAATGTACAATAAATACTTTACTACACTTCTTGTGTTTTTATTAAACAGCATTTCAAGCTTGGGAACTACAGTTTTCAGATAAAAGCTTTGGATCCTGAAACTAACACTGTACAAGAAGGTTACCGCTTTGAAAAACCCATCACCGTCTCCATGTTCTACGATGTGGACAATTTGGTCAAGGCTAACAAAGACGTTGTAAACGATGAATTGGAAAAGGAGGACATCGATCCAGTATTATACCTATGGGATCCCAAGAACGAGAGCTGGTGAGGTTTACATTAAATGCGGTGGCATTTAAATAGCAAAATGATTCTATATTTTAACTTTGCGTTAAACCTAAATCACTTTTAGCGGGGCTCAAGCTACTCAATAACCATCCTCGACCAAGTGCAGACTGGTGAATACTTCAGATGTTTTATTGTGCTCCTCACCTAGTAAACATAAACAAAAAAAGCTGTATGTCATTTTGTGTTTCTTTATCGTATACTCTTCTATTTAGCCTTTCCTTCGCGCTTACATTTTTGCGCCCACTGTGATAATTAAATGGTCCACTTTTTAATTAATGCCTTCATATAATTGTAATTAAATTTACACACTGCAAAAACACATAAAATTACGTGGCTTACAAGTTTTGTGGTCGTGTTCTCACAGGTTTGACGCCTCCCTCGCGTGTTGTTTGTGTTTATTTGTTTATTTGTTTTTGTTGACAGGTTTGACGCGTCTCTCACGTGCCCAGAGCCGTGGAGTCACGTGAATCGCTCTATAAAACTGTTGACCGTCCATGTTTGTCACCTGACCCAGTTCGCTTTCTTCTGGTCGTTCCGTGCACAGAATGGACTCGTACTGTTTAACAAAAATAGTTCAGGTAAACAAGCACACAGAAGCAAATATTTATTACGAGGTGTTATAGTTGACTGTTCTTCGGGCATTCCTTGACCTTTCTCTTTCCTTGTCTTAGTCTTGCATTCGTTCTGACTGTTTATAGTATGTTTTCGTTCACTCGTTCTTTTTTTCTTTCACCGTCTATTTAACAATTAGATTTATGAGCTCGAAATTTCTATGAGGTGATAGTTAAGTGAGGGCGAAGCCCGAATCAACTAATTGTTTTAGTAAAATAGTAAAATAGTAAATAATCTAATTGTTTTAGTAAAAATCAACTAGTTTTCGTTCATATAAACACAAAAATCTGCAAATTTGTCTCTTTTGCGTGTTGCATTCTTTTGCATTCGTATGTGAATTTTGTGAATCCTTTTCAGAAACTTTGCGAAAATGTGAAGCGACGGCTAAGTGAAAGCCGGTTTTTCGTTACTCGACCCATCGGCTGATAGACATCGAGTAGGGTAGCCAACCAGATTGCAGGATTAGCATTAGACAACTAGTTGATTTTTACTAATATTTATTATCTTTAGCCTTTTTTTCTTCCTACGTTTAAACTGCTTACAGGTTAAATCCTACAGCCTAATGTTAACTTCCTGGAATACTAGTCTGAAAGTCCCTCTCTCTTTAAATAGTGTATGATCAATTTGGACAAGTAAATGTTACTCGCAAAGACGCCGCTACCAAGCTGGAACTGCCAATCAAACGTGCCAAAGGCTCAAGTGGCAATGTTTCTGTCACATGGTCTCTGCTTCACAACACGTCCGACGCCTCTGGGCTAGTATGGCCATCTAACGGAATAATCCAACTAAAGGAAGGTCAGTGGAACTCCAGTATTGTCGTGAATGTGGCTGATAAAGAAATAGAGCTGTCCGAGCAGGTAGTCTGGGTTCAGCTCGATAACACAACTGGAGGAGCTGTGCTGGGAGCACGTGACCAAACGAGGACGAAACTCATCATCACCTCCAACGTGGTTCAGAAAGTCGCGACGCCAGGAAGCGGCACACCATGGGTCACTATTGGAGCGACTGTTGGAAGTGTAATTCTACTAGGGCTGATCATAGTTCTTTTCCTGGTCTTCAGGAGTCACATATGGAGGTCAAAGAGGTTGGTATCGTTGTCGTGGTTAAATTCATATGTATGTATGTATGTATGTATGTATGTATGTATGTATGTATGTATGTATGTATGTATGTATGTATGTATGTATGTATGTATGTATGTATGTATGTATGTATGTATGTATGTATGTATGTATGTATGTATGTATGTATGTATGTATGTATGTATGTATGTATGTATGTATGTATGTATGTATGTATGTATGTATGTATGTATGTATGTATGTATGTATGTATGTATGTATGTATGTATGTATGTATGTATGTATGTATGTATGTATGTATGTATGTATGTATGTATGTATGTATGTATGTATGTATGTATGTATGTATGTATGTATGTATGTATGTATGTATGTATGTATGTATGTATGTATGTATGTATGTATGTATGTATGTATGTATGTATGTATGTATGTATGTATGTATGTATGTATGTATGTATGTATGTATGTATGTATGTATGTATGTATGTATGTATGTATGTATGTATGTATGTATGTATGTATGTATGTATGTATGTATGTATGTATGTATGTATGTATGTATGTATGTATGTATGTATGTATGTATGTATGTATGTATGTATGTATGTATGTATGTATGTATGTATGTATGTATGTATGTATGTATGTATGTATGTATGTATGTATGTATGTATGTATGTATGTATGTATGTATGTATGTATGTATGTATGTATGTATGTATGTATGTATGTATGTATGTATGTATGTATGTATGTATGTATGTATGTATGTATGTATGTATGTATGTATGTATGTATGTATGTATGTATGTATGTATGTATGTATGTATGTATGTATGTATGTATGTATGTATGTATGTATGTATGTATGTATGTATGTATGTATGTATGTATGTATGTATGTATGTATGTATGTATGTATGTATGTATGTATGTATGTATGTATGTATGTATGTATGTATGTATGTATGTATGTATGTATGTATGTATGTATGTATGTATGTATGTATGTATGTATGTATGTATGTATGTATGTATGTATGTATGTATGTATGTATGTATGTATGTATGTATGTATGTATGTATGTATGTATGTATGTATGTATGTATGTATGTATGTATGTATGTATGTATGTATGTATGTATGTATGTATGTATGTATGTATGTATGTATGTATGTATGTATGTATGTATGTATGTATGTATGTATGTATGTATGTATGTATGTATGTATGTATGTATGTATGTATGTATGTATGTATGTATGTATGTATGTATGTATGTATGTATGTATGTATGTATGTATGTATGTATGTATGTATGTATGTATGTATGTATGTATGTATGTATGTATGTATGTATGTATGTATGTATGTATGTATGTATGTATGTATGTATGTATGTATGTATGTATGTGTTTTTTGTTATTGTGTATGAATGAAAGATAATTGTGTTTTTCCCTGCAGCTCTATTGTCGTACCATGCACAACTGATACAATGAGGTCTAAAAGGATGCTTGGCTTAGGTGAGTTATAGCATAGTGTATTGTAGTTTACAGCACCGATTTGCCAGCTAACTGTGCTCAGGTAAATCTAGCACTAATTACATGTCTTCCAGTTATTTACTTAATGTTTGTTTATAAAGAGTTAATCTTTTCAATTACATTCAGATGATGAATTAGAGGTTATAGATTATAACACTATGTTTTCGTAAACAGGAGCTAGCCGCACGGCCTATCACTCCAACCCGACGTATGATATAACTCTTTTAAATCAGCCCTGCGGGGACATTTTGGAGACACCAATCATTGATCCAGACTGTTCCAAGGATACTGAAACAAGTCAGAATATGGGATCATTTTACTACGACAACCCCATCTACTCCTGGGATTCTGAATTCATCCTGGATACAGTTGCACAAGGACAGGTCAAGACTCAAGCTGGCAAACCCGAAGCCAAATCAGAGCGTTACCAGCACGCTGAGTTGTAAGTTAAAAACTATACATTTATTCGTTATAACTTAATTGTATGAAATGAAGCCCTTGTTGAGTTCAATTCTTATTTCCAGCGTTTTCATAGGACTGTCCTATTTTATAGATCTATGTATCATTCATACAGTGGGCAGGCACGTTGTCCCTGAAGAAAGTAACTGTCAGGGATGGCACAAACTTTACCGAGGGGTTTAAAGATTTATGTTATTGTAGGATAACTTCGATTTTAAACATTGGGCAGTTCTGAAACTTCTTGTTGTTTGTTACTTTTTTAACAGGAACGGCAGTAAAATAAGGGTACTGCCTGATGATCCTGAACCAGCCAGCGAGAGCGGACCAAAGAGCAAGAAGATACGTGCATGGGAAGACACGACTAACAAAAACGAGACAAAGTGTTAGTAGTTGAACTACTGACTGAGTGACTGGCACAATAGACAGACAGACACATTGCTAGACGAGAGACAAAATGACGAAGACGAACAGTCACAGAATGACAATTAGGAAATAGATTAGGCCATGGTTTCAGACGATCATGCAACAAGGTGAACAAACAGACCTGATAGTTTTGACTATGGCAGTTACGTATAACGACACACATTAGCAAACAACTAAAAATTGATCAGTAAGCGCACTTTACTAAACTGTAAGCATGCACACAGTAGCACTGGATACAGGCATTTCGATTTATTTTCATATGAAAATTTTTGTGTGACGTAGCGTACTGCATGCTACAACCTGGTCGAAAGGACACTAAACCTTTTTCTGAAAATTATGACACTTCGACTCTTCTCGCCCCCCTCTCCTCATACAATGTTGAATCAGTGTGCTCCTAAAGAGCACTCCTTTATGCAACATTGCATGGGGGGGGGGGGGGGGGGGTGTTTAAGTTTCGAAAACGAGCCGCTTCGTTGTCGAACAGAGAGTGAAGATGAAAACATAGCATTTTTTCAGAGTGTACCACATACTTTTGACCAGGCTTGTAAGTCCACAACACGTGAAGTGTCAGATTACCAATTTTTGTTTTCATTTGCTTGGGTACAAAGGTAGAAATCTTACCTCAAACGGTAACTGTAGATTAAGGGCGATACACGAGACTTATAACCACTTTCTATTGTAATCCGCACAATCAGCCAACTTTCTACTATAATAAGCAACAATTAGCTTGACAAGTTAGTGCATGTGTAGCTGAGCGTGACTTATAACCACTTTCTATTGTAATCCGCACAATCGGCCACCTTTCTACTATAATTAAAGCAACAATTAGCTTGACAAGTTAGTGCATGTGTAGCTGGGCGTGAGAAAAGAGCACAATAAAGATCAAGTTGATCACACTCCACTTTACCAGTCGCTATACGAGGGAGAAACGCCTTTGTGTAGCGATATCTATTTACCTTTTGGAAAGTTTCTTTCATTTCGATTTTCTATTTATCAAGGCCTATAATTTCAAATCTTAGAACTACACCACCAAATTGACGGCGCCAAGTTCTTTGTGTTATAAGGACGCTAAACAAACTCTCGTGTGCGACTTAAAATGCTTCATTTTACATCGCTGTCAGAACGTGGACGACAGCCCGATAACTGACGGCGGTCGTTTTGTTCAGCAGAAGATGAACGCAGTTCAGCTCAGCGAAACCGGAACACGCTGCGCAAAAGGTCACAAAGCCACATTAGGGATAAATAAACCATTTTTTATTGCAACCTAGTTTGCTTAAGCTGTCTACTGGCTAAATAGCAGCGAAATTGGTTATTCTGTTTGTGAACACCTGAAAAAGGAAGAAAAAAGGGCCTAAGGCGAATCTAAGCGTGACGTCATTTTGTAAAATGGACTGGGCCCGAGAAAACTCGCGCCCTCTTCAAATGGGGTTTCCCCGAAAACAGCTTCGCTTTCATTTCCGTTCTTTATATATCCCTATGTGTCAATACAGAGCAGCTGTGTTACAGGGGTTAGCTTACACGAAGGCGTGAAAGAAAAACACCACTTTGTTTATCTGGACCAGCTGCATTTTTACAAGAAACTCAACGAGGAAAAGAAAATGGCGGGCGATGACAGCATCGATGAATTCCTACGTCCACTACTTCAAGGTAACTGCTTTCAGTTTACGATCATTCTTCGTGTATTGGACGAACGGAATGTTTTGCACGGGTTGATTTAGTCAGTTTTATTGTATTTTGACTCGACCTTAAGATGTATGTTTTACGGACTGAGTCGTTCAACACGCATGAGCGCTTATCGAAGTCACAAACACATTTGCCTTATGTCAAAAGATTTGCTAAGGTTATGCTAATCTTGTCACCACCACACAAGTTTGTTTTAGTGTGGAAAAGTCCGTTGGACTTCTCCTTGACACTCTCATACCAAGCTGCTTCAGTTTTTATGCGAAACTGAAAGCTTTCTTGATTTGGTCTTTTTCTCTTTCGCTGAGCGCACTGCGTGATCGCTGACTTCTTTTTATTTCTGGGCGATTTAATTTTTATGTGAAGCCTGAATTCCGTTCTTTTATCGATCAACCGTTCTGAACCAGATGATTTACACGTCGTTTCTAACCGGAAGTAATACTAGCTTCACTTCGTTTTGAATAATACTCCACTTCAGTGAACTTGATCTGTTCGATATTGTGTTGATACACAACGAAAATTTAATAAATTTCCACTGGTTTGCCGTGGTGTGGACTCTTTACCACGGTTAACGTCATCACATGGTCAAAATGTTGTGGACTCACGAGGCGCTTCGCCGAGTGAGTCCGCAACTAATTTTGACCATGTGATGAAGTAAATCGTGGTAAATAAGAGTCCACACCACGGAAAACCAGTGGAAATTAGTTTTTTACCACAACATTTAGAAATATACGGAAAGTTTCGTTGTATTTTGCTGCAAAACGTGACATGCTGGCGTCAGCTGGCGTCAGCATCGTTGTCTGGACTCTTATTTACCACGGTAAATCGACCAATCAGAGAGCGAGAAACTAGTGTGTTGTGGTAAAAAGCTGTTTCGCTTTTTATAACCTCGGCCGGAAGTGATTGCGGGTTTGATCCCGCAGAATTTTCATAAATGTTTCATAAAATAATGCATCAAAAACCAATGCCACTTGTTATTTACCAACTGCCCTATCCCCACCCCACATTTCACCAGAATGAGTGTCTATTTAGTACCCTGATCCTACTGCTATGAGTAATCCTTTAAATTTGTTAGACCTGTGGCCTGGGGTGTGAATTTGTATTTAGTTACCCTTTTACTCCCAAGAGCGATCAACTTCAATTTTCTCTTTCAATCTATTACCAGAGATATATATCATACAGTTTGGAGAACTTGCCAATATTATTATTAAATCAGATGAATGCTGATTAATAATTAGATATCACTACATTACTCATACATTTTCTTAGCTTTACAGTCATAGGATATCTTTTTTTTTTTTTTTTTTTTTTTTTTTTTTTTTTTTTTTTTTTTTTTTTTGAGCTTGGTAGTGAAAGGGTTAATTAGATGAAACAGTAAGTTTTTAGTTTTGGTTTCTTTGTTTTTGCCAAAAGGGCTGGGGGGGTTTGTGGCTTGCTTGACAGTAACATCTAAAAAATTGATTGATGCACAAATTACACTACATTCAGCAATATAACAACTTGGTTGCTCTTGTGGTGAAAGTCAATCCTTATAGAATAAGCTGTCTTTGCACATTTCTTTCAACTCATGAAATAATGCAGACAGAGAATAATAATGAAATTGATGTTTGCAGGCATCAACAACTGAAGTGGCCTGAACCCTAATTCAAGAGTGATCAACTTCAATTTTCTCCTTTAATGTCTCACCAGAGAAAAGTGTTGCAGTATAGAAAATTTCTCATTTTGATAGTTTGCTTGAATGAAAGCTGACTGGACTACTATATCTAACTTCATTGCTCATCCACATTTTAACTGTCACCTTGAATGGTGAGGAGAATTTATATTAATGATCTCAGGACTGACAGGATTTCTTCATTTACAGGTGCAGATGACTCACATAACAGTTATGGAGCATCTACAGATTTTTCAGACCAAACCACAATTGGCTTTGGACAGTTGATGCCTTCACCTGATGTTCAAGTTGATTTTAGTGACCTGAAAGACGTATACAACAAGTGCCAGAAAAAGACAGCCAATGGCTCAGAACAGAGAATTGCTGAATCTAAAGTCAACATAGTTGTCACAGCAACGGGTCAGATTACACAGATCAAAGTGTTTGTGCAGCGATGCTCAGAGGCAGCCAAGCAGAAAAATGACTCAATTGGTAAATACAGTAATGACATGACATTTTATTCACTATTTATTTCATGACTGTCACTCTAGATCAAATGGTCAGCTTTCTCACCTCAGCTTTTAGTTGATTCTGAGTCCTAAATGTATGATAGTGAAGTTTTAATATTCATAAAACTTTAAGAGTGGAGTGTTTATCAAGAATGATAGACTACTGAAGCATTAAAGTTGTTGTTGATAGTTGGTGTTTAGTATGTAAGATCTATTTGATGGGAAAGGACTGAATACGACCATGCCTTATTTGCGAGGACTTGTAATTAAATGATGAACTTATAGGGAACTGAAAATTTCTAAGAATCTGAGTCACAGTTTGCAGAAGCATTAAGGGTGAAAGACAACATGCCACTTTCCTAAATTAGTTGATGCTCATCAGATATCACTATTGGGAAGATAGTGCAGCTAAACATGTTTCCTCCAGCCTGCATTCACTGACTAGTTTAATAATTTATAATCATAATATTAAGACCTTGTAATAAGCTTTAGGTACCCTTGAGTTGCAGGCACCTTTCTCAACACATATTCATATAGTAAAAGATAAATGAGCAGTAGTTGTGAAGCTATTCAAATAAGGGCCCTGTTCCATAAAATTTTAATGCCTAGGACAAGGCGTTAAGATCAATAAAAAAAACATAATTTCCAATGTAATTAACGCCTGGTCTAATATTTTTTCTCTCTCATTTTATTTTAGGTCCTGTGGAACTGAATGTAAAACTCCGCCCGGACATGTTTCCCGCGAATTTTTCTGTAGATTTGGATTCTGTGTACAAGACTGCGGATGGGCAGCTTATCTACGAGCTTGACAAAGTGGACGTTGAAGAGAGAAACAAGTGGCAACTGGCGGTTTTGATCTGTTTTATAGACAACACTCAACAAACCTGTTATTCCAAGCCTTTCCGACTCAGAACGAAACCCAGATCAAAACCAAGTGGTAGAGAACATGCAAACAACACAGGTATGAAGTTTGAACTCTTACACTGACTGATTAGACACCCTCACTCGCTCTTAGTACAGTCAACTCCTTCTAAGACGGACACCCTTGGGACCAGCTCCAACTGTCCGTTTTAGACAGAGTTCGTGTAAAAAGAGTTCAGTCAAAGTAAATATCTGAGCAAATGACGATTGCTCCTATCAGGTGTTCGTCTTAGATGGGTGTCCGTTAAGAGGGAGCTGTTGACTGTATATATGTTTGTATATGTATGCATGCACGTACGCCGGGCTGCCACGGTCAGGGAAAAGTAAGGAAAAATATTTTTTTTTCATGGTCAGGGAATTTTATTTTCAGCTTGTGAAGAATGTCAATAACTTTCAAAAGAAACTGAAGCAAATATCAAGAAGGGAATCGTTGTCTTCTTTTACATCATGTATAGTCAGTGAAAATTGTTTTTTGGTCAAGGGAAAGTCAGGGGATTTTTTTCATTATTCTAAGTATTTTTTTCCTTCACAAAGCTTGCTCTTTGGTTCCTGTTGTTAACTTCCCTGATGACGCGGGTCACTCTCCCTTAAGCCCCAATAACAAGCGGCCGCGACTTGATTCAAGTGAGTATTGACTTAACACAACAAATATCTAGTTAACAGTCAGGACGACCCAGTATCAGTTAAGTCAAGAAATTTAAACTATGATATGAACAAGGCGAGAACAGGCGTGCATGTTAGCAATTGAATAATCTTATTTTCGGCAACACAATCAAACCTGCAGTTGAAAACCAAAATTTAAAAAGATGATCCCTCATTGTTGAATACACAATGGTTAATACTTTTTACAGCAGGGCGACCTTCAAGCATACTAGACACGAGGAAAACTACACAGTACACAACATATGATTGATTCACGCCAAATATGACATCAAGTTCTAAGACTCTGTATTCCGCATTCCTTTGATCTGGAGTCCGCATTGCATCAGCAGAGATTTTGGGATTCCGGATTGTGGATTCCCTCACATGGGGTGAAATGAAGTTGTGGGAAGCTCTAAAATTAATGTCATTTTTCTTTTCTCATGCGTTTATGTAGACTGCAGCAGTGTGAAAGTACCAGGAATTCCGTCAGTTCCTAATTCTGGATCTCCTTTTTCAGGTGAGAAGTTGCTTAGGACAGAAAAGCACTAAGCACTTTAATCTCACTACTTATTCCTGCTCAGCATGATTACTCGAGGAATGCATTCACTGTTTACTCGTATTCATTTGGTTAAAATATACTGATTACTCTTCGCATATTTTCACCGTCTATTAGCGCTCAGTAGGTTTGAATAATATATACTTGACGTATAAATTCACTCTCTAGTTTGAATAGTTTTTCGAGGCTCACGTTCACTGCATGTCCGTTCGTAGTGGGTTTGCTTGTGTTGTTAGTTTGAAAAAAAGGATTGAATATTGCTGTCCAAGAAAGAAAGAGTGTGTATTACAAACTCATTCTGCGGTCAGATAGTTTTACTGTCCTGGCAGAAGTCTAAGAGATGTACATATGTACGATTTGTGAAAAACCTTCGAGATAATTCCCGATTAAACGTTTATTTGATTCTGTTTTTTGTTCTTTTTTCAGTAAACTCGCCAACTGCAGGAACCAGCTCAGTTTTACAGAATAACGAAGGTAGGCTAGTTTCGTTTCATTTAGAAGAGTACACGGCTCAATAGTAATTATGCACCTTCTGTTAGAGATAATGATAGGCTTCGTCGGTGTAGCAATAAGTCGTATGGACGCAACTTTTTTTTGCTTAGAAAGCGCAGAATGATGGTAATTCACGAACTAAATAGCCAACTCATTGTGCAAGAAATGTGAGGTTATACCCTCAGGGTGTACGTCCAAAGCAGGCACGCAATTCTATTTCTTGGGTGATACATTTTGGCCGTCTTTGTTATGCTTAGTTTCCTTGCTTGTTTATATTCTCGATTCTTGGTGTAGTCCTTACAGAATACCTAGAGGCGCAAAGAGCGGCTATCCAAAACCTGCATGTGAAGAAAATGATTTGCTCCCAGAATGCGGACATTGCTTATCACCTTAAGTTGGGAGGACCGCAGCACAGGCAGCCTCAAATGCAAGAAGGTGACATCATCGGGTTTTTTGAAAACCCCCGATCGGGAAACACGGAGATCGAGCTGCTGAGTGAGGAGAACTCTGAAAGATGTCGAATGGCTGGAGTTATCAGTCGGTCTGCGTACCTGTATGGCAATTCTCCTGACACTGAATACGGTACGTGACAAATCAGGCGAAGAGTTATATATTTTTGTTTGTTTTTATCATTCGTTGCTGCTGTGTAGTTGAAGCCCGTTTGTTTATGTGCTGTGGTCCAGTTCTCTTTCAATCTGTTTGTCGTCTTTGCTCTGTATGTCACAGCTGATTTGTAAGTACTCTCAACGCACTCGGGATAATTATAGCTGTTTTATTTCTGATAAAATTTGGCAAAAATCATTTTGTTTTACCGGAAGCCACCGCGAGGTGAATAGTACTTGCTTTTCCGAGATTGAGGAGCCAATCAAAACGCCCGAAAAGCACTATTCACTTGTGTGGTATATACTAAATATGTATATTCGTATATTTAATAAATTTCCACTGGTTTGCCATGGTGTGGACTCTTATTTACCACGATTTACGTCATCACATGGTCAAAATGTTAACTTTAACCATGTGATGAAGTAAATCGTGGTAAATAAGAGTCCACACCACTGCAAACCAGTGGAAATTTATTTTTTACCACAATATTTAGAAATATACAGGAACGTTTCGTTGTATTTCGCTGCAAAGCGTGACATGCTATCGTCAGCATCGTTGTCTGGACTCTTATTTACCACGGTAAATCGACCAATCAGAGAGCGACAAACTAGTGTGTTGTGGTAAAAATTTACATCTATCTGGTTGCGCTGGCATAGACTCTTTTTACGCCCGTGAATTTTCATTTTTTTTTTCTAGAAGCGACGGATACAGTTTGCGTGATTGGCATCGTGAAGGTCAAGGTCGCTGGACCCGTTCAAAACGGAGAACGCGTTTACGCATCACTGGAAGTACCAGGAGTTGGAGTCCCAGAAACGCAGCTGATCCTGCGGCGCAGTGGAAGCCGACCCCCAACGCTGCTGGGCCAAGCGCTCGAGTCTAAAAACTCAGGAACGATCAATGACATCAGCCTCGTGCAGTGCTTTGTATCGATCGTGTTGGGGATCCAGTCAAGACAGGTGGAGAGCGCAATTGATGATTTACAGAGGACGATTCAGCAGAAAATCGAGTTCAAGGCGAAAAGAGAGAAACGCAAGAGATGCTACGGTAAGGTTCGCGCCTACGCTGCTCTCGTTGGCGTTGTGCTGCGTTTCGTTGTCTTGCGTTGAGTTTCCTTGCGCTGCGTTTCGTTGCCCAGCTCTCGTTGGCGTTGTGCTGCGTTTCGTTGTCTTGCGTTTCGTTGCGCTGCGTTTAGTTTTCTTGCGTTGCATTGCACTGCGTTTTGTTGCGGTGCACTGCTTTCGTTAGCGTTGCGCTGTTGTCGTTGCTTCACATTGGCGTATTGTTTTTAAGAAGGAATAACTATGCATGTACTTCTTTCTGTAGGTTTGATGTGGAAAACCGCTGTGCTGCTGATCGTCAGCGCTCTCGTTATCTTCCTGCTTTTTGAGATACTTATGCCGGGTTCATGCCTGCGATATTGGTTGTGCAGAAGAGGAAGCATCAAAAATCACAAAATGTCCTACTTTCACACAGTAGACTATCAGGTAAACTATCAGTCTTCTTTGGTTTAACTTCTATAAAGGGGCGGATCTATACCGGGTCTGAGTTTTTTAAATTTATTTCTCAGCGTCCGGCGTTTTAAAGAGTCAAATTCTAATTTTTTTCCGGGGAAGGGGCGGAGGAGCATGCCCCTTAACTTCCAATATACCCTGCATTTGAACAAACGATTAAGTTTAGTTTCGGTTCCGTCACTGTGATATCTACACATGGACTACACTTAGGATATTTAGTTGACCTTGTTGTTATTGTTGTTGTTGTTGTTGTTGTTGTTGTTGTTGTTGTTGTTGTTGTTATTGTTGTTGGTTTGTGAGTACTATTTGTGTCTATGTTACCTGACCATGGAAGTTTGTACTACAGAGAGTCACAGTCGACGGAGTTGAGTTTTCTTGGCGTCGACTTAAGGAGAAGCTGGGGCTGAAGTTTGACAAGTACAATGGCACAGGTACACATTTTTTTGCCTTTTCAAAACACGAAGCGAACGAATCAACAAAAGGCATCGTAATCTTAGTCCCTGTGAGAGTAGTGTTGGTTTAGAGTTCCTCTAACGAAGAAGCCGTAACCGCGAAATTTCAGCCAAAAGGTCATTTGCGATCATAAACAAATCGAGGTCAATGTTTTGTAGTGCATTTGTCTCATTTATCTTTCTTCCACCGTTGTTGAGTTATATCAGGAATACTTGGTATTGTTTTGGGCTCCTTTGTTCGAAAAGTGTGATATGTTGGTCGATGAATTGCTCTTATTTATCGCGAACGGCTGTGCGAAATATAACTAATAATACATCGAACCGTCTTTATGCTCCTTGGGAAGTTTCCTGAAAGTTTCAAGCGATTCCTAAATTTTCAAAAATGAGCATTTTCTGCAATGGATCTTTTTTCTTATAAATGGGTGATTTTTAGCTAAAAGTAGAATGGACTAATAAGTGTAGATATCTGCATTTCTGACTTTGTTGTTGTGGTTTTAATTTCAGATGCCCATTTTTATCTCAACCTTAACGTGTGTGCCTATGGAGGGTTGATCAATTCCATCTACGATCACATTCCTAACGCTATGGGACCGGACATGTTCGCGGTGAACTCAACGTGCAGCGCTGTTTTTTTTCACGTGCACGACACAAAATGGGTGCATTATCCGGAAGCGCAGGACATACGATGTGTTCCCCACTACAACTAGCATCTGTGTAACAGCGATTTTTAAGTACCTAGTTTCAATTATTTCATGACGAAATAGGTTCCTAAGCCAAACTGTACATTTCAGAACAGAAAAGTCGATTGTGGTCCTTTTACACACTCATAAACAGTTCAAAAACCATGTTGATTAAGTTTCGATATTGGTTTAAGCAGTGTTTCAGTGGAAACGGGTTTTGACGTCGAGGGATTGCCAGGTTTGTTCAATGGTTATAAAAACAATGTCGCTTTTGTATTGTTTTATTTAACAGTTGCACACACCGAACCAAACCAACACGAATCCTTATAGCGAGCGCTTCCGCTAATGTCAGCGCAAAGGCACATAAAAACAACATAACTCTTTGTCACTCGACTTACAGGAATGTGAGTGATAGAGCGGAAATAGCACTCCCGCAATTACATCTAATATCCTGTTCACACCAACTAAACCTGTTTAATTAAACCAAGTTTACCAGACTGCGTTCTCTAAAACTTGTTTTGATTTTGTGTTAATTACACAACAATTCACACCACCTCGCACAGGTTGTTTAGTTGAATTGGTTTAGACCAGTTTAGTTTTGCCGTGCGCGCATTGTGAACGGCCGACCTAACTAAACAAGTTCTATTAAACACCTTTTAAACAGGTTTAAGCATTTGGTGTGAACGACGTATAAGTCCTATAGTTACAATATGAATAAATACGTAGTTTTAAAGCTATAACTCGTCAAACAGTGACGAAAACTAAGCCAATTGAACTGCCTCAAGTCTCGTTATACTCCCAGTAATGTTTCCTGAAAGTTTGGAAGGATTTAAAATTTCGGTCAAAACCTAACCCCTTCACTTTTTGGCCAAAATTGACCACTTTTTGCTACTTACACAAACTGATATCCCGTCTCGGCCGATCATTCAAATAGCATAAATCATTCGTGGAATGTTTCTAAATTATTTACAAATGTGCTGATGCAAACGTCATGTCTATATTTAAAATCAACCACGAGTAATAGGACTTCAAACTTCCGATAACAAACCGCCATTTTCGATCAAAATTACAGATTCATCAATTTGTAGTTTTAAAGCTATATCTCGTCAACACTGACGCAAAATAACCAATTGAACTGCCTGAACTCTCGCTATATTCCCAGTAACGTTTCCTAGAAATTTGGAAGGATTTAAATGGAGATGGTCGAAAAATGACCATATTTTGAAAAGACTTCAGCCCATGGTTTTTTGTCACAAATAACCGATTTTGGTCAAAAATTGAAAACTCTTGAAACGTTTAGGAAACCTTCCTGAGACTATAACAAGTCTATTTGCAATACATTTGCTTTATTTATCTTCATCCATTCCCAAGAAGTAGGAGCCTTAGTTTGGCTCCTTTGCTCGAAAGGTGTGACGAATTAATTAGTGCATATTTTCCTGTAATTTCTCACGACCCGCGCGCTAAAAGTTTACAAAAACTATGCAAACTTTGTCGGCATAGTCCCAGGAACGTTTCCTGAAAGTTTCATGCGATTCTCAGATGGTCGAAAAATCTTTGAAATGTTCCTGGGACTATGCCGACAAAGTTTGCATAGTTTTTGTAAACTTTTAGCGCGCGCGTCGTGAGAAATTACAGCAAATTACAGCAAATCATGCACTAATTAATTCATCACACCTTTGGAGTTAAGCTGCTATATCTCGGCAACGGATGAAGATAGATAAGGCAAATGTATTGCAAAAAGTCTTCTTATAGTCCAAGGAAGGTTTCCTGAAAGTTTCAAGAGTTTTCAGTTTTTGGCCAAAATCGGCAAAAAACCCTGTGCTATAGCCTTAGTATTTTGTCAAAATTCCAAGATTTTTCGACCATCTCAGAATCGCATGAAACTTTCAGGAAACGTTCCTGGGACTATGCCGACAAAGTTTCCATAGTTTTTGTAAACTTTTAGCTCGCGCGTCGTGAGAAATTACAGCAAATTACAGCAAATCATGCACTAATTAATTCATCACACCTTTGGAGTTAAGCTGCTATATCTCGGCAACGGATGAAGATAGATAAGGCAAATGTATTGCAAAAAGTCTTCTTATAGTCCAAGGAAGGTTTCCTGAAAGTTTCAAGAGTTTTCAGTTTTTGGCCAAAATCGGCAAAAAACCCTGTGCTATAGCCTTAGTATTTTGTCAAAATTCCAAGATTTTTCGACCATCTCAGAATCGCATGAAACTTTCAGGAAACGTTCCTGGGACTATGCCGACAAAGTTTGCATAGTTTTTGTAAACTTTTAGCGCGCGCGTCGTGAGAAATTACAGCAAATTACAGCAAATCATGCACTAATTAATTCATCACACCTTTGGAGTTAAGCTGCTATATCTCGGCAACGGATGAAGATAGATAAGGCAAATGTATTGCAAAAAGTCTTCTTATAGTCCAAGGAAGGTTTCCTGAAAGTTTCAAGAGTTTTCAGTTTTTGGCCAAAATCGGCAAAAAACCCTGTGCTATAGCCTTAGTATTTTCTCAAAATTCCAAGATTTTTCGACCATCTCAGAATCGCATGAAACTTTCAGGAAACGTTCCTGGGACTATGCCGACAAAGTTTCCATAGTTTTTGTAAACTTTTAGCTCGCACGTCGTGAGAAATTACAGCAAATTACAGCAAATCATGCACTAATTAATTCATCACACCTTTGGAGTTAAGCTGCTATATCTCGGCAACGGATGAAGATAGATAAGGCAAATGTATTGCAAAAAGTCTTCTTATAGTCCAAGGAAGGTTTCCTGAAAGTTTCAAGAGTTTTCAGTTTTTGGCCAAAATCGGCAAAAAACCCTGTGCTATAGCCTTAGTATTTTGTCAAAATTCCAAGATTTTTCGACCATCTCAGAATCGCATGAAACTTTCAGGAAACGTTCCTGGGACTATGCCGACAAAGTTTGCATAGTTTTTGTAAACTTTTAGCTCGCGCGTCGTGAGAAATTACAGCAAATTACAGCAAATCATGCACTAATTAATTCATCACACCTTTGGAGTTAAGCTGCTATATCTCGGCAACGGATGAAGATAGATAAGGCAAATGTATTGCAAAAAGTCTTCTTATAGTCCAAGGAAGGTTTCCTGAAAGTTTCAAGAGTTTTCAGTTTTTGGCCAAAATCGGCAAAAAACCCTGTGCTATAGCCTTAGTATTTTGTCAAAATTCCAAGATTTTTCGACCATCTCAGAATCGCATGAAACTTTCAGGAAACGTTCCTGGGACTATGCCGACAAAGTTTCCATAGTTTTTGTAAACTTTTAGCTCGCGCGTCGTGAGAAATTACAGCAAATTACAGCAAATCATGCACTAATTAATTCATCACACCTTTGGAGTTAAGCTGCTATATCTCGGCAACGGATGAAGATAGATAAGGCAAATGTATTGCAAAAAGTCTTCTTATAGTCCAAGGAAGGTTTCCTGAAAGTTTCAAGAGTTTTCAGTTTTTGGCGAAAATCGGCAAAAAACCCTGTGCTATAGCCTTAGTATTTTGTCAAAATTCCAAGATTTTTCGACCATCTCAGAATCGCATGAAACTTTCAGGAAACGTTCCTGGGACTATGCCGACAAAGTTTGCATAGTTTTTGTAAACTTGTAGCTCGCGCGTCGTGAGAAATTACAGCAAATTACAGCAAATCATGCACTAATTAATTCATCACACCTTTGGAGTTAAGCTGCTATATCTCGGCAACGGATGAAGATAGATAAGGCAAATGTATTGCAAAAAGTCTTCTTATAGTCCAAGGAAGGTTTCCTGAAAGTTTCAAGAGTTTTCAGTTTTTGGCCAAAATCGGCAAAAAACCCTGTGCTATAGCCTTAGTATTTTGTCAAAATTCCAAGATTTTTCGACCATCTCAGAATCGCATGAAACTTTCAGGAAACGTTCCTGGGACTATGCCGACAAAGTTTGCATAGTTTTTGTAAACTTTTAGCGCGCGCGTCGTGAGAAATTACAGCAAATTACAGCAAATCATGCACTAATTAATTCATCACACCTTTGGAGTTAAGCTGCTATATCTCGGCAACGGATGAAGATAGATAAGGCAAATGTATTGCAAAAAGTCTTCTTATAGTCCAAGGAAGGTTTCCTGAAAGTTTCAAGAGTTTTCAGTTTTTGGCCAAAATCGGCAAAAAACCCTGTGCTATAGCCTTAGTATTTTGTCAAAATTCCAAGATTTTTCGACCATCTCAGAATCGCATGAAACTTTCAGGAAACGTTCCTGGGACTATGCCGACAAAGTTTGCATAGTTTTTGTAAACTTGTAGCTCGCGCGTCGTGAGAAATTACAGCAAATTACAGCAAATCATGCACTAATTAATTCATCACACCTTTGGAGTTAAGCTGCTATATCTCGGCAACGGATGAAGATAGATAAGGCAAATGTATTGCAAAAAGTCTTCTTATAGTCCAAGGAAGGTTTCCTGAAAGTTTCAAGAGTTTTCAGTTTTTGGCCAAAATCGGCAAAAAACCCTGTGCTATAGCCTTAGTATTTTGTCAAAATTCCAAGATTTTTCGACCATCTCAGAATCGCATGAAACTTTCAGGAAACGTTCCTGGGACTATGCCGACAAAGTTTGCATAGTTTTTGTAAACTTTTAGCGCGCGCGTCGTGAGAAATTACAGCAAATTACAGCAAATCATGCACTAATTAATTCATCACACCTTTGGAGTTAAGCTGCTATATCTCGGCAACGGATGAAGATAGATAAGGCAAATGTATTGCAAAAAGTCTTCTTATAGTCCAAGGAAGGTTTCCTGAAAGTTTCAAGAGTTTTCAGTTTTTGGCCAAAATCGGCAAAAAACCCTGTGCTATAGCCTTAGTATTTTGTCAAAATTCCAAGATTTTTCGACCATCTCAGAAGCGCATGAAACTTTCAGGAAACGTTCCTGGGACTATGCCGACAAAGTTTGCATAGTTTTTGTAAACTTTTAGCTCGCGCGTCGTGAGAAATTACAGCAAATTACAGCAAATCATGCACTAATTAATTCATCACACCTTTGGAGTTAAGCTGCTATATCTCGGCAACGGATGAAGATAGATAAGGCAAATGTATTGCAAAAAGTCTTCTTATAGTCCAAGGAAGGTTTCCTGAAAGTTTCAAGAGTTTTCAGTTTTTGGCCAAAATCGGCAAAAAACCCTGTGCTATAGCCTTAGTATTTTGTCAAAATTCCAAGATTTTTCGACCATCTCAGAATCGCATGAAACTTTCAGGAAACGTTCCTGGGACTATGCCGACAAAGTTTGCATAGTTTTTGTAAACTTTTAGCGCGCGCGTCGTGAGAAATTACAGCAAATTACAGCAAATCATGCACTAATTAATTCATCACACCTTTGGAGTTAAGCTGCTATATCTCGGCAACGGATGAAGATAGATAAGGCAAATGTATTGCAAAAAGTCTTCTTATAGTCCAAGGAAGGTTTCCTGAAAGTTTCAAGAGTTTTCAGTTTTTGGCCAAAATCGGCAAAAAACCCTGTGCTATAGCCTTAGTATTTTGTCAAAATTCCAAGATTTTTCGACCATCTCAGAATCGCATGAAACTTTCAGGAAACGTTCCTGGGACTATGCCGACAAAGTTTCCATAGTTTTTGTAAACTTTTAGCGCGCGCGTCGTGAGAAATTACAGCAAATTACAGCAAATCATGCACTAATTAATTCATCACACCTTTGGAGTTAAGCTGCTATATCTCGGCAACGGATGAAGATAGATAAGGCAAATGTATTGCAAAAAGTCTTCTTATAGTCCAAGGAAGGTTTCCTGAAAGTTTCAAGAGTTTTCAGTTTTTGGCCAAAATCGGCAAAAAACCCTGTGCTATAGCCTTAGTATTTTGTCAAAATTCCAAGATTTTTCGACCATCTCAGAATCGCATGAAACTTTCAGGAAACGTTCCTGGGACTATGCCGACAAAGTTTCCATAGTTTTTGTAAACTTTTAGCGCGCGCGTCGTGAGAAATTACAGCAAATTACAGCAAATCATGCACTAATTAATTCATCACACCTTTGGAGTTAAGCTGCTATATCTCGGCAACGGATGAAGATAGATAAGGCAAATGTATTGCAAAAAGTCTTCTTATAGTCCAAGGAAGGTTTCCTGAAAGTTTCAAGAGTTTTCAGTTTTTGGCCAAAATCGGCAAAAAACCCTGTGCTATAGCCTTAGTATTTTGTCAAAATTCCAAGATTTTTCGACCATCTCAGAATCGCATGAAACTTTCAGGAAACGTTCCTGGGACTATGCCGACAAAGTTTGCATAGTTTTTGTAAACTTTTAGCGCGCGCGTCGTGAGAAATTACAGCAAATTACAGCAAATCATGCACTAATTAATTCATCACACCTTTGGAGTTAAGCTGCTATATCTCGGCAACGGATGAAGATAGATAAGGCAAATGTATTGCAAAAAGTCTTCTTATAGTCCAAGGAAGGTTTCCTGAAAGTTTCAAGAGTTTTCAGTTTTTGGCCAAAATCGGCAAAAAACCCTGTGCTATAGCCTTAGTATTTTGTCAAAATTCCAAGATTTTTCGACCATCTCAGAAGCGCATGAAACTTTCAGGAAACGTTCCTGGGACTATGCCGACAAAGTTTGCATAGTTTTTGTAAACTTTTAGCTCGCGCGTCGTGAGAAATTACAGCAAATTACAGCAAATCATGCACTAATTAATTCATCACACCTTTGGAGTTAAGCTGCTATATCTCGGCAACGGATGAAGATAGATAAGGCAAATGTATTGCAAAAAGTCTTCTTATAGTCCAAGGAAGGTTTCCTGAAAGTTTCAAGAGTTTTCAGTTTTTGGCCAAAATCGGCAAAAAACCCTGTGCTATAGCCTTAGTATTTTGTCAAAATTCCAAGATTTTTCGACCATCTCAGAATCGCATGAAACTTTCAGGAAACGTTCCTGGGACTATGCCGACAAAGTTTGCATAGTTTTTGTAAACTTTTAGCGCGCGCGTCGTGAGAAATTACAGCAAATTACAGCAAATCATGCACTAATTAATTCATCACACCTTTGGAGTTAAGCTGCTATATCTCGGCAACGGATGAAGATAGATAAGGCAAATGTATTGCAAAAAGTCTTCTTATAGTCCAAGGAAGGTTTCCTGAAAGTTTCAAGAGTTTTCAGTTTTTGGCCAAAATCGGCAAAAAACCCTGTGCTATAGCCTTAGTATTTTGTCAAAATTCCAAGATTTTTCGACCATCTCAGAATCGCATGAAACTTTCAGGAAACGTTCCTGGGACTATGCCGACAAAGTTTGCATAGTTTTTGTAAACTTTTAGCGCGCGCGTCGTGAGAAATTACAGCAAATTACAGCAAATCATGCACTAATTAATTCATCACACCTTTGGAGTTAAGCTGCTATATCTCGGCAACGGATGAAGATAGATAAGGCAAATGTATTGCAAAAAGTCTTCTTATAGTCCAAGGAAGGTTTCCTGAAAGTTTCAAGAGTTTTCAGTTTTTGGCCAAAATCGGCAAAAAACCCTGTGCTATAGCCTTAGTATTTTGTCAAAATTCCAAGATTTTTCGACCATCTCAGAATCGCATGAAACTTTCAGGAAACGTTCCTGGGACTATGCCGACAAAGTTTCCATAGTTTTTGTAAACTTTTAGCGCGCGCGTCGTGAGAAATTACAGCAAATTACAGCAAATCATGCACTAATTAATTCATCACACCTTTGGAGTTAAGCTGCTATATCTCGGCAACGGATGAAGATAGATAAGGCAAATGTATTGCAAAAAGTCTTCTTATAGTCCAAGGAAGGTTTCCTGAAAGTTTCAAGAGTTTTCAGTTTTTGGCCAAAATCGGCAAAAAACCCTGTGCTATAGCCTTAGTATTTTGTCAAAATTCCAAGATTTTTCGACCATCTCAGAATCGCATGAAACTTTCAGGAAACGTTCCTGGGACTATGCCGACAAAGTTTCCATAGTTTTTGTAAACTTTTAGCTCGCGCGTCGTGAGAAATTACAGCAAATTACAGCAAATCATGCACTAATTAATTCATCACACCTTTGGAGTTAAGCTGCTATATCTCGGCAACGGATGAAGATAGATAAGGCAAATGTATTGCAAAAAGTCTTCTTATAGTCCAAGGAAGGTTTCCTGAAAGTTTCAAGAGTTTTCAGTTTTTGGCCAAAATCGGCAAAAAACCCTGTGCTATAGCCTTAGTATTTTGTCAAAATTCCAAGATTTTTCGACCATCTCAGAATCGCATGAAACTTTCAGGAAACGTTCCTGGGACTATGCCGACAAAGTTTGCATAGTTTTTGTAAACTTTTAGCTCGCGCGTCGTGAGAAATTACAGCAAATTACAGCAAATCATGCACTAATTAATTCATCACACCTTTGGAGTTAAGCTGCTATATCTCGGCAACGGATGAAGATAGATAAGGCAAATGTATTGCAAAAAGTCTTCTTATAGTCCAAGGAAGGTTTCCTGAAAGTTTCAAGAGTTTTCAGTTTTTGGCCAAAATCGGCAAAAAACCCTGTGCTATAGCCTTAGTATTTTGTCAAAATTCCAAGATTTTTCGACCATCTCAGAATCGCATGAAACTTTCAGGAAACGTTCCTGGGACTATGCCGACAAAGTTTGCATAGTTTTTGTAAACTTTTAGCTCGCGCGTCGTGAGAAATTACAGCAAATTACAGCAAATCATGCACTAATTAATTCATCACACCTTTGGAGTTAAGCTGCTATATCTCGGCAACGGATGAAGATAGATAAGGCAAATGTATTGCAAAAAGTCTTCTTATAGTCCAAGGAAGGTTTCCTGAAAGTTTCAAGAGTTTTCAGTTTTTGGCCAAAATCGGCAAAAAACCCTGTGCTATAGCCTTAGTATTTTGTCAAAATTCCAAGATTTTTCGACCATCTCAGAATCGCATGAAACTTTCAGGAAACGTTCCTGGGACTATGCCGACAAAGTTTCCATAGTTTTTGTAAACTTTTAGCTCGCGCGTCGTGAGAAATTACAGCAAATTACAGCAAATCATGCACTAATTAATTCATCACACCTTTGGAGTTAAGCTGCTATATCTCGGCAACGGATGAAGATAGATAAGGCAAATGTATTGCAAAAAGTCTTCTTATAGTCCAAGGAAGGTTTCCTGAAAGTTTCAAGAGTTTTCAGTTTTTGGCCAAAATCGGCAAAAAACCCTGTGCTATAGCCTTAGTATTTTGTCAAAATTCCAAGATTTTTCGACCATCTCAGAATCGCATGAAACTTTCAGGAAACGTTCCTGGGACTATGCCGACAAAGTTTGCATAGTTTTTGTAAACTTTTAGCTCGCGCGTCGTGAGAAATTACAGCAAATTACAGCAAATCATGCACTAATTAATTCATCACACCTTTGGAGTTAAGCTGCTATATCTCGGCAACGGATGAAGATAGATAAGGCAAATGTATTGCAAAAAGTCTTCTTATAGTCCAAGGAAGGTTTCCTGAAAGTTTCAAGAGTTTTCAGTTTTTGGCCAAAATCGGCAAAAAACCCTGTGCTATAGCCTTAGTATTTTGTCAAAATTCCAAGATTTTTCGACCATCTCAGAATCGCATGAAACTTTCAGGAAACGTTCCTGGGACTATGCCGACAAAGTTTGCATAGTTTTTGTAAACTTTTAGCTCGCGCGTCGTGAGAAATTACAGCAAATTACAGCAAATCATGCACTAATTAATTCATCACACCTTTGGAGTTAAGCTGCTATATCTCGGCAACGGATGAAGATAGATAAGGCAAATGTATTGCAAAAAGTCTTCTTATAGTCCAAGGAAGGTTTCCTGAAAGTTTCAAGAGTTTTCAGTTTTTGGCCAAAATCGGCAAAAAACCCTGTGCTATAGCCTTAGTATTTTGTCAAAATTCCAAGATTTTTCGACCATCTCAGAATCGCATGAAACTTTCAGGAAACGTTCCTGGGACTATGCCGACAAAGTTTCCATAGTTTTTGTAAACTTTTAGCTCGCGCGTCGTGAGAAATTACAGCAAATTACAGCAAATCATGCACTAATTAATTCATCACACCTTTGGAGTTAAGCTGCTATATCTCGGCAACGGATGAAGATAGATAAGGCAAATGTATTGCAAAAAGTCTTCTTATAGTCCAAGGAAGGTTTCCTGAAAGTTTCAAGAGTTTTCAGTTTTTGGCCAAAATCGGCAAAAAACCCTGTGCTATAGCCTTAGTATTTTGTCAAAATTCCAAGATTTTTCGACCATCTCAGAATCGCATGAAACTTTCAGGAAACGTTCCTGGGACTATGCCGACAAAGTTTCCATAGTTTTTGTAAACTTTTAGCTCGCGCGTCGTGAGAAATTACAGCAAATTACAGCAAATCATGCACTAATTAATTCATCACACCTTTGGAGTTAAGCTGCTATATCTCGGCAACGGATGAAGATAGATAAGGCAAATGTATTGCAAAAAGTCTTCTTATAGTCCAAGGAAGGTTTCCTGAAAGTTTCAAGAGTTTTCAGTTTTTGGCCAAAATCGGCAAAAAACCCTGTGCTATAGCCTTAGTATTTTGTCAAAATTCCAAGATTTTTCGACCATCTCAGAATCGCATGAAACTTTCAGGAAACGTTCCTGGGACTATGCCGACAAAGTTTGCATATTTTTTGTAAACTTGTAGCTCGCGCGTCGTGAGAAATTACAGCAAATTACAGCAAATCATGCACTAATTAATTCATCACACCTTTGGAGTTAAGCTGCTATATCTCGGCAACGGATGAAGATAGATAAGGCAAATGTATTGCAAAAAGTCTTCTTATAGTCCAAGGAAGGTTTCCTGAAAGTTTCAAGAGTTTTCAGTTTTTGGCCAAAATCGGCAAAAAACCCTGTGCTATAGCCTTAGTATTTTGTCAAAATTCCAAGATTTTTCGACCATCTCAGAATCGCATGAAACTTTCAGGAAACGTTCCTGGGACTATGCCGACAAAGTTTGCATAGTTTTTGTAAACTTTTAGCGCGCGCGTCGTGAGAAATTACAGCAATATACAGCAAATCATGCACTAATTAATTCATCACACCTTTGGAGTTAAACTGCTATATCTCGGCAACGGATGAAGATAGATAAGGCAAATGTATTGCAAAAAGTCTTCTTATAGTCCAAGGAAGGTTTCCTGAAAGTTTCAAGAGTTTTCAGTTTTTGGCCAAAATCGGCAAAAAACCCTGTGCTATAGCCTTAGTATTTTGTCAAAATTCCAAGATTTTTCGACCATCTCAGAATCGCATGAAACTTTCAGGAAACGTTCCTGGGACTATGCCGACAAAGTTTGCATAGTTTTTGTAAACTTTTAGCTCGCGCGTCGTGAGAAATTACAGCAAATCATGCACTAATTAATTCATCACACCTTTGGAGTTAAGCTGCTATATCTCGGCAACGGATGAAGATAGATAAGGCAAATGTATTGCAAAAAGTCTTCTTATAGTCCAAGGAAGGTTTCCTGAAAGTTTCAAGAGTTTTCAGTTTTTGGCCAAAATCGGCAAAAAACCCTGTGCTATAGCCTTAGTATTTTGTCAAAATTCCAAGATTTTTCGACCATCTCAGAATCGCATGAAACTTTCAGGAAACGTTCCTGGGACTATGCCGACAAAGTTTGCATAGTTTTTGTAAACTTTTAGCTCGCGCGTCGTGAGAAATTACAGCAAATTACAGCAAATCATGCACTAATTAATTCATCACACCTTTGGAGTTAAGCTGCTATATCTCGGCAACGGATGAAGATAGATAAGGCAAATGTATTGCAAAAAGTCTTCTTATAGTCCAAGGAAGGTTTCCTGAAAGTTTGAAGAATTTTTTTTTTAAAAAAACTATGCAAACTTTGTCGACATTGTCCCAGGAACGTTTCCTGAAAGTTTCATGCGATTCTGAGATGGTCGAAAAATCTTGGAATTTTGACAAAATACTAAGGCTATAGCACAGGGTTTTTTGCCGATTTTGGCCAAAAACTGAAAACTCTTGAAACTTTCAGGAAACCTTCCTTGGACTATAAGAAGACTTTTTGCAATACATTTGCCTTATCTATCTTCATCCGTTGCCGAGATATAGCAGCTTAACTCCAAAGGTGTGATGAATTAATTAGTGCATGATTTGCTGTAATTTGCTGTAATTTCTCACGACGCGCGCGCTAAAAGTTTACAAAAACTATGCAAACTTTGTCGGCATAGTCCCAGGAACGTTTCCTGAAAGTTTCATGCGATTCTGAGATGGTCGAAAAATCTTGGAATTTTGACAAAATACTAAGGCTATAGCACAGGGTTTTTTGCCGATTTTGGCCAAAAACTGAAAACTCTTGAAACTTTCAGGAAACCTTCCTTGGACTATAAGAAGACTTTTTGCAATACATTTGCCTTATCTATCTTCATCCGTTGCCGAGATATAGCAGCTTAACTCCAAAGGTGTGATGAATTAATTAGTGCATGATTTGCTGTAATTTGCTGTAATTTCTCACGACGCGCGAGCTAAAAGTTTACAAAAACTATGCAAACTTTGTCGGCATAGTCCCAGGAACGTTTCCTGAAAGTTTCATGCGATTCTGAGATGGTCGAAAAATCTTGGAATTTTGACAAAATACTAAGGCTATAGCACAGGGTTTTTTGCCGATTTTGGCCAAAAACTGAAAACTCTTGAAACTTTCAGGAAACCTTCCTTGGACTATAAGAAGACTTTTTGCAATACATTTGCCTTATCTATCTTCATCCGTTGCCGAGATATAGCAGCTTAACTCCAAAGGTGTGATGAATTAATTAGTGCATGATTTGCTGTAATTTGCTGTAATTTCTCACGACGCGCGAGCTAAAAGTTTACAAAAACTATGCAAACTTTGTCGGCATAGTCCCAGGAACGTTTCCTGAAAGTTTCATGCGATTCTGAGATGGTCGAAAAATCTTGGAATTTTGACAAAATACTAAGGCTATAGCACAGGGTTTTTTGCCGATTTTGGCCAAAAACTGAAAACTCTTGAAACTTTCAGGAAACCTTCCTTGGACTATAAGAAGACTTTTTGCAATACATTTGCCTTATCTATCTTCATCCGTTGCCGAGATATAGCAGTTTAACTCCAAAGGTGTGATGAATTAATTAGTGCATGATTTGCTGTAATTTGCTGTAGTTTCTCACGACGCGCGCGCTAAAAGTTTACAAAAACTATGCAAACTTTGTCGGCATAGTCCCAGGAACGTTTCCTGAAAGTTTCATGCGATTCTGAGATGGTCGAAAAATCTTGGAATTTTGACAAAATACTAAGGCTATAGCACAGGGTTTTTTGCCGATTTTGGCCAAAAACTGAAAACTCTTGAAACTTTCAGGAAACCTTCCTTGGACTATAAGAAGACTTTTTGCAATACATTTGCCTTATCTATCTTCATCCGTTGCCGAGATATAGCAGTTTAACTCCAAAGGTGTGATGAATTAATTAGTGCATGATTTGCTGTAATTTGCTGTAGTTTCTTACGACGCGCGCGCTAAAAGTTTACAAAAACTATGCAAACTTTGTCGGCATAGTCCCAGGAACGTTTCCTGAAAGTTTCATGCGATTCTGAGATGGTCGAAAAATCTTGGAATTTTGACAAAATACTAAGGCTATAGCACAGGGTTTTTTGCCGATTTTGGCCAAAAACTGAAAACTCTTGAAACTTTCAGGAAACCTTCCTTGGACTATAAGAAGACTTTTTGCAATACATTTGCCTTATCTATCTTCATCCGTTGCCGAGATATAGCAGTTTAACTCCAAAGGTGTGATGAATTAATTAGTGCATGATTTGCTGTAATTTGCTGTAGTTTCTCACGACGCGCGCGCTAAAAGTTTACAAAAACTATGCAAACTTTGTCGGCATAGTCCCAGGAACGTTTCCTGAAAGTTTCATGCGATTCTGAGATGGTCGAAAAATCTTGGAATTTTGACAAAATACTAAGGCTATAGCACAGGGTTTTTTGCCGATTTTGGCCAAAAACTGAAAACTCTTGAAACTTTCAGGAAACCTTCCTTGGACTATAAGAAGACTTTTTGCAATACATTTGCCTTATCTATCTTCATCCGTTGCCGAGATATAGCAGTTTAACTCCAAAGGTGTGATGAATTAATTAGTGCATGATTTGCTGTAATTTGCTGTAATTTCTCACGACGCGCGCGCTAAAAGTTTACAAAAACTATGCAAACTTTGTCGGCATAGTCCCAGGAACGTTTCCTGAAAGTTTCATGCGATTCTGAGATGGTCGAAAAATCTTGGAATTTTGACAAAATACTAAGGCTATAGCACAGGGTTTTTTGCCGATTTTGGCCAAAAACTGAAAACTCTTGAAACTTTCAGGAAACCTTCCTTGGACTATAAGAAGACTTTTTGCAATACATTTGCCTTATCTATCTTCATCCGTTGCCGAGATATAGCAGTTTAACTCCAAAGGTGTGATGAATTAATTAGTGCATGATTTGCTGTAATTTGCTGTAGTTTCTCACGACGCGCGCGCTAAAAGTTTACAAAAACTATGCAAACTTTGTCGGCATAGTCCCAGGAACGTTTCCTGAAAGTTTCATGCGATTCTGAGATGGTCGAAAAATCTTGGAATTTTGACAAAATACTAAGGCTATAGCACAGGGTTTTTTGCCGATTTTGGCCAAAAACTGAAAACTCTTGAAACTTTCAGGAAACCTTCCTTGGACTATAAGAAGACTTTTTGCAATACATTTGCCTTATCTATCTTCATCCGTTGCCGAGATATAGCAGTTTAACTCCAAAGGTGTGATGAATTAATTAGTGCATGATTTGCTGTAATTTGCTGTAATTTCTCACGACGCGCGCGCTAAAAGTTTACAAAAACTATGCAAACTTTGTCGGCATAGTCCCAGGAACGTTTCCTGAAAGTTTCATGCGATTCTGAGATGGTCGAAAAATGTTGGAATTTTGACAAAATACTAAGGCTATAGCACAGGGTTTTTTGCCGATTTTGGCCAAAAACTGAAAACTCTTGAAACTTTCAGGAAACCTTCCTTGGACTATAAGAAGACTTTTTGCAATACATTTGCCTTATCTATCTTCATCCGTTGCCGAGATATAGCAGCTTAACTCCAAAGGTGTGATGAATTAATTAGTGCATGATTTGCTGTAATTTGCTGTAGTTTCTCACGACGCGCGCGCTAAAAGTTTACAAAAACTATGCAAACTTTGTCGGCATAGTCCCAGGAACGTTTCCTGAAAGTTTCATGCGATTCTGAGATGGTCGAAAAATCTTGGAATTTTGACAAAATACTAAGGCTATAGCACAGGGTTTTTTTTGCCGATTTTGGCCAAAAACTGAAAACTCTTGAAACTTTCAGGAAACCTTCCTTGGACTATAAGAAGACTTTTTGCAATACATTTGCCTTATCTATCTTCATCCGTTGCCGAGATATAGCAGTTTAACTCCAAAGGTGTGATGAATTAATTAGTGCATGATTTGCTGTAATTTGCTGTAATTTCTCACGACGCGCGCGCTAAAAGTTTACAAAAACTATGCAAACTTTGTCGGCATAGTCCCAGGAACGTTTCCTGAAAGTTTCATGCGATTCTGAGATGGTCGAAAAATCTTGGAATTTTGACAAAATACTAAGGCTATAGCACAGGGTTTTTTGCCGATTTTGGCCAAAAACTGAAAACTCTTGAAACTTTCAGGAAACCTTCCTTGGACTATAAGAAGACTTTTTGCAATACATTTGCCTTATCTATCTTCATCCGTTGCCGAGATATAGCAGCTTAACTCCAAAGGTGTGATGAATTAATTAGTGCATGATTTGCTGTAATTTGCTGTAATTTCTCACGACGCGCGCGCTAAAAGTTTACAAAAACTATGCAAACTTTGTCGGCATAATCCCAGGAACGTTTCCTGAAAGTTTCATGCGATTCTGAGATGGTCGAAAAATCTTGGAATTTTGACAAAATACTAAGGCTATAGCACAGGGTTTTTTGCCGATTTTGGCCAAAAACTGAAAACTCTTGAAACTTTCAGGAAACCTTCCTTGGACTATAAGAAGACTTTTTGCAATACATTTGCCTTATCTATCTTCATCCGTTGCCGAGATATAGCAGTTTAACTCCAAAGGTGTGATGAATTAATTAGTGCATGATTTGCTGTAATTTGCTGTAGTTTCTCACGACGCGCGCGCTAAAAGTTTACAAAAACTATGCAAACTTTGTCGGCATAGTCCCAGGAACGTTTCCTGAAAGTTTCATGCGATTCTGAGATGGTCGAAAAATCTTGGAATTTTGACAAAATACTAAGGCTATAGCACAGGGTTTTTTGCCGATTTTGGCCAAAAACTGAAAACTCTTGAAACTTTCAGGAAACCTTCCTTGGACTATAAGAAGACTTTTTGCAATACATTTGCCTTATCTATCTTCATCCGTTGCCGAGATATAGCAGTTTAACTCCAAAGGTGTGATGAATTAATTAGTGCATGATTTGCTGTAATTTGCTGTAATTTCTCACGACGCGCGCGCTAAAAGTTTACAAAAACTATGCAAACTTTGTCGGCATAGTCCCAGGAACGTTTCCTGAAAGTTTCATGCGATTCTGAGATGGTCGAAAAATCTTGGAATTTTGACAAAATACTAAGGCTATAGCACAGGGTTTTTTGCCGATTTTGGCCAAAAACTGAAAACTCTTGAAACTTTCAGGAAACCTTCCTTGGACTATAAGAAGACTTTTTGCAATACATTTGCCTTATCTATCTTCATCCGTTGCCGAGATATAGCAGTTTAACTCCAAAGGTGTGATGAATTAATTAGTGCATGATTTGCTGTAATTTGCTGTAGTTTCTTACGACGCGCGCGCTAAAAGTTTACAAAAACTATGCAAACTTTGTCGGCATAGTCCCAGGAACGTTTCCTGAAAGTTTCATGCGATTCTGAGATGGTCGAAAAATCTTGGAATTTTGACAAAATACTAAGGCTATAGCACAGGGTTTTTTGCCGATTTTGGCCAAAAACTGAAAACTCTTGAAACTTTCAGGAAACCTTCCTTGGACTATAAGAAGACTTTTTGCAATACATTTGCCTTATCTATCTTCATCCGTTGCCGAGATATAGCAGTTTAACTCCAAAGGTGTGATGAATTAATTAGTGCATGATTTGCTGTAATTTGCTGTAATTTCTCACGACGCGCGCGCTAAAAGTTTACAAAAACTATGCAAACTTTGTCGGCATAGTCCCAGGAACGTTTCCTGAAAGTTTCATGCGATTCTGAGATGGTCGAAAAATCTTGGAATTTTGACAAAATACTAAGGCTATAGCACAGGGTTTTTTGCCGATTTTGGCCAAAAACTGAAAACTCTTGAAACTTTCAGGAAACCTTCCTTGGACTATAAGAAGACTTTTTGCAATACATTTGCCTTATCTATCTTCATCCGTTGCCGAGATATAGCAGCTTAACTCCAAAGGTGTGATGAATTAATTAGTGCATGATTTGCTGTAATTTGCTGTAATTTCTCACGACGCGCGCGCTAAAAGTTTACAAAAACTATGCAAACTTTGTCGGCATAGTCCCAGGAACGTTTCCTGAAAGTTTCATGCGATTCTGAGATGGTCGAAAAATCTTGGAATTTTGACAAAATACTAAGGCTATAGCACAGGGTTTTTTGCCGATTTTGGCCAAAAACTGAAAACTCTTGAAACTTTCAGGAAACCTTCCTTGGACTATAAGAAGACTTTTTGCAATACATTTGCCTTATCTATCTTCATCCGTTGCCGAGATATAGCAGCTTAACTCCAAAGGTGTGATGAATTAATTAGTGCATGATTTGCTGTAATTTGCTGTAATTTCTCACGACGCGCGCGCTAAAAGTTTACAAAAACTATGCAAACTTTGTCGGCATAGTCCCAGGAACGTTTCCTGAAAGTTTCATGCGATTCTGAGATGGTCGAAAAATCTTGGAATTTTGACAAAATACTAAGGCTATAGCACAGGGTTTTTTGCCGATTTTGGCCAAAAACTGAAAACTCTTGAAACTTTCAGGAAACCTTCCTTGGACTATAAGAAGACTTTTTGCAATACATTTGCCTTATTTATCTTCATCCGTTGCCGAAATATAGCAGCTTAACTCCAAAGGTGTGATGAATTAATTAGTGCATGATTTGCTGTAATTTGCTGTAATTTCTCACGACGCGCGCGCTAAAAGTTTACAAAAACTATGCAAACTTTGTCGGCATAGTCCCAGGAACGTTTCCTGAAAGTTTCATGCGATTCTGAGATGGTCGAAAAATCTTGGAATTTTGACAAAATACTAAGGCTATAGCACAGGGTTTTTTGCCGATTTTGGCCAAAAATTGAAAACTCTTGAAACTTTCAGGAAAACTTCGTTGGACTATAAGAAGACTTTTTGCAATACATTTGCCTTATCTATCTTCATCCGTTGCCGAGATATAGCAGCTTAACTCGAAAGGTGGGATGAATTAATTAGTGCATGATTTGCTGTAATTTGCTGTAATTTGTCACGACGCGCGCGCTAAAAGTTTACAAAAACTATGCAAACTTTGTCGGCATAGTCCCAGGAACGTTTCCTGAAAGTTCCATGCGATTCTGAGATGGTCGAAAAATGTTGGAATTTTGACAAAATAGTAAGGTTATAGCACAGGGTTTTTTGTCAAAAATTGAAAATTTTTAAAACTTTCAGGAAACCTTCCTTGGACTATAAGAAGAGTTTTTGTATTATATTTGCTTTATCCCTCTTCAGCCGTTTGCGAGATATAGCAGCAAAGGCGCTTAAAATTTCGAAGGGTGTGATGTTTTTAATTAGTCAATGTTCTAAATTGGTGCAATTTTTCACGACGCGCTGGGTTGGATCTTATAAAAACTTTGTAACACCCGGCGGCATAGTCCCAGCAACATTTCTCTAAAGTTTTATGTAATTCCGAAGGCTTTAGCCCAGTGATTTTTGTCAAAAATAGCCGATTTTTGGCTAAAAATTGAGAACTCTTGAAACGTTTAGGAAATCTGCCTGGGATTATAACAAGACTACTTGTAATACATTTGCTTTATTTATCTTCTTCCTTTGGCGATATTTAGCAGTAGAAGTGGTATTTTATACACATGGGACGTATGAAGAAGAAAACGCGCGGGGTTGGGGTAGGTTTTTGTGTTATAAGTAAACGGACGCATAACTAAAAATAGGTACCTAAAAGGAGGCGTGAGTATAGTCTATTTTGTTCGTCTCACAAGGGGATGAATATTCTGGGGGGGGGGGGGGGGGGGGCTGGGGGGGGGGGGGTACTTCCCAAAACGCGCCAGCATCACACGCAATCGGGAATAGTAATCGGTAGTGGTAATCGGGATTGATAATCGGGAGTGTTAAGTATCCGAAGTTTAGATAAATTACTCCCTTTTTCACCATAAAGTAGCGCGGGCGGCGCCAAATGACGTCACACATTGACCGAGGAAACCTGAGCATTAAAAACAGTGCGGTCGCCATAACAACAGTGGCCTTTGTCCGACACAAGAGAGAGAGGGGTTGGCAATTCTTTCCCTTGAGATTTTGGTTCGTGCTCAACACATCCTGCAAAATGTCGATGGCAACGAATTATAGATATGAAGTAGAACGTCCTGGAGCGAAAAACCTTCGCAAGGCACTTAAAAGACAAGAGGAACGGATAAAGGTTTGTGAATTCGACTCGATCGAGATGGCGGTTTCAACGGGTGTTTTATTCAGTCGATTGTCAACACACAAAGGCGCCTTAAACCAGCTAATACGATAATTCCTGCGTAGCCATCTGACAGAACAAGCATTTAATTGTCTCGTGTACTGATAATTGCCTAAATCAATGTCTTCGATATCTCATAGGAAAATTAATATCGGCATGGTCGTTTTAAAGCGTTGAAGATTACAGTAAAGCAGTGACCAAAAAGTATTTAACTGCATGTGTTTTCTTGGGCAAGTTTTATTCTTGAGTATACCGCCTTTTGCCCTGATAAGTTGCACCTGCATGCAGCAAGTATGTGCACGTATAAATAGAAGAAAAAAAGAAATGGTAAAAACGCGAGGAAAAACTTATTTTATGTATACGATTCTTTTTCTCTGCAGAATGATGAATGGAATTCAGAGAGAGAAGCAAGAGTAAAAAGGTATTAGCAAACAGAACACTGATATAGATTATTTTGCACATTCACATGCAACAGACCTAGAATTGCACTACAACTGCTTATCTGTGCAGAAGCATTCAGAATGGTCACCCAATTTTGCACTCCGATTGAAAATGTCGCACTTTACCACACCTGGAGTGACAGTATTAAGATCGCAAGGTTGCTGAGCTACAATGAGAGACAAACATTATGCAGTGCATCTCAAAGAAAGTTCAGCCAGTGTTATCTGTAATGGAGGGGGGGGGGGGGGGGGGGGGGGGGGTTGGGGAGTTGTTGTTCTCGACTAACTGAACAACATTACCAAACAGCTCTTGTGCAAGTGAGTATGTGTGTGTGTGTGAGCACAATAACTTTTTCTGCTGTATGCATTTTCTCTTACAGTGAAATTAAAGTCAATCAGATTGCAGACTGGGAAGAAAAGTTAGAGGAGGTACATTTTTGTTGTTTTTATCATGACATATTTCAACAGCAAATGATTTTGATACCTGAAACATGAAAGTCAGTTCCGTTGATGTACAATTTTTTTTCTCAGGCTCCAAATTCAATGAACTCTTGTCTTAATTCACTTCAGTTAGTGGTCATTATTCACAAGCATCCTGTCACTTTAAATTGTATGAATTAGAACTATGAACATCTCATACTGATGTGGTGACATTAATAGCTGATTCTTTCTTTCAACAGAGCAGTGAGCGTCGCTACTTAAAGCGTTCTGCACAAGAAACAAAAGAAGAGCTAGGACTTGCAAACAAGGAACTGACAGATGTGAGGATAAACAGTACACTGGTGTTAAATGTATAGGCTAGTTTGGCAAAGTACCTTTTTCTGCACTGAGAAGCAAATTATCCAAAAATGGACTGGATGACTCTTTTCATTATTTTCTGAATGTAGTAAACAAGCAACCCTCTACAGTCCGACTTACCTTAAAACTTACCAGGCAATCCAAACCCCAGGGAGGGGGTGGGGAGGGGGTACTTCTTTGAATATTGGGAAAGCAGGGTATGCTGCACGCTGACCTAATATTTTTGTGACTTCCATACAACCTCCATGTGAATGCACAAAATATCATACATACCATATGTCTGGTATGTTCCTGCAACTGCTGCACTGCAAACTGAAAAAGTGAATTTTCCTCAAGTATGCCTGCTGATCATTCAAGCACTTTTTGACAGATGTCAATCTTCGTTTCAGGTAAGAAAGGCACAGCTGAGGAAGTTGCTGACAGAGGAATGTATCCAGTTTCAGATGGAACTGAACTCACTTGGCAAAGCCATTTTTGTCCAAAGAACATGAATTATTACTTTGCTTCAGGGTGTTTCATAATTCATGAAAAAATGTTTTATGCTAATTCACACCTCTTGGGTGATGTCACCACATTTTTAATAGTCGCATGTACGGTGCTGTATACAGTATTATGTATATTCCTAAAAATGTAAATATGTTTTTAAAAGTTCTGAATGATAATAAGTTCCCTATAGTTTTTACACCACTATGGCAGTTGAATCAAAATTGGTAAAAGAAATGATTTTATTGTTTGTTGACATTAAACATGCAAACTGTATAATATAGAACAACAGGAACTAGAAGTTATTGCTGATTCAAGCTGTCTTACCATGTTTGTTGTATTTTCCATGCTGAAATCAGAACTCATGCTGCTAAGAAACAGCCCTGGCTAAATTAAAGCTACTCCGTAATGCTATGTTTTTCTTTTATGTCAAGCCTGTTATATAGAGCTAGACTTAACAATGAATCTACTACAATGTGGCACAATGACCGGTACTACATAAAGAACAGACTCTCAAACGTACTTATGAAAAGTATGCAACTCTACAAGCAGTGATTTACATAAAAACTTGATCTCTAATCAGTTGTTACACATGTTCATCTTCTGTTTGATTGGTTAGCAAGTCACGTTCATCATCTGATTGGTCAGTAATCACGTACATGTCACGTTCATCATCTGTTTGATTGGTCAGTAATCACCTACATGTCACGTTCATCATCTTCTGTTTGATTGGTCAGTAATCAGTACACCTCACGTTCATCATCTTCTATTTGATTGGTCAGTAATCAGAACACGTCACGTTCATCATCTTCTGTTTGATTGGTTCACCGTCAGTCGTTACACCTCGTGTTCCTCGTCCGTGTCCACAAGACTTCCCGGGAGGCTTGAGCACGAGGCTCGGGTAGCATGGCGAAGTGAACCGACAATCTCAGAACTTTCTTGGTCCGGACCACAGGCTTCATTAACGCTGAGGTAGTTACTTCTTTTGGCGATGTCTGCTGATTGTTCTTCGTTCAAATTCGTCTGAGCATTGGGCATAAATGTCTCCATCCATGCAATGACCTTTCCTGGCTTAGGCGAGGCCGCACGAGGCATGGAGGTACCATCTCTAAATAAAATTAATAGAAGAATAGAGTAACTATGTTAGTTATGGAATACATACACTGTATCTCGGTGAAATGGCCATGAGACGTGCACATGACTCGAAAATTAGCTTGACTATACTCTCGGCTTGCTGGAAACTAAAGGGTGTATTCTTTTGGGACTACAGTCAACTCTCTCTAAGTGGACACCTTCGGGACTAGATTTAGTGTCCGCCTTAGGAAGAGTTCAGTTACAGAGAAACAAGTGGAAATTGGCAAGGGCCAAATCTGCAAGCAGTCTGCCTTAGAGAGGTGTCTGCCTTAGGAAGAGTTTAGTTACAGAGAAACAAGTGGAAATTGGCAAGGGCCAAATCTGCAAGCAGTCTGCCTTAGAGAGGTGTCTGCCTTAGGAAGAGTTCAGTTACAGAGAAACAAGTGAAAACTGGCAAGGACCAAATCTGCATGCTGTCCGCCTTAGAGAGGTGTCCGCTTTAGAAGGTGTCCACTTAGAGAGAGTTGACTGTATTCCTATTCCGAAATAGTAATAACAGAATACACAGAATACCTGTTGTCAGATGCTTCCTCCTTCTTCAAGTCTGCAGGTTTGTAGATGGGGTTGACGCAGCCGGGTAGTTTCACCGGCGTCAGATGTGTCCTCGCCCCAGGGCCTGGCCGTGTAAATGTGGTCTCCATCTCGTCATCACTGTGAGCAGGACTCGTGCCATACATGGGGTTTGCGTAGTTTTTATTGGAGCTCTTTATCTGCTTGTTCTTCCCTGTAAACCATTAGTTGTGGTTAGACGTCGTTTTCATGCATGAGGAAATGGCAGTTTAAGATTGCCGTATTCCGCGCAATCCTCAAACCCCGAAAAGTAAAATTTATTAATCTGATTCACAGCTCGCATTTTTCTAAAGGTGGACACGCAAAAATGACGTTGGCAGTTTGTTGCTGCGATATTTGGGCTACCTCCTTTTTACTGGCAACGAAAACGTGACGAGAGTATTGGAAAATATGGCTTGGGAGTTTTTATGGTTTGCGGGCTGCGGAATACGGCAATCTTGAACTGCCTATTATGATGAAACCCAGCACGGTTTACAGGACGCTATATAAAAGAAAGCAGAAAAGCAGAAACAACGAATTGCATTCTTAATAATTTGAGAAACTCGGCCCTTATCCTAAAGCACAATTATTAAGACGGCTGCAATAGTTGAATTCTTCACACCCCCTTGTAGTCACATGCATTTTCGATGTTTCGGCCGTCAGCTTGAGCTACCCAAAAGAAGTGTTACTGAGATGTTAAACTCACTCGACGAAAATAATCCACGAGGTTTAGTTTTCGTCTTGACTGTGATCATGTGATCGTCCTCGCCCGGGGAAGAATCGTTGCTCAAACTCTCGGCACTAGAGTGGAGCTCATGCGATAAAATGCGACAGCTTCCGGGCGTAGAGGGCGAGGTACACAAGGCTCTGCAAGCAATGAAAACAACACATGATTCCATGGCCCAGATACATCTCGATTGTCGCCTTTATCTAGTACGCTCTTTACGAGCTGACTCATGCTCTATTCACATACATGTTAGCACTCCATTTTAACTGTCTATTAAATGCGTTACATAATGCAAGAACGTTATATTGCCCCTCATGTTTAAATTATCAGGCCTTGTGTCACTGTATCTTTCTATCGATACTTCTACCTACTTATGCTTCGCACATTTTCCAATGCGATGAAAAAATACCTAGCATAATTAAACGTCACCGATTTTTACACTGAGCATGAAACTTTGCTGCTTGTCTATTTTAAAACTGCGCGTAGTCCAGGCTGTGCCTTACCTTTGGGTTTCTTCTGGTACAGGGAAAGTTCCACTGATTTTATGGCTCAGTTCAACCGCTACCGGGTAGCCGCCAGTGATCGGTACTTGAGCCATTTCCATCAACTCGTGTGTCAAGGGACCAGTCAAGGTGATTTTTGGTGTTTTATATTTATCTTTTCGTCCTTTAATCCTAATCACACAATCAAAAAGGATGCATGAGATGCTGGGTCAAATGTACTGTGTAGGCCATCATGAATGTCTTGTCATTATGTCCGAACAGTATGCGGAAATTTGGATTGGATTTTTCAGTACACACCGACATCCTTTACAGATCGATTGTCGAGTTTAAAATTGATGCATTATGTCACAAATTTGTGTCATAGAGCAGACTGAACGACACACTATTCGCAAGATCATTGCTTAGGGTTTGTCGTTCTTGAGATGCTGAGCCTAATGTCAAACAATTTTGTTGAAAAATTTTTTTGTTCACACGAAAATCGCTTGTGTACAAAAAACACAAAGCAAATCAACTCACTGTTTTTCTCTCTAGAGCATTTTCCGTACCAAGGCCGCGCGGTTAACAGCCACTGCCCCCTTAATAAGAGTGTAGACCTACCTCTCTGACTTGTGCTTTCTGATCTTGACGGCCAAGCAAGCCACGAGTATCACTAGAAGAATGGCCCCGCCCACACATCCCCCAACAATAAACCACAGCATGTTTTGCGGGCTCAAGTTGGCTGCGATCACAATCTTGGTTCGCGTCTGATCACGTGATGCTAGCAGTGCGCCCCCAGTGGTTTTGTCCAGCTGAACCCACACAACCTTCTCGCCTAACTCCTTCTCGTCACCTGCGACATTGAGCGTGATGCTTGAATTCCACTGGCCTTCATGCATGTCAATCATTCCGTTTTTAGGCCAAATCATGGTGACGTCATCAGTCGCATAGTCAGCCAGAGACCACTTGATTGAAATGTTCCCGCTGGATCCTTTGGCGCGTTTGATTGGCAGATCTAGATTGGTTACGTCTCTCATCCTGGTGACCTCCACGTCACCGGAACTGTCGTAAACTATTGATTGACAGAAAGAAATACGTTATAAAATTGTTGATGTGGCTCATGGACATATAAATAATCAATGTGTGATAACTTCAGAAACTAAATGTAAATCAGCCCTTTCCGATAGCACTTACTTGAACTATTTTTGTTGAACTGTACTAGTCCATTCTGTGCAGGGAACGACCAGAAGAAAGCAAACTGGGTAAGGTGACAAACATGGACGGTCAACAGTTTTATAGAACGATTCACGTGACTCCACGGCTCTGGACACGTGAGGGACGCGTCAAACCTGTCAACACAAACAAATAAACAAATAAACAAAAACAACACGTGAGGGACGCGTCGAACCTGTCAACTCAAACAAATAAACGAAGAAACAAATACCGTAAAATGCCAAAAATAAGCCCCGGGGCTTATATTTTTCAAAGGTCTTTTTGGGGGGCTTATAATGGGATATTCAGAGGAAACTTTGCGTTTCCTCTGAATATCCCACTGGACTTATAATTGGAGGGAAATTTGTGTCCGCAATTTTCCATGTGCAAATGATAATATTGGGGCGGTAACTAGAAATTCGTGACAACTTAAATTTCTCTGAACATGCCAACTTCAAACACAACAGCAACAAACTTTATTGAAAATGGAATACCATGCATAAATGTCATACCGTATTAAGTTTATAGTTCATACGGTACGCAGTAGTTCAAAGTTCATAGAAATATAACGTGTGAATCCGAAGCGAGAGTGAGTGCACTACGTAAACGACAATAAACTTAATAAAAAAAGCTTAACCGTAATGGTACCGGTATGTGTAATTTGCTTTGGTATATTTTGTATTTGAAGGCAAATCCCAAATATAAGCCCCGGGAGGCTTAAATTCGGAGGGGCTTATCATAGGAGGGCTTTTTGCGCTTCACATTTGAGGGGCTTATTTTCGGAATTTTACGGTATACACAAACCAAGATGTCTGTCAGTGTCTTTCAATGAAGCGATTATATCAACAATTTACTTTAGTTGTGAAGAAGTTTAAACGTACCAACTCTCGTTCTTTGGGTCCCACAGGTACAATACTGGGTTCACCTCCTCTTTCTCCAACTCTTTACTGACAACTTTTTTGTTGGCCTTGATTAAATTGTCCACATCGTAAAACATGGACACAGTGATCGGTTTCTTGAAGTGGTATCCTTCTTGTACTGCATTGCTCTCAGGATCCAGAGCTTTAATCTGAAAGCTGTAGTTACCAAGCTTGAATTGCTGTTAGAAAAGAAATGAAATATTCCCGCTAATATGTAAAAAAATATCAGAGCTCAAACAAATAAACACGCACACGCACACACACACACGCACACGTACACGCACGAGCACGCGTCTGTATTGTGTATGGACCTAAATAAGGAACGAATTGAAATGTGTATCTTACTTTAGGGTGCGTTTTCTTCGGGTTTGTTATCGGGCCTTCGTCTGATACATTCTTCGCAAGGGCATTCTCATCCAAACTGTAACACCGAAGCTTCACTTCACCGCTGACCGCTCCCTCTGGTACATCCAAAGTCCCGTATGTCTTACCCACTCCCCCATCTTCAAGCGATCCGTTGACGCCGACGTTGACGGTGTCGAAAAAGAACGATGCCGACGTTTTGTTGTCGAAGATGTATTCTGATTTTCCAACAATGATGCCGTTGGAGGATACAAACTCGGATACCAGTCCGGCTCCATTCGTAGCCCGAACCGTCGCGTAGTATTTTCTACCTGGTTTTAAGCCTCCGTCTCTGAATTTTGCAAACCATATCGTTGTATTTCCAATCTCTTCGAAATCTTTAACGTCTGTCGTATTAAGCGCGGTTCCCCAGGCCACTTCGTAAGACGTAACACCGCTGTCCGGGTCACTGGCGCCAAAGTAGGCAAAAATCAAATCCAGGAAAACCTAAAAAAAAAAGTCGTCCATAACAATCAGAGAGATGTTTGTGTATACAGAACTAGAAACCTAAATACACAGACAATGGAAGAACGCTGTGACACAACATACCTGAAAATCCATGTCTGGTCCCATGATGCCATCGCGCACGTATTCCATGAATGGAGGAGTAGTATCTATGGTAACGCCGTTACTATAAGCCGCTGAACATCTGCGGGCGCCATTACAAGCGACGACTGTGACGTAGTAAGTGTCATTATGCTGTAAATTGAGTCCATAATGACTTCCGTTTGGACGAAGACCAGTGCTCTCACATTCCCGGATGTCGTCTCTCATTGGTCGAGAACCGACGCACCAGAAATACTCAATGATGTCACTTTGGTTGTCAAGGAAGTCGATCCACCTCGCGTGGATTTCTGCCGTATTGTTAGTGTAGTCAACATCTGTGTCCTGGAAGTCTCGACTTGAGCACTGGCTGTCTTCACCGAACGTCTCGTTCTGTGAGCAGTTCGCGTTTTGGTCGCTGCCGAGTCCGTCGTACACAACTCCAGGGGTTGGGGGTGTAGAGTCGATAATAAAAGGCTCTGAATAGGATGTTGTAGACACGTCCACTCTTGTCGTCTCCAGAAGTGTGACAGTGTACAGATGTTGGGAGCCGGAAACGAAAAACGAACCATTTTCCAGTGCTGTGCTAATGCCCCACGTGACATTGTCGAGAGAAACGAGCGAAGGACACGTGTTCACGTTGCACAAGTTGGTCTCGAATTTAAACAAATCGTCTTTGGGGAGAAAACAGACGCGATCCTTGCAGACAGAACATTCTGAGACAAAGCCACCAAACGATCGCTGGCCTTCCTCACATGGTGTACACGTGAACGCGTCCATTACTCCAGGACTTGATATCCTTGTGCGCACGTGATCCCGAGGACAGTATGTGGTGATATAGACTCGTCCCGTGCCAGCATTCTCACTCAAGTCTGGCCAAGTGCGGACGCCAGGAGCACCGAACACTAACTTGTTACCTCTAAACGAAACAGCCGCCCTCGGGACTCCGTCATCGACTCGTACGCCACTTCCTCGTGCAATGACTCTTCCCAGATCAAGGCACGAGCTGACCTTATTTGAGGATGTTCCAGAGCTGTACAGTCCGTTAAAGCCGATCAAGTGCACTCCATCTCGACCGTCCAGGGTCTGCATTCCAAGTGCAACGATCACCCCATCGTCCTTCGTGGTAGTGTCCAGATTCCCACTGAGATATTTCTTGTTGTTGGTCTCATATGTACATATGCTGGTGTGAGACTTTTGTTTCATATCAAACTGAAGGACGCGTACTGTTCCTTTTCCGGGTGATAATAATACGAGCGCATCAGTCTCTGTAAGACGAAGCGACACGGGTGGTGTTATAGAGAACGAGTCACTGAGGCAAAATTTCTTCAGCAGAGCTAAAGTTTCTCTTGAGTATACAAAGATGCAAGCTCCACTCAGTCCAGACGACACTGCAATCAACCGCTCGTTGAGAGATATCGAGTGTCCAAAACTGGCGTCTCCTTCACTTTGACCAAGAACTTTAGCAAATTTCCAGGTACCATTGTTCTCACGGAACACACCAACAATGCTCGCATTAGTTGCTGAAATTCTCCCACGAACTACTATCACGTGATCGTGAATGGCTATCACGTGTTCTATAGAGTCGGCCCAAGTCTCCTGGGAGCTGCAGCTTGAAGCAGATGTAAGCTTGCACTTGTTGATCTTGACTATCTTTGAAGTATCAATCGGTTCGTTTAATCGTTTGTTCTTGTTATAGATATGCACTTCCCCTTTGTAGAGGAAAGCAGTTACGTTACCATAGGCAACCACTTGTACATCACCCGAAGCACCAAACGTCAGTTTCCGGTGACTTGAAGCTTTGCTTTCTTTCGATACCACGTGCCCCTCTCCAGCGGAAGTCACAACAAGGGAACCATCAGGCAACAACACCACGGATGAACCAAAGCGCTGGACTGGCAAAGCTGGCTTCAAGTGAACATCGCTGAAAACTGTACGAGGGTCTACCGAGGCGTTGGCACAGCAAGGTCCTTCTGGATTAGCGAACCCAGGAAGAGACTTCATGTCCTGTGTCTCTTCAGTTGTGTTTGTTTCGTTCTTATCCGATGTGACGCGCACAACAGACACTGTGAACTCTTTTGTTGGGCTGAAGAGATTGTGATCAAGAATGTACAAGGTGTTGTTAGTTGCAGATGAGTTGTCTCCGCCTCCTCGCACCTCCAGCACCAGGTCTTCTGGCGACGAAATGTACGTGACGTCAGGATCCACTGCACTTTGATTGACAGGCGGTATACGGAGAAGTGGCCACCAACGCGCATGCTCTTTCTCTGCTGCTTTATCTCTGATCACCAGCTTCCGCTGGGGTGGAGGACTGGGTTCTATTCTAATTCCGTCACTTGCTTTTTCCGCAAAGATATTTCCGCCATTGGATACCCGCACGATTCCTCTATAGCTTTGCCAAGCTTCGAGCTGAACAGTTCTTACTGTGGTGTTCCGTTGCTGAGGTAACACATCCATGAAGTCATGAGCGAGCCGCTCGCCATACCACGAACGTGAAGTCAGGAGCCTGGGAACCGACACGTTAGCTGAAGGTTGGGTGAAGGCCACCTGTATGCGCATGCTCGATACGCCCTGTTGGTATCGCTCGATTATATCCCATTGTACGGAAAGGCTTTGCATCATCGCCGTCCAATCTATGTCAGAAATGTTGCTTCTGTTAGTATTTGAAATGTCAATCACTTGAGAAAGCTTGGGATACACTGAGATAACTGTGCACTTGTCGGATATTAGACGAGTCTTCAGCCTCGCTCTGTTGACAGCGTTCACTGTTGCGAATAGCTCTGTACCAGAGGAAATCTTCTCGACTATAGCAGCAGCTTGGTGATGAGTTCCCGTGAAGCTCAGCGGCCAGACGTCGCACTCTGCAGGTGTTGTTCCAACGCACCACTCGTATCCCTGCAGTTCACTCTCCGGGTCTTCATATTCCGGCCACTCTGCGCTTAAGAGATCTTCAGTACACGTGAACTGAATACCATAGACTTCAAAACTTTCATCAGAAGGCAGTGATGATTCTGCTCGGATAGCTGAGTTGTTAAAACTTGGAGCAGCCGTTGTGTTGATAGTCTCACTGCTGCTGTCTTTTAACTTCGGTGGAGTCAAATCAATCAAGACGCCTTTTGTAGTTGCAACAGAAGATAGTCCAATGGCATTTGTCCCCTTGATAGTTGTGTAGTAAGAAACCCCATGCAGCAAAGCCAGTCCAGTGAAAGAGTGACTCAGTGTTAATCCCACATCGGTATAATTTACCACGCTACAGTAGCCTGGTGTTACCCCAAGACAGACTTCATATGTGGAGATCCCGCTTTCTGAATCCTTGAACGGAACCCAGCTACAACAAAAACAAAGATTCTTTACTATCTAACTCAAGGTAAAATTTCACATCGTGTGCGAGCCCCGTGTTTCTTGTGCACAACATGTTATAAAAAATGCACTGAACTAAGTTATACTTGAGTATTGAGTCTTAGTTTTGTGCTTCTTCGCCAAGTCTTGAGATTTTAGAAGCGTACGTCACCTGCAATTGAATTTTCTGTCGATTTGCAGTTCTGTGCAAAAAATAAACTCAAAAATTAATGACCACTGACTCAAAAAATAAGTTGATCACATGGTTAAAAACTTCATTCCATGGCGTCAGTCGACGCTGTGTAATCTTATAAATGTGTTTCACGAAAAAGAGACCCACAGAGCCCACGCTGGCTCCTTTGCAGCACTAAATACATGCCTACATAACATATTTAACATATTTAACAAACCAAACAGACATTAATCTTTGACACTATCATTAGGAATGCAATACCTGATATTCAGTCTGGATGAGTCACATTGACTCTGAACTTCCTTCCCAGTCTCCTCCCAAGCCTTGCCAGCAGATGGAGGACTGAAGTCAACCGTAAAGCCGTCTGAAGTAGCCTCGCTCTGGAGTCCTGCATTGTTCGTTGCTCTGACCTTGATTACATAATGGGCACCAGTCTCCAGGTCGAGCCCTAAAAAAACAAATATGTTAGTCAAATAGGAGAACTTGAAGACCAGGGTACGGCGCCTGCATCTTGTACATAAGTAGGAATCAGGAAGACAAATAGTGCCTCAGGAGCTACCCCTCATACTCACACATACCCGTTTGCTTACACAAGAGAGGTTTGGTTTGGCCAGCAAAGTGCAGAGTTTTGATCAAATACTAAATTTCAGCTCAAAACACAGCAAGGAATTCGTTTTTGTAAGCAAAAGGTTCTCGTTTTCTCAGGCTTAAACTTTACAACAAACTTTACACCTAATAACCAAGGAACAGTCTAGTTTTACTTTGAACAACCGGGCTTTGGTGTCCATCCACAGCGCGACCTTTCACACAAATCATTCTAACGTAGATTATCTAAATTTGACAAGTTAGATATAAATCATCATATTCTTTTTTGCTTGACAAACAAAAGTACAGAAATGTCGACACTATATAAGGTGGAGACGCCAATTATTATACATCGGTAATTACAGACATTCAACCGTATCTCGTCTAGCTTTGAGCTACAATACTGTACCGTGCCTGGTCTACACTGTACCTGTGATGGTAACATTGGTAACTTGGCCCACGTCAACAAATGTCTGTGGACAGTACGACGAGTTGCGCATGTCACAAACGGCAACTTCATAGGACTGGACGCCACTCTCAGCATCACTAAAGTTGAACCAACGAGCTGTGACGTCATCATCTCCGTAAAGGAAGTCCACATCAACCGAGTCGCCGTCAAGAACTTGACCTGGCAGGGGAGGGGTGGTGTCCACTGTGACACCATCTGACGTTATTTTCGTCATCACGCCGGCACCGTTAGTGGCCTGCACTGTTACGTAATACCGCTGCCCGGTGATGAGGGGCTCGTCTAAAACTCGGTGAACGGAGGTTTCAGAGGGTTCAATCTGCGACTGCGTGACCAAGTCGCACTTTCCGGGTGCTGTTCCTGCACACCACGTGACCTCAATGACGTCACTTTCGGAGTCCTCGAATCCATTCCAGTTCGCACTGATGTCCCTTGCACTTTGTTGGATGTCTATATCTACACCGTTTTTATCGCCATCAAATAAGGTCTGAGCACCTACGGGTCCTGGAAAATATTATACAATTTTTTTTAGTTATCATGCATTCTATTTCCGCTCAGGGAGTAGAAACCAACAGAAGTCTTCCTGAAGCCTGCTCTAACCCGGACGATCAAAAGCAACATAATACCATCATACACATTTTCTAGCATATTCATATTCTCAGTCCGTTTGGGACATTCAATTGAATTGAGTAGCACAAACAAAAAGAAAGATAGCACGAATCGTAGGTGTGTGTGATGTCATACCGTCACAGAGTGATATAAAGACAAACCTGTTCTGTCCACAATAACTCCATCTGAGGACTTGACTGCAGTTTGTAACCCAGCCTGATTCTCAGCCACAACGGACACATAGTATGTTTCCAAATGCAGGAGAGTGGAGTCAGAGATGGAAAAGCTCGTCTGGTTGACGATCTCAGTAAAGTTCCCGATGTTGCATTCGCTTGGTTGTGTTCCAATGCACACAAAATACTTTGAGATTCCGCTTTCTTTATCCCAGAAGCCGTCCCATTCGACAGAAATCAGAGAGTGAGTAAAGTGCTCACCCTCAACAGGCGAGTTCTCGTTGTGAAGGACTTCCCCGATGCTCGGCGATGTAGAATCAACCATGAAGCCATCGGATGACATCTCTGCTGAAAGTCCGACCTTGTTAGTGACGCGAACAGTTGTTGTGTATTGCACTCCTTCTTGAAACTCTAAATCCGAGAGGCAGATAACCGAGCGGTTGCCTACATCCGAACCCTGGACAAGACAATCTTCAGAGTCAGTTGAAGAGCAAACGGAGACTTCACTTGAGGCAACACCGCTCTCTAAATCAGCAACGTCCCACGACACACAGTACAGGTCCTTAGCTGTAACAAAGTCCAGGTCACGGCCCTCCGTTCTGTTTATCTGCAAGTCCAGGACCTGTACACAAGATGAAAGTTCAGAATGAAATAAGTTACTTGATCCGTTATCTACCTATTTTATAACATTTTATATCAAGGAGACTCGTAACGGCAGCAAGAACATTGAGAGAACACAAATAACCTGAATACCACACTGAGAATTAAATAATATGACTGCACCAATCTAAGGTGTTTATGAGCTTTTGTTCAAATATGTCATATGTTTGAGAGCGATCTACAAAGAAGCTTATGAAAGGGGTTTGGTTGATAGTAAGTTTTGTTATAAGATTAACTTCAATGAATCGCTGGACAAGATCAATGCACTATTATTACCTGACGTATAACAGGAGCTGAGTTGTCAATCGTTACTCCGTCGGTAAACACTCGGGTTGTCGCACCTGCTCCGTTATAGACCGTCAATGTCACAAATACGTCCGTTCCTGCTGTGAGCAATGGGGAAATCTGCTGACCAACCGACGCGCTGTCGCCAACGTCAGCCTGCGCTATGACGTCACAAGAGCCTTGCTTTGTACCAGCGCACCATTCGTATTTTGCGATACCGGACTCTGGATCCTCAAACTCGTCCCAGTTCGCTGAGATGAAGTTGTCCTCGGGCTGCAGGTCAAGATCAACAAGTGTCTGTCCATCTCTGATGGCCTTGCCCACTGGTGGGGTACTGTCAATTCGTACTCCATTGGACGTGGCTATTTCTTGGTAGCCCGCAGCATTAGTGGCCTGGATGGTAACAAAGTACTGACCGGTATGGTTAAGCTGAAGACCACTGATGGTTCCAGCGAGGTTGATACCGACATTTATAAAGCCCCTGATGTCGCAAATTTCTGGTTCACTTCCGACGCACATCTCGTAGCTCACGATCCTGCCTTGTAAATCGCTGAACGCTTGCCAGTTTGCCGACATAAAGGAATCTGAACTTTGCACAAAAATGTCTTTACCAAGTTTATCGCCATCAAATACAGAGCCAGGCTGTGGTGTTTTACTGTTAAGGATGAATGGATTAGACACAACGTCTGTGAACAAATGGACTTGGTTATATGCACGCACCACGAAGACGTACGAAACACCAGGCTTGAGGTCCAGAGCGTCATTTGTCACAGAAGTCTCTTTTCCAACGTAAACATACGGTGTAATACAGTCATCAGTCGAGAATGAATAACACACTGCCCACTCATAATGCCTAACTCCACTTTCAGCATCTGCAAATCCGTTCCATTCAGCTTTGATGGCTTCACCTTGCTTCAGATAAATTAACCCTGGCGTGTTTCCTACAATGACGTTTCCCTGTTCCGGTGGAGTCGAGTCAATCACCAACGCTCCTGACGTAATTGATGACGTCATGCCAGCACCGTTCTGTGCTTTCAGAGTGATAAATATAGATGTTCCTGACGTGAGTGGGTTAGAGAAGCCGTATGTGACGGACCATTTCGAGGGATCGATCTGGATCCACGATACCAAGTCGTCTTTACCAGCTGAAGTTCCAGCGCACCAAGCAAGCTCTGAAACTCCGCTTTGTTCATCACTCACTTTGGTCCATGAAAACAATATTTCATGAGCGTCGCTTTGTATAGCTGCTTCAAAATTAATGTTACCAACAACAGGGGGACTGGCGTCTAGCGTCACTCCATCTGAATAAACGCTTTCCTTCAGGCCAGCACCATTTGTTGCCTCGATAGTGACGTAGTAACGTAGACCTTCTTGCAGGGCAACAGGATGGTGAAAGCTGGTTTCTAGTCCGTTAGCTGTCAGTTCGTGAGTATCGCATTTACCTAAACAACAACAACAACAAGCAAAATCATTCATATTATTGTCAAGTACACAAAGCTTTGAATAGCTACAAATTATGAAAGGGCATTAACATCAAACACATACCTTGATTTGTCCCAATGCACCAGCGATACTCTACGATTCCGCTCTCGGGATCTTCAAACCTGTCCCAGTGCCCTGACAGAGCTCCTCTTTCTCGTTGATAGTCTATGTCCACGAAACTATCTCCTTCAGGTGACGTTCCATTCCCATCGATCACGTGACCAGCCACAGGTGGGCTCCAGTCCACCACAATCTGTTGTGACGTCAGCGTCGTCTCCAGTTCTAACATATTCACGCCAGTCACGGTGACGTAGAAGCTTAGACCTTCAGACAAAGTCAAGTTTAGCGTGTCCAGGTCGACCGAGCGGCTCAATCCACTGACGCGACTGAAAGACATGACGTCATCTTGTTGAGGAAAACTTCCAACTCCGATCAGAAAATACTTAATTCCACTTTCAGGGTCTTCCATGGACCACGTGACAACTGGGGCAGATGGAGAAGTGACGTAGAGAGTCTCTTTTCCTGTAGCCGGGGAAACGTGAATAGCCTTGCCAACGGGAGGAGTTCGGTCAACAGTCACACCATCTGAAGTAGAGCTGACTGTTTCACCTCTGGTGTTCTCAGCTTTGACTGTGACGTAATACTTAGTTCCATGGGAAAGTGTCAGATTGTGAAATCGATGGGCAGACGTTTTAAGGTGATGAATTTCCATGTAAGGCCACTGACAAACGTTTGACATTCCAGGAGGTTGATCTCCTATACACCAATCGTACCGGGAGATGCCAAAGACAGGATCCTTGAAGCCGTCCCAGTGTGCCCAGATCGCTTTGTCGTCCATCTGGAAGTCGATATCTCTGGCACTTGTCACTGGACCGTCGTTGACTGTACCAGGCGAGAACTTGCCAAGGATTACTAACATGCCCAGTGAACAGTCGGTCCTTTGCAATCCCGCTCCATTTGTTGCTCGTATGCAAACGAAGTACGTCTTATTGCTTGATAGCGTTTGATTCTCGATCACAGTACCACCAACTGAGTCTTCATCAGTTATCACAGTATACAAACTGTCGTCCTTTTGTTTGATGTCCTGGGCGTTTGTTCCGACTGCCCAACTATACTGATCAACTCCACTCTCAGAGTCAATGAAACCGGTCCAAGCAGCCACGAACGAAGCACCAGATACATAGTTCTTACTACGGTCGTAACTCTTTGGAAAAACGTAATGAGCAGTGACGATTCCCGTGGTTGGTGCTGTTCGGTCAATGACCACGCCATTAGAAGCTGTTGTGCTGGAGAGACCTGCCTTGTTTATCGCGATCAGAGACAGGAAGTACGTTCGACCCAACGAGAGAGGAATGTTGGTGATGGAGATGTTTGTTGTCGATGTTGTAACTTCTGTGAAGTTCTTGACATGAGTTGAGTCTGGTGCTGTGCCTATTCCCCAAGCAAGCCTCTTCAAACCACTCTCCTGATCCACTGCTTTCCACATAGCATAGAGGGAGTCAGTTTTTGGGTTAAACGACAACTTTAGATCTTTAAGTGTAGGAGGGGTGCTGTCCACAACAACTCCATTTGTCCAGTAAACTGATTTCATTTGAACCCCATTGGTGAGTTCGATGCCCACAGTGTACACACCTCCTTCTTTGTAAACGGCCGTCCTCTTCCCTCCTCCAGTAATTACGGCAGTTCCGGACGAGTTTACTTTCATTTTGATAGCGTGGAATGGCAACATTACTTCTCCTGTGACAGAACTCTTCACAGAATATCTGTAGAGAGTGATGGAGGACTCGTCGTCATGGCAATTCCAAGAAACTGTCATCTTATTTGTTTTAGGTACGTACTGAACATCATGTTGATGGCTTTTGTCGCCATCCCAGACCTGGTCACAAACGGCAGGAGTGGTATCAACAGTAAACCCATCTGAATCAAGAGTGGTATTCAGTCCAGCAAGGTTGACTGCGGTGACGTTTAAGTAATATTTTACGCCATGATGGAGAGGGCGGACAAGGTTTATTGTCGAAGACGTCACACTTCCGTCACGCGTGAACGGACCCTGTGCGTTGATGTCGTGCGCTTGAGAGAAAATATAAACAACGTATTGTTGAATACTGCTCTCGGGGTCTACAAACTTCCACTTGAGAGATACGTTCAAAGTTGATGCTTGATAGTCTCCATCGACGATGAACAGACCCTTTGGAGGGGTGGTGTCATAAACGACTCCATTAGAGGTTGCCAAAGTCCGTAAACCTACTTTATTAACGCATCGTACAGTAGCAAAGTAGCGATAACCTGAGCGTAAGGCTGTCTGCACGGAGAATGTTTTCTGGTTGGAGGCTAGAGTTGTAAAGTTCACGACATCACTTCCACCTGGTTGCAGGCCAAAAGCAACTTGTATATTGTCAACTGATGTCTCTGGATCCTCACAGTGCCAGGTCACAGAGAGTATATCAGCTGAAATAGACTGAAGATCTGCTTTAGGGTCCAAGCCATCACGAACAGCGGACGTGAATATTGGGGGAGTGGAGTCCACCATAACACCATTGGATGACGTCACAGCACTTGGCACGCCCAACACATTGTAGGCGACAACACTGGCGTAGTACCGCTGGCCACTTGTCAGCTCGGACACTTTGAGCCTGGAGCTTGCTGACGAGGTTACTAAGCCGACGTCTGCGAAATCCTGGATATCACTTGAACCAGGGGTGGTGCCAAATGCAAGTTTATAGCTTACTATTGCTGTTTCTTGCTCTGTAAAGTTATTCCAGGTCGCTCTCAGTATGGAACCTTCCGTTTGCACCTCACGGTCTTCTCCAGGTCTTCCATCAGTTACGTCGCCTGGCACAGGTGGCGTCGTGTCAACTAAAACGCCAGTTGATGCTTTCACAATTTTATTACCAGCTCTGTCGACGAGCTTGACACATGCGTAACACCGACGTCCAGATATTAAATTCAGGCCTGACATCATGTAAACGTCTGAGCTAGCTTGAGCCTCCACAAATGGTTCAACGTCACATGTGCTGCAATCTGAAAGACTAGAGAGTCCGACAAAAGCATTTTGAATCCCGGAAAAGTCAGTGAATCCCTTCCAGTGGACACGGTAGATGTTGGCGTAGCTGTGGAACTGTGCATCAGAGAAACCCCAGCCATCCATTACGATGCCATTACGCGGGGGCTCATAGTCTGCTTGTAAGGGCGCTGATGACTTGATGCTGAGAAGTCCAGCGCTATTGGCTGCCCAAACTGTGACGTAGTAGCGCCTTCCATTTTCTAGTTTATAAGCCCGCGGTGCTGTCCAGTTGGTGCGAAGTGAAGAGACAGGGAATATCAATTGAAATGACGTGTATGCCATGACGTCATCGGCTCCAGCGTAACTTCCTATCCCGACCTTGTACTCGGCGATCTTGGAGAGGTCATCTTCTATTTCAATGTAAGCTGTGAATGTGAGAGAATCAGCGTTTGTGTACTGCACGGGGTCACCTGAGACGCCATGCTGGACGTGAGTAATCACCGGAGGGCTGCTGTCCACAATGAACGTGTTGGAGAGACCACGGCTTCTCACTCCCGCGTGATCACGAGCCTCAATAAGCACGGAGTAAATGCCGTCTTTCATGCTAATACTGCGACCACTAAACCTCACCCGCCCAACCTCCTTCACTGGAGCGAGAGGAGCGTCTTCTATTAACGAAAGAACAGAGAAACCGAAGCCTCTGATGCCGGAGTGGATATCATAGAAGCTGTCATTACTGCATTGTTTCTGATCGAGTTTCTCTGATTCCCTTTTCTGATCCGCCAGGCACCAGTCCCATCTCGCCCAGGCGGATTTAGTCAACCACTGGTAATATTGCGGAGGGCCCTGGTATCCAGTTATGACGTCACCAGTATGAGGAGGAACAAAGTCGACCACAGCGCCATTGCTGCTGCCGTTGATGCACATCTGAACTCCGTTGCACCCCGTTACGGTTACATAGTACCGTGTACCACTTTCCAGCACGACACCAGTTAAAGTAACTTTAGTACTCGAGCCGACATTCTCAAATTGCTTCACATCTGCAAGCCCTGGTTTTGTACCCAGGCCTATCCAATACTCGACCAGTCCACTTTCAGCGTCAACGAAGGCTTTCTCCCAGTGTGCGCTGAAGGCAAAACGCTCACTTGTAAAGTTCTTGTCTCGTCCCAGTAATCCATCCTTGATATACTGCTCAGCGATAGTTGGCGGTGTGGTGTCCATCAAAATACCATCCGATGAGATCGTTCGTTTTAGTTGTGCGCCATTGAACACTTTCACAGTCACGTGATAACGCACATTGGAAAGAATTGTAATGTTACCCAAATCTACAAACTGCGCGTCGTCCTCTTGAAGAATGTTTGCAGTGGAAAAAGGTCTGACGTCATCACCACCGGGGTATGTTCCAACACCGACTAGTTGTGTCTGTATTCCACTCTCGTCGTCCATACATGTCCATTTCGCCTGAATACTCTTAAGATCGCCCACAAAGTCCACATCGTCTTTATCGCTTTTGCTCGTAACGTCAATTATTCCGCCAGGACAAAACGCCGGTGTGTTATCAGCCACGAAGCCATCTGATTGGACAGTTGTTTGGAGTCCGGCAGCATTTCTTCCCTGCAGTGTAATAAAGTACAACTCTCCAAGCTCCAAGGACAAGCCATCCATCATAGGTGTGCGCTGATATACGGGGATGTCTACAAACGGTGTTACAGAAATGCCCGACCTTTTGTGGACAATCTTCCATGCGTATTTCACTACAGGGCTTTCTGGGTCCGTAAATTCGGCAAACTTCGCGCGAACTCGTCTCAAGGAAGTTATGAACTCAGAGTCGTCCTCTCCCGCACCGTCCCAAATGTATCCAGCGACAGGAGGCGTTGTATCAATAACAACTCCGTCACTACACATGACTGTCTTCAAACCAAGTTTATTCATTACAACCACCCTGGTGTAGTACTTTCGTCCGTGTTCAAGATTGTAACCAGATGTTTGGATCGTAGGCGAGTCCCCAAGAGGGGACATTTGTACGACGTTGTCTTCTGTGTCGCCTAATGCGCATCTCGGAGATTGAAATACTCCCCACATCACACTGATTACGTCTTGTGGATCGCTACTCAAGGCGTAGTTCATTCCAACAGCATAGTTATCTGCCTGGTAGTCTAAATCAATTCCAACTTCAGCTCCGTCGTACAGGTGGTGTATTTGGGAACTACGTCGTTTAGCGATTAGTGTGGGACATTGTGCCAACGGACTGTCCATTCCCTGAGCATTGGTGGCAAAAACCGCAACATGCACTTTTCTTCCATGCATGATTTCAAGGTCAGGGACAACCAGACTGAGCGAATTACCGGCCCAGGCCCCAAAATCATCTCCCGATCCTTCAATAGAGCCCATCAAGACTCGGTAGTTATTTATCTTGGTATCTTCATAGAATCCATGCCACTGCACGAAATACTTGGTGTCAGTTACCTGTCGAGCGGTGCAGGATCCAGACTTGGGGGGAGTAGTGTCGACGTCTTGCTTGCAATTCGTAAACAGAGTTCTGTCAATCGTACGGGCCGACCACCACCACTCTGCAAAGGTTTTCTTGCTGCACCATCTGATCTTAATTGAACAACCAAACAACTTGCATTTTATCCGAATACAAAGGCGGAAGCGATACCACAACCAGACTCTGATGCGTAAGGGAGTCATTCGCATTTTGAGCTCGATGCACGCCTTGAGTGGCCACTTGTCGATCTTCACTCTTAACTCTGGGATGAGGTACGTCTCAAGTAGAACCGCCTCGATGGTGATTCCGGCTTCCACGATAAAAAGTGGCACACTCGCCCCGGCATAGACGGAGATCCATGCTCCAGGGATCAAACCCAGTTTAAAAATCCGATCCCTCATACAAATTTGTCCTTGCCAGTCGATCACGTAGTATCCCCCAGCGCCAGCAAAGAGTCGGACAGGAATTCCAAAGACTATTATAATCTGGGACCATTCAGGGAAGAACTGTTGATAACGAGGTTCCATTTCACTTCGATATAAACTGGTGCAGGACCCTGGGTCTGCCAAATCTCGTTTCCCGCGTTTCGTCCGTTTGTGGATCGTTTCGAGTTCATCAGAATATATGTCGGCATCGAGAAGCTGCTGTTCTAAGCTTCGTTTTCGTAGAGATCCACATTGCCTGTCTCCAATAGCGAACAATCTTCTGGGTCTGATAACCCAGTCGCCCATTACTGAGAACATCAAGCAGTTCTCGTATATACCAAAGGTTATCTTAAGTATGGGTAACCGTATTCTGAAATATCGGTCTTCGAAATCTCCAGCGATCTGTTCAATCTTTTCTTTGTCGGAAAATGTACCACTTGAAAACGCAACGACAAGGCGAGAACTGTCGACAGCTTGAACAGACTCCAACCCTGAAGGAGTTCGCACAACTCTTGCTAATGTGTTTTCGCCCGTCTCATATCCGGAACTAAGGTCGTGGAATTCAATTTTACACTGAAATCCAGCTATCATTGCACACTTTGAAACACTGACGTAGGTGGTGTTGAACTGCCTTACGATAGCCATGCCCTGAGCGTTCTTGCCTACGTAGATCACTTTATCTGGGGTAAGACCTTGCTTGACCAGGTCACCATTCACGGCCAATCGATATCCGTAGGACTTCCCAGCATTGCCATCTGTGACCCAGAGGAAGTTCGTAAGTTCGTTATACGACACCGAGCTGGCTACTCCTTCCACTGAAATTCCCCCAGAGACACCGATCCATGAAGGTTTCGGAGATGTTAGACTGCGTGTTACTGAACGTTTGGACACACGGTATATCTTAGACGCCTTACTGTCGCTGATCCAAATCATATCCCTGGCGATAGCAACTCCGCCAATTGCGACACTGAAAGGACTTCCTGAACTCCCAAGTTGAATTATCTTCTTAACGCTTCCTGAACTTCTCAGATTTGTCACAACTAACAGTGATGCCCTGCCTTTATTCCCAGCCACTCCGTGCATTCCTAGTAACATCTCATCTTCAGAAAGTTGCGCAATGCCTTCAACTTTGTAGTCATCGAATAAGCCAGGAGTTAACCAGCGATCAGCACCTTTCATAGAGGAAAGGTCATCTAAGTGGGGAAACTTCCACGTAAAAATAGTAGAGTAATACAGTCCTGAAGAGCGTCTGATGGATCTGACGCAGGCAGATTCTGAGCAGTACGGGTACTGATCCCATGGTTTGTAGTCTCTTGGATCGAGGCCTCGCTGACGTAGTTGTAGCTTGTTGAGGAAGTCAGTAACTTTGTCTAGAAAACCGTTTACCTTGCCAGTGGCGTCTACCAACACCTTTCCGTATTTATCCAAATATGGCTTAACGTGATCGGTAAGCTCTCCTGTTTCTGTCAGTAGATCCACAATTGGGTTGGATAAAGATGTTGTCACTCCCTTCAGGTTGTCTGCATAATCAGAGGCTCCTATAAGAATAGAATCTAACGCCTGCATCACGCTGTTTACATCTTTGGTTTTCTTCCAGAGTTCATAAGACATCTTTAGTTTCTCACGGACTTCCGCTATTTTCTGCACATGATCTTCAACAGCGTCATCGTAGACACTCCTCATTGCCTTGAATGTAGACTCAACCAACACTTTAACTTTTTCCTGCATTTCTTTTGCTTTCTCTACGTAATCCATTATTCTCTGAACTTTGTTCTTGACGTCTTTGATGGATCGCCTTTGTACATGCCCAGATTGCTGGTCATCTTTGACACGTCTTCCCGTTAATTTTTGAAGTACATCCTTAATCTTTTCAAAGTCGTCTCTCAACGAGAAATTCTTCACTTGCTCCACAAGGAGCTTTACTGTGTCTACAACTGCTGTGATGTTCTCAACTCCCTGTTTACAAGTGTCCAGCATGTCAGTAAATCCACTTGCTTCTTGGAACTTTTCCTTCAGGATATCAACTTTTTCTTTGATACCTTTTGCTTGGTCGACAAAAACTTTGGAGACGCAATTTGCACCTTTGATGCATTTTTGAATCTTGAAGTTTTTCCAGGTTTCTGGGACCATGTTGTACAAGACGACCACATCTTTTTTGAGCTCCTTGTATTGTTGTAAGGTGTATTTCCCCACTGATAGAGCTCTTTTGACACAAGGCTGGGTGCTGTCCACAAACAGGCGCTTGATTTGTTGGCAATCTGGTAACTTGCCAGCAGTTTCAAGAATCGGTGAGAAATTTTGGGTGAAAGGCTTTAGGTTGATGAGAACGTTCATTACTTCTTGGACCATGTCGGAAACATCTCGAAGCTCTCCTTGAATTTCGTAAATTGGTTTCTTGATCCGCCTGAACTTCGAAACAGCTTTCGAGATGAACTGCTCTGCTTCCTTGGAAAAGAAGTCATCGACCTCTTGGACGACATTAAAGCTGGACAAGCGACTTATTGTGTCTCCTGCAATCACCTTAAACTCGCTACAGATATCCCGCACTTTTTGGTCATAGTCAATGCCAAACTTCTTTCGTAGATCGAGCTTCTTTATCTCAGCTTTAAAATTGGTAGCTCGTTGGGAGAAATTTATGATGTCGTCAGCGGCTTTTTGGGCCTTTCTTGAATACTCTGGTAGGTTTGTCAGACGTCGAAGAACGTCGTTAACCTTGTCGGCAACTTCTCGGACAGTTCCAAGAAACCCTTTCTTGGTGTTTATAATTGCTAAAAAGTCTGATAGTATCCGGGCAATACGGGAAATCTTTCCAACACGAGCTGCCATGTTTTGGTTATACCACGTTTCCACCTTTGTGACTGCAGTTTTTAGCTCTTCTCCAACTTTAGCTATATCGGTTGCAAGAGGACCAATAAACACATCGAGCTCGCCTAGTGCTTCATGTGCGGCATCTTGTACATCGTCGATTATCTTTGCAGAGAAGTTAGCAGCTTCTGAACAGGCCCCTGTTACTCTTGAAGTCGTGCCGTTTGCAAAGTCCGTCACCTGGTCCGCGAGATTTTGTATTTCCTGCAGTTTTGAGTTTAACTCTTGAAGAGAATCTGAGACGAAACCCCTTGTCGCTTGGGTAAAGTTTTGCTCAATTTCGTCAATGAGGGAGTCCACGACCATAGTAAAGTCTAACATTTCGCTTAGCGCTTTTTGAGTAATGTTCTCGACCTGCTGAAGAACTTGAATGCCCTCTTGTTCGACGTTCTCACCAAAGTCTTTGAACTCTTGTGTAGAATTCAACGCCAATTTGTAAACTTTGCAAAGCTTGTGTACACTTTCTTTAGCAAATTCTACCATCGACGGGCCAAGTTCGTTGAAAAAGTCAGCCAGGTCACTGATAGCCGTTACATTAGCAGAATTCCCATCGAGGCTTGATATGAGATTTTCCAGGAATTCTTGGAGTATTTGTGCAGGATTTGTCGCGTTTGGAGACAGTCCGCCCGGAAAAAGTTCCTTAAACAGTGACGTCAGATCAAGGTTATTTCCAGGTAGGATGTTCTCAAAGAACTGTTCAAGACTGAAGTCTGCATCTTTAAACTGTTTGAAGAAATCGCCAAGTTTCCTGAATATGGCCAGAAACTGCTGAAAATCGGGAGCCTTCAAGTTCAAATCAAACCTTAGACTTATCTTCCAATCAAATCGGAGCCCAAATCGAAATCCTCTCCAAGGTATTACCGCTGGAAGTCTTGACTCGAGTTCTGGAAGGCGCAGTCTTGGTAAGCGTAAGGATTTCAGGGCATCAAGGACTGTTGACATATCTAAAAAGTTGTTTGAAAAGTTCAACAGCCTCAGTATCAAGGTCTTAAACCTTTCCATGTAGACGGTGAAATGGATTGAGAACTTGAAAGGAAGCTGAAGTTGGAATCCGCCTGGCATTTTGAATCCGAGGGACTTGAAGTAGTCTGCGATTTTATCCAGGTGAAGAGAGATCGATATTCCTTTCAAATTACGGAGTAAAACGTCTATTCGGAAGTTCGCAGGCAAGTTATGTGGAAGATAAATAGCGATCCTATCCACGATACCCAGAATTTTATCCAAGGCAGCGATGACCTTTTGGAAAACTTCATCGATCAGGGTTAACTTGCCGAGACTTAACTGAATCTTGTTTATCTTACCATGCATCCATTTCCAGTTCTTCAGTCGTCTCAAAACATCCTTGAAGAAACCTATAACTTTCTCGATCAGTTTGACGGACTTCAGGGGCTTAAAAAGATTCTTCACGAAGTCAACCACCTTGTTAACGAAATCAACGAACTTGTCGATGTATAATGGCACCAGCCCCTTTAATTTCCCCTTCACTTTTTCAATCTGATCAACGATGACATTTGATATGCTGTCGATGTTATTCAGGAGATCGTCCCCGGCGTCTGCAATGGCGTGGATCAGATCCTTAGGGAAATCATTCTTAAAGCTCGCGGAGGCCTTGAAGGCAGCCTTCCCTTTGAGCACTTCAAAACCAAACTTCAGGATGTGGGCTTCAATCTTAGCGAGGTTGTCTAAATTTATTTCAAAGCTTCCTCCAAATATGCCTATCCTCAACTTAGCTTGATTAACGAATTGTATGGCTGACTCGGCGCCGAGCCATTTTCCACCAAAGGTTTTGCCCCAGTTTTTGGACGGGCCAACTTGAAACTCTCTGGGCCGCAGCAAGGGGATAAGAGCCCTTTTCTGTCGCCTAATGACACTTCGCTTCTTTCTGAGATGAAGAGCCTTGGGATGCTTCCCATGATTCTCCAGGAGCACCTGAAGTGCTGAGTCGAGGGAGTCTTCTTCGTCGGCGTGCCAGAAAGCGTGTTCAAGAGCCGCAACCATTGGTTCCTCTAAGACTTGGTGGCGTTCAATTAAAACGTTCACCACTGTAGTTTTGACATCATTATGCTCGTCTTCATACAAAGCTTTTATCAAATGATGATCAGTGTGCTCTTGAGGGAGTTTACGCATTGCAGACATCACCGCTGACCTGATACCTGAGCTATCGTGGTCGGCATGCTCCAGAAGTACGGACAATCCAGACACGTGACCAAGGTTTCCGAAAGCCCAGATGTGATCTCGCAGATACGACTCGTGTTCCTCTGTGTCAGCTTTGTACAATTTCGACTTGTTTTGATAGCTGGTGTGAATCAGTTCAGCGACTCTGTGATGAAGAGTTTGGTTGAAGCCCGCCAGTTGAGCTCGTTTCACCAGACCGGACAGTACCAACATCGCCATGGCGGACACCTCCTTATCCTTGTGTCCTTGTACGGCCGACTCAAATAAGGCGTCGTAAAGTTTCTGGTGTAAAGGGCCTTTCGGCAAATAAAAAATCCCCTGCAGCAACGCCTCATATTCATATTTAGACAGCGTGTTGGGATAGTTTGACTTCAGCACCTGTGCTAAGATATCTTGCGCCTCAAGGTCACCATGCCAGGCAAGGCTGCTGGCTAATATTGCCCACGAAGTTATGTTTTGGTGCGTGCGTTGGGTAAGAATGTTACACACCCTCTTGAAGGCCTCTTCATCGTTTCGAATCAGGTAATTTAGTTCCCGAGAGCAATCGGCAATTTCACGTTCTTTTACCGTTCGGTCTGTAAAACATCTAATGAGTTCATACAGCGGTCTGGTCTGTCTGGCCTCCTCTCCGCCGTGATCCTTCCAGTTAATCTTCGCAGATTCTTTAAATACCAGCGTTTGACGTTGGAAATTTCTTGCACGTTCTGTGTGATCATCTTCATCCATCGTTGACCTCCGGGTCCGACGGTGTTTCGACTGAGAGCATGATCGTAGCGTCAGCTTGCTGTAGCCTTTGGTGGACATCTCTATATCCTGATCAGGGAACGCATCTAAGTTGTCTGCTCGAGCGTGACCTCTTGATGGACGGAAATAAGCCTTGTTTGTTCTGTGCACCGTGTGAATCTTTCCCTCTCTAACGTGAACATGGACGTCGTGCTCTGACTGGGCTTTGTGTTCTCCGCTCACGGGCATCCCATCTGCAAATTCTTCATAGTCGAAGTTCGTCCACGTTCTGCGCAGTTGAGTGTGGCTCTCGTTAGCGGACAACACAGTGTATTCAGCGTTGTAGTGGCCGGAATCATCGTGTTCTTTAACTCTGTAGCTTTTTAGTAGCCCGGCGTTCTCAAGGTTGAGTTGAAATGCACCAGCCACGCCTTTGATTTAATTACATGTAATTAGATTTTATCCATATATAGATGTCCCGGTTTCTGTGCTCCAAAAGTGATCGTGCATCAAACGTCTTGCTTTCGTTGGCAAATTTGCACATAAGCTTTGTACTAGGACTTTATTGCTACATGCCTTTTGTAATAATTGGTCACATGACCTACAAATAATAACCTTGTCCTCCAGAAACATTTCCCATTCAAATCTTCCTAATATTATTTTCTGAAATTCAAAAATGCTGCCAAATGCTACGGACCTGAAATATCTAAAAAGTCTACTATTACATGTCTGTGCCTGTTCCATTTGTGGTACTCACAAAGGAATTTTCATTTTGGGTCATGTGACGTATTGCTGCAAAAGGTCTCTTCTAAATGTGCAGCTCATGCTTTAACTGAGGTTGGTCATCGGGAACTTGGCAGTGAACGAGCTAAACAAGCGACCAAACGTGGACAAGACGCAGTTCTCCTTCTTTAACTTTTAAGAAGTTCTTCATAAATAGAGTAACATTTGTGTGACTGGGATCTTCAAACCTACAAACCCTACTTGAATTTCCCTACCTTTCTTAAGAGCTACCACTTGCGGGGATTCGCCTTTAGGGACCAACACATCAGCCACAGCACCGTGTTCGTGTTGTCGAAAGTAGAAAGGCTTGGACAACTGATCCTCGAATTCTTCATTGACAGGATGATTGACAAGGACGCGTGCACCACGCGTGCGTCTGAGTCTGGGTTCCCGGATGTCAAGCTTGAGAAGGTGGAGTGGACTCAGGTCGTGACGTTCACTAGACACTGACGTCACATCCACCTATTTTGGGAGAGACGTGGAAATCAATCTAAGTTGCTTGAGCAAGTAATCATACACGCACCAGAACGAGGCTGTGGATATGTAGTTGCTTTTATCAGTTTGTAGAGTTGACTAAACACACATAGCAATATTAACCCTTTAACTCCCAAGCTCAAAATGCAGATTCTCCCAACCATAAAATAAGAAAATGTATGAGTGATGAAAAGAGAATACATTTTTTAATCAGTTGTCATTTGAGCAAGGTATCAAATGCCAAATTCTCCATACTGTATAATATATCTCTGGTGGAAGACTGAAAAGAGAAAATTGAAGTTGATCACTCTTGGGAGTGAAAGGGTTAAGAGAATTTGGGAACAGTTGCTGGAAAGCAAAAGACCTCAGTCTAAAACCTCAAAACGTACGCGAAGTCAATGACTGAACTTATATTCTGCAGAGAAAAGCGCTGAGTCAGCAGTACTTATGAGGTCGCCTCTGTGTCTTAAAATACTTATCCCGTGAGAAATATTCTCCGATCAATAAAATTAATGTCACCATATCTTCCCGTATACTGTAGTTCCGGCAGAAGTCGACCGGAAATAGGGATCACGTATTGTCACGCGGTTTCACGAGTGTTCCAGCGCACGTTTCACCGGGTTATTTCCGAAAAAGGCGTAACAATAGAAGCGCTGATATACAATAAATTGCAATTTGCTGACATAATGTCTCTGAACAGCACTGCTGAAAAAGCCGCCCGATCGGTGTTATTCTTCCTTCAATTTTTTTTCAGTCTCAGTTTAACAATAGAATTTCGATTAGCTTAGAATGACGCTGATAAACTGCCAATGCTCGCTATATTCTGCGTTTTGAATGTGGAAGTGAAATTTTCGTGATCATTAGAAGTTAGACCACCGTTATTAATAAACCATAAGTATACCTTACCGTGTCGCTAAAATAGTACATGACGAACTATACATTTCGCTCCGACGAAGAGCTAGCGCTCGAAATGTCGGCTTCTAATCCCCTTAACACAAGGAGTTCTTTTAACAACCAAGTCATGCATGATCAAAGGCTAATTTTCAATTTAAACTTCAGGAAATGAAAAACTGGTTATTGCATATCTAGAGAACCGTTGCTCAAAACTGTATAAAACACATCGAATCACAGGACCAATACATATAACCCACTACTAATATTGGAAGCTTCTCACTCCTGTGTTATATCTTTGTTTCGTGTTATTTGTACTACATTAACTAAATGCACATTTTAAAATTAGAAATGAGTTTGTAGTTTACCGCTAGTTAAACTTGAATCGGAAGAGTTTGGAAGCGAATTTATCTCGAAATTTCTTTTCAAGCAATTAATTAAACACTAAAGGAGCCCATAATATTGGACCGAGTGAAATGAACGTACTGCATTCCATAGCCGACAAAGTTAGGCAATCACTGGGTCTTTGTAACTGTACTAGTAAATTAAGTCTGCTTGATAGACACACTCTAATCGAGGGATAAGATGCGTAAAAGTTGGTCAAAATTGGCCAATAAAATTAAGAACTTTACTGATGCAGAAACTGTCGGTTCAATGAAAATTGGTAACACATTTTTAAACTCGCAGCTCCCTGCTGCGGTCAAAATACGTTGTTTTACTGCCAGCTTTTTAATGTCTAAAGGCCTGGAAAGTTCTTGATGTATTTTGAGTACCTCGGTGCTACACGTATTTTTCTTTTTTTTTTTTTTTTTTTTTTTGCTTGAAATCTGGAAACTTCAGTAATTATTTTCAACTATGCATGGCAGTGTCTCATACACACTCACGCTCGGAAAACAAATAACCCGTTGCCTGTTTTCTTGCCCATCAGGTACATGTCATTGGGATGCTTGCGGTTAAAACAAGATCCTTGATTTGATTGGTGGTCTTCCGTTGAATCAATATGGGTAAGGCTGAGAGCTTGTCTTAGTGACAAGTCAACCGCAAAAGTTAAATTAGGCACTGATATGAGTGATTCAGCACACGTTTCTCTGAAACGCACTATTCTCAAACTATACCACGGAAACGAAATACCAGATGTGAAAATAACTATTAACGGAGAATAAAGAAGTCGCGACTAATTATTACTTAATTTTAAGTTGGAGCAGGTTAAATAATGCTCACCGACAGTGACATATAACATGCCCCAACGTGAAGTGTTTTCTTCATTTGTACGTTTTGTTAAAAGTTGCAACCTGTAGTCAACTTACCAGCGCGTGGATTTGGAAACCGTCGCTCTCGGTTGAGCGCGATCCACGTGAAGTGTGCACTGCGAGTTCATACGAGTACGTACAGAGCGCGTCATGACCAAAGGAGAGACGAGGCGACAAGTAGGGCGAGGAAGACCGCTTGTGTGGACTAGAAAAGCCCCTGCTCTCTTGACAGTGAGTTACAAAAACCACGAACAGAAGCACTAAAATCCGCGAGATGTGCATTTTGCTGCACAAAGCTCGACGCGTCATGGAAAACTGAGCTTGGCACCTGTGGATTGCGCAGTCTAAATGAATATGCCCGGATATTTGATAATCTATTGTAATAATGTCAAATAAGTGGGCGTCTATTTGCTCCGTTCCAGTTCCGATACAACGTCATTGCAGCACATTGCAACATTGCAATCAGTGTTTGTCCACATTAAAATATATTAATACTGGAACATTCGAGCCGGACTCGAAGGACCCGAAGCTAAAGCAACCGAATCTACCAGGAACGGCTAGCAAGCCTGCAGGAATTGACTTGCCTGATCTGTAAATACTGAGAGATGCGTTTCGTCAGCGTTTTGTTGGGCGTCCTGTCTCTCCTCCTATTGGCGCAGGAATGTGAGTTTTGGCGACGAAGACGCCGTCGCCGTGCCCCGCCGCCGTGTGCAGCTCGAGACTGTGTTGTTGGACAGTGGAGCTCTTGGTCGGCGTGCAGCCACAGATGTGGAAACAGTGGAACACAGACGAGAAGAAGATCACAGACCAGTCCCGCTGCGTGTGGGGGGAGATGTCCGTACGTTTTTGACGAGACGCGCGCCTGTAATCGTAATTCCTGTAAGAACGGAGGAACGCCGCAAAGCGGGCGCTGTTCGTGTCGAGCAGGCTACACAGGAACTTGCTGCGAACTCGGTGAGTTGTAAAAACCTCAATTGCTTCAGTTCTACAAACTTCTTTCTGATTTTTTTTTTTTTTTTTTTTTTTTTTTAATATTTACACTTGATAAATTTCAGTTTCTACAGCGCGCTTTTCGATTTGTCTTTGTCATTCTATGAAGGTATATTTCAATTTTTTTTTGCAAGTACAAATATACATTCTGGATCGGAGGTGCCACAGGTTTTGATGTTCTCAATTTGCTAACGTCATGCTTCAACACACTTACAAACATTTTCGAAACATAATTACTAATCTAAGCTGAACACGTAACCCAAAAGGGCGACTGCACATCCGTCTGCATCGTTATGAAATAACCAGTATGTTCTACAGAACACGTTTCAACAGGTTAATATACCCCGCACGCCTACTGACATCATTCAGTTATTTCCGGCAAACTCCATTAAATACTTCATATAGTTGCGTCTCAACTTGTTTCAGTGGGCTGTTGACTTTTGCGTAACAGGCCACAAATTTTTCGCATGCAGGTATTTAAAAGTTGTTTCCTTAGGACGTGCGTAAAGCCACCTCGCTAAAATGTTTGTCTTAGTCATACTAACAACAGAACCGTATAATTTATGCTCCAACAGAGAGGTCGTCTATTTGTCAATTAAGGTCAAGAAATTTCGTCACACTAATTGACCCGGAACGTGCTCGTTTGCACATACTTCTGAAATAATAAGTCAATGCTCAAAGAATGTAGGTATAAATGCAATAAGTATCGCCGACCGTTTTTGCCCTGATTTTTACACGCGATGCAGAGCTGGCGATAGTTTTATACTTCTGAGGCTCGTGCGGTCGATGGTCTTGAATAAAATCAAACCTCTGTCCATACATGACTAATATTTTCTTGCGTAATCAATGTTTACAATCCTAAGGTGAACGGCAACACCCGGGGAAGTAGAGTGAGTCATTGCGCTATAAATATTGTTAAAAACTTGTTACCAAATCCCTCTGTATCTTTATCCTCTAATCGACTGTGAGCTTTAACCTCGCATTTAACCTCCTTTGTCAACGTCGACGTTTTGACCCAAGTTAGCCTGCGTTTTAGTTCGTTCTGGCGACTGTTTATTTACATTTCCTGTGGACACAAGGTTCTGTTTATTTTGTTTCTGTATTTGTTCTTTTTGATCGACATGGCTTTTAATAACGAAACCTTTGAGTATTGATCTGAGCTGCCTGTGTGTAATGTTCTCTTCTTTTGGCTGTCGCAAAATCTGACATCAAACAACATCGCTGATTGGTCAGATTCATTTTTGTTTTCTATGGTCTTCATTGCGTGCTTGTGAAAACTTGACTGTACAAGATGTTGAGAATCTCTTACTCAGATGCTGACGTAATTACATGCTCTCCTCTTACCTCTCTCGCCCCCCACCCACCCCACCCCCACCTTAAATGTTTGATGGAAAGCGACAGCAAGTTACCAAAAATGAAGTAGCTCAGTTTGAAACACTGAATGAAAAATGTATTAAATAACAAACCTTTCAATCATCAAAATGTGGAAGCACCTCATGCAATGCAGAAGCGTTGTAAACATTCTACACTAAGCTAAGGAAGGTCTGTATTCATCTTGACAGATGTGAACGAGTGTGCCACCCAAAAGCCGTGTCAACACACTTGCACAAACACGATGGGTAGTTACACTTGCCAGTGCAACTCATGCTACACCAAACTTGGAACGAGGTGTGAACTGAGACAGTGCAGAATCAGCAATGCATGTTATGCCTACGGAAGAGTCAACCCAACCAACCCATGTCAGGTCAGTAATTAAAGAGTTAACTTAAATTTTCTCCTTTAGGTTGCTACCAGAAATTTATCATATAGTAAGGAGAATTTGGCTTTTGATACCTTGCTAAGGTGATAGCTGATTAAACTATCAATTCTCATTACATCACTCATACATTTTCCTCTTAAACGATTGGGAGAATCTGCATTTTGAACTTGGGAGTGAAAGGGTTAATCCTTACACTCCCAGGAGTGATCAACTTCAATTTTCTCCTTTAGGTTGTTACCAAAGACATATACAGTATGGAGAACTCAACTTTTGATAGACTTGTTTAGATGAAAATTGATTAAAATATCAGTTCTCACTACAATACTTATACATGTTCTTCTCGACTAGTTCAGAGAATCTGCATTTTGAGACACAGCGATACATGTGTCAGTTTTCTTGATTGATTTTTGCTCTCGGAACAAATGCGTGGATTATTTTGAATTCTTGTCGTTACAGAACTGTAACAGTGCCAACAAGCTGGCCTGGACAAACAACAATGCTCTGAGTTGCAATGACGGAGTCGCCTGTACTAGGAATGATCGCTGTAGTAGCGGGAGATGTGTAGGGACGGCATTTTCGTGTTTGTCGTGTGAGTATTGCTCCAACGATGCTTGTCAAGTGAAGGCGGGATACTGCACTATCGTTGTAAACGGAGTGAAGACTTGTTTTAAACATGGCGCCCTGAGGCCAGGGTATTCATGTCAGGTAAGCAGGCATTTTCTCCGTTATTTAGTTCAGTTCAGACAGCTACTATAGGAATATATTCATCATCAGAGTTGCCACTAACTACACATCGGCTATAATAGAAGTTACGATGTAAGTTACTAATTCAATTCAGTTACTTATTTTACGTCTTATACATCTTTGTGCTTGTCTCCCTTGATTGTTTCACACGTACAGCGCACGTATAAACCATAAAGCTGGTGTTACACTGGTTGATTTGCAACGACGATTTGCAACGATACGATGTTGCGCTAAAAGTCGTTGAGGTGTAACACCCCATTGCGAACAATTTTTCGCGATGTTTGCAGTGCTGCAATGCATTGCAAGCTTTTGAAAGCGATTCAAAAACTTGCAACACCGTTGCATGAATTTGAAGCAAATCGGCGTTGCAAATCGTCGTTGCAAATCAACCAGTGTAACACCAGCTTAAAAGTGACCACGAGCGAAATAGAAATTACGTGTGAATCGCGACGAACCAAGAAATGTTTACCTTCCTCTCTTGTGCTTGTGTATCTACTTCGTACGTGCAAACCGGAACTACAAAAACAAAAACACAAGCCATGATGAGCTAGTGATCGTAAGTTCAATTATTGCGTATGTTCTTATGCTCATGCGTGCGTTCCCGGCATTCTTTTAAAACAGCAATGCGACAGTAACAACAAGCACTCCTGGACAAACAACAACAACTTACCATGTAGTGACAACAACGTGAAAACCAAGGATGACCGATGCGTGAACGGCGCCTGTCAAGGGACTCTCTACACGTGTCTGCCTTGCGAGACCCAGGACGGGCGAGGCTGTCCGTTGAAGTCTGGGTACTGCATCATACAACACAATGGGCTGCGGACTTGTTTTGGTGATAAACACCTAAAACCAGGAAACCCTTGTCAGGTGAGACCTAAAATGATAAACAGAGGCTATGTAAGTCAGCAATACACAAAACAATTAACAGATACTTTTTTCTTAACTTGTACAAATGGTGCCTCAGACGATATTAATGTTTTATGACGTATTACCATTTAAACCAGTCTCTCGGCTGTTTCAAGATTTACGGGTCATCGAGTTTCTTGAGCTTCAAGAAATTCTGAGCTCGTTTGTCTGCTAGGAATTACTTTTACGTGAGAAACACAAAGATTCAGCGACGGATCCAGACAACTACAAAAAAATCTACTTTGAATGGGAAGAAACTATTGCACCCAAAGTGAAACTATGTACGGCCACTAGAAAGGTATTTTCCTTGCTCTTTAGTGGTGCAGCCCGAGCTCTCGTACAAGCACGTGGTCTAACCGTGAGGGTGTGGCCTGTGATGACAGTGACAAGTGTACACGTGGAGACACGTGTCGTAGCGGCCAGTGTACGGCCACGCCCTTTAAGTGCAACAACCACTGTCAGTTTTGTAACGGTAACAGCTGCAGCCTGAAGACTGGCTTTGGGTTTGTCAACGGAAAGTGCGCATGCAAAATAGGAGGTAAGCCAAGTGAAATCCGAAACAAACCGTTGTTTACCAATATTTGGTATAGTGATCACTTATAGGAAGTTGTGTTTTCGACTACAGGACAAGATTACACTCACCAAGTGTTGAATCCGTCCAATGAGTGTCAGTGGTGCGATTTGTACGATGGCGCAAGTAAAGCCAGCGGTACATGGGCGAACCGTCCCGCCGTGCCTTGCAATGACAAGAATCAGTGCACCAAAAAGGACACGTGCAGCGCTGGCAAGTGTGTGGGCGTGGCGTACTCCTGCCAATCATCGTATCCTGTTACCAGTTGTGTCAGGACTTCGCAGTGCGTAGGAGATGGAACGTGTCGAGACATCATGAGGTCAGAAGGAACAATCTGTCGAGCTGTTGCAGACGGCTGTGACAAACCTGAGAGGTACAAATATCGCTTTTAGAGTGTGCACTACTAGTCTCTGTACTAATGTCTGTATTAGTGTGCGTATTAGTGTCTGTACTTGCATCTGTATTAGGGCCCGTTCACAATAGACAGTTAAAGCGATCTCAGATCAATCTGGGATAAATGCGCACCATCTGAGGTCGCTTTAACTATCTGGTGTTAACTGGCCCCCAGTGTCTTTAATAGTGTCTGCACTTGTGTTTGTCAGTGGCTGCTTCTTTTTGTTCTTTGTTACACTGCGCTTTACCTCTGTCCACTGCCGCTGAACTTGTTTCTTGTCTTATTCGATGTTCTTTCTTCTGTCACTCGATCCACTGTGCGTCTGTTTCCTCTTTATGTTTAACAGCAACTTGCATTGTACGAAACTTTCCATCATTCTCCACAGCAGGATGTCCTCACGTTCATTGTTTATCGCGTCTTTCTCTGAATCTCTTGCAGTCCTTTACAATTTATATTTCGTTATTCTTGTCAGATGCGACGGAAAACTCGGTACATGCCCTGCACAGGTGACAGATGCCATCTCCATAGTAACAGGGACGGTAGCGTTGAAAGATTCCCAGTTCGCACAAAGCATCGCGTATCAATTCGTCACAAACCAACTCAATCTCCAGTTGACAGGATTCTCCACAAGTTGTGGTGCAATGAAACTCAATTGGTATCTGCTGAGCAGTTCAGCTGCCTGTTCTACTAACTCAAACATCAAAGGAATTCTCCCAAATACAAACGCCAAGCAGACTATCACAGGCTTAAGCTTAAAAGATAATCAGGACTACAAAGTTTCTATTTTAGCGCTTGATATGAGAGGCCGCTCTCTGCAGCCGGTATGCACCAGTGTTATCGCCATTGACACGTCACGTCCTCAAGGCGGCTGGGTCCGTGACGGAGCTGCAGCTGACCTGAGCTACCAAGCCTCTAAGACGGTGCAAGTAAACTGGGGTGGAGTTCAGACGAGACACGGAGTGCAGCGTTACGAATGGAAAGTGGTCTACACTCCACACAAAAGTAGCCAGACCTCCGACCTGTTACCGTTCACAAATGTCAACCTCAATACGAAAGCATCGAAAACGTTTAGCATCATCCAAGATGGATCTAAAATTCAAGTGACGGTACGAGCGTATACCAAAGCAGGCTTGTACTCAGACTTCATCAGTGACGGAGTCGTAATCGACAGTTCTCCACCTGTGGCGGGAAAAGTATTTGATGGAAATCAAGCCGGAGTTGACGCGATGTTCGCCAAGTGGACGAACACGTTTAGCGCCAACTGGGAGCGATTCACAGATTTACACAGTCCAATTGCTCGATACACGTGGGCCGTGAAACGTTCAGGTGCTGGACTGCTGACAGCTTTTAAACCTTCTGCACTGAACAGGTATCCAACGATGGCGGGTCTTAACTTGGTATCCGGTGAGAGCTACTGTGCCGTTGTACGAGGATACAATGAAGCTGGACTCTTCACCCAAGCCACGTCGAACTGTGTGCTGATAGACCATGATGCTCCGCGCCCTGGTAACGTAAACGATGGAAGTACGAGTGACGCCGACTACCAGTCGAGTGCGTCCGAGATCTTGGCAAACTGGAACGGATTTAGTGATGGTGCTAAGGGAAGTGGAATCGTCGAATTTAAATACAAAATAACAGACAGCCAAGGTAGTGTGGTTGTCCACTGGACGTCGGTTGGAAACAGCACAAGGTTTACACGCAGCGGAATGTCTTTAACCAGCGGAGAGAAATACCAAGTGACTATTCGTGCAGTTGACGCTGCAGGCTGGACCTCTGACGTCATGAGTGACGGTGTAACTGTTGACACAACGCATCCTGTTTTCAATGGAATGATTGACGTCACCGGGATACAAGACGTTATCAATGGAAGTGTCTGCGTTTACGTGCCAAGCATTTCGTCGCTGAACGTTCGCTGGTCTGGGTTTACTGATCAGCACAGCGGTCTTGATCACTACAAATGGACCGTAGCCCCCTCTGACCAATCACCGAAGGACTCCGACTTCCAACTCGTGCCAGGAAGCGGTTTACCGAGTTCGGCGACCTTCAGTCAACTTTCTCTTACTAAAGGCAAAGGATACTACGTTATCATTCGGGCGTTTAACCGCGCTGGTCTGCACAAAGAAGTTTTCTCGAATTTAGTCATCCCAGACCCCACTCCACCGAGCGCGGGAAAAGTCTCAGACGGCGCGACGTCAGCCGCTGACCTTGATTTTCAGACAGACATTCATTACGTGGATGCAACGTGGACGCCCTTTCCAGAACCTGACACAGCTGTACAGCAGTATTACTACGCTGTCGGCAGTTGTTCCCAAGGCAACTACCACGTGACAAACAACCAGTTTGTCCCTGTTAGTCCGCCCACAGCCACTTCCTTCCAGCTGAGCAATGTGACTTTGGTGAATGGCCAGCGGTATTGCACTAAAGTGAAGGCCCAAAACAAGGCCGGTCTATACAGTGTCGAGGTGTCATCAAACGGTTTCATGGTCGACAAAACGCCACCCAATGTACGCAAAGCTCGAGTTATGGATGGAGACACCGGAGCAGATATTGATTACCAAGCCAACACAACAGCAATGTCGGCCGAGTGGGAGGGATTTGAGGATCTCGAGTCCGGCATCAAGTTTTACGAGTTCGCTATCAGCAGAAATCGAGCTGGAGTCCCGGATGTAAAGCAGTTCCAAAATGTCGGACTTCAAACCAAAGCGACTGCACTTGGCCTGTCTCTTCAGGAAGACGTGTTCTACTTTCTCGTTTGCGCCGTGAACTTTGCTGGACTGCGCACGTGCATCAGTTCTGATGGCGTGCTCATTGATCATTCCCCTCCGAGCCAAGGCGTGGTGCATGATGGGATAATGGAGCCAGACCTAAAGTACCAGTCCTCTACGATATCTATGGCCGCAAACTGGGAAGGAATATGGGACTTGCAGAGCGGCATCGAAAAATTTGAGTGGGCAGTTGGAACTAGTTCAAGTGATAAGTCAAATGTCATGTCTTTCAAAGATGTTGGTCTATCAACTCACGTGCGCAGTGGAGATCAGCTGAACTTATCAAGTGGACAGCGGTATATCGTTCACGTTCGCATCACAAACCAGGGCGGTGCTGTTAGAGAGATTGAATCTAACGGTGTTACAGTCGATGGTACTCCCCCTAAACCAAGCATCGTCTACCCAGGTTTTGTTGGAGACAGTAGATGGCATTATGACGCAGACCATCAAACTTTTTACACTTCCTTCGTGTCTGCATTGGCGGCGCACTGGGACGAGTTTGAAGAGCAAGAGAGCGAGGTTTGGTATTACAAGTGGGCCGTTGGTGTATCAAAATGTGGCACTCAAGTTCAACCCCTCGTTAACATTGGACGCAAGAATAACACTAATACCACCATGGCAGATTTGACGATCAAACATGGCGTGAAATATTACGTGACTGTCACGTCACGGAACAGGGCTGGCCTTCTGTCACGTGCTTGTTCTGATGCATTCTTGATTGACGCGTCTCCACCACAGTTAGGCTCAGTAAACGTTGGCGACTCAAACATAACACACAAACACAAGACGTACATCAGTTCCGAGCTTGTTATTCATTGGTCTGGTTTTATTGATCTTGAGAGCGGTATAGACACGTGTGATGTAGCCCTTCTCGATGAACGTGCCACGATCGCCTTCAGAGAAAAACAAAATTCATCGGAAGGAAGACTTTCTATTCCATCAAGTGTCACACTAACCCAAGGGACGCGATACTACGCAACGGTTAACTGCACCAATAAGGCTGGTTTGTACACCATTGCTTCGTCAGCACTATTTACAATCGACAAAACGCCACCTGTTCAAAACGGCGCAGTATTAGTGGGGACGAGTCGTGATGATAAATGGCAATATCAAGCCACTAGTAATATACTCCGTGTAACCTGGCCTCCTTTCTCGGATCCCGAGAGCCCCGTGGTGAGATGTGACTTCGCACTTGGAACGCAGCCTTCACAAGACGATGTCATCCCATTTGAAGACGTGCAGCTAGTGACTCGCGTTATCAAACACGGTCTCTCACTCGATCATAGCAACATCTACTACGTCACAGTCCGTGCTACAAATGCCGCTGGTCTGAACACTACGGTCTCGGCGCTAGGTCTTGTAATCGATCCAACACCACCTGATGCTGGGAATGACAGCGTTAAGGACGGATCGCAGGCTCAAGATCGAGATTTCTTCTCTTCAGGAATGGATGTCGGTGCCCACTGGGAGGGCATCAATGACCCAGACAGCGGAATCTACCGCAACCAGTACTGCATTGGCACCAGTCCCCTGGGTTGTCAAATCCGTGGAATGACCGACATAGGAAACAACAAATCCTTCACTTGCGACGATTGCCGCTTGAATCCCGGTGAGCGCATCTTCGCAACTGTCCGTGTTACCAACGGTGCCGGGCTGTCTATATTTCGTTCTTCAACTGGCATGCTATTGGATGACAGTCCACCTATCATGGGTGACGTCATAAACGGGGATGACGTAAGAGGACATGAATTGAAGACCGCTCTTAAGAGATGGAATGTGTCAGTCACTTGGTTTGGAGTTGAGGACCGAGAGAGTGGTATTGAAAGTTGTTGGTGGACCATCTTTAGTGAGACTGGAGAGGAAATTCTGAAAACTGAGATAACTGTGAGCGGTGACTATGGCGAAAGAAATGTACTGCGTGCCTCACAAAGATATCAGGAACTGCCTTTCAACAACACTGTTATTTATCATAGCGTCATCATGTGCGTAAACAAAGCAGGGCTTTCATCGACAACCCGGTCCAACGGCTTTCAAGTTGCTTCTGTTTGGCCCGGACCAGGTCTTGTCAGAGACGGTCCAACACACGACCTTGAGTACGTCACATCTTCAAAACGAGTCCGTGCAAACTGGGATACCTTCGAAGCTGACGCAATGGACCCAGTAGTCGAGTACGCATACGCAGTGGGTAGTACCGCTGGTCAGGAGGACATCCGTCGCTTTACAAGTATTGGTCTGTCCACACGTGTTGACGCTCTCCTCAGACCGGAAGTTCCTGAACTCGATGTCTTAACATCCGGTCAGAAGTATTACATCACTGTCAGAGCGACGTCATCAAGTGGCCTTAGCAGCACTCAGAGTTCTGATGGATTTGTGGTTGATTCCAGTCCTCCTGATGAATTCGAGGTACGTGTCGCTCACACAGTCACAGATCAGGAGAATCGAGCTGTAGAAATCTCAGTTTCATGGGACTATGCTAAAGACGTGGAGAGCGGCATCGCTAAAACAGAGTACTGCATAGGAACCACGCCTTCAACTTGTGTGCACGGCGCCCAAGGAATGTCCAACGCGACGTCCGCTACCATACACTTGTTCCGCCCAGAGACGCAGGCTGTTTATTACGTCACAGTTCTAATTACAAATGGCGCTGGACTTAGAAGAGTGATGACGTCAGAAAAGCTTACGTATGACACCACGCCCCCGTCACGTGGTCATGTGATTGACGGGCTCGTAACAGATGCTGACTTCATGAACTCTACTGATTCTATGTCAACTCAGTGGAGCGGCTTTGAAGACCAGGAATCCGGTGTGGTGAACTGCACCTGGACGCTTGTTCAACAGTCTGCATCGCACAACAGCTCATCTTACGGATTCGACTCCAACATTTTTGAAGAAGTGGTTTCCCCTATTGGTCACATGACACGCCACGGACTCAGTCTGCTGCCTGGTGCTCGTTACGTCAACAAGATCACGTGCTCTAATGGCGACGGATTCGACATCACTTCAAGTTCTAATGGCGTCATCGTCGATATCACTGCACCTCTACCGGGAAGAATTCACGATGGAAGTTACTCCTCATCCACAACTACGGTACAAACCACGTGGTCTCCTTTCACAGATCTTGAGAGTGGCATTATGGGTTACCGCTGGGGTCTGGGGACCTCTCCTGGTACTGATGACGTCATACAACTGACGTCTGTCGGTAAAGATGTCTCAGGCAGGGCAGAAAACGTTTCTCTTACTCACGGTTCCAACTATTTCGTCACTGTCGAGGCTACGAATGGTGCGGGCATGACGTCAGAAGCCTGGTCAGATGGGTTCATCGTGGATACGTCACCTCCGGAGTTGAAAGAGGTGGGTCACGTGTTATCGGAATTTATGAACCTCTATTCTTTAACGTAACTAAAACACATTAAGTGATAAATGAACAGACAGTAAAAGTAGCAGCTCTGAAATGGTACTTACATAAAGCCTTTTGTCTCACAGCTGTCACGTGGTGTTAAGGCGTGGTTGGGTCCAGACAGCAAACTCACAGCCATGTGGTCAGCAGTTGACGCAGAAAGCGGAATAGTCAAGACCGAGTACTGTGTTGGCACGGTGCCAGTCGGCTGTCAAATCCAACCAATGACAGAGCTGTCAACAAACACTACAGTGGTCACGTGTCAAGACTGCCGTCTCAAACACCTGCAGACTTACTACGTCAGTGTCCGCGTGTGGAATGGTGCCGACCTAGCAACAGTTGCTACCACAGACAGCGTACACGTGGATGCCACACCTCCGTTTATTGGAGACGTCATCGTGGAGACGGAGTTTACTTCATGTACGACCAACTGCTCGCTTACTTCCAACATTACTGTCTTTACAGACGACGAGAGCGGTCTGAAATCTTGCAGCTACGCGATAACGAATTCCACGCGTCACGTAACGTCATTCGTGGACAACGCCCTGAAGAATACGATCCAGGCCTCTGGTGTTGAGTTAGTTCCCGGTCAGGAGTACTGGACAGTCGTGCGGTGTGAGAACAACGTGGGACTGGTGACGAAGAAAGTATCCACTGCATCAGTGCTGGTGGACAGTACTCCGCCGACCAAGGTACCGAATATTGTTTATTCATGATGATTTCTTTCCATAATTTCACACGAGGGAGACCACGAGGGTATGTAACAGTTTCTTCTCGTTATTCAGTGACCTTTGTTTCCCTTCTCCTTTCTCTCCAGGGTTCAGTGATCGTCAGTCCAGACCGCACGCATGACGTATATGGTGTACACTCCAACTGTCACCTCTTCAACAAAACCTTGCGGGCTCACTGGAACGGATTTCTCGACAAAGAAACCGGAATAACCGGTTTCCGAGTAGCTGTTGGTAGGCAACCAAATGCGAGTGACGTATTACCGTTCAGAGAAATTGGAATCGTGACTACCACCGTGTTAGACTTGAGCGATATGCAAGGGCTTTTTACAGGTGACATACTTTACGTGACAGTTGAGTCACGCAATCCTGCTGGTTTGACTAGCACCAGTTCCTCTCCTCCCACAAGGTTGGTCTCCGCTGGTAAAGACGAATATCTTGATGAAGGAGACTTTTATTGTGTTCAGTTGTAAAATACATTATTTTATAATGTGCAGGTAGCACATATGTGTAGATGGCTTTGTTTGTGATTTGTAGTGTAAAAATATTATTCTTGTAATGGAAGGTTTTACCGTCAAACAGATGACTTATTGTCGAGAGTAAGCTCTTGATTGGTCCAAACAAGTTTAGCAGCATTCTTGGCCAATCAGAGACAAAAACAAAACACAATTGCGATCTTTAAGCAAGCGCCGTCGTGCCAAAAAGACAAGACATTTTCAGGCTACTTACTGTGGCTTTCGATTGGTTGAAAAAATGAAGTTGTGATGATCTGAAAACAACTCAGTGCGACCAAAATTGCTTTATTACTTGTAAAACTGATATATACACTTCGTGGCAGTCGCCGGGTAATAAAGTATGGAGACAATTATTCACTTGCTTATTTTTGTGGTAATTTGGGTGAAAAAGGAGGCTAGATTATTTTGCGACTCCAATTTAATACTGGCAGCTGATTCTAGAAATTGTTTGGACTTACATTAGTGAGCAGTACGTGCTTTCCCTGCTTGCAAAACCTTGTTTATGAAGACTCAGACGTTAGACAATCTGTGAACAAATGACTCGTCTCTCGGATTTAAATGTGGGCAATCTGAAATCCGTACTCGACCGACCTTCGCATGCTGCATGTCTAACTCGCGCAGCTCCATGCAAGAATCTACTAAAAACTTCATGACCTTCAAAGTTCCCAGGCTAAACTGAGTGATTTCTTTGCATCTTACGAGGCGCAAGGCGTGTACAACACCACACCGAATATCACATGATGCAGTCTTATTGGTAAGACTGCACTCTCCCATGAGAATGCTGGCAACTACAGGAGCGTTAACGTGCAATCCGTTTACAAGAACGCGTTTCAAATCGATTGCCCCAATTCGCTGCGCTGCTTTGAATACAAATTTCACAGGTGATTGCCAAGGGTGCAATCCTCCAATTTGAACAAAGTCTAGCGTTTGACACTTGATGGAGATTCGCCTGGCACTGTAGACTTCGTTAATCTGCACCTTTTTCAAGTTGTCTGCACGAATGCTGATCTCGCAACCGAAGATCGCCGGGTCCGACAAGCCCTTGTTGGGGTCAAGATCTCCCGTGCAAATAAACACAGACAGCGTCGGGCAGTTAATTCTAATGACGGAGTTGAAAACAGACACATCTCTTATGATAACTTTCCTTATTTCTTTGCAGCACTTCTTGTCCAGTTCTAACGTATGCCAGTCTTGACCGCAAATGTCGAGGCGTCCGATCACTGGAATTCGACTTAGAAAGTCCCGCAAGTTCTGCAGTGCCAACGATGGACAATCATGCACCTCTACCTCTTGAATGCGCTGACAAACTGCCGATATGACTTTGAGATTGCAATTTCCCCTGGCGGAAAGCTGCAGCAGCTTTTTCGCCTGTACCTCAAACGACTCGAGAGAATCACATTCGTTTAACATGGCGACTTCTAAGTTAGGCATAATACACTTGAGTTTCTCGTTCTGTGGACTCTTCATTCCATACAAAACAAACACCAAAAGACTTTGTGACTCGAGCAGCCATGTCGAAGTGTCCCACCGATCTTCATTGGTACACTGCACTCCTGTAGCAAGATGTCGCAAGTTTTTTAAATTTTTCAAGAAGAGGACTAGGTCATTCAGAGTGATGGGGAGATTACATAGTTCCAACAGGGTTACTATCGAAGCATGTCTGGAGAGTACCAGCGATTTGATGGGAGAAACTTCGTTGTTTCTCCTCATCTGGAGCTCGTTCATTCCAAAAGGAACACATTCCAACCGTAGATCTTTCAAATGCATGGCGTCCAGTAATGGTAATAGGTCACTCTGACACAATTTGTAAAAACAGATGTTCAAGGTCAACGTCTCCAGCTTTGGGAAGTGTAGAGAGAGCACATTCAGATCCCATAACCGCAGTCCCTTCCTGTGAATTCTGGATTTGCTAATCTCCCCATTAGGCGCCGTCTCTAGGATACTTCGGTAACCGTCGATCGTTAACGACTTAAGAGTTGGAGCGGATCGTAAAGACTGAGCGAAAATTCTCGACCAAGCCAGCACTGGTACATCGAGGGTTCGTAGATTTGGAAGCAACGGTAGCCCGGCACGAAGCTGGGGATTGGCAAAATAAGGTTCTTCCTCGCTGCGTATGCACTTAATGAAATTACCAAACGCTTTTAGGCAGCTCAGCAGAACTTTCTCGTATTCGTTCGTCATGCCAGGTCTGGCGCTTGCATCGTCCTCCAGGTGAATATGGCGCCAAAGAGACGCCGTATGTCTCAAGATGTCGTCCCATTTGCGGCAAACGAGAGCGTATCCTGATAGGTTTTCATACACAGGGTGACAGTACCACAAAATCTTAATGAGAAGTTCGTTCGGAAGAGCATCCATTTCTCGACTTGAACTGCTAAGCGTTGTCCGTTGACTACGAATTTCTCTTTGTTTGCTGGTTTCCACGTCGTAACTACGACATCTTCTAGAAATGCGCGCGCTAAGTTTACTGCACTTTTAGAACATCGAAATTTTGAGAGAAAGCAAAAAGCTCTTAAAACAAATGTTTCCATTGCATTCCACAAGAGAAAATCTGCTAAGACGCTACACTTCTGGTAACCGAGGCTGAGGTGATTTTTGTGCATCTTCAGTTTTCAATGTCCGCTGTGACGTCATTCCTTTCAAAAATCGCCATCAGAGAACGGCGCGCGCGCGAATCTTGCGCATGTGGATTAGTGTGAAACAAAACAGGCAGTCCAGAGACTTTATTGGGAATTAAAACCCAACGTGCAGTGAATTAACTTACACTGAATTAAAACTAAACTGTGGTAACGTATTTGCAGCGTTTCTAAATCTGCAGTTCACGACAGTGAGGACTGAAACTTTCGGCGCCGGATTTTTGATTAAAAATAAAGTAACCCGTAACACTTGTGGTGGTTGCAGTGTACATGATCGCTGTCAGTGCGAGAACGTTTCACTTCTCGATACATCCAAGTGCAACTTGTCCGGCACACTGCGCCGCTTTGCGACAGACCAACCAGCAGTTCGTTCTTTTAAAACGACCCGCAAGATTTCCAGTTTATTTGTCGCTGCATCGGAACTTTTACCGAATACTAACATGAACATGTATAATAGAATTTAACGTAATCCTTCACTTCAGACCTCTCGGCAAATATCAGCTCGCCAGGTGGCTTCGACACTGGGAATAGACGCTGTTCCTGATTTACATACCATACCTGTGAACTTGCGACAGACATCGAAGTAAAGGCGCCACAACAATAATGGGGCTACTCATTGGCCAGCAGTAACGGGGCTACTGATTGGTCAGCTGTTAAGATGCTACTCATTGGTCCACAAGGCTTGTTTAGCGTGACTAATGGCAGTGTCTGCCTCGCTGTGTATTTTCTTGCACTGCATAATAACATCTAAAAAGTTGTAAACACAAAGTGATACTTCATCATTCAAACAACTCATTCAATTTAAAGAGGAAAAAATAAAGAGAAATGAAGAAATCGACAGAAAAAACACACCAAAAAATAAGCAAGAAATTACAATTCATAGAGTTAGCACCAGGAAGTGGGTGAACGAGTGACTGTGTGTGTATCTGAATAGGTGTGTCTGTATTTGTGTTTGTTCTATAGCCAAAAAAATGGGGAAGTGTTATAGTCACAGTCAGTACGTTAGTGGAAGCAACTAAACGTCAAACCTTCAAAACCCTTTTCGGCCTCTTGAAAACTTCGATCCAACGACTTCCTTGGAGACAAAAACTGGTCTGAAAGACAAACAAACAGAATGTCACACAACCATGAGCCATGGGGAGTGTAGTGTACATGTAGATGATCAAGTATCTGGACAGAAATGAAAAAAAGAAATCTGGACATGAGTGGAGAGAATGTAGATGAGAGAAGATGACTCCTGCCCAGGCTATACTTGTTGCTATTATAATATAATGCTCTCATACCTGTGGGCCACGAGGTAGATTTTATTGCTATTCCTTCACTGCAACTGCCATTCTCTAAAAAGAGCATTTTAACATTTTGATATCATCATACAAAGCGAAGACACATGTAGCAGAAATATTGCAATGCATATTCTGAAGTACAACAGAGAAATGGACCATGACTTACAGTAATTCAGAGAACAGATTCAACTGCATGTCCTAAGTACAATGGAGAAATGGACCAACAGTTGAATGCATGTCATACTGCTCTCTTACCTTGAAGCAAGGTGTCCAGTTCATCACACATCTCAAACAGTTCATTTCCTGGACCACTGACACGTTCTCCTGAAACAAAAGTTGTGCATGCTTACTTTGTTTGTCCCCTGTATACTTCTAGGAGTTGACAGGGTTTAAAACAGTTAAAACTAGCGGCCTTTTAAGTTCCATAACTGCATCAACATAAAGTGTGTCATAAGTTGTCACTTGCTCTGATGAAAAGCTAACACTCAAGATATCAGCTTAAACCACTTTTACTGCACTATGTAAGCTGTTCCCCATTATATATGCAATGAAATCATTTGTATTTTGACTTACCATCTAGCGTTGTTAGCTGTGGCAGGAGGCGACACACTGCACCTTTGTAGTTTCCTTGTGACTGGCAAACTGAAACAGAAGGGAGATCAGAACTGTGATTATAGTCTGTTCCAGGCTCTCGGATACTTGAAAACAGAGTGAAGAAAAAGGGCGCAGAACTGAGGGGGGGAAGCCCCAGTTCTTTGAACCTTTTCTTCACGCCTTTCTCCAGTATCTGAGAGCCTGGAACAGGCTGGCGGTGATTTGACAGCACCTGTCAAACATGTGTGAGAAACCTGCTTACAACATGTAAAAGTAGTTCAAGGGTACATTTGATTGATATATTCCTGCAGTAAAGTACTAGTATTTATCATGGTACAGTGAACTCTTATTGCGCTGCAGGAGAGTGATCATACTGTGGTGTACTGACCTGGGTTTGACAGTCTGTTGGGCTTGTCCTGCAGTCTCAGACTTGTTAGTTTCTCCAGCTTGGACAAACAAGCCAAGGTGTCAATGCTGAGGAGAACAAAGTCTACATGAACCTGTGTTCATCTTATCAACTATTTAGGGGTTCCTATTTCAGTTTTCTCACCTCATGATCATGTTTCCTGACAAGTTCAACATACAAAGATTCTCCAGTCCTTCCAGGCCACCTTGAAAATAAATTAACTAAACTCAAAAAATGTGGAGCTTCAATTATTGCTATTTCCTGCACTCTGTGATATTGTAACTGTATCACTATTAGAGTCATGTTAACATTGTACCAGTTGGAAGTATACAAGTCATTCTACATTTTTTATTCTGGTTGATTGAAGAATATTTCATTCTGATCTGTGATTGGTAGCTACCAGTATTGCCAAAATGTTTTATCAAAGTCTATCTATCTACTGCTGAGTTGACTCAACTGAGAAAGCTGAGAACACCACCAACAATAACTCCCTGCAGTATGTTACATCACTGTCCTTGCACCTCTCTTTAAACCCCCAAAACAACAACAAACTAACTAAAAAATATACCAGACATGTCTTATTACACACTTACTTAATGAGGAAATAAGATTGCAAGACAAATTCAGTGTTTCCAGTAGCTTCAAACTCCCTGGAAATGAAATGCATGGAACTTCAGTGTACACTTAACATACGATATTTGCCGATGTACCCCTCACTCAAACGGTCAGATAATGAGATGTTGCAATATAATAAATTACTTGACAATGACTGCAGTGCTCATGACAGAAATATTGCTTCATGCATGTACAAGGGAGCAAACATTGATTTCTTTACGAAAATATTACTTAACACTACCAAGAATTGCTACACTTGCAAAGCTTCCTACACGTGTTTCCCATGGTATGCGTAGTGTGAGAGTTTTTCATAGAAACTCACAACTATGTTTACCTAGTTTTTGCATATTAGTTATTCTGTTCTTGGACAAATCTAAATGGAGAAGTCCAGAGCAATCCTTGATGCACCCAAGATCTTGAAGACCTGAATACAAGAAGACAAAGTTTGGCATATAATTACATTGAAGTACTAAATGTTGATGTGGAATTCGACTTGTTTGAGTTGCAGTTATCAAGGATAAAGGCCTTATTTAAGCTTACCCATCTGACTCAAATCCAAATGATGAATGCTCTCGATGTCAAATTCTCCAGTCCTGAACTTCAGTACATCGGGGTTTATACTTGATGTGCCTAATGTCAAAAAGCAAGTCGAATCAAGACACGTGGATACAAAGAATACGTACAAAATAATGCCAGGGAAGGATTAAAGGTAATACACTTAAGATTTGATACAAAAAAGCTCATGTACTCCAATTTACGCGATCCTACCTTGGTTATTACCGGCCATATTTTTACGCTGGCAAGAAAGCGATTAACAAAACACACATGCACACATTGCGAGGTACTTCATGTATGTTACATTTGTCTGTCCCCCAAGCTCATCCCCAGACCTCCAAAAATAGAAGTGCAGCGGAACCGGCGTTTGTTTGTTGCCTCAAAATATGCCATTATCCCGCCCTCCAGTTCTAGATGTTGCCACGTTTTTTTATAGTCAAACCAACAGCCGCTATTTTGAAGCTAACTTTGAGGGTTTCGTGGTTTCTGAATATTTAGTGAATAATATCAGGTCCGTTTATAAAAAGGCGTGTGGTTGAAGTTAGTAGGTGTGGATGACCCTGCTCAAAGCAAACCCGCGGAGCGAAATGAGGCACAATACAGAAAAGATCTGTCCTTTTATGGTTTTTCTTTGGCACATTTGTTTGGGACTATTCTGGTGGGACGAGGAATAGCGGGAATAATACGCACGCGCGCTCGCTTGCTTCATGACTGAACCTCGGACGCGAACGGACTAAAGACTCGGAACAGAAATTTTCAGCCGCCCCAGAGACGTAAAGCAGGAATTGTTTTTGGACAGAGACGACTAACTGACTCTGTTTCCAATTGATATTACTGATTGATCATTAATATTATTGTGTTGATAGCGCAAGCTCGCTGCTTGATAGTAGTTTTGGAAAACTGTACTGCGTGCCGAAGGGCGGCAGTCAAAGCACGTGGACCGGAAATTAAGCAAACAAGACTAATCTAGTCCGAAGAAACGTTTCAAAATTCGTTTCTGGAAACTTCTTTACGAGAGGCCGTTCGCACCATGCCAGGCTCAATAGTTAATAATAACCGGATAGGCACTATAAGCATTATTTCGGAGCGAAACGATACTGACTCTGTTTCTAATTGACATAACTGACTGATCATTATTATTAGTGTTGAAGGCGCAACCTCGCTGCCTGAGAAAATCCCGTCGTTTCGTTCGTTTTGGAAAACTGTACTGCGTGCCGAAGGGCGGCAGTCAACACATGTGGACCGGACATTGAGCAACCAAGACTAATCTAGTACGAAGAAACGTTCAAAAATTTGTTTCTGGAAACTTCTTTACGAAAGGCTGTTCGCACCATGCCAGGCCGGATAGCAACACCCGGGCGAGCGATATAAGCATTATTCCGGAGCGAAACAACTAGTTTCTTCAACTTTTGGTAGTTTATCGCTGACAAAGTGTCGTTCGCAGTGGGCGCTGTAAATGTCTACATTATCGGCCATTAAAGTCACAAGCCACATGCACAGTGGAAGTTATTAAATAAAAATGCAAAACTAATCTGTACTCCATGAAGCGACGCTTGACTGCAATGTTACCCGCTCCAACAACAATTTAGCAACAAAAGAAAATAGATAGGGATGGTAAACGCTGTTTTATTGTGCAGATCAATATTTTCTGCGTGAATGGCGAGTGATCGTGTCGGCAATATACAGATATATAGAAAAGTCGACTCGCTATCCTGGTGTGGATCTACTGTTTGTCCAATGGTTTATCGAGTGAACTGCTTCCAGACTTTCCGGCTTTCGCAGAGCCTGCAGAACAACAAAGAATGTTTTTCAAAAAACGTGATTTAAGTTTCTAATGACTAGACTAAATGGATCGTCGAAAATGATCAATATGAAGATAGCGGTTTTGCTTTATTGCAGAAATACAACATCGTAGTGTATATATGTTAACAGCTATACTTATTTTTGTAAAGCATGCGAGCCAATCAATATCATCTTTAGTAGATTTTCAAGGTCGTCAAAACCGAAAAGTGCTTCTGTTTCTACCTCTTCCTCAGTCGCTCCCCTTCCCATCACCTCCCTCGCTTGCGCTTCGCGCTCGTCGCCAGTTTTCTCGCGTCAGTTTTTCGCTGGGAAAGGGGTAAGAAGAGACTGTGAAGGAGGCAGCTTGTGTTTTCTGTCAGAATGCATGTAGACTTATTACTCACGAAGACATTCCCGTATGATGCAAATGTTGGCCTCTCGGTTGGGTCCAGGGCACGGCGCGCCACCGTTGCTAGGTGCTGGGTTATCGCATCTGCGTTGTCGTGTATGACGTCCTGCTCCACATGTTCTGGTGCATGGCGACCAAGAACCCCACTGAGACCAGTTGCCGTCAACTGGAAATGTTTACAAAAAAAGAAAAACAAAACACACACACACACACACACACACACACACACACACACACAAACACAAACACAAAAAGCACAGTCAGCACGTTGAATGATACGTTAACGCCAAACGTTCGGAAAGGTTTTGATAGATACATTAGCTAAAACACGACAGCACTCAAACACTCAAATGACAAGGCTACTTATGATAATGACCGAACGTTCATGATAAAGAACTGACAGTTAGGTTCGTTGAACATGATTCTGTATTCATGCACAATTTGATTATGACTAGTAACACTTACCCTAACCTTAACCCTATCCCTAACATTACTTAATCGGCTAAAATTGACAAAGAAAAAAAATCAAGTACTGAACTGCATTACTGATACCCTGGATGCCAGAAGTAATCTCGCTCTCGAAACCTTCGCGCTGAGCGACCGAGCCTGGCAGCCAGGCCCCACCCAAAATTATGACAAGTACACCCCCCCCCCATTACTGACGGAAGATTGCAGCAACAGGAGGGTAATGCCTACTGACCTGAGTCCCGAATGTGACAGCACGGTCCTGTCCAACCAGGTTTACATAAACACGTCGCGCTATGCCAAGGGGTACCACCATTCTGACAACCGGATGGGATGCACGATCTTGCCTCACTTAATGGCTTGTCACACTTGCCTCCATTCTGAGCTGGCGTGACTACACGTCGGTAGCGTCGTTGCCTTCCGTCAAGTCCACATTGAAGAGAACACCGTCCCCAGCTTCCCCAAGAGCTCAATACACAGTCCTTAGGAGGGGCACGACGACGACGGCGGCGACGCCAGCCCTCGGCTTCATATGCGCAAATGAGTAGCAGAACGGCAATTATGGAGGCGAAGAAAACACGATTAGCCATCACTGACTCTACTCTGCTCAGCTCTGTTGAGAGAAAAACCGACACGGTTTAGAAGTTTTAATTGTAACATTTCGACTTTCCTGGAAAGAACATATAAACTTTGGAGCGTCTTTTCTAAACGAGGTCAGATCCGGAGTAATATCATGCACTTGGAATTCGCGTGTTGCACCGGCCGTAAACCACTACAGGAAAGGTGTATATGGCAGGTTTTTAAGAAGGTCGCACGCTTTGATTGGCTCCCAACAATGTTTGCATGAGGCTATGTTTGACTTACTTGTAGTACTTCTTTACTTAGGGCGGCTGCTCCTTACGGCTCCAATGACAGTAGGATACTGAAGTGAAATGATTTACCCAATTTAGCTTTGTATATAAATAATAAACTTCTGATGACGTCACTGAGCTGCAACGTGCTTCAAAGGATATTGCGATATGTCGTCGCTGTGGTCTAATTCCACCAATCAATTTTTAGACGTTGACAAGCATTGTGATTGAACAAACAGGCGTTTGAGTTCCTGTTATATACTCGTACATCCTTTCATAATTGGGCGTTTCACCATGTCAAATTTCCGTATAATTAGAAGCATTTCAATATTAGGTCTGGTTTCGGCCGTGTCGAATCTAATGTTTGTCATTATTAATTGCGACAACGGTTCGACGTTTGAATCAGCTATTTTTTAAAGTTCGACATATTTGTATTAAATACATATTTATAAAAAGCAGCCTTTTTTGGTCAGTCACAGATTAAATATCTTGGAGAGTCACAATACGAAAGAATTTGTATATGCAGACGGAAGAACTTCAAAATGTTTAATTCGAAATACAATATCTCTCAATGATCAGTACTGTAGCGTATTTGTTAAATGAGTCAACTTTGCACTTGTGTGTTGCCACATAATCCACGGGAAAGGCGTAACGGAAAGGATTTCTTTCACGAACGTGCCTGTCAACCGATCTGTCAGGTTTGCTTCGTGATGCACTGGCACCTTCGGAAACCAGATGCAGTCACCACAAAAATCTTACGCGCACCCACGCAAGTTCCATTGTGATCTAATCGTAGTTTCGCTCTTTCAATAAGTTACTTCATATTGGTCTCTGTTGCTTAAACCCGAGCCAAACGCCGCACTTCACATGAGCCGAACTCAGTGCAAATTAGCTCAAACAATGGATTTTGCTCATTTGCATTGAGTTTGGCTCATTTGAAGTACGAAAATATGTAGTTTTAACACTACGTGCTGCTCGAGCACTAATACATCCGGAGCATGCTTTTAGTTGGATACTAGTCTTCATATTGAATCACAACGGCGAAACCACGATTAGATCAAACAATAGACCAGCCGTGAAAGTATGCCTCGAGTAATCATATTCACTTGATTTGAATGATTACTCGACGAGGCCATATTTCACTGTCTATTAGTGCTCACTGTGTATTAGCTCTCAGTACGCTTCAACAAGAGAATATGTCATATTGTCTTGTTCAAACCTACAAAGAGCTAATATACAGTAAAAATATGCCTTGAGTAATCACTCAAAATAACCTACTGAACGCTAAATAAGACCCGCAGTAACCCCCTCTCCGGGCTGTCTTTATCGATCATGTGCAAAAAGGATGTCATTACCTTGAAGGAAAGAAAGGAAGAAAAGGGAGGAAAGAGAGGAAAAGAGAAAACATGTCATTTAGATAGTTTACAAATGGGTCCTGGACCCCATATGAGGCAAATCACCAAGAAAATACAATAATTGATAATAAGAATAATAAAATGTATCCTAACTAGAAGTTAGTAAAAATGAGCGTGAGTGTGTGGGGACCAGACTAGTCAGCCATATTCTAACTCTTACGAAAGAGACGTATGAATTTTAGTAAAACTCTGGTATTGTTTCCTACTGTGCATAATTGTCAAATGGCTGTTAGGTTCTTGTAATGTACAGTTTGATTCAGAGTGAAACCTCCCCTCCAGCCCCCGCGAGGTAAAGAAAAGAGCCTGAGAACGAGAACCGGAAAACTTGGTAGCCAGGCCATCGACAATTGTTTACGACTGAGTGCGTTGGTCAAAAATCATAAATTTATATGAGTGGTTAAATTACCTGTTTAAGTTTGACGAGCGCAACACAAGAGTGCCGCTTTTATGATCAAAGGAATTTTAACTGAAAGATGTTGGCTCATTTTGCCCGCGGAAGCTCCGAAGTTGATTGGTGTGAAACGAACTATGCGTTTACGTCGATCATAGCCGAGTTCTTCAACACGGTAAAGACGGGCATAGTATATATTGATTCGTCTGTTCATTCTGTCTTGTTATAAATCCAACAGTTCTCTACTAAACAGAACAGCTCTCTACTAACACTATGATTGATATTCCTGTAGATCAGCAATATCATTTTCGTCGTGTTCCCGCCGTTCCTGGTGTAAGTATCAACATCTTTTCGATTGTTATTTAATATTTTTAGGAAGAAACAGTGAGCCACTGTCCGGCGGTATTAAAACTGAAGAGCGGATTTTTTTTTTATCAGGGCAGCAAACCGTATCAGTTTGAAAGCGTTTAGCTTGGCAACTGTCCGATTTGACTTTTCATTTTTACATTAGCACACATCAATAAAGAACGCGCATATGGTGTGTCATAGATATTACGCCGGTGCACGTGCGAGCCTTGAATAGAACTCGTGCATAGCAACTTGACCTAGTTACAGACCGATTGACGTCGTTGTACTCGAAGTATAAACGAGATGAAGCTTGTTTTTCTCTCTTACAAAATACATATCTGCTGGTGTTGCAAAGGCAACTTCGTCACCAAAAGCTGTGTTCGCGTACAGGAAGTCGAGTTGATTTCGTAAAAGGAACTATGAATACAATTGAGAGGAAACCCACTAAAAAAAGTTTGGAACAATATTTCCACCCACACCTATTACAATATTCAACAATGCATTGATGCAAAATTTAGGCTTCCGAAATTTCGAGATGAGAATCCATTGATTGTGTGTACATTATGTCATGTAGTTATTGACTTAGTTGGGTGGAAAGTATTTCACTTTGAACTGGTCGAACTGTTTGTGTGTGTTGAAGGCATAATAAAATATGCATATTTCGTTTTTCCTTTAATACACACAAGCAGCCCTCATATAGGCCAGGTAAAATAACATTTTAGTTATCCTAAATTTATATTCTTATCAACGTACAAGTATCCTCTTTTTCTCAAACTTTTTCACTGAGGTCCCCATGTAATACTGTCATGTGAAATGTTACTAAGCTTTATATTTTTTGTTCAATCCAATTCAATTTTTTATTTCTCTGTACATGTGCACCTTATTACATCAATATTGTAAGAACAAGACATTTGGGCTTTTACAAGTAGTCCCCTTTCTTTCTTTATATGGTGCATTTTGTAAAATAATATTATCAGGTGTTAACATTGTTATGCTGTCATCAGACCAAACATGACCAGTGCATTCAGTCTTACCTAAATTGATTATGCCTCTATAGGTATTTGTTTCGTCCATACTCCAAGCACATCAGTCCATCAGTGAACATCATCTGGTGTCTGTTGATAGTCATTGGCCTTTCCTCTGCATATTTTCATGCAACTCTCAGCTTGGTGGGGCAGCTACTGGATGAAGTGGCCATCTTGTGGGTTCTAACTGCAGCATTTGCTTTGTGGACACCAAAGTGGATTCTGGAGCAGCAGAAACTAATCAGCAGGTCCAGCAAATATTATATCGTCTTTTAGACTTGAAGCGGTCTCCCCCCCCCTTCCAAGATTGTAATACAGGAGCCCAGCAGTGAGCATGAAAGATTATGGCACATACATAAGCAAGCTCCATTTTCCACGTGCTGTACTCCCCCGTGCTAAGCAACTGGGCTCCCACACTACAATCTTGGAGGGAAACAGAGGGACTGTTTGCAGTCTAGTTTTCTTCACACCCAACTGTACTCTCTATCTCTCACAAAATACCAATGAAAATGATCTTTACAAGAAAAAATAAATAAAATAAAAACAATGTTTCCAATCTATATCCATAGCAACATTGTATACCTGTATCCAAAGCTCTAGTACATGTTAGAACTGTATATCATTGATCAGTAAAAATTCTATTTCTATCACTTACTTGTAATTATTTATTAATTTCTGGTATATTTGTTTCTCTGTGATAAAGAGAGAAGTTCCAAGTGTGCATGGCTGTCACAGCATTATGCTGTACTTGGTTGGGTTTCATCTATCCCGTGGCAAATGCATTTGTACTCATGTGTGCCGGAGTTCCGTTTGCTGGGATCCTTTTTGGAGAGCTCAAAAGGTAACACTTTTCTGCAGCCTGAAAAGGAATAATAAATCAATGTGTCATGTAATACATGTTCATTTAATTATTTGATTTTTTGAAAAATGGCTAATGATGTGTTGAAGTTCTGATTTATAATTCTGTAACAATAAATTATTATCATTCTCTGTTCCCTTACAGGTGTAAGAACACCAAAGTTAAACAGCTAGGTTACACTTGTGCAATCTGGTGGCTGGTAGCGGTCGTTTGCTGGGTGAGTGACCGTGCCTTCTGCAGCATATGGACGCACCTCTCCTTTCCATATTTGCACTGCGGCTGGCACATCTTCATCTTCATTGCCGCCTACATTGGTTGTGTCCTGGGGGCATACTTCCATGCTGCATCAGAGCATGCTCAGTTACGGCCATGCCTGACATTCTGGCCCAACTGGTCATGTGACTGGGGGATCCCCTATGTTGCATTCAATGTATGCCCTCACAAGGATATCAATGCATAGAACACAAGAGAGCATTTTACACCAAAAGTTACATTTAAACTATACAACTGTAGGGTTTGGGAATGCTTCCTCCAGTTGTCTTTTTTTGTTATGGGATTTTATTTAATAATCTGCTTGATTTCTCACATAAGAATTTATTGTATTTAATATTTAATATTTATACCATAAGAGATATTTGGGTTACACAAAAAAAGGAGTAAAAATCAAAGCAAAATAGGAATATGTTTACCTACTGTTTCAGATGAATAATATAAGCTTAGAATAAAGTAAAAGTTCAGGATAGTATTATATTTCTACAGTCTATACACTCATAATAAGGACAGCAGGTAATTGTGACCAACATGACGTTAATGGGGAGTACCTTTAACTCTTGTTGTGAACAACACAGGGTACATGTTTTAAGAACAAACGGATCTTTATTGAATACTTTGAATAATAATTATTGTAATAAACTATTTACATGGTGCAAAACATTTGCCTTGAATTTCTTGTCCAAGTAGTTTTACCTCTAATCATATATTTATTATTCAGTAAATCCCGATGACTGTTTGACACACTGTTTGTAGTGTAGATAGTGTGTTACCAGCCATCTTGAGTTATAAACATTGTTCTAGAGTTTCTAACTTTCCCCCTGTTGGTTACCACTCAGCCACAGCACACTCTCCAGTGTTGGCGAGATCCGTAAGGTGCTCCAAGCCTGAGAAGTCAATAACAGTTCAAATTATTTTCAATACTGTACTGGTCATGTACAGTGTAGAGGAGAAGATGATGTTTGTTTGCTCTAAGGGTTTCACTCCTACAAAAAACAAATTTAAATCCCCCAACTATTTTAAACAGAAATGTACGAGTGGAATGCATTGCTACACACTGTATCAGTGCAGAAATAAATCCATGGAATCTCCCTGAGTGCGTAACCATGGTGTTTCGTCTGCTTGTATATTAATCTTTGTTTAGGAACACATTTCCATGATGCACAAATTTTGAATTGAATTAAAAAAAAAATTGAATTTTACTGTTAGTAATACACTTCACAGTTCCGATGAAGATCAAATTGGCCGTGATGCCCAACTTTTATTTTTTACCTTTTTTGGTTCCACACATCTGTATTAATACAGACATAGATATTATTGAGGCCCCAGTAACAGAAAAGGACATAATTCCCCTGGTTCAAATCTTTGACACTGCCCTGCACCTACCAAGCTGATCTTTACTTTGATTTTGTTGAATTTATCGTGAGACCACACTGCCTTGGCAACATTGTTGAAGTCAAACGGTTCTGTAAATAGAGATTACTTCATGGAAAGTGCGCGCGTACGGTTTTTATTCACGAGTTGTGAAGTATCATAAAACGAACAAGCGAGGCTTTGCGAGCGAGTTTTATGATACGAAACAACGAGTGAATAAAAACTGTACAAAGCACTTTCCATGATGTTTTCTGTTTATTATATACATACTGAGACATTTATGATGGGACCGGGAAACCCTTTAAAAGTAGTGAAAAATCGTCGTTCGCAGCTTGTGATTGGACGAACGATTTTTTTCACGTGTGAAAAGCGTCGTTCGCGGCCTCTCATTGGCTAGAACTCATTTGCGTACGAAATTTTACAATATGGCTTTTTCGTGAGTATGTCTCAGTATGTATATAATAAAAATATATATTACATGTGAGTATTGGTTGGTATGCCCCAGCAGTTAGTTAGGAGCTGATCCCCGAATGACGTCCAGTTACAGTCAACTCTCTCTAAGCAGACACCTCTCTAATGTGGACACTTCTCTAAGGCGAACAGCATGCAGATTTGGTCCTTGCTGAATTTCACTTTCTCTGTAACTGAACTCTCTATAAGGCAGACATCTCTCTAAGGTGGACACAAAATCTAGCCCTGAAGGTGTCCGCCTTAGAGAGAGTTGGCTGTATAGTAGACGGTTTAAAAGCATTTGGTTGAGACAAATTTGTGTAGATTGTTGCTTGATACTTCCTCATCTGTTTTACAGCTACCACCTGCATGTACAGTGCAGTAAGTTTCCAAGGCACACAACAAAAAAATATAGATTATTTAACACAATTCTTGAGCTCTATAGCTGTTCACCTTCAATACAAATGAGCTTCGTCTTCCACTTGGAGACAAAATTCCTGGGGTATGTCCTGCCAAGCCGTACACTGATGATTTCCTCATCCCAGCTATGCACAAGAACAAGGAGCATGTTAATATATGGCACTACATGATGGCATAAAACAGGTGGCCACATAATAATGTTCAAGTGAGTTTTTTACAGGCTGATACAGTGAGTAATAGTAAAATAAATATTTAAAATGACAACCAAATGAAATATAATACCAGACAATTGAAACAAAAAAGACTATCTTGTTAATATATTTTCACCACTACACACACTAAACATTATTTTGCTACATCTTGCACAAGCTAATGAATGGTTGTCCAACTTACTTAAATTCCTCTGCATAGTACTTGAAGAAGCCAATAAAGAGCTCCCCAACACACTGGGTGTTTTCTGACCTACAATAAAATATACAATGTCAGGGAAAAGACCTTAAGAGTAACCTTCAATCACACAGAAAGTTTTCCAACCATATACATGCCTGTACCAACCATGTTATCAACCACAATATCATAATTATTATATAGTGTCTGGCACTTTGCCTACAATAAATCATTGTTATGCATGCAGTCATTCATTTTACTGCAATATAGCAACAGACAACTTTTATTTACCTGCCACACACAATCTTCTTATTGGGTTCTTCACCAAGAAGTTCCGTGACATTGTTACTATCCTTAAATAGATCCTTCGAGAGAAAACCGCAAACTTAGAGTAAATACATGTCTCATTCATGTACAGTTAGTAATAGCATACACAGACAGTGCATGTCACCTGATCACTACAGTGTTTCAGGCATAACAATATGTCATTCTTCTGGTAAAGCGACACAAACATTTTAATCCTTTCACTCCCAAGTTCAAAATGCAAATTCTCCCAACCTTTTACAAGAAAAGTGTATGAGTGATGTAATGAGAATTGATCATTTAATCAGCTATCATCTGAGCAAGGTATCAAAAGCCAAATTCTCCTTACTATACGATATATTTCTGGTGAGAAACTGAAGGAGAAAATTGAAGTTGATCACTCTTGGGAGTAAAAGGGTTAAGTGTTAACAAACTAAATCGTAAACTTCACTTACTGGGTACTTGGTCTTTAGTGTTGGTACAACAGGAGGCTTGCAAACACCTTGAAAAAATACTGATTCAATATTTTACATGCACATGTAGCATATTTATACGTGTTACCAGTGAACAGAAATTACATCCACCCCCACCCCACACCCTCACAGTATGTGTGTACATACAGTAGAGATGAACTAAAGCATCTGGACTGTAGTAGCATAATTTAATATCAATTTGCCTGCTACGAAATTCGAATTTTACCTTGTAAATAATGGATTACCATCAGAGCCAGGGCATAACTGGAGAGAGTTCCTTGGCTGGCATCGTTGATGGCGTGACACTTGGCCCAATATTTGATGACCATAATGAGGGGCTGGACTCGATCATCCACTGCACAAGACAAGGTGAAAAAATTTTTGCAGTTTTTAAACAGTATCAACATGCACTTTGATAAGTGATTTTAAAGCTTACCTTGCTGGTAAGCACGGAGAAGAAATGTATTCTGGATTCCCTGATAAAAGACACAAAAAGAAAGTGTAAACATCGACATCCTGCTTATGGCTGAAAAATTATAGTGTGTGTGTGTGTGAATGTATGTTATGGTAGTTCCACTTACCACAGTGTTGTTGATGTTAATATCACACTCACATTTGCTGCAAGGGAAGATAACTCGTTCATATTAATTATCAAACCAGCTACCCAGGCCAACTAACTCAAAACCATCTGGACACCTTCATGTAACACACATACAGTGCACTGTCACTACACAGTAACACAATATTACACACTGATCACTTCAGAGAACAAGGAAATATTGGGCCATTTACTCCCCATTGAAAAGACAAGCATGACACTTGAACAATGCATACAGTACACGTTAAAACACCATAATGCGCAACACCCACCTTACAGAGTCAAAAAACTTGAGGATAGGAACTGTGGCAAAGATGACTTGACTTTTCCTTACAAAGGCTGTTGAAAAAACTGGTAATCAATCCTTTAAAAAGATAAAAACCTGACTCCTAAACCTACTGTAAAGGGGTTAAGCAGTAGGTGCGTGCATTTGAACATCATTGTCCCCCAAAAGGCAAAATAACTTACCACAGCCTCTCAGCACCTTCTGTAACATCAGAAGGGTTGCTCTGGATTCATTTCTACTTATCTAAAGATGAAATAAAAATACAATCAAGTAGTGAACCTGCAGAAATGAATTCTGTGATGCACATGAATGGTATACACAATCCAGCTCTCATAAAGTTTGAAGCTGGAGTCAAGGCACAAGGAGCAATCTCACTATAAGCCACAGACAATGGAAAATACGCCACTCGGGTCCCAGATGTAGTTTCATATGGATTTTACGCAGGGTACATTTTCCAGTAAAACACTCATGTCTAAATAAAAAAATTGAATCCCCCATACATAGTACTAATCCCTTACAAAGAGCTATGATAACTTCTCAAACATTAGCCAACCTCTAACAGACATTCAAAAACACCGGTACCAACAGACATAAAGTGCTTATTTGATTAACGCTTAGCACATACTACCATACATACCTTGTTCCTTGATGGAGAGATCATAAGACAAAAGTCAGCATCACTTTCATTGCTGCCAAATCCATTTGTTGAAGAACCAACAAGGTGAAGTGAGGAGTCTGAAAATACAAGGAATTACTTCTTGTAACAACCTTCAGTTCTTCAGTTGAAAACACTGCGAGGTTACCAATATTCTGACCAGTTTCTTTTACTAGGTAGTCACATAGGGGCAATCACAGACGGAGGTCATCATAGGCGCAAATGACCTCTATGCAGCTCTTCACTTTGCCTCACCTGGTATAGCACTCCTGATGGCATTCTGCAGTCCTCTCTTGAGAAGCATCTTTTTCTCCAAAGTAGCACGGGTTTGTACCAACATCTCACACTTTTCAAAGATCTCTGTGCTCAACTGAAACACCATACAGTGTGATCACTATGTTATGAATATTGTGTAAACAAGAACAAACAGTAGAGATATTACAGGTATCACACCGGGAGCTCATTGACTTCTACACCCAGCTGCCATGAAAAGTTAGCCACGCTAAAATAATGTTTGTAAACAGTTCAAGAGGGGTTGTAGCCTGCTTTACACCAGAACCAAGGTGTTTAGTTTGGATGCAGTGCAGACTAGAAGGGTTGAAAGCAATTTGTCTATGACAGGGTAGTGAAATATATAAAGTGTCTTGAACAGGGTCAGGGTTTGAGAGCATCAGCAGCAGCACCTCTCTATCTACTTCAAGCTTCAGTGTAGTCAGTATCCCTGGGCTCCCAAAAACCAAATTAACCCTTTCACTCCAAATATGCCGGTAGAAAAATTGCATAGTACTTACGGTCTCAGTAGTGAACACAGGTGCTCCATCAGGAAATGGACTTAACTTTAGAGACCTCACAGGTTCTTCCTGTCCAGAGTCTCTTCGAAACTTCTTTCCCTCTTCTCTTCTATCCATCCCAGGTGTAAAATCAGAATGATGTCGTCGTTTTGCGACTCTTCTCTGTTCATAGTCCTGTCTAGATTCAACAGACTTTCCTCTAACACTGGTTACTATGCTTGTGGATGTTCTTGGTCTCTGAGGAGGAGTTCCCAAGAGACTCCTGGGTCTTGAATACTGTCTTTTACTTGGCTGTCCTTCTTTGAGCTGGATTGTTTGTATTGGCTCTGATAAATGCCTTGGTCTGAACTGCGGCAGGGGGTTTGGGCTCCAGTGAGAATTCCCAAAATATCGCTCGTTTGAACGGGGGCCCATGTTAAGGAAGGTTGACTCAGGAGACAAGTGGTGAGGCATTGGTGTCATAAAAGCATTTCCTAAAAAAAAAAAACATACAGCACTTCACATAATGCATTGACTTCAAGCTGATACAGTAATTTATTCCCGTACTTCCCTGCCACCAAATCTTCCCATCATCATCACCGCAATTAGTTCCACAACGATGTGATCACCATCACTATCACTTACTACAACGCAGCTACAATCAACATCACTGTGAATACAACTACCACTGATATTACAAAACACAACTATCACCCTTACCATTAACATTAATTTCATTTGTTACCACGACCATAACAATCAACAAATGTTACTATCACCAACATTGCAGTGCACCACCCCAACATCACTGCCATCACCTCATTACCATCACCATCTGAATGCTACGCAAAACAACAAATATTTCTCACCTGTACTATCTGAATATCTGCGACCATGTGCTGTCATGACATCCTTCAGTATCCATCTGGGAGGATCGTCCAAGTCAGAGCCGCTGCTCACAACTAAAGTATCCGGTTCACCCATGTTCACGACTCACATAATATTATAGCTCACTGAAATACAGCAGCAGCAGGTGTGTGAACTTAAATCAAGCTCACAATCAACACATGCAGATATCGGCAACGCAAGTTATACTTGAGCTTCTGCTTCACTTACTTTTTTTCTCCGAGGAAAGAATTACACGAAACAGACCTAAGCAAAGGGTTCACTTACATGGCTTGGCTGGAAGTGGAAGCTAAGCTAGCGTCGACCGAACTGCACACGAGAAAGCGACGCCATTTTAAACATTTGCGCATGTGAAGTAAGCCGCTGTGCAGTGAGCCTCGTCAGCCGCGGCTCAGCTGGCCTGCGAAGAGTCACAGTCCCGGATGTACGTTTTATCTGCAATTTTGTCGGCCTCTGCCGTAGGTAACAATAAATCTAATCGAACTCACAAGTTGCACCAATTTACATACAAAATGTTTCCGGCCTTGAATAACACTTGTGGAGCCAAACTCAATTTTCTTTACCACTCTCATGCTAATTTTTTCTGTCAAATTGGATCAGCAGAGCCTTGTTTGCCTCTGCAAAGCAGGTGGAACGAAAGTCACAGAAGGCTGCCAAAGGGACCGCGCTTTCGCTAAAAACACAAATACGGCGTCAGATGATTTTGCCGTAAAAACAAGATCTGAGGACGCACGGAATGTCCCTTGCTGCAGCGGGGAGACATCAAACGGCGCAATTTAGAAATATGAGAATTTTAATTCTCATATTTAAAAATTTTTAAATTTAAAAATGGTCCGCAATTCGTTGTTTTTGTATTTTTAATCATATGGACTGGAAAATAAAAGCACACTGTGATTATTTGCTATAAAGAGTACGGACTTCACAAGTTGAACCTAACTCCTCGGTCTGTTTTCGCGTCATTTAAATCCGTGAAAGTGTCAAAATGAACTGTTCCGTTGTTACTAGCCGAGTAGGAGACTCGCATCTTCTGCGGCACCACATGGTCGTTGTCTGTAAGTCCGTGCGCGTCCGCATCGTCATTATTTTCGCCAGCGGGTGTTGTGTGCAGGTACACACTGAAACTTGGATTCGGCCTTGATACAACAAAAGCCATTCGGTTGTTAATATTCCTTGCTGAAGTGTCTGCGGTTCCAAAGTGGACTGAACAGCAGTCGAGCTTCTGCTGTACGAGGCTTAGAATAACTCGGTTCCTCATGACATACACTAAGGGAAATAAAGTGGCCTTCAGGCGAAACAGAAGGTGGAAGGAGAAAGCTAAGGGCGCTCTGAGCGCTGGTGGATTTACGCAGATAGAATATATGATCCCGCCACAGAATGGTACAGTACATAGTGCGTACATTCCCAAAAGGATCACAGCAGTGATTGAAGAACGGGCGTACGCGCGAACGGCTTGATGTTCTGCGCTGGAGCAGCTGTGAACGCTCGCATCATCTACAACGTTAATCTTTCGTCGTCGCCGCACTAAACGTAAGAGGCGATACAGCACTAAGCAGATTGCGAAGAAGGGAGCTATAATGAACGCTACTTTAGAGAATATTATGACCGAAGGGAGAGTGATACTGGGGTCAAAGAGACCCTTCGTAGTCCTTGGACAATATTTGTGGCTTGTGAAGTCCCAGAAGGCCCACGGAAGCGAGGCGGCGAGTGCAATAAGCCAAGAAACTGCGATGATCAATTTAGCTCGTTTTCGAGTCATCCACTGCTTTCGCCGAGTTCTCCGCGGTTCGTTCCTCGTCTTGACAAGGTATAAATGCCGGTCCAGTGCAATCCCGCTCATGCTTAGTGTCGAAGCAATTTTGATGAAGCCGTCGAATAAGGTGGTAACCTCGCAGAAAAGCAAGTTCTGTAACAAGCGTGGTGCCAATAACGGGGCGACATAGAAGGGGACATCCAAGATGGAGGACAGCTCGTCAGCGAAGCTCATGTTCAGAACAAGTATGTTGGTTACAGTGCGCATTTTAAAGTTCTGGAAATAGGAGACGGTGATAAAAAAATTTCCCACCAGTGAAGAAGCGACCACTACAAGTATAAGGACGCTCTGTACAATGGATGCTGCACTGATATCCGTAGCTCCCGAGTCGTTTTGTTCTGGGCTTGCACTTATGACCCCACACGAGTTATTTGTAAATGTGCTTCCATTTGTGTCTTCATTTGGCGCCAAACTCCACGAACAACGCGGAAAACGGGAATTGTTAGCCATGACTGCCTGTCTCTCTCGAATGAAGCTGTTATCAAGCGGTTTACGCCCCTAGATGACCCGGTGCAAGAAGTTACTTCAACCACCTGCCGGCAGCCTAACCACTGTTTTTCAAATGGCGGTGCGCCCGTGTGCCTTCTGGCCCCGACGGCAATTGTGCACTTTTCTACTCGGCGGAAAGGGTTTCTCAAACTGGTCCTCCAATCATGCCAATCTAGGGCTGACACGTTCACTTGAATTCACCAACCACCGGCCAACTTTAACTGACAAAGGAACTGATTTAAGCTAAGATCTCATGTTAGGTGTTTTCGTGCCCCGAGCGCGCCAGGTGATATAGCAAAATAACTAATGTGAGTTTAAGCGCTCGAGAAATTATTAAACGTTGTGGTGAACAAATACACGAGCTGCTTCCGTTTAAGAACCGCACCTTCTAGCAGTTTCTGAAAGCGAGACACGGAGATAACTTCAAAGTAGTCTTCTTTTCACAGTTTCTTATTTGCATTTCACTTGCAGCTGCATTTGGCGAAAGACTCTGCAAAATGATCGTTTAACTTTATTCGTACAAGTACTCAAGTCTAATCTTGTTGATTTACATGTGAAAGGGCATGAACTGTCATGGCCAGGTCTGTTTTTTTTTTTTTTTTTTTTTTTTTTTTGCTTTTTTTTCTCGACACGACTCATATTTGTCGCGCGGCGGGTATAGTTTAGCACACAAACGCAAAATAAATGCACGACGAAAACACGAAAACTTTGCGGTGTGCACGACGAAAACAAGGAGTCAGAAGTGAACACAGGAAAAACTGCTACGCATTATTAACGCGGTTCACAACTTTCTATTATTTCTTTGCACAATGTAAAATCTAACATGCTAACAACATTACAGTCAGGAAGCCTTCTAACGAAATAAATGTACAAAGTCTGAAGGGACCGGACCGTGTCAGGGTTCTTTACCCGAAGTCTAAACTAGGAGTATTCCGTGATAAAACTAAAGCTAATAACCAAACAACAACAACAACAACAACAACAACAACAACAACAACAACAACAACAATCATTAACAACGCGAAATTGCCAAGCAGAACGGAAAGAAAACAACACTTAGGCCCCGTCCACACTAATCCGGATAAATTAGAAAACGGAGTTTCGTACTGAAAACGCATCGAAAGTTTTCCGTCCACGCTACCGTTTTTGAGTCGTTTTTGCCGTCCATACTAAAACGTGTTGTCCAAAATATCCGTTTTCGGTCACCAAAAACGCGTCTTTGTGTGGACGGGAGGCCAAAACGGATAAATAAATATCCGTTTTCAAATTTATCCGGATTAGTGTGCATGGGGCCCTAGTATTGGACTCCTAAGCAAACGGCAATTTTCCGCAGGCTCAACGGACTAACTAGCTTGAAGACACTGAACAGCTTGCACGTGTAGAAATCATGGGCGTGGCACTTATCGTCCGTAGGGGTGGTAACCTCTGGATACATTGCCCCCCCCCCCCCCCTCTACCGAAGGAGCCCGCTTCACCAAAGCCCACTGCTCCTGCCCCGGCTCCAGCACCAGCTGTGGAATAAGAAGCCTCCGTACCTGCGCCGACACCATAACCGGTGTAGCCTCCTGACTAGTCGAGTGAAGTGCGTGCGGGACCATGCTGTGAGTCCTGCTGATGGTAGCTGCTGCCCAGACCTGCAAGCAAACACGGCAACGTGCAAGTTACTGTTGGAGATAGTAATAACACATGGGATGTATTAAGCTGTGCACTACTGTAAGGGCATACAGAAGAATCCCGCTATCTCGACCTCGGTTATCTTGAACTCCCCGCTATCTCGAACCGAATCTGATTTCCCTCGGCAATGAACTTGGTAAAAATTTCCCTTGGGAGAAACCCGCTATCTATAAGGAGCAGGACTGGCTCAGTTGGTCAGTGCGCGGCCTTCGGAGGGAGAGGTTCACGGTTCGATCCTCAGTAACTTCAACTTCTGTTTCGACTCCTCTCTGTTCTGTGTAGCTTGAGCTTTAAATACCCTTAAAACGGAGCACCGACAGAGAAAGGGGGGGGGGGGGGGGGGGGGTAGAGGGCGCACCGTCGGCTTCCATTGATGACAGTTCTCAGAACTGACAGAACTACTGACGTTAAATAAAATCACTTTACTTACTTTACTTTATCTCGATGCCCCATTATCTCGAACTAATTCTCGCTTCGCTTGAGAGTTCGAGATAGCGGGCTTTTACTGTAGTTACAGAGCGGTTTTTGGATGACTTTCGAAAAGAATAACGGTAACCTGCAATGCAGGCGTTCCCGTTTGTTTTAGGCAAATTTTCGTTCTGGAAAAGGATTGGAGAATGGGAACACCTGTAGCAATTCAACTCAGAACCAAATCTATCAAGCAGGGAAGACATTTTACCATATGAGCCGTATAAAGCTGAGTAATCGGGTGCAACAGGAGTGGTCTCTACTCGTGGGGGAGCCACATCAGGCGTGGCAAGAGCACTGGACGTGGCAGGCATCTGACTGTATTGTTCGTATCCTTCGCAGCAGCAGGAGCAACTGGAGGAGGTACACCGCCAGCTGGCGCTACACCAGCACCGTAACTTGTACCTGAGGAGACGAAATGACTGATCAGTTAACAAGAAATACACGGAGCACAAACACACTCATGGTACTAATACAACACAAAGTTAATGCAACATACTGTTTGACTGGATAAACACCACTTGAAATATGATACCGTATGCCCCCTCGCCCAACTGGTTAGAGATATTGCAAAAAACAAAAAACAAACAACAAACAAACAAACAAACGAACAAAACAAAACACTAAAGGGCTGAATATTTCGTTTCACCAGGTGAACACTTTTGCGTGCGAAAATTTGATGACAACGTAATTTTGAGCTCCAATTTGTACGATTCCTTCTCAAACTCTGCCAAATATGCGACGCTTGAAAAACGAGCTGGCATGATTCTTACCCTTACAAGGCTCAGGGGGAAATATGAATAACTACAGTACATTAACTACTGTTAAACAGCACATTTTTTGATATTATAACTCTAATTATATTAATCAAATGTTCAGTCCTGCCTTTACATATTATTTAGAAACTTTAATAATAGTATTGAGGGAGCCCATTAATTAAAAGCCCCGTGGTTTATCTTCGGTTCACTTGTATTCGCCATTGTATACTTTATTCGCCACAAGGTGTTTGTGGCGAATAAATCAATCAATCAACTGTTCTTGCCCAGTCCCTTCTTCACTTCCTTCAGCTGTCCCAAGGTCGAAGCGCTGAAACGGAAGATGCCCGAAAGACTAACCTATAGCATTTAAATGTAACCATCCGGAAGCACAGCAGGCCATGTAACACTACGCAATTTATAATATGCGACCCCGTATGCAAATGACAAGTCTTAGAGCACCCGAAACTGACTGTTCGTCTGGAAGTTAGGAGTTTAATTGGAAGGAGGTCCACAAAGACCAGGAAAGATAAAATTGCACTCTTATCCCGCGATTGGCGGGCAAGTTCACGTGTTTTATAAACCGCGGAAAGAGTTAAATGCCGCGACTGTGAGCGATTCGCTCAAATTCCGGTAGAACTATCAAGTACGCTCTGATTAATTAACGACAGAGGAAAAGATGGAAAATAAATAAAGTAAAACAAACAGCTGCTGGCTCCAAACTACTAAAATCAGTATGTGCCCATTGAGCGTGACCAGCAGAGTCTATTTCACGGATAATGTATTATTGCTCTTCAATTTTTTGCTACACAGGACTTTTAAGTGGCAACCAGACTATATTGATCGGTTTCGATAACAGAAATAAAACCTCTGGAATTTAGAATGAAAATCGGTATAATTGGACATAAGATGTGTGAAGAGTTTCAAAGCAAAACATGACATCGGAATGACCGAGGCCCGCAACAGGACACTAACAAGGCATCCAGTCGATGTGTCTCTGGCGCAGTGCCCAGTCTATTTTGCCATTCCTACGGCTATGAAGCTTTTGACTTAGATTCTTAGGCCTCGATGGTAAAACTAAAATATTTCAACGTTGTCAATTTTCCATTTCCGGCAGTTTCATTCTTCTGCGCAACAAAAGCTTTTATACGGCCACAAGATCTGAGGCAGGGTTATGACCTCCAGATAAAACAATGACGCTGTTTACACTATCTCATTATAGAATCCAATCAGATGAGCCATAACAAGAAAATACACGTTAGTGTAGATCTTAATTCACTAGGAAGCGCTTCAGTGACGATCATTTTTAACTGAAAAAGAAATGAAGGAACGATTTCGACGTCGGATGAACTCGAGAGTTCTGACCTGAGACGATCAATATATTTTTGGCATGGGTGAGTTGCTACGGTCTTCTAGTTCTGTGTAATTTGGCACACGCCTCCATTCTCCGAGCGCGCGCTAACTCAGGTATTTTGTTCTAAGGTTTATCGACTCTGCATTTGTTGATCGGTGCGGTGGTCGGCTTTATTACAGCATCGGCCATCATACTTCTTTGCTATCTCGGTCTTCGAGACAGGAACGGAAAACCAGGGAAAAAAAAATCCAAAGTCCGCATTAGTTTAGCCAGCATCAAAAACGGGGTGACAGGTGCTGACACAGCGGAGGAATGCCTCCTTCGCGATCCAGAACAACCAAGCTTAGAAAGCCCGAAATGTCACGACTGCCGAAAAATCTCAACTCCCGAAAACCCGTGCAAGTGCGACCAAGACATCTGGGAAAATTACGTCCAGGAGAAGCCGTGTATGCTTCAGTTTTCCTTGTACTATAACTACCACAATTCACATTTGCTCATTCACATTATTTGCGCGGTGAATGTGGCTCAAAAATCATGGCACGGAAAGTATCCGTCCACGAGAGTGCGTTTTCAGTTGCTTCCCAGCACAGAGTGCTATCAAACTGAGGTGAAGTCCAACACGGCCGAGCCAATGTTCAACGAGACGTTCGATTTTATTGGATATTCTCAGAGTGAGCTACAGGGACTCACACTTCTCATGGGGCTGTATGCGTACGACAGATTCAGTCGCAAAAAGATGCTCGGTTTCCTCGAGTTGCCGTTTGATACCGTGAGTTGGGACGCAAGTCATCCAGTGATACTCTGGCAAAATGTCGAGCGAGAAGGCGAGGTAAAGTAAATTACACTCTATGATGTTATTTGGCCATTTAAACTACCCCCTCCCCCACTATCGTATTACCGGCCGGCGGGCGCCAATCAAATGTCAGACTGGACTTCCGTATTTGGCTCAGGGGGTTTCCCCTCCCTTCCCACGTGGAAATAATCACTTCACGATGTATTCAATCGCACGTAAACGTAGGCTCCACCGGAATATTTTTTGATATTTTAAAATACAAAATGGCGGAATTAAGACAACAAACAAGAAGCTTCTCGTTATTATCGGCACAAACAGAACTGTCAACTAAATAAACGATTTTACACAGCAAGATTTACGTTTAATGAGTCGCCAATTTTGCGTTTTCATGTTATGTTTGTCAGCTGGAGTCTCCTGTTTTTGTTTATTTGTTTGTTTGTTTGTTTTCGGTTTTGTTTTGTCCAAGGGCGGGCGCGGAAGATCAATCAGCAATTTCTCCAAAGGAGCGGTGCAGTTTTCTCTTCGTTACGATGCCAAGGCAAGCAGACTGAACGTGGTCATTTTGAAAGCGACGAATCTGCCTCGAATCGGCCATTTCAAGGGCGCAGGTAAGTACAAAGGAGAAACTTCTGCGTTAGCCTATTTCCATTTCTGGCGGTTTCATTCCTTTTTAGCGCATGAATGCCTGTCACACCAAAAACAAAGTTGTGACCCCTGTACCGATACCGAACTCCCCTTTCACGTGACGTCAATTTTATTCAAAGACAAATTGCGACGATTTTGGTAGTATGCGGACCTCAGCGGAGACGAAAGTCGGCGGGAAACGGTTCTAAAAAAGGCTCAGCCTTGCAAAAGGTCGACTGGTGATAAAGCTGTGGAGACATCGCCAAAATGCGTTTATGACGTCACTTTCATTTGTCAGTGTTCGGTTCACTGTCAAGATAACATTTCACCTCGTGTGCAAGCCCTGATTTTCTTGTGCCAACTTACAATTGAGCCATCGAGTCTTTCAGTCTTGACGTTTTATGAACTCTCCGAAAAACGCATTTCTGTAGTGTCGGTGAAAGACCCTTTTACTGAAATCGCGGCTTTGCAGGTTTCTATGTGACGGCAACTTTAATGGATGAAGACCACGAGATCGACACCCAACAAACAAAGAAAAAACGAAGTCACAACCCCGTGTGGAACAAGGGATTCCTCTTCGACGTGGACCCAGAGCGATTTGAGGCGCATGCGCAGATCATCGTCAGAGTTATGAATCACGACCTTCTGTTCACGGATGAACTCACAGGGGAGGTTACAGTGGGTCCCAAGGAGTGCGGAAATGGCAGACAACACTGGCAAGAAATGATCAAGAAGAAACACGTGTACCGGGAGGTGGCTATCACGCATGAGCTGCAGTGAAGACCGCATGACAAGAATTCTCGCGGCTCACAAGAAGTCGCGCTCTTTCAAGTCTCGTACCCAGACCCTTCCACTCGTTTTTCTCGAGCATGCACCGTAAGACACGGTGTAGGTCTGGGTATACGCATGTGTTTTGTTTTGTTTGACTTTAGCTTTTTTTTTAGAGTTTGTGAGATTAGATTTAGGTTTGACTATACTTCGCATGAACCTCAAAATAAGACGACTTCCCGAGTTGCAAACCGACACACACACACACACACGCCTTTATTGCGATTGTGATTGTTCAATAATAAATTAAATTACAGGAATAGAGCCAAAGCCAGAGGCGTATGTGGCATAGGCTAGGTGGAAATTACAAAGTGACAGATTATCTATTGTGGGGCAGTGGAAAGAATCGAAAATAATTAATTTCATAAAAAAGAAGAAAATAGAGAGACAGAGATACATATAATATTGTGTAATTCTGACCACAGCTATTGTTTGGACTCGTCTTACAAAAGCTTTTGCAGAGCAAGCATTTTTTACAAATGAAGGTCTAAGAAAGTGTAAAAAATCAAAGCTGATTTGAAATTAATGAAAACTTACTCGTCCAATAGACCACGTCTGAGTTACCGTCCGTTATATTTTGGATATCTAGAAACAATGCAGCAAAATTATCTGCCTGATTTTTTGTATTGGGTTATGTGATAAAAGTTTGTTTCACATTTAGAGATTTCCAAAGTTATTAAAGGTTGATTAACGAACTCACGTCATTTTAATTGTTTCCACGATCAGTCTCAATTTTCTCATTTAGTGTCTCACCAGAAATATATCAAACAGTAAGGAGAACTTGGCTTTTGATCGCTTGCACAGATAATTATATCAGTCATACCTCTTCTTTTTCACTTTATTATCAATATTTTCAGTTGTCACGCATACAACCTCGTTTTACCTTACAACCTTCTCCTGCCAATTTATTTTTGTCTTATCAGACAAGCTACGTATAGAATACTTATGTCCACAACAAACTTGACAAACTACAAACATTTCAGGGCTCAGCAACCTTTTCTTGGTCAGCGGACTGCACGTCAGCGTTTAAAGTGCACCACGTACCGCAGCTTAACTTGCGCGATGTCATACACGACGTACTCGTTGTGATAATTGTAAATACGGTACCCATACTTCTCATCAGGATTGGGAGTGTCGACATGTTTTCCCGCGGGCACCAAACTTCCGTACGGAGTCGTTACATTGTCGGAGGGATTCGGAATATTTCGGCTCACGAGCCACACGCTATTGCAACCTTCGGGTGGCGAATCAAAGTATGTGTGGGATGTAGTTTCGTGGACATTTCCAAGAGCGACCTTGAACAAACAAAATGGACAAAATCTCTTGAGCACTTGGAAGTTTCTCTTTGCATTTTCTCGCAAGAGGTACAGATCATACAGCCAGGAGAAGTTGGTGTTCGATAACTTCCTTAATCTTTTATTGTCGGGCCTTTCTCTATCCAAACAAAACTCGTTGTTTGTCTATTTCGTATCGAGACCCTTCACTGTCTTACGGCGCCCTATAACAGAGAAGGGTCTGGGTGCGAGATTGGTCGTTTGTCTAAAACGATTTCACTGCGTTTTTCAGCAACAAACAACAAACGCAGAAGTCTAGTTCGCCTTCCCCATTTTAACGAGACGCACTAATCGTCTCTGTATCCAGCGAGCTGAGCCTCACATCTTCCAAACTAGAAAGAAGGCTCTGCCAACGAACTCAACTTCTTTGTTGCGCATGCGTGAGCCGCTAACCAGTTTCTTAGGCTCGACAAACCGGTCATACAAGTTAGAGCTTAGCCTGCGTACCAAGCGTTTCCGTAGGTTTCTGAGCGCATACAAAGACTTTTCTCGATTTTTCGACTTTTTTCATTTTTGCGCGCGGTCAAATATCGAAATAGTCGTTGCAATGCGCTCAGAAACCTACGGAAACGCTTGGTAGACAGGCTAGTTAGAGCTGCCATCTCTGGTATAGAAACGGTCATTTTAAAGTACCTACCTCACAGAGGAGCAAAAACCCTCCAGAGCTACCGTATCTGCTGGTGTATCCGAGAGATTTTTCCACACTGTCCGATGTGTAAATGCCCTGGGGAAGACGTCAGCAAAAATTAATAAGTGCCACACACAAAAAACAACGTTAACAAATAACGAAGGAAAGAGGCACCTTGCCGAGGGACCATCCTGTGGTGGGCGCTTCTGGAGGAGCAATCCTGAGTCCCTGCTGAAGGATGCCAATCATGTTGGCGTTTTTGGTGCCGTGCCAGAGCAGGCGGTGGTCGGTGTCCACACCACACTTTGCAGTGCGCTCTTCTTCTCCTTGACGAGCCACGCGGAAGATACTGTCGACTGTGATGGCGTCACGTGACCCTGTGCGCGAGGAAGGCATGTAAGTACAGCTACCATTCGATGGGGCAGCCTCGCTCAGGTAGCTTTAGCTTCTTCTGCTTTTTTTTTCCATACAATAATCTGGATATCCAGTCTGCAGTTTGAGCAGCAGCCGCTTTATCATGCTTGGTTTTCGTCCGTCTACCGCCTGTTTGTTCACCTTTATTCACACTCTTTCTTCCCTATCGTGTCATCTCGGATGTGTATGTGCTATAGACCAGGTCCGTCAGACAACACAAAAGAAGCCTCCAATACTTCTCTACTCACCCGACGCATTGTGGATGTACTCCAGCAGCAGCTGACACTCATGTGACGTGGGCTCCATCAGCTCCACGTGACAGCCGAGCGCGCGGTAACAGTAGTCCAGCGGGTTTACCTCTGAAATTGATGCAACAGACCGTGAGAGACGCACGCCACATAAGAAATAATTATAATAATAATAACAATTATCATTATTGAAGGGCCCTCCTTTTAGCCATGTTTCCATGGCAACCAATCCATGATATTCAAGATTTAGCTAAAAAAAGTAAAGTATCTTTTATTTACACACGGTAAGTAGTTCAGCTGAGCTGGTGGGGCCGTGTTTTAAACTCAACGTACATTTGTCAAGAATCGCAAATGGTCGGAGGCTAGCCAGTTGGCTATTTACATAACGTGGCCGAGGATTTGAACCCGGGGCTACCGTGTTGCAAATTCAGTTAGTGGTCAGAGCGGGACTTGAACAGGGACTTGAACCGGCGCTCTAACCACTCGGCCACACTGCTTCCTCAAGAAAAGCTGAAACAGATATGCAGGCTGTTTGGTGTGCATCGTACCTTTGCTCCTGTATTGTGCTCCTAACAAGATTTTACTGACAGCAGCGAGCTCGGTCAAGTTGTTCAACGCGTTCAAGTGTTGCTCAATGTCACTCGTCTGATTCAAAGGTTTGATTCGTTCATAAGTGTAACGAGCCACGGGTACCATCATGTAATACGTGTTACTCAGGTCAGCAATCTGATAAGAATAAGAACAATTGTCAGTTAGTGTATATGTCAGCTTGGTGAAGAAACCCAAGACTGTTGCCCAACCGGAGATGTAAGAGTCTGGGAACGAGGTTGGATTGTTGCCATGGCTACTATCAAATCCACCGATAACAAGAGAGCTTTTCGTAGAACTTGTTTCAGGTATTTCCTCCATAACTAATTTTACAAGGCTGAGAAATTTATTAGACAAGATAAGTCAACAGATATACCACTTCAGTTACCTTCTCAAATTTTTCTTCTGTTCCCTTTAAGTTATACCTGTCAATCGTGTCGACTATTGCCCTTTCAGAAAACAAACAGTCGGTTAGAAGTCCTGATGAACATGGTTGACAGCCACAAAAAAAAAAAGAACTTCAGCAGGAAGGCGTTACCAATCAGCTGTAATCATCAGTGAACACTATTATCAATCAACGATATCAATCCTACGTCTCTACTATCGTAATCACCATCACCATCGTCATCATCGTCAACATCATTGTCATTATCATCATCACTATCAACACCACCATCGTCATCATCGTCATCATCATCATCATCATCATCATCATCGTCATTATCATCACTATCACCACCACCATCGTCATCATCGTCATCATCATCATCATCATCATCATCATCGTCAACATCATCGTCATCATCATCGTCATTATCATCATCATCATCATCATCATCATCGTCAACATCATCGTCATCATCATCATCGTCATTATCATCATCACCATCACCACCACCATCGTCATCATCGTCAACATTATCATTATCATCACCACCATCGTCATCATCGTCAACATTAACGTCATTATCATCATCACCATCACCATCGTCATCATCGTCAACATTATCGTCGTCATCGTCATCATCATCATCACCATTATCATCGTCGTCATCGTCATCGTCATCACTACGCGACACTTCCGCTGAACTTACTTGATTTCCATTAACACTTCACGCGCCTTGGTGATTGTTTCCATGGAGAGGCGACCAAACGGCATGTACTGCTGATCGATCCTCACTCCATGAACATTCATGGCATCACGGAGAGAACTCACCTCCGTCTGTAGCGAGAAAAAATGTGAGCAGCATATCTCACAATAGCTCCAACACTGCCCTTTCAAAATGATTCTTGTTCATCAAAATACTCCATATCTTTACTTAACGTTAGCTCTAGCCTGCGTAGCTTGGCCCTCGGGGGTAAGGGGAGGGAGAGAGAGAGGGGGGAGGGGGGGGGGATGAAGGTGTACTGGAACGATAAAAGCTGATTTAAATATCTATTCTCACTAAATCACCCAGGCATCACTACTACTAAACGTTGGGAGAATCTGCATTTCAAGCACTTGGTTTCTCTTCAGCAGAGTTGCGCCACTTACATATCTGAATTGTATACTGAACAAGAACAAAATTGACAAGACAGTCGGTGTACTTACGATTGCTTTCATGCTGTTCTGCAGCTCTTCAGGAAGGCGCGATTTTGGACACTTCTCTAGATCAAACGGCTTCAGTACCTCCCCCACGGGCTTGCGTATCATTTCAGGGTTCCGTTCCGGGAGCACCAAGGCGTACTTCTTGGGCTGCTTGACAAAACTGTGAAAAAAAAAAACAAAAACAAAAAAAACAAAACAAAAAACAAAAAAAATAAAAACAAAAAAATAAAAATAAAAACAAAAACAAAAAAACAAAAAAAACAGATACTTTTGTCATAAATAAACAGTACAAATATCAAGGTATCCTGCAAACAGGTTACAAGCCGACCGAAAAGCTGGGGCCGCACGGAAACTGGAGAGGGACGCGTATGAGCTGGACGAAAGCTGGGGCGAGTGCCACAGGGAGACGTAGAGGGTGGGAAAAGGGAAAGAAAGGCACTCTCCCCAGTTTTCGCGGAGAACCTGTATATAGACTGATTTAATAGGAAAACCATCATACTGTTGGAACCGAGGAGCGACGAAACAACGAAGCGTTTGTAAACCCGCCCACATGATTGATTTAATTAGTTTTGCTTGACAAAATGAAATGGGTTCGGTTTTGGAAGCAACTCGGAAACATACAAATGACGTCTCACCTGTCTTTGTTTTCCCACTCGTTTCCAGTCTTGCTCTTAAATATCTTCTTGAATTCCTGTGTAGCCTCCTGGGGGGTACCGTAGGGCGTTCTTTGGTGCTGTCCACTGTCCCCCACCCTACCCCAGCGGTTGAACAATACCCACAAGTCCTTGCCTTTACGATGGATGATCTGACACAAGGTCAAAAAGGAAGACAAGTTGAGGTTGGATCAGGGAGGATTCTGGGAATTCCTTGCGATGAAGCGAAGCTCACTATCAACGTACACTTCACTGACGAATAATTCCTTTAATATATAACTTTTTGATAAAAAATAGAAACCTTGTCATAACGAAAGTGAGGCTTTAATGATATAAACAAAAACAAACAAACAAACAAACAAACAAACAAACAAACAACAATTTAAGTTGGGAAGGAAACATTTAGTTGTACAGAATTCCTAAACGGGTATTGTGTGGAATACCTTGCACTCTGATATCCAAGTCATCGAACATTACCTGCATTTTGTAGAAATTGTTCAAACCATAGTAACCGTACTTCACGTCAACTTTAGACATCACGATGTTGTACGGCACTGTTGTCTTAGGGTCAACGTACACTTCACTGAAAAAAAAAAAAAATGAAGAAAGAAACAAAGATGAAAGAAAGAAAAATAAAAATATAGAAAGAAACCCGAAGCAAGCAATAGATGAAGGAGAAGGGCGAAATGAATGAAGGAAACAAGAAATTAAGAGACAAAAAAATCTTTTGGAAGTAAAGGATGATTGACGCATTCACAGAGGCCACAAATTATATGAACCTAATAATCTAGACGGGCCCCTCACCCCGCACCCTCCATCGAGAAGTTTGAGTCAATAGGCACTTCATCCGATTCTTCAACAGGTTTGTCCTGTTTCTTGGCCTCTTCCAGCATCGCCACGGCATCACCATCAACATCGGGCTCTGGACCTACCCAGAATTGGTCACGTGAAGTTGTGAAAGTAAATCCGCCGTTGTCTTGCTCGGGTTCCTCGGTATCCTACGAAAGCATGACGAAAATGAGACGAGAACAAACAAACAAACAAATAGATAGATAATTAAACAAACAAGTACGAGGCAAACAGGGACTAACACATGCAAAAACCATCGGTAAAAAAATTTAAGTTCTACAAAGCACCCGTATACCGACGAAAATCACAAAAATATTTTTCGGATAACTGTCGAAAATCAAAACTAAAGTAAGCACACCATCAACACGGAGGCTGTTAGAAACATTTGAAACTTTGCGTGGAAACAAATAAAATCAATAAGACAGTTAGCCTAGCTAGTAGTGAGCTTGTTTCTCACTTGTAAAGCCTTCTCTTCTCCCAGCAGCTCCACCAGAGCTTTCTTCATGACTCCTGAAGCTTGTCGCTTGGCGTAGAAGAGTGGTGTGTGACCGTAACCGTCACGCAAGTCAAGAGGAGCTCCACACTGCGCCAACAGCTTCAACATGTCCACATTCTCAGATGACCCGTACTGCCACACGAAACAGCAAGACAAAAAACAAACAAACAAACAAACAAACAAACAAAACAGAAGCTTGAAATGTCATACTGGTACTGTGATGTGATGATAATTCGCTGAAAATCTACTCTTTTTTGTCTGATACCATATTATGAAAATTCATGAAATCCAAAGCATAAACGTATCGTGGAATATAGGACACTATCTCTGATAGTTTGAAATTTGATAAGAATGTTTATCTCTAAAACATCGAGGAGGATTTCGGAGCAAGTTTTACGTGACCACATTGTTTCACGTGAAGCCCTTCACCGAACTATCAAACAACTGTCAGGCGATTTGTTTAGTCAAATTAGTGGACTTGCAGCCAATACCAGCGCGCGGTACTTACACTTCGGTTTCGCACGCAGTGCTGGACCACAGTCTTGCCTTTGTCGTCCGTGGCGCTAAAGTCGATGCTTTTGTTGTATTCCTCACTCCATTTGGCCAGGTCATCCGTACCGTAGATCAACACTTTCACCATCTCCAGCATGTTGTTAACAACTGCTTCCATCAGGGCAGTGCGACCATTGGCCTATCCACGAAAAACAACAACAACAACAACAAAACCAAATGCATTTTAAAAGAAAGTCACTGCTCTTCCTTAGCGACGTCTGAGTTGAGCATAGACACCAATACAGATAAACAAGAGGTAAATACGTGTATAAGGAAAATCATAACCAGACGAAATGTATCATGAATAAATACGTGGCAAACGAATGTTGGCAAATGTACAGACAATGACCACTTTCTATAGACTGCAGATATGGCCGCTTCACACTCGGACAGCTGACCCAACGGCTTTCAACAGACTGGTGGCTAGCCTGCGTACCTTGGCCCTCCGATGGAAGGGGAGAGGGAGGGGGGCGGAGGATGAAGGTGGACTGGAACGAGGACTCCGCCCGCGTTCACTCGTTCATTCCTCCCCCGCCCCCTCCCCTTCCCCCGGAGGGCCAAGCTACGCAGGCTAACTAGTGGCTGCCTGAACTGACCTTGGGAAAATTAACAGAAGCCCCTTTGCTCAACAGGAATGCGACGAGTTTCTTCTTGCCGTCTACAGCGGCTTCAATAAGCGGCGTCGTGGTGTCACTTCCTTGTTCAACTTTGTAGCGAACGTCTAGCGTTTGTGGACCAGCTTCCACGAGGAATCTGGGACGGTAAACAGACTTGGGTTGCAATTGACATTCATGGCGGCCATGTTGGAGGACGTTTGATAAAAGATTGCTCATTAAACATTCTGAATCTCCATAATTGCAGCCAAAGAATTCTCAAATACATCTTCGCAAAAGGACACAACAACAACAAAACAAAACAAAACAAAAAAAAAAAAAACAAACAAAAAAAAAACAAAAAACAAACAAAAAACAAAAAAACAACAGACACACAAAGCAAAAACAGTAGAACAAACATTGCCCCAGGGCCCGGTTTTTCAAAGCACGATTAGGCTAATCCTGGATTAGGCCTAAATTTTCTTGTCATTTATGAGCCTCAAAATCTGAAGGTTTTGTCTTGCAACGACTTCCTTCATACGTCTTAAGCTAGAACAAGCTTTTTTATTCATTTTCGAACGAACCTTTGCTGTTTATTGGCAGAGAGGTCGAGAGAAAAAATTTCGTTAATCCTGGATTAGCTTAATCGGCTTTCGAACAACCGGGTCCAAAAGACGAAATGACGCAAGAAACATAAAGGCAATAGATCAGTAAACTACGTCACACTAAACGAATCAACCACGTGACCAAGTGCACACTCACTCAATCAGCCTAATATGGCTGTCTTTAAGGTATCCACCGCAACCAGAAAACACAGCAGCGAATGGCGTCACACCATCTACGTCAGCAACGTCCAAACAGGATGGAGCGCGGTCTGGAACAGAGGGAATAAAAAAATATATCATACAGTACGGAGAACTTGGATTTTGATAGCTTGCTGAGGTATCAATTCTCACTACATCACTCATACATTTTCTACTTGAAAGGTTGGGAGAATCTGTATTTTGAGGTTCAGCGCAAAGCCTTTCGTTTCTCATATGCAGGCTTTTTCTCGGGCCACATGCTCCCGAGTAAAAAATAACACGCCGTTTGTTTATGTTGTTTTGGCTTCTCGTGTTACGTTACCTAGCAACAGTTCGCACAGTTCTTTGTTGTTGTTACACGCTGCGTAATGCAGGGGTGTTGCTCCTAATTGGTCGATTGCGTCCGCCGGCACTCCGCGTTCAAGAAGATGATTCGCCAACTACAAAACAAAAAGACAGTCATCAGAAAGGAAGACACAAACAAACAATAAGCATCTTCTCTACAGCAACGGGTTCTAGTGCTGATCCAAGGCGAATCTCTAAGACGACCGCTTCTTCGAAGTTTGGTGGCAAACTTACCGAGAGACATATTCGCCGGCGGCAAAACGCCATGCATATCACGCAACACTTGTCACGCTTTCCCACCAAACGGAACTACACACAAATCAAAGAATACGATAAATATCACTTACAACTGTGGATCCAGAAGAGATGTGAATGGCAACCAGGTGCAGGAGATTTCGCGCCTTTTCGTTCAAACCTCGCACCGAGGCGTGGTTCCTTTGCTTCTTCAACAGGGTCAGGGCGAGGTTACTTTTCTGGGATTCCAGAGTGGCCTGGAGACAATAGGTAAAACTCGGGTTAATTATTGCTCACTGCAAAGTCGAGAGAAGTACAGCAGAAATCTACTACAGTCCTACAATGTTAGGTATAAGATATGGGCGTGGTGAGTCTACGGAACACAAGTCGTTGTGAATTATAACAAAACTCTTCGTGTTCTCCTGGAGTAGAGGCAATCACCTTTGGTTAGAGCCGTTTTCGGATGACCGTCGAAAGTAATCGTGTGTTTGCTTTGCGATTGGTCCAAACAACTTTAGCAGCATTCTTGGCCAATCAGGAGCAAAGGCAAAACCTGATTGCGATATTCTCGCACAAGAAAGCAAGTGGCGATGGCGTTTCCTCGCACTGCTGATTGGTTGCTTCAAAGTAAAACCAAACCCGACATGCTTTGGCTTGTGATTGGTTGAACAACCGAAACAAAGCCACCACCACCACCAACGACAACAACAACAACAACAACAACATTAACAATGACGACAACAACAAACAGGGTCAAACATTTTGGAAGACAGAAGTTCATCGCCTTAGTCACCTGCATCGCTTCAACGAAGTCCAAGCCGGCAACTTCTAACATCAAATACGCCAGACCCTGCCAGTTATTGTCCACCACACAGCGGAAGGCGGACTTCACCGCTGGCTTGGGTTCCGTCAGTGAAACCAGGTGATCCCATTTCCACACACAAGCCTTCTTCCTGCAAACAAAATTAGATAATCACTCGTGTTAGAGAGTTAGCAGTTCAAAGTGATATAAGTACAATATGATCACTTTACATTTGTTATTCGTCCAAGAGCAACTCGCTCTCTCAGGTTTCGCGGTGGAGAATCCGGATACCTCTCTTGGTCGCTAAACGGCTATCTTTCAATACATGTTGTGTTGCGAGGCAAATCTTTCCACTTTCAGGCTTAAGAATGCACAGAAAAGTTAGACCAAAATCATGCTCCTGAAGCACAGAGTGGAAAGAGTGTACTAATACTTCGTACTTTTTCTTGTAATCCTCGATGGCTCCGGATGTGACAGGACTGATGACGTCACAAGAGGCCGTGGCATTCTTCTGCATGTACATCATCGCACAACTGAAGAAAAAATAACACAGGGAAATTTTATGAAGAAAAAGTTCCAAAGCAAAAAAATATCGAGCAAAAACCGCAGGCTCAGTCTGCACTCCGATGGCTGGGGACTGATCCGAGCAAAAGCGACCACGCAACTCACCCATTGTGCTTCTCTCGCAACGCGAGCGAGAATGGAGTGTTTCCATTGTTGTCTTTGATGTCAATAGCCGCTCCTTTCTGCAGAGAGGATACAACAAACCAAGAACTGCTAAGCACAACTTCAGAAAAAGGCCAGGATACAAAACTAGAGATCCAAGAAGTACGAAAGTACAACGTACAAGTTCGTTAGTACATGTCAAGACGCTAAATTAAGTAAACAAATAAATAAATATATAAATAAATAAATAAATAAATAAATACATACATACATACATACACAATCTTATCTTAAGAGACCTACGCCTAATCTTGTCGCAATGAATGTAATTGTTTCCACTTAAACCTCAAAAAATGCAAACGTCTCCAAAGGAAGAGGACTTTCAAGCTTTACTTATATACTGTCCTAAACGTCATAGTTATGACACACTTTTCAAGCTGATCAGACTAGCAATTCTCTCACACTACTCATATACTTTATTCAGGGAAGGGTTGGGAGAATTGTACCTGCAGTAGTGTGAGGGCGCAGATGTCGGATCCTCTCAAGGAAGCTCTGTGCAGTGGTGTTTGTCCAAACTCGTCCCGATGGTTCACAAGTGTTTTGATGTCACGGCCTTGCTCTTCCATTCCTTGCAACAACAGACCCACGATAGAGATTGGGTCCGACAGGCTGTAGTCATTGTGCCTGTACAGGAAGTGGCAGTTAAGAAAATAAGACAGGAAATGTGACAGGACAGGAAAGTAACGGAGGGGCACAGGGCACGGAAACAAAATTCTGACAGAAAAAAGAAACACATAAAGAGAAGGTCGCAGATTACATCGGCGTGCAGATAAAACGTATCGATAAATCACACAAAAGTCGATGCGGGAAAACCAAACGCTGTTAAAGAACTGAAGTTTCAAGCGTTAGCCCTTTGTCGGAGCAAGTAAGGAATTACGGACAGTAAAATATATTGTAATAAACACGTAAAGCCGTCAGTTTCCACGTACCTTTTGATCTTCACAAAGCAGTAGTGTAGAGGTACCCTTCCCCTGATGTCCACTGCGCTAGTGTCCGCTCTGTAGTTGATCAACAGACCTTCAACTTCAGTCAGCACCTCAAAGCCGCCGGTCGTGGCGTTGACCGCGTAGTGGAGAGGAGAGCGCTGCTTCTTGTCAACAGAATTCACGTCAGCACCTGCCTCAAGTAACGCTTTAGTGATGGCCAGAGTCGAGCTCACTCCTGCGCGGACAAAACACTGCTGTAACCATCCACCAGAAAAAAAAGAGCCTGGGCACGAGGATGTGCCGTAACGTCCGACATACGAACTGCTCTTGTGTGTCCTTTGTTTTCAGATTTTAGTCTCAGACTGTCGACCCTCGACTTTCCTTTACAAAATTTCTGACTGGGTCTTCTCTTACTCTCTTATCGTTATATCCCGTCAACCCCCAGGGCCCTTGGAAACTAAATCTTAACTATTTGTAAAAGTGTACGAGTGACTTCACGACAGTTGATCAACACTTTCATTTAAGACAAGTTTCGCCATACCTTGCAACAAGCCAGGCAATAAAGCGTTCAGTTTATGATATTTTGTTTCTGCATTTCAAGTCTCCCCAATTAGCACGGCAGTGCTAAATACATTGAGACTTAAATAGAATGATTTATTTTATTATATTTAGAGAACATTAAGCTTGATTGCTGTTTGGAGTTTAACCCTTTCACTCCCAAGAGTGATCAACTTCAATTTTCTCCTTCAATTTTTCACCAAAATGTATCATTACAGTATGGAGAAGTTGCCTTTTGACAGCTTGCTAAGATGACAGCTGATTGAAATATTAATTCTCCCACATCTCTCACACACATATTCTTCTTGAATGGTTGGGAGAATCTGCACTTTGAACTTGGGGAGTGAAAGCTGTTTGGAATCTCTTACCTGATGTGTTCTGCATCGCCCAAGAAAGCGCCGAACGTCCATCACTGTCCGCCAGGTTGGGATCTGCTTTAAAGCTCAATAAACTCTCAACGATATCAGAGTTACTAGATGGTCTAAAAAGGAAAAATAGAAAATGTCAGCAAGGTAAACAAACAAACAAATTAGAATCAACTCTCTCTAAGCGGACACCTCAGCATGCAGAGTTGGTCCTTGCCGATTTTCACTTGTTTCTTTGTAACTGAACTCTCTCTAAAGCGGACACCTCCCTAAGACGGACACTAAATCTAGTCCCAAGGGTGTCCGCCTTAGAGAGTTGACTGTATGCTTGCCTGTGCGTCGTATTTTGGTTCGCACAACTAGATGAACAGAAACCAATTGACTTACTTTGCAGCGAACACCAAAGGAGGGGCCAGTAGGTCTTTGTCTTTGTTTTTGGACAGCAGATTTGGGTTCACTTCGTGCCCCAGGCCCAGCTGATAAAAAGATGCCAACAAACGGACGGTGAGCTGCGGGAGGAGACTACACAAGGACTGTGTACACAACATGAAACTACAACAGTCGCAAATAATAAGAAAGCGGGATCACATATATCCACTAACACAGAAAAAGACGACAAAAACAACGCGAAAAGTAACAGCAGAACCTCAGCCACAACAACAACAACAACAATAACAACAGCACCAAGATGTTTACTTTTGTTTTATTCACGTAAGTCTCACCAGGGCTATGACGGCGTCATTATTGTTACGCATGACAGCGAGGTGCAGAGGGGCACGGCCATCCAAGTTGAAGCTGTTGAGAACGACCGAGGAGGCCTGGAGATGACTCAAAATTAGCCGGAGACACGGGCTGGACACACGCTTCGCGGGCTCACCCACTGTGACTGCGCGTTCATGCTTACAGACCAGAAAATGGAGACAACTGAAGAGGCCTAAACAAAACCAAATAAACATCAACATCAACATATTTAAACAACTGGAGAGGCCCAGACAAAAACAAACAAAGAAATGAACAAATGTTGGAAAGTCAATGGACTTATCAAACAGAGATTTCTTTGTTACGTTGACTGTTTTTCACTTTCATTATTACCCTATTCGCCACTTTGGAAATGAAAATAAGATTGGGAATGAATGGAGAACCGAACGTGCTTCTGGAATCGTGTGTATGAAAAGCATGGCGGTAGAAATTCAAGGCTGCGTAATGAAAGGAAAGGTCAAAATCGGCAACGCACCTTTCGGGCCGTACTCTTTGGCTATAAGCACAAAGAAACAAAGAGAAAACATGAAATCAGCAAAGCAAAGATTACTATAACATGTAACAGAGCTATAACTTAATACAGATAAAGATTTGTCGTTTTTCATAGTTAATATGTCATTTGACCGTACAAGTTATACAGTCGGTAAGCTAACAAAAATAAGATTGCAAGAAACCAAAAGCACTATTGACACTATTGATCTGTAATGACAGACAACAAGACCTGAGCGCTGAGGCCTTAGTTTTCAAAGCACACTGTAACTTTTACCTATTTTTTCAGTGTTGTCACTATCGCCATCACATTCCATATCCCAGTCTTTTTCTTCTTCTTCTTCTTCTTCTTCTTTTTCTTCTTCTTCCCCCTCCTCGTCTTTTTCTTCTTCTTCTTCCTCTTCTTCGCTGTCATCATAATCATCTTCATCATCCATTTCTTCGTCTGCTTCTTCAAGTGAAACACCCAGCTTCTCTGCTTCTTTTACCTTAAAAGTAAATTAAAACCGAAGCGTAAACTTTGCCGTTTTGACATAAAACAAAACTTAGAAGAAAAAACAAATTAGGGTCCACCCCATTCACCAAACGGTGCATGCTTCAATTAAAACCAAAAGCGACAAAAAGCAACTCATTCTTACTGGTGCTCTTTTCTTGGCCACGGTGACTTCTACATTTGCAGCGCATTTTTCAATTAGGGTCTGCATGTAAAGAGAACCATAACATTTACAAGTGCCTCATAACACAAATTCTATCTACCATCTAAGACAAAAATGTATGAGTGGATGTAGTGAGAAATAGGAGTTCAGCCAGTGCAGAACGACAACCTTTTAGACTTTCTTGGTAAGTGGACGTTTCTTCAAAAAATGCAGCTTACCTTGATGAAATCACGCCCAACTTTTTCATCAGCCTGGAAACCAGAAATAAAATCAGAAAATATAAGCTTAGAAAAAAAACAAACAAACAAAACAAAACAAACAAAGAAAAAAACACAAGAACAATACGGGATTGAATAACACAGCCGCGGATAACTTGTCTGATAAACCACACAGCAAATGACTTAAGATAGAGACGAAGACACGAAATGTCTAAGAGACTACAAGCCCAATTGATAACACAAATACACTGTCAATTTGTCAGGCAATATTGTGAAAAACGAACCTCAGTGGAGGAGTGGCCTCCGTAGTGCTCACAAGCGCGAAGCAGTGGAGTGTAACCATCAGTGTCCACTTGACCGGCCATCCGCTTAAGACGTTCAGTCGCCTGGAGGGAAAATCGGCAAAACAAACCAAGTTACTGACACACTATCCAAAGGAAGCTATGTAATGTTTATTAAACTTGCCTCCTCTGTGAAAAGCGAGAGTAATGATTATAAGCAGGCCAGTAACGGATAACACTCAATCTACACCACATTTTACGGTCCATTGTCGTGGTACTTTCTCTTTTTTTTCCAGTTTTCTTTTCCCTTTTTGTTTTGAGTTGTTTGACTTCTCTGTGGTTTGGCCGGTGTCGCTCCATATTGTCCCCTTTCTTATAAATAACTTATCCTTCTCTCTTTACCTGCTTTTATCTCTGTCTTGTTTTATTACGCCCGTTTTATCTACTTTTTAGGGGTTCATCTTTCTATCTCTACACTCAGGAGATACACAAATTCTCCCAACCTCCCCTGAACAAAATGCACAAATAATGTTAGGAGAATTGAGAGTCTGACCAACTTGAACCCAAACAAGAGATCACCTGCCATTTTCTCCTTACGTTAACTACAGGTATTTGACTTTGTAATGAAAGGAGAAGTTTGGCTTTGATCATCGCGCGCCTTACCGTCTCCATGAGCTTGGACATGTACTTGGTGAGGTCGTATTGACAGCACTTTTCAGCGAGTAAATGGAGCAAGTTCTTTTCAGTGCTCAGCTTTCCAGCTGCAGGGTCAGCACCATGTATTAACAGCATCCAGAAAGTATCCATGTTGTCCTGAAGATAACACACCCCCATCATCTTTAAACATCTACACTCTATAAAGTTTATCTACGTTCTAATCAATTTACATCGAATTAGAAGAAGTCAGATAGCCATGGTGACGAACACTGAGCAACGGAAGTGACGTCAAGAACTAATCACAAACGCGCGCAAAGCATAATGGGTTTTTAGTGTCAGTGATCATAAACTTGTACCTGGCTCAAAGCTGTAATGAGTGGCGTCATTCCATCGTATCTGATGCAGTTCAGTTCAGCGCCTCCGCGAATCAGCTGCTCCAACATCTCACTGGATGCTCGTTGAACTTGAGCCTTGAAAAACTTCTGCATCTGTGTTCTTTGTTGATCAACATCACCGCTAGTGACCTTTTGACGAAAAAACACCCAACACATTGAAATACTACACTACTCTAATAAAGGTACGCATTCTTGGGAACTATATAACTTACAGGATATTCTTAACTGCATGTAAAAATGGCAGCGGTCTCATGACAACAGTACATAAATATGTGTCACCTCTGTTTCATCCGGGTACAATTCCCTCAAGTCAAGGTCGTTTTGTTTCTCGGCCATATAATGCAAAACCTGTTTGTCCACACTGGTTTTTCCAGCAGAAGCCTGGGCACCATTCTCCAGCAGGACTGAAGCCAAAGGAAAGTTGTTCTGTGGATAATAGACCACACATGATTAAACTGCGGGTAAAAGCCAGTCTGCCAGGGTTTGATTCTCTATAAAAGGTCCGATGGCTCGAACCAGAGTCACGAACTTTTCATAATAAATGTTTTTCTCACTGTATGATGTATTTCTGATATGAATATGAAATGACCCGATACCTGCATGACGGCCATCATAAGAGGGGTTTGTCCTTCAGTGTTGAGCGCGTTTGGGTCCGACCCAGTGGAGATCAACAGTTTGGCAACTTTACAAGCCAACTCTGCCTGACTCTTTACTAGTTTGGGAGGGGGAGTGTAGTGTAACGTACGGTCCTGTGGAATCATCATCATCATCATCAACATCAACAAAAACAACAACAACAGCAACAACAACAACAACAACAACAACAGTAAGAGTTTCACAGTAAGTCATCAGGCAACAAAAACCAAGACCGACTCAAACCGTAATCACGTCAAGTACAAGGGAAAGACATCGTTTCATCGCTTCAGTGATAAAACACTGCGGTTAAGATCCCATATCTGAAGCTGCATTTATGGATGCGTTTTAGCATTTAACAGGAAAACAAAAACATAATAAAAAAAAAGAAAGAAACAAGAAAAAGATCCACATTTGGCGGCGTTGGTGAAGCGATGCATGTTTATAACGACACGTTTATGTGGATGCAGCCTTCTCAACCACAGTTCTTAGTGCGCCTTATCCTTAACCCACCATTTTTGGGGTCCCCAAAAGTTAAAAAATTGAATAGCAAATAGTTTGAGGAGAATATGAGTTTGTAACTACTGGCTACTGCACTTACGTATTCCTGTTGCTGATACACAGAGTGTTTGGCCAGATGATGCAGCTAAAACAAACAAACAAATAAAGAACAATGTAAGGATGTGACAAGTGTGGAGCTCAAACTTCAAAATGATGTAAAACGCAAAGCTCTCCAAAAGAACCTTTGTTCTCTATTTGCAGTTTACAGAGCCGTTTTCGGATGACTGTTAAAAACCAAAAAAATAGTGCACAATCACAGAGGCTGTAAGAAACACTTTCAACCAATCACAGAGGCTGAAAGAAACGCTTTCAACCAATCAGAAGCCAAAGTAACCCGCGTTTGGTCTGACTTTGAAGAAGAAACCACTCTGAATCAGAAAATAAATGTAAGGAAACGCCGTCGCCACTTTGATTGGCTAAGAATGCTGCTAAATCGGAAAGCGTAGCAAACGCAAAACCAAAGCAATCACACGATTACTTTCGATAGTCATCCACAAACGGCTCTATGAGCTTCCCTGGTCTAAGATAAATAACAGAACTTTACCGGGATCCAGTTATCTGTATCACTTCTGGTCACATCTGCTCCTTTTTTCTCTATCAAAAACGTCAGTCTTTCCAACAGGGTCTCGTCAAGAGGAGAGTTCATGATCGTCTGTGACAGAAGCGTACGTCCATGCTCATCCGGGAAGTTTACATCTACGTCATCCAGGTTCAGAAGATATTCAGCACAAGGCATGTGGTCCTTCAATAGCGCCAGCGCAAGAGGAGTCACCTAGAAAAACGTGACATGCCAGTTAGACTGAGCGCAGCACTTGAAAAATATATCTTTGAATAAGATAAATTCACATGGCTTAGACTCGCATAATTCGCAAGCTGGACATCCGGGGCAAGCAAAATTTAACATCGCGCTGGTAAGAAACGATCGTTCTGAGACCGACTGGCCAGGAAACTTTCTCTTTCCTCATGTTTTGTGAGGGTCATGTTTTCCTTCAGACTATATTCTAGACTTTCTATGCACAAACAACAAAAAAATAAACTGACAATTTTCTGTAAGCCGCGTCAGCTCGTTGATAGCTTTATAAATTTATTTCCATTATTTCACGATATTACGACAAAAAGGAGTGTAATATATTTAGAATCTGGAGTTCCCTGTATCCAAGCTACTACATTTACGTTACCTGCCAGTCCAAGGCTACTGACGCAGAAGAAGATTTTTCGAGCTCTGCATGGCTCTAAAACGCGCTAAATGATAAGTCGTTTGATCGAACCCTGACCTAGGCTCGATTTCCGCCGCTCTCTCCAGTCCGGTCTTCGTTCCTCCCCGAGAAGAGACCCGTGTCTTCGGGGGAGGAGCGCGGGCTCACTTTCCCGAGGCAGCGGCTAGTAGTAGAGCCTAACCCTAATCGAACTAACGCAATTTCTTCTTGAATGGTTTGAAGAATTTACATTTTAAGTTCAGCAGTATTAAGAGGTTCAGTCATTGTTACCTTCCACTGGTTGGCAGTGTTAGGATTGGCGCCAGCTTTGATCAACATCTTCAGGCAGTGAAGCCAACCAAAGCCAGCGGCGTAGTGTACAGCGGTGTTTCCCGAAGTATCAGGCGCATTGGGGTCTAAGCCCGTACGCAGCAAGAAAGCAACGATCGCAGAATGGCCATTCTTCACCGCATACGTAAGGGCCGTCTTGTTCCACTTTCCTGGTAAAGATCAGAGTCCAAGCTCATGACAGTTGAAATGCATAGCTCTCCAACAGAGTAAACGAAATCTTTGTTATGAAAATTAGTTTTTATTTTCATACAAATCAAACTCATTTTCATAACAAAGGTTTCGCACTAGGCCTCGGTTTGAAGTAGAGGCAACGGGCATCTCGGGCTTATTACAAACTGTGAAAACTGTACTAACTTGAACTTGTCGTCGTTTTTAAAGCATAAGTGATCAAAGGTCCTTACAATCTAATAAGGGGGAGAGAAAATTTAAGGGGTGAAAAGCACACCTTTTACGCTTCCTACCTCTCTTGCCAGGAGTTGCACCAACTTCTACCAGAGTTTTTACTACGTTTAGATGTCCCTTCTGAGAGGCCAACATCAAAGCAGTGACGTTACCCAGAGACGACGCCGTCTGAAGATTCACATTTGCTCCGTTTTCCACCAACAGGCGAACTGTGCTCTGTAACAAAGAACCAACACTTAACTCCGCAAGAGTGAACATCTAACACCTCAAATGAGTGATCGAATTCAATCTTCTCTTTTGATCTCTCGCCAGATACAAATCACACAGTAAAGAGAACTTGGCGTTTGATAACTTGTCAAACCTGCATTAAGCGGCCCTGTATTAGGCCCACACGGAACATCCCGCCCTCCCCCCCCCCTCCCCCCCCCTCCCCCCCCCTCCCCCCCCCCAAAAAAAAAGCGTCATTAAAGACAATGGAAAACGCACAGCGGATGTTTTGAAAAAGAGTCTAGCATATGTTCAGGACGATCAATCGCGCGTAATTGTGGGTGATGTATTGAAACTGAAGTGAAAAGAGGTTTAAAATTTATCAGTGCCCAAATCGCAAATTAGTCAAGAGCTAACGGTATATAAAAATTATCTCTTAAAATACGGATGATGGACGTTTCAAAATGAGTACGTGTACGCAAATACTCGGAGAAAATGCGTGCGCAAATCTAAAAATGCAATATTTACACAGAATTATAATGCAACGTCCATTGTATGGTAACAAGTTAATGCAGTGAGTCCAGACTTACCGCATGCCCAGCCTTTGCTGCAAAGTGAATGGCCGCCACGGTGTACTTGTCTTTGGCGTTGACTGTGACTCGTTGGCTGGCCGGCTCTTCATTATTTTCATCGCCGTCCAAATCGTTGACGTCCTGACTTTGCAGGGCAAGCAGAACTTTAATGTTCTCATCACGACCGTGTTCAGCAGAAATCATCAACGGACTCTTGCTCTTTGGGCCTGGGTCATTTGGATCCACTCCCCTGAGCAAACAAAGGAAAATCAAGCTGAGTCTGTACCTACTGAGATATCACACTGGCCACTTTGGAGTTGCGTTAAGCCAACGTGGAACTTCCCGAAAATGCGCAGAGTGAATACTTTGGTAATTGTGAACAAATTGAACTGGTTGGTATGTGGTCGGTATGTGGTCGGTATGTGGCCGGTAACGTGGTCGGTAACGTGGTCGGAATAATTTGATCTAGGGTCTAGCGTATGTTCTAGCGGACGATTGCTTGCGAGTAATGTTGGGTATTGGCTTGAACTTGCGAATGCTGAGTTAGGAAAGTGGGTCAAAATTCATCGGTATCTAAGACCCGATTCAGGCGTTGCTCCCTCACACGTGCTACTGCAAATGGTTTGAGCTAACTTGCATTAGGTTGGGCGCGCATGTGAAGAGCGACGTGTGAACCAAGCCTAAGTTCTGCAAGGTACGCATTACTCAAGTTAAACGTTGTAAAATCACATCTTGTTTGAGTGACATCTCAAAATGCAGACGTGTACACAGATGTCCAGATAAACTGCTGTGCGAAGCAACTCTAAAAATTTGATCACAGTTGGAATTGACAGAACCATCATTTCCCAAGATGATTTAAAAATTCTACACACTAAAACGTGCAAGCACGATCTATCCTGATTAACCCTGCCTTGATCTCTTGACTTGCTCTGAAAAGTTTCTACCAATTCACAATACCTGTCAAGTAAGACTTTCAGAGGTCCTGGCCCATCACAAGCTGCAGCATAGTGCACAGGTTTGAAGCCATCCTTATCAGCCACTGCATACTCAGGCACAGAGTTGAGCAGCGCTGTTAGGTACTGACCATTAGGATTTATGCAGGCAGCATGAATGGGTAAAATCTGATGAGGAAATCCAAAACAAGTGTGAAACTCTTCCACAGAGCTGTGATTAGCCAGATCAAGTGTACAGGCAACTGCTCAAGATGCTTCATTAGGGCAAAGATTGCTTTTACAGGTGTACAGACAAAAACAATCAAGATCATCTGTCGGATGCACAAGTGAAAAACAAAGACAATTCAACTGGGGGGGGGGGGTGGGTGGGGAGACAGCAAGGCTGGAAGTGAAGTGCATACATTTTTCACTTGTGCATGCAATCTTGGAGAAAAATGGAGAGACTGTGATACATGTTTTGGATACCTAATGTAGTGTTAAGTAACAGATGTGTGAAACTGTGCTGCACTTACAGTTTTGTTTTCTGTGGGTTTCTTCTTGACAGAAGGACTCCTGAAATTGGACAAGGGCTCTGTGTTGTTCAGCAAAACCTGTGGACAAATACACAGCACCCACATTATCCCCGAACGAAGTGAGGGAAATAATCACGACGCTAATGCAGCAAAATCGTATCATTTGAAGACTCCAAGCGTGTCGCCATCTCGAAATTTAATGTTCGTGTGTGTGTGTGTGTGTGTGGGGTACGACTCGTCCCCAGGGCCATCCGTGTCGAGCGACCACTGCGAGGTTACATCGGCAGCTTAACTGTAAACCGCCATTTTCTTAGTGACATGCGGTAGCTGTAAGAGTACGAACGGAAGTGATTTTGTACAATAAGATGCAGATACAAGGCCAAGCAGTTCGACGGACGGCTGTAATTTGCCCGGATATTTTGCCGGTGTATGGGAGGCAGCAAGCTTACTAGCCGTGAAACGGATTCTTAAAGGCACAACTGGTCGACCTGAACACAATCCCAGACGCCAGTACTGTGTTAAAACGCAGACAATTCTTCAGAAAGAAATAGCAAAATACAGTTGGTGGAAATCGAACAATCATCGTGGCAAATTTCACCTTTTACAATAACAGGAATGTAGTTTTCAGAATCCAAGTTTGACAAGATGACGACACACAATACAATGGAAAGTGGAATTTTCGTACTGTATAAGGACTGCTCTATACGGTGTACTTTGAAATCATTGAAGACGTAAACAATGGTGTTTTGGGTTTTGTTTCCTTTGCTGGAAAAGAGCTAAAGCTATGGCTTTCAGGAACCGGTGAGTTTTGAAAATTTACATCAATTAACGTACAACGCTTTTGTTAAATGACGGTCGTGTTATCATTATGGTATTTCAACAATTGCCGTATATTTTGTCGTTTGATGCCCCGGGAACTGTGATGAAGGCCAAGTAGGATTATACTGTGATCTTTTCGCTAGTTTTCAAAGCTATTTCAGAGTGCCTTCGTGCAAGATTGTGTCATCCGATTCCTGACATATTTGCATAATTTCACTGACAGTCTGACACATGCTGTGAAGTTTTGTCGCCGCGTTTGTTGGCACACCGTATTCAAGGATAAAATGTAACCGGGTTAAAATGCTTTTGCTTTTTGAAGGCTATTAAAGTAGAAAATATCCGGCCACTGCTTTCCAAATTAAACAATTACAGTCTATTGTATATTATTGTCTACTAGCGGGACCCCGTAAGATACTCGCTCAACACAATCGAACTTTGTATTATTTAGTGACCGGGTTTGCTCGCTCAATACAATCGGACCTTGTATTATTTAGTGACTTGATTTCTTTTTTCTGTCAAAGATTTTAAAATCGTCAAACGCAGTTTGAAAAGTTGTTGTGTTCAAAATTGAATACCTGCCAAAATTCACACGGTACCGAGACTTCGAAAGCGTGTAAACAAGCGACTCGCTTTGACGGCTCTAAATTTTGTCACACTCGAAGAAGCGTATTAAACTTATAAAGTAAAAAAAAAAAAAAAAAAAATTCGGTGTCCAAGATCGACTTTGCTTGGCTTTCAAGCCTCGGGAGTATTCTGTAGTTGCGTGTAAATGTTGTCTCAGCGAATTTTGAAGTTCAGCTTAGTGTCTACGAAAATTGCAGACTGTGCACGTTGTCTGAACTAAACCAGACTGCCGTGCGAAAAAGATTTTTTTTAGCGGCCGACTGGTGACGTCGCTACACAGCCGTGGTTTGCAAAAAATTTTTAAATAATCTCCGAACCGAAAATAAACAAGAATCCCGCTTTCCGAAAACCCACTACTGAGCGAGGGGATATCTGCGATTATCGTATTTCTAGTAAATATGTTCAGTAACAAAAAAAAAAAAAAAAAAAAAACAACCTTGGTCATACAAGTCTTATTTCATTGTGTGGCAAAACTGTGTGTGTGAATGTGTGAAACTGCTTGGTATTAATCACAGCACATTCTTTCATCTTACCTCTTTATGAAGGAAGTTGAAGCCAAAACCAAATTTCTCCACACCTTTATTGACAAAATGACCTGCCAACTCCCTGCTGCCTGAACGAATTGCCATCCATACATTCTGAATGCCATTCTGGTGGAAATGCAAAGTATAATAAATTCAATTATGCAGTTAAAATTATTTTCAGGTCAAAACCGATAAATATTTGCAAACAAATCCTTGTTACGAGGTGTTAAACATATAGAAATCCTTGTTACAAGGTGCCATGGGTGCACTGCTTCTCATTGTGGGCCCAGGCACCCAACTTTAATAAACAACTTCTAAAAGTATGGAGGTTGAGCAATAAAAATGGCTTTTTACCGATTCATCTGGAAGGCTGTGCTTGTTTTCTGGTCCTGAATGTCTCAAGAATTCACTCAGCAAGAACTGAACCATGTCCAGAGAAACACTTTCCTCAAAGCAAAACTTGAACAACTCTTCCATGTCACCAACTGTGTGATGGTCCTTCAAAACAACAAGAAAGGTGTATGTTAGAAAAACAACTGACTAACATAGAACGATGAGGTTTTTCCCTGTATATTTCATAGCTTAGAACTAGACTACCACTTAAAAAATAATCGCCAGCTATCTTTGCCACTGGACTGGTAACCTTTTTGAGGCTGAGAAATGTGTTAGCTCAGCACTGTGAATTTGGGTATCAGATAGTTCAAACATTCTGATGATAATTCCATCTAAACAAGCAAAACAAATTACTGTTCCACATAAATATGTACATATATATATATATATTTTTTTTTTGAGAGATGATCAGTTTTGACTTTTGCTTGTGCTGTACCTCATAAAATGCATTATTTCCTTCTCTGCTTCCTCTGCTTGCATAAAGTTCTCGGACAGCATGGCCAAAAGTATAGAAGTTGTACCTGAGCAAGAAATAACATAAATATAACAAAAATGTGTTACAGAATCATCCATCCAACCAGCATCCATATAAGTCTCTGCCCATTCACAATCATACATCCATTCAATTCTTTTACATTGCTTTACAAATTCAGTACATATATTGCATTGCTAGCCTAGCTTCTTTAGGTCAAAGGGCTCAATTTGGTCGATGCATGCCCATATGCTGCATGCCATAAAGAACAAGGTGTATTATCAAATGATGTTTCAAGTGTTACACAGCCTTGTACAACACAGGTTCATAAAAATGGACAGACTCTAGAACACAATATTTTTACAGATGATAACATACGAGCCTGTGTCCATATGACTAAGGGAAGATTTTGGCTGTTTACACCGATCCTTTTTGGGATTCAACAAGTCATCCACCAAAAGTGTAACAGCTTCTTTGTTTCCGCGAAGTAAAGCATAGTGCAGGGCCGTGAGTGGTATGTCAGCACTTCTATGCCAATGAACCTACAATTGAGGATATATAAGGAAATATTAGGACATATAAAATGCAAGTCATCTACAGCAAAAGATTTGATCTAGACTAATTTCTGATGGTTCATGGAAATCAGTTGGATTTCCAGGAAATGGTGTTTTGGAGAACTGAATCAACTTTTTTTCTTCTAGGGACAAAACATGCTCTGCCCCCCATACTTCCCCAGAAGCTCACAACCTTCAACCATCGCACAATAATCAAGATTTTTTTCTGGCTCTGCCCTTTCAATGCACACAGTACAATCCTTGGCTTGGGCAGCAGGTTACGAGGAAGACTAAAATGTTAAACTCACTGAGTAAACCTCTTGGGTGTTCTGGATGGCCTCTTTCAACATGTCCATGTCATTCAAGAAGACTGCACGAATGGCCCACCGACAAGGCATGAGCGATACGTCTTCCCTGAAATTCAAAAACAGCCTATTTTATAACACACACCCTTCTCACTGTCTACATACCTCTATTCAGTGAGATTTACTTTGGTCTATCAGAGGGTCTTACCATTACACATACAAAATCATAAAAGAGCATCTTGACAATGCATAATGCTTACACTCCCAGTAGTATAGTGATCAACTTCAATTTTCTCTTTCTGTTTCTCATCAGAGATATAATCATACAGCAAGGAGAAGTTGGCAGTTGGTAACCTGCTCAAGTTATGACTGATTGAACTATCAGTTCTTGCTACATCACTCCTACATTTTCTTCTTCAGTGATTGGGAGAATTTGAATTTGAATCAACACAAACCTTGTCTCAAAAGTTGGATTTTTATCCAAAGGTTCAATATCCAGGATAGGAATGAGTGTCCCAGGCCGTCGTGGCTTGTCTTTCTTCAGAGGAGTTTTCTTGGCCCGACTTGGCTTTGATTTCTTAGGCTTTGTCGCACGTTGCTTTTGGGGGCTTTTCTTTGGAGTAGCAGTTTTCTTTCCTCTCTTGGCTTTCTTTGGTGGGGTTACAGATGCCACAGAATGGCTGGATCTCCTTGTCCTTTTGGCTGGAGGCTCCTCTTCTTCTTCTTCTTCTTCTTCTTCTTCTTCTTCTTCTTCTTCTTCCTCTTCTTCTTCTTCTTCCTCTACTGCTTCCTCTTCCTCTTCTTCCTCCTCCTCCACATCTAAATTAATGTTAAAATGATTGACTGGTTAATTTATGTATAGTATGCAGAGATGGCAATTCTTCAGTGACTTTTCAGGCAAGAATTGGGCCTTGGTCACAATCTGGTCACATTACTCAAAACCACAACATGACAGAAAATTCATTACTTGGGGCAGGCTTTCTGAGCATGCCAGAAATGGAAAGAGCATTGAAAAATTGCAAAAATGCAAAATTTCAGGTTCATAGCATACACATCAAACTTGGCAGCCTTAGTTTTCATGGTGTGATACTTAGATTTCACGGGGTGGGGATGGGTATGGGGGTGGGTTGTCACAAAATCTTAAAAATTGTGCACATGGGGAAATATGAAGTGATATAAAGTGACCCGTGATCTCTATATTTGCACAGTAAAATACTGACTATACTGTGTTGTATACTGTACCTTCCAGTTCTTCGCCTCTTTCAGCAGCCAAAGCTTCTCTGAGCAGTTTTACTGTTTTCTTCAGATGCTGTTTTGGAATTGTAAACAACCCTTCTTGATCAGGGATTTTTTCAAGTTTGACACGAGTGATGACAGACTGCATGTAACAAACATCATCAAAGGATGCCTGCAAAAGGTGACAGAGAGCACAGATATTAACAAACTTTTTTTAACATAACAGACTTTGGTCAAAGTTGGACAAGCTGAGCAAATGCAAGAGACTGGGAGACGGTGGACAAGGATTTCCATTGTGCTCTGAACAAGCACGTGTCAATGAAACCACAACATCAACTACACCCCCTCACCCCATCCCCCCCCCCCCCCCCCCCCCCCCCCCACACACACACACACACACACACACACCCCTCCCCGCCTCCCTCTCTCCCACCACCCTTCATTGGGGGTGGACGGGAGGAAACCCGGTATCAGATTTAGGAAAATTGTCACCTTTTGACTCTCTCAATTTAGATTAATGCGAAAGGAAAAGAAACTACCTCATATGTGTTGTCTGCAACCCGGTTGTACCACGCCACAAAGAAACTGGTCGCCGTTTCGGGAACATCCTGGAGTGTCCTGCACACGTAGAAATCTTCCTCTTCGCCCCGGACAGTTAAGATGTCTCCCGCATAAAACTCAAACTCTTCCGTGAGTTCAGCGAGCGGACGAACTTTGCCTCTTCGTTTCATGGACATCAGACGGCGAGACATCCGATATGGCCCCTCCATTTGATGCCCCGCGGAAGGTTGACTTTTACGCACTTGCGACTTGCTCGATTTCCCCTTTGGCAGCGAAGGCGGAGGCTGCATGGAGACTTCGTCATCAGAAGACTCGACAACATCAGTGTCCCCTCCATCGCTTTCTTCCTCGGCCTGTGCAGGTGGTGGCGGTACTTGTGGCGGATTTGTGGTGTCCTGAGCGGATCCTTCGCCAGTCGTTCGATCAGCTTCACTGTCCGTGTTCTTCCCATCTTGCCCCTTCGACTTCTCTTGTTCAATCACGATAGCCAAGGAGGACTGTTTCCGCGACAAACTCGGACGCTCAGACATTATGTGACGGACAAAGGAAAACGGCCGAAGAAAAGCAACTCAGTGTATGCTCGCTCAACCGCTCCGACGGTCAATGAACAACGAATTGTTCCGGCCTCCAATTTATCTCCTAAAACAGCTGAAGTCTGCAGAAAAGGAACGAGCGTTGGCGGACGTTCAGGGCAAGCCCGTGTTCGAGTAAGTTTCGGTTCTGTCCACCGCCCACATGTGGAATATAGGGCCAGATCGGATTGGTCCATCGTGACCTCGTTGACTCCGTTAAACAATGGTATGATGCTCTGTTCCTGCATCTTGTTTTCAGGCTTCCAAATGTATATTCAAAGCTTCAGGAAGGCTGTCACTATCTATTAAATAAGGGTAGTTACATGAAAAACGGCCAAAATAATGACAAAAAGCGTGTCATCCTTCCCGTTAGTAGTGCGTGACCGACAACTCCCACTCGTCCCCAGATCCTGCTGTACAGCTCGCCTCGTCCCCAGGGTTGTCCGCGTGAGAATATGTATTTCTTCACGGTTGGCCGCACAGGTCTCGCAGAATTTATGGTCGATTTGTTTTTGCGATAAATGATTTCGTATCTTCCACTGTGATCACAGCCAAACTGGGTACCGATAAACTGCAGCAAAGGCGACGTACAAACAAAAATGTCAGGGGCATTCCCTTTTGCCTCACCCACCCTCCCCAAAACTATTTTGTGGCAAGAGGCGCGGCAACAAGGCAAGAAGGCGCGGTGTTGTCTGGGAAGGATTAATCATGGAGGGAGGCGACACGATTTTTGGGAAAATTATCCGCAGGGAAATCCCTGCAGATATCTTGTACGAAGATGCACAGGTATTAAAACATGCCGTGGATGTTATTTTTATAAATTAGCTGCGTTCTAAGCAAGGTATCTCCGGTTATCCGTTTTCCAGTGTCTTGCCTTCAAAGACATCAATCCACAAGCTCCGGTACATTTCCTTGTCATTCCTAAGAAGCCGATTGCCCAGCTCTCAAAAGCAGAAGACGCAGATGAACAGGTAGGCCTTAGAGAAGTACTGCTTGCGCGTAGTAAAGTAGTCACACTTTCAAACACCTTCATTTCACGGAAAATGTCACGCTATCTCATGTTCCACGTGGACGGTTCAACCGAAGTCAACTCAGCTGTCCAATGTATGTGCGAAAAAAATGAGATTTGACTCCCTGAAAAGTATAAAATGTTGTTTCCTGCCATTTGCCAGACTAAATTCCACACATCTCTGGTATGCTTGTCACGGACTGAAAAGTGCCACAGTGCACTAATTATGTTCTGATAGACTGTCACATTTTTCTCTTTTTTAGCTCTTGGGCCATCTGATGATAGTCGCCAAAAAAGTTGCTGCTCAACAAAATCTGGCTGATGGTTTCCGCCTTGTGGTAAATGATGGCCCTCAGGGAGGACAGGAGGTGTTTCACGTTCATCTTCATGTGCTCAGCGGACGGCAGATGAGATGGCCACCAGGCTAGTGTGAGGATTCAACTTTGGACTTAAAAAGAAATGTGAGGATATTCAAAGGTTGAAAAGAGACTAAATTAATTCATCATTTGTAACACTTATGTAAAACCTTTTATAGTTTTGAGACCTAGGCTTTAATGATTTTCTGTCATTATATAAAGCCTTTTGGTCTACCAGCTGTCCTACATGCACACCTTATCTTTCATACCACTGGAAGTGTTTTTCTTTAAATAATAAGTTTATGACATGCCATGAAATAGCTACAATATATTTTTCACTGAAAGGTGGTCTCAGCTATAAATATTAGTAGACAAATGCATGCCAACTTGTAAAAGTTGGAGTTGCTGGTTGGCTGACCATTCACATCTGTATTGTTAACATTAGCTTCATTCACTTTTTTCAGTTCTATTCTGAAGTTTTGTTTTCTGTTTTTCAGACTCCTTACAAACTTGACAGTGTAACGGTCACGCCATCGCCATTTGTCAAGTAGTACTGTACTGTGTCTCATGTCTGTAGACTGGAATAAAATAATAATAAAGTGCTCTTCTTCTATTTGTGTTTATTCTGGAACTGTAAATGAAACACCTGCTTGACTGACTTGTAATCAGGTTTTCCTTACCCCTACTCCCTGAAAAAATATGCTGCTCACATAAACTGCAGTCAAACAACCAACACAGGGGCAAGTCCTGACCTCAAACCCCTCCCCCTCCCCCCTAAGGATAAATCCTGAAAAACTAGTACCCAGCCCCTGCTGCAGGGGGAAGCCAACGTCCCCACCTCCACGCCCATAATATTTTTATCACTCACCTGCCAACCTGTACAAAATGGAGCCTGCGGCCACTCAAGCTAAGCGAATCAAAGTTGTGTTTGAAGATGATACCTTGCTCCAGTGGTGCCACTAGGCGTCGTATTTTTCATTATTAGGCGTCTTTCACGGGGCTTGCCTTGTGTGGCCGGTTTACCATACATGGAAAATCAAGAGATTGATCATACGCTTTCGGAGGGGTTCAAATGTTTTCTTGGCGTTCGTGTTTGTGTTGGGTCTTCATTGGATTCTTTCAGGCGTTCATCTATTAAGTGTTGTTTGTGTTATTTCTCAATTTAAGACAAAAAAACTCAACAAACAACCCTTTCACTTTACATGTTCATTTTCTTTGCATTATTAAAAATTTTTGCACTAAATCTACAGTAGTTATACTGAACATTACAACGTTTTTTTTAAAGGGCCTTGTCTAACGCACTGCAAAGTCTCCGTGAAAGTACCTGGATCAAATGCCCGCCTTATCTATGGTGCAAATACTGTTAGCTAAACGCCCTGTGGACTTAGCAAACGTTTCGAGTGGTGCCTTCGACGAAGCAATAGTGAGCAATATGCCTAAAGTTGCTTTATATTCAAACTTTTTAGCCGAAAAAAGAATGAAACGTCACCGATCTAATTCACTGTTCAGAACAGTGTACAGAATATTAACCGGACACGTACAATCAATGTTAATGCATTTTCTATCAGGATTTGTTCTTTTTGCCCCAAACAGGTTCAATTAAAAATTAATGAGCTGGCTTACAGAGCACTAATATGGTTGGCACAGCTCCAAAATATACTGTGGCTGCAATCTCGGTCGTACACTCCGTTTTCACTTATGCCTTGTCTCCTTTCGTCCTAATTGTATCTATTACGATAGAGTTTGAAACTTGTTCAAGGGAAGATGGGAAAGGGCGGCTTAGGTTCGAAATGCGTTTTAGCTAACTCTAACCCGACGCTCAAAAATCATGGTGCCCGCTGACACCCGACGTAACAATTCAGCATGAAAAAGAAATAGTTTCTTATTCCCTTTTTCGTAGCATATCTGAAAACCAGCTGTGCACAGTACAACATAGTATTTACATATCTTTTTTACATTTACAGACTAAGGAGTGTTTGTCAAAATGGTCACAGTAATAATCAGTGTGAGCACTTTGTCTAATCGAAGAAGAGCAGTTCCAGTGGATTTCTGCGAGCAAGAAAAGGGTGTAGATTGCCCGCGAAGAGAGGCCACAAGTGCCTGGGAACTACAATTTCTCTCTCCTCATCAGAAAGCGACTCTGGCTCGTCTTTGCTGAGTTTTACGAAGACAGGCTTTAGTACTGGATGCTTAGCCTCCATCTCTCGTGCCAGGTTTTCGAAGCTTGTACCGCTGGAGTCAGAAATGAGGCAGAGTCTCTTGGTTATTTTGAGGACGTCTATGAACCTCGCGCCCTCAAGGGTTGCATATTGAAGCTCCCTTACCGATACTTCACCTCGCCAACCTGCCCGATTATTTAAATCCTCTATGAGTTCGACAATCTTCGGACCGAGCAGCAGATCACTGAACGCGACGAGGTTTCTGCAACCAAACATTTGTCAACTCATGTTAAAGAAAAAAGCAGATAAACAAACAAACAAAAAAGACACCCTCGATCACCTAGCGAGAGGCTACGAGGTCACGCTTGTCGGCAGACTTCTCTTTATGATAGTGAGCTCTTGCTTGAGCTGAACTGCTGGTCAGACTACCAATTCTCCCAGCACTACTCACACACTTTGTTGAGGGCAGGTTGGGAGAATTAAGCTCCAGAACTATGCTCCGCGCTTTTTGCGCTCGAAGACATTATACCGAGCAATCTGACACTAAAACGTTACAAGAGGAACTGTTGTGAACTCTCTTTTAACATGATACAGTAATTTTGTGAGAATTGTTTGTTTAATGAGTTTCACTTTGACAATGACAAGTTCTCCACACTATAGAATATATATCACGAGCAACAAACCAACTGGACTGTAATCGAGTCAAGAAGGAGCTTATACTTACTTCTGCGAGAGAAGTCTGAGGGAAGGATATTTTGTGCAGACGTTCCTTATCTGCTCATTTTGTCTTTCTTCTGAAGAGGAATACATATGCGTGCGTAACCGCTGATCCCCAGAAAGTCTGGTGCACAGCTGAAAAGAGAAACGATTATTTCCTTTATTAACGCAATGTGACCTGCGATAGAGGCAACGATAACACATGGCTCGAAGCACATCTAACTACTAAAATGCAGATCACATCACAATACAACACAGCAAAACTACGCACAGCACAGCTCAGTTCAGCACAAAACAGCACCACATAATAAACTGCACATACAGTTATAGCGAGAGACAAGAACGAGATGCAACTGTATTCAGACAGAAAGTGTGCACATTACTGTCGTCAGGACATCAAAGAGCCACATGGGATTCCGCACTGAGTTGATGAGCTGAGAAACGAACTGGGACAAGTGGCGGTTAGACGGCGTCTTCTGTACATCACTGGCACCGGCTGCAACTCCTGAAGGACAACAATCAATCAAACAAACAAACAAAAAAACATGAGCTCAGGCAACGTAACACGCACACACACGCGAAACCGCAAATGCAGAACAAACATATATTACCTTCCTCGTCTGGCTGACTCGCAAGATAACCTTCCGTCACCTTCCATTTTTGCGAAACAAGACAGATCACGATTTCACAGAAGTTGCGCAAATAATCCTGCATGCCACTATGCCTGTCAACAGAATCAGCAGATTAACAATAAGTTCATGCTCTTCACTAAAGTCCCAATATTGTGAAAATATAAGTTTCCCTCTCATAGTGAAGATTCACACTCGGCTCACCTGTAGAAACTTTTTTCCTGTCGTTCATCTTCATTTAAAGACGCCAGGGCCTGGAGACCAAGTTGAAAGGCCAATTCTAGGTGGGGGCTCGGTTCAGGGGTCACATTTTGGTTGACTCCTTCAGCACCTGCCTCTGCATGCTCCTCCTCGTCTTGCTTATACAGTAGTCTCTAACCATCAGAATGGGTAGGGACGAGAATCACTCAATTAATCCCCCTAAATTCCCAAGACAATCACCTTCAATGTTCCACTAGCACGATTAAGACCCCGGGAGGAAATAAGTTTCAAGTTTTCTGAATTATGTGCATAATAAAGTGTACCAAGTTGCTGTTGAAGACAAAGCCACGGTTAAAAGTTTTAACGCATTTGGGGTGATTAGAAGAAACGAGTGAGCGAACGACAACCGATTTATTACACCAGACAGTGACTAAATGAGATGAGAGATGCCATATACGAAAATGCTTCTAAATATCTCTCCAAAGGATGAGTTTTCGACACATCATCACCTACCAATCCAACATCATCATCCTCGAAAGGATCTCGCGACCTTCTAATTTGCTGTACTTGCGGCGTCTCTTGGAAAAACTGGAAGAGAGCTTTGCTAGCCTCCATTAAAGCCTGAGGTTGAACTGTCTTTGTGAGACTCTTGGTCTTGAGTTGATGACAAATCCATGGAACCAGAACAGCTCTGTCTTTATGCGTCTGTTCTCTTAATAAAAACGAATAAAAATCACAAGCACAGAATGAGGAGAATTGGTGTAAAACAAAGTTTGGGATGGGGCGCTAAAAGAACTGAAGTGCCCAATTTAGTTCGAGAGAAGATTATTCTCGGGTATCTTGTGAATACATAATGGCGCCTCTGATTCAAAAGGCCAACCCTCCAAATGTCTACTACGTTTAGCCTGTAAATTATCATTTTTATACATGCAATGCATTGTTTAGACCAGAGCACATCTGAGCTTGCTAAGCCATCGCCCAAGGAAAAGGCTGAGACAGCAGACAGGTTTCTCAAGGTTACGCTGGGTTGGACGAGCCTCCAACTTAGAACTTCTTTTCATCGAGAAACTGTGCACACACGGCTTGGTGGCTATTTTGATTTCACTCTGGCCAGTGCTCGCTAAACAAGTTTCACGTTAAAAGTTGTCACTCGCAAGTCTTGAATACACGCGCAACCCTTGTTTATGAGAAACAGAGACGTCTGAAATCGATCATGACTGTCTGACAGCTACAAGCCCGTCCTAGGCTGGCCAAATTAACTGCGTGAAATTTATACCTGACACCCAAACGACTTACCTGCAAAATGTGAAAATGCGCCTAGTTTCGTCAGCTGAACCAGTGCCATTATCTAGGAGGGAGGTAAGCACTATCTGGGTAAAAATACGTCGCTGCTGTTCGTCTTTCTGCGAAGACCCTTTAGTGGCAGGGTCCCGTATTCTATACGGCATTTCATAGGCCGCAAACCTGCGTGAACCATCTCTCCTGCAGAGTTTCCCACAGAAAGTGAGAGCTTCACTTGCATCTAAAAATGTCGCAACGCCTTCTTTGCACTGCAAGAAGCATTCAATGCCCTCATTTCCCAAGCTCAAGGCCAATTCAGTGAGCCAGCTGTTGAATAAAGAAACACAAAATGCTCTTACTTAAGTTACCTGCATTGTAATATTTGGTCCAGTGACGTTATTCTCAATTGATAGCTGGAAACAGATCTAGCAGTGCACGCGCAAACCATGAACCTCTTTGTCTTGTTTCTTACCACTAGCACTTACTAGTTCTAGTTCCGGTTTTTAAAAATAACTTTAACAGACCGCATGGGGTATTGAGAGAATTCCTCTCTTACCTTATGATCCCTTGCCTGGATATATCACTGCGTGAGTAACTTGTGTTCACTTTCCTTCCTTTCTGTAGCCAAAGACTGTGAGCCCCAAGCTGAATAGCACACAAGGCAAGCGCTCGCTCCGATGCAGATCTCGTGACTTTTTCTGCCTTGTGGTCAGCCATCTGACCGTCGATGTAGATCCGCCGGGAATTTATAACGGAGTCCAATTGATCATTTTCATCGCGCTTTCCAGCAACTACCCGTCCAAGGGCATAGGCCACTCTGCACTCCACCTCAATGAGAAGCGGCAGCCTGGTGGAGGGGCGGAGGGAACTTTCCTCTTCTCCACTTTCCCTTGACATGGCACCAAGTGCAAGGAGGCCCTCCTGGCTAAGGATGCAGCTCATAGCTTTGTCCAACAGAGGTTTGTTGTCAGACAGGCAGCGCAGGACCGCTTCTGCAAGCTTGGACCACAGTCGACACAATGAGTACTGAAAGAAGCACCAGCTCTCAGACCTTTCATCCTGCACATTCACAGATCTCAGGACATGAAAAGCAACATCAAGTCCGAGGCTTTGAGCTGCTGTAAGGCTGACGTCAAATGTTGGAGGGGCTTCAACAAACAAGTGATGAAAGATGACACGGGCTAGTGATGATGGCGGAGCAGCGTGACACAGGACACTAGAACGCAGGATACAATGGCCAAATGAAGACAGGAGCTCTTTGTCTTGATCACTTGGAATCATCTTGATTAACTGACTTGTCAACCAGCTTTCACACTCATACTGTCCAACCTGATGGAAATTTTAACATAACTTGACACTGTCTAATTACAAGCTTGATGCAGAATTTTGTAACAGAAGTACTAGTGATGACAGTATAATATTTATTAAAACCAAACTTTTCCTTCCAACGGATAATGCGGTGGGCGCGCAACTGAATGAGCTGATCCTCTGTTATAAATACCGTCTCTCTAGCTTTCCCTCTCTTTTGATGTTTTTGCACAAACGGTAAAATAACTCTATCGAAATCGACGTAATGTTTTGTGAACTGGTTGTGCACATTTGGCAAAATAACTAAACAAAAATAACATCACGAAGTGCGCTGTTATTAGAAGTATACGAACGGCTTAAGCTGTTGTTTATGGCAAATCGGCAGCGCCCCCTTTAAATAACTATAAGTGCCCCCTAGAATAAGCGTCCCCTGCCTTATCCTAGATTTTGTAATAAGCGCCTCTGGTGGCTATAATATTCGAGGATTTACAGAACTCACCTCCTGCTGCTTAGTTGGGACAGGTATCTTTGGTACATACAGACCACACAATCCAAGCTGAAACATCAGCGACTTGGAACTCTTCATCCTGCCAGATGACATTTTCATGACAATGGCATCAGCATCACTTGAATGTTTAGACAGCACATCAAACAGAAATGCAAAAGTCATCACTGTCAGCAAAGTGTCCACTGGCCAGATACTGGACGACCCTGCAATGTCCTCTCCACTTCCTTGTGCTTCAACTACTTTTCCTCCAGCAAAAAAGCACGTCCCAGACACTGGCAGCTCTGAAGAATCCATCCCCTGTTGAATGACTCTCTCGTAGAATGAAACAATACTGACTGAAAGACCAACAGCCAAAGAGACAGATCCTCTAGAATTCCCATACAGATCGAGAGCCTCGACTATTGAACAAACTGTGTGGACGTCAAGTGTACATGTGGGACTAAACGACACATGATGAGGAAACAGGAAAGTAGGAGGCTGTGGAACTTGTTGTGACGGACTTGGTACACTGCTGGGCGTGCTAGTGTTGTCACTCACATCTTGCATTTCTTCATCGTCCCCAGGAGCTTCTTTGGTAGATGCCTGCAGCCGTCGCATAGGTTTCGCACCTTTTCTAAAATGCACTGCCATACAACTGCTGATAGCTGCAGGCACTGCAAGGCATGGTCTTTTCATTATGGCTGCTACCTCAGCGTTCTGATGGTAAAGTTGCCCCAACCGTAAAGCTACCTCAAGTCCTTGCCAAACGCAGAAATTTCCTTCATGGCACGACATCTTCACTAAGTAAAACAAGTGTCAATGAACACTGGTTAGATGCAATACTTACCAGGTGTACACTTTTATATTCCTAAGTCCCCAAAACTTCTGAATACAGAAACAATTCAGTAAAGAATAAGGCAGTCATTCAAGTTTCTTATACGAGTCCCATGGCAACAAACATAATAAAATATTTTTTATACCTTTTTTGTCCCACGTGGTGATTTGCTGAAGGATTAGCTGACGATTCTTCAAGGACATTTTAGGATCAAGAACAGCAATTCTCCACAATCTTGACACTGCACTGATTACAGTTCTGCAACTGTTTAAAAAAATAACACTTTATTGTCTGTAAAATAACATCTTAATATTCATTTAAAAGGTGCCACATGCATGTAGCCTCTTGCGCAGACGCTCTGAGCTCCTCACTAAAAAATTCCTCAGATTTCAGAGCGTCTGCGCAGGAGGCTAACATGCATGCAGATAGTAAAAATAAAATATTAGGTACATAATTGCCATATGCCTCAAATAGAGCAAATAAATCCTTATTACAAGTGATTTGGTAGCTAGACTAGAGTTTGTTTAATTGTTGTTGCCTAGCACCAGTGCTTAACAAAGATTTCTTTGCAAATATTCATCAATTTAATCTAAAAATGGCTGTGCAGGGTCCATGTGCATGTTCTGTGCAATGAATTATGGATTTTTGTATTGTTGCAAAATCGTTATGTTCTGGCCCATAAAAACATGGGTAGCAGACCCTTCAACCCTGCAGACTTCGATAAAAATTAAAGTGCAGCAGTGATTTTCAGGTCAAACTGATAAATGTTTGCAAAGAAGTCCTTGTTACAAGGTGGTAGGCTGGGGTTTGTTTTTAAATGTTCTTGCCTGGCACCTCTTAACAACATTTCTCTGCAAATATTTATATGTCCAGTTTATGGAACAACCTAGCTCTCAAACAGCATGTTATTTAAATTATCAATATCTATCTATCACACCTGAATGGCTGTGGGGTGAATCCTCCATCCGATAATGTTCTGGTCTCAATGTCAGCAATGCCAACAATCTCAGCTCTTTGCCGATTATACTTGGACTGTGAGTCTACTTTTGAAACAACTATTTCAGTGCAAGCTTGTAACGCTTCTATGGCACTCATGGTCTCATCCCTTAGAAGATCTGAGACAGTCTCCAACACCTGAAGAACTTTTGTCTGGTGTGTTGATGAGAAATAATAACGGCCTTCCAAGTCAAGTTGTTGATCTATTACATCTGTTTGATACATTAAGCAACTTCTATTACAAAGATATATATATATCTATATAATATATATATATATAAGAATGCACACAAACCACACAAATCAGAATATTATATCACCAGAAACATATTTAAGTTTAAAGTACAAAGATTACTGCAAGTTCCTGCACATTCAGCTCAGGAAGAAAAATTTCCAGTTGTATAGTTATATATGCAACTGTTAATATAGTGATAAATAGTGAGGGCTCAAAATGTTTTGCAAAAGGCTGTATATATGTATTTATGACCCATTAAATATTTCCTCCAGCACGTGATTGGTGGAATCGGGACCTGTGACCGAATAACACCCGCCTGGCAAATTATCGCTGTTTATTGACAATATCCAAACACAGTTTTTTACATTTATTCACAAAAACACATTACGAGATGACTACAGAGGAGGACACCAATTCATTAGTCAAAAAAGCAGTTCCAGAAAGCACCAAAGAGCTTCGATCACAGTCCTTGTGCCATTATTTGCACTGCGAGAGGAAATATTCGAAGGATAATAAAGACAATAAACTACTTTTGGCTAAAATATGCACGAATATTGTTTTTGGACATTATCTGTTCCTCAAAGCTCACAGTTGCCCTCGAGCTTCACTTTCAGGCAACTGTTTGCTTCTCGAAACAAATAATATCCTTGGACAAAATTATCCATGCATATTTCCTCGCCAAAAGTAGTTTATTGTTTATATATGTATATATATATATATATATATCCCAACAAACCTTTGATCATTGTGGGGTGTCTCAAGGAATTCTGCCACAACTCTTGAACTGAATAACGATGACTGTCTTTACTGGCTGCTACTCCAATTCCCAGAACCTCAATCTCAGTGTGCCCTATGTTTTCACACTTTTCCTTGAATCCCTTTTTAGAAACACACCAGTGAACAGTTTCATCCATTCCTGGCATAATAAAAAGTATATATGCAGGTATTTTGTAGAATGATCAGTAAAATTATTCTATGCAGACTATTTATCTTTAGTTTACTTTAATTTTTAATATCAAACAAGCCAAACTATCAGAATTACCCAAAATGATGATCCCAACAGTTTTCCCCAGAGATGCCAGTTCTACTAAAAAAAATCAGGTGGGAGATTTTGGTTGGCAGTCTGGGGCCCTGACTCACTCAAATGGCATGGTCCCATGGTAGGGGCTAGGTGGGGTACAAGAGGTTGGGCATTGGCATCTCTGATATAAATACCTGGTCCCGCTGTTGGATCAGGAGCTCCAGGAACAGTGTTGATATCATCTTCTTCATTCTGTGTTCCTCCATGACAGAGCAACTTGTCCAACAGCTCCTGTGCACTGTCCACAATGGGCTCATTCTTGTGCTCACACAACAGATACTGTGCAAACTTCAGTAGTTGTTCTCTGTTCAGCAAGTTTAATGAGTCAGATAAAGGAAGACGGATGCAGACTTTCGCGGTATCTTGCTTACTAGCAATCCTTTTAAAAGCAGTGGCCACCACATGATGACACCAGCTTGTTTTTGAATTACATGAGCAGAGAGCAGAAGTTATTTTACCACGGTCAAAGTGAATGACAACATAGTTTTTGCCACCATGTCCATAACGTCCACTGAGCATATCGCCTTTTCCCTCAGTTGTTGTAGCACTCAGACGAAAACCTTGCAAATGGAGAAATATAAATAATTGCATAAAAAATTGACTAGTTCTCCACTTATTATAACAGCTATGATCACGCTGACATCACCCATTGTTATTAATGTGCCAACCAGAGGTCTATTGGCTGTTAAAAGTTCTTTAATATTGTTTCCGGTTGGCAAATTTTACAAAAAATAATACTGATAAACAATGATTTGCATCGCTATAGTATGAAACATGAAACCTGCTAATCCAAAAACAATGGTACAAGGTCTCAAATATAGAGGTATATATTGCAATCCAGCTAGGTGACTAGAGCAAATTTTTATGTAGTCTAAATATTTAAAAAAATAACGAGAAATTATAGTTCTGGAAGTATAACGGATGCATCAAAATTGCCAGAGTCTTTCACAAGCTTACCTATCTGGGTGAGATTTTTCACACATCCTGTCTTACACAGCCGTCTTGCAGACTGAATAGTGTAGTTGTCGACCGATCTCCCGCTAAACTCGGCGTACTTCCGAACAATTTCCTCGTTGTCTGGGAAGGAGAAAGAAATGACCTTGAGTTGTAGTTCGTCTGGCACGGGCGGATTTCTGTGTTCGATGTACGCAAAAGGGAACTTGAGAGCCACAAAACGTGATGAGATATCCACAAGTGAGGGAACTTGAAGCCGTGATTGCACAGAAGTCTCCCCGTCAGAGTCGTCTGATATTTCTGGTGGTGAAGCGACCGGCCGCCGCCTCAAATCGAAATCGAGCGCATCGTCGACAAACATGTATTCATCGTCGTAGTCATCGTAGTAGTCATCATCGTTACCACTGTACTCCCAGTCATCATCACCATCAGAATCCCACATCTCGGCATCTATTTATATCAAGAAAGAAAACTGGTAGATCTTTCCCGGAAATGAGGTCCACAGAAAGACTGGGTACAAGTCGTCCCCAGGGACGTGTCAATTTAATATACACAAGGGAATGTGAACAATAAAATTATTAATGAAAGTTTATTGGCATGCAGCAACGGTAACAAGAATGGCTTTATAAAAATCTGTAAAAACTATCTTTGTCCAGGCCTTTCTTTCGCCTAATCATAACAGAATCACAACAACTAACACTTTTTAAATGTTCTTAGACATTTATCACAGTGCAACTTTCAATGGGAACCGAATGCAGAACAAGAACCGTTTTAAACCATCTCTAAGGTTTAGTTAAGACTTTCGTGTGCCGAGAAAAACCAATGCTGTCATTTTGAAATCTACCCTGGGCGAAGTACGAGTCAACAGTCGCACTTGGTTGTAAAACGCATAAAAACCGCCTATACGCCTCCTTATACAACTGACAGTCAAAAGATAGAGTCTGTCCATTCATTCGTCTCCAATATAAAGTCATACGTTTATATTGCATCGGATAAGTTTTAAGGAATATTGAATCTCTCTGAACCGATCAGGAGCCAAGCTACTGGGAAAACAAATAGGAAAAGCATTTCAAGTATCTCCATCTTGAATCATTGTGAATATACCAAATGTCTTGTTGACATTTCGTAACTCTTTCGCTACTAGAAGTCATCGGCTCTTTCCGTTTCTCACCAGAAATGCAGCACACAACTTAGATAAATTGCTTAAATGGCAACTGATTCGACCATCAATTCTTACCCATCACTCACAAGTTTTCTTTTAAAATGGTAAGGAGAAGCTGCATTGTAATCAGCGTTCCGAACGAAAACGTATTTAAGCACGACCGGGATATATCATTTTCTCTGACACTAGGGACAGCTATTCGATCAGCATCAACCCTATTTCTTTGTCTGTTTCCTTTGAACGACAACACGCACAGAGGATTTCCCGTCTAGCCGAAGAGAAATTCTTGAAGCGAGTCTCTCCGGCGTCGAATAATGGCAACTCCAAGCACACTACCCGCGGAATCTCGCCTCTGCGAGCGCGGCTTTTTCTCTCCTTTTCTGGCTGCTTTGAGCACAGGTTTCAGTATTGAATGCTTGGCCTCTATTTCTCGTGTAAGTTTGTCGAAGTTGCTACCGTTTGAGTCTATGATCACGTGCAGTCGTTTCGTCACGCGGAGTATTTCTTTGAAACTCGACCCCTCGAGGTCCTCGTACCCAGGATTCCATGAGTCTGGGTGTACGGGCATACGCTGTGCTTGTCTCTCAACTAGTTTCGTGACCTTCGGGCCGAGAAGCAAGTTTCTAAACGCGGCGAGGTTCCTGTAAAAAAAACAAACAAACAAACAAACAAACAGACCGTCAGATCAGGTGTCGTTGTCAGAGATTCCGCTAGACTGGCATATGCCGTTATTTTACCGACAAAAATCGTACTGTACCGGAAAAAATTAAGGTTGCCAGTATATGAAGTACAACATATTTTTCTGAAGGCTAGCTCCCCTGGGATATTCTACTCATTCTACTGAAGAAATGCTCCAAAACAGTC